>JAAGEH010002531.1:13355166-13420937 GCA_011751065.1 Lasiurus cinereus
TTGAAAAAAATCCGCATTATTAACTGGTACACCTGATACTTCAATACATTTTCCTACAACTTTAAATGTAATGTGTAACTTTCACATGCTTCCACTTTGGAATCCACCAGTTGCTTTTTAGGAACCTTCTTTCCTGTTCTTCCTCATCCTCAGTCTAGCCATCAATCTCTGGTGATGTCATTTCTGTCTCGTTGGCCCATGTTTCTTAGCTTCTTGGTTGTCTTAGGGAGCAGTACTTTAAAATCCAATTTTAGTCCAATTTTACTGTAGTATGATACATTTCTAAACAGGGGAGTGAAAATGAAAATAAATGAGGAGGAACTTACATGATGTTACATTCTCTTTCTCAAAGCTTCTGGAGAATCCAGGAAGTAAATTTTTACAAAGGGTTAGTTAAGAGAGAGGCTACAATTTGTTAACTTTGTTCAGCAATTTTAATTGAATGAAGGGAGAACAGCTGCCAAGTGGTGAACAAGGAGGGACTCTACTCTCATCACTGGACTCAGGTTCCATCAACAGCTGCAGCTGTGGAATCTCAGGAGGCCCTGGAGGCTTCCAGAAACACCTTCCTCCTCCATCTCTCACACCACACTAATTCTCACAGCACATTCCAAGTTACTGATAATTAGGAAGACTTAGTTTCCCACAGATGGACAAATACATATCTGTAATAAAAAAAAGTGTAATATGCTAATTAGACCGGACAGCTGAACGACCTTACGGACATCGTTCTCGGCAGGGGCCGAGGCAGAGGCGGTTAGGGGTATGATGCAGGCAGGCAGAGTGGTTAGGGGCAGTCAGGCAGACAGGCAGTGTGTTTAGGAGCCAGTGGTCCCGGATTGCTAGAGAGTGCAGACGGGGATGAGGGACTCCCTCTCCCCCTCTGCACATATTTCGTGCACCAGACCTCTAGAGAGAGGAAGGGAGAGGGGGAGAGAGAAACATCAATGTGGAAGAGAAACATCAATAGCTTGTCTCCTGTATGCAGCCTGATCAGGGGATCAAGCCCACAACATTTTGGTGTACATGATGATGCTCCAACCGAGCCACTCTGGCCAGTGCGTGATTTTCTTAATGAATGTACTTTCTTGCTTCCAACTTGTAGCACACTCTTCCCATCGTAGGAAGAAATGGCAGCCCCATGAGAGAATATAAATGTGTACAAATAGGCCGTCATGGGAATGATCACTTTCTCTGATTTCTGTCATCACAGAATAGGTGGATAACCTATTTGTCATCTCATTGAGACATAGTGACATTGTACAGGTGAGCACCCATACACAAATGATAATTTCTTTATGTACACACATTTCACGAGGAACACCATACATACGCCCAGGGAATCTTTGCAGTTTGTGATGCTTAGGTGAAACTTCACTACCAGGAGGCCAGGCTAGATTCTCTTCAAGAACTTTGCTCAAGTACTCAGAATTTGTGCTTTGAAGTAGTTTCTTGTCAATTTCCTGAAAACTTTCTTTAGCCCTGGCCACCAACCTCAGTGTGTTCTCATCTGAACATGAGTTACCCCAGTTGTTACCCAGTAGCTATGTTACACGCAAAGCCTGTATTGCAAAGAGCTTTGACACAATGTCCTTTCCTCCTAACAGCCAAGAAAGCCGCGGTGAATTTACTGGGTGATGAAAAGAAGAGCACCTAAACCGCCCATTGGGTGAAACCTTCCTGCCCTCCACACCTGTTAGAGCTTGATGTTGTGTTGGGGACTGTGGTATAATCATTTTAATGTTGCCTTGGAAACATTTTTGATATGTTAAAAAATGGAATGTGTGTAAGTATTTTTTTGCTTTTACTGTCTATATACATAGGGAGCATTTTAATTTAAATATAATGCAATGGGTAGTATCCAAAACTTTGGAAACTATATTTTGCCTCTGGATAGGGAATGTATGACCATCCTACAGGAAATATAAACTTAAAATTACATATCCCACGGGGTTTGTACTTCAATGGGCTCTCTCTGCATGCATTTTCTCTGTACTCTCTAAGGTTCTACTTCATGTAATGTACAATTTTGTATTAAATGTTTTTAATGTAGTTGTGCATATGTATATATAGGGAATTGTGCTGATTGTAACATGTGTGATGCTCATGAGCACCTGCGGAAAGCTGGAGCTTCTGTTGTGCTGGTGTGATCTGCTAAAGGGATTTCAGTGATAAATGAGGTTGAATGAAGGCTTTGTAAAGCAGTCACTGTGCTGCTAAATGGGGAAATAAATGTACACACATCTGTGATCTGCAGTCCCAGTTCCCTGTAGAACCAGTAATACTGTCTTGTGACCTTGATAATCTGCGTATAAGCTTTAGATTTGTCTGTTTTTGAAATGCTAAAATGGAAATCATCCCTGGTTTCACCTTCAGTGCTAACATGTTGGTATAGTCTTGCTACTTTCCGAGTCTTTTTTTTTTAAACCATTTGAAGGACCCCCCAGAGACTTGTCTGCCTCTGATTACACGTATGTTCTTGTTTATATCATTAGCTAGCAGTACATGTTAATGATGACACCAGACTCTAAGAGCAGTTCTGGGAAACTGAAAGGAAGTTTGGAATAACCTGTAGTCTAGTTGGCAACTGCCGTTACCTTCTTTCTCTGGCCTTTAAGGTCAAACACATGAGGCCTCCCTAGTTTGCAAGTCAGAGTCATTTGCAGTATGTTTAAATGCCTTCATCTTTATGCTTTGTTTTAATACATCGCATATAACTACATAGTTTAAGTATAGAACAAAAAATTGTAATCAGTGTCTCCATAGTTTGATCGGCCAAGTAGCTTAGAGAGACTGTGACAGCTTGTCAGGGCTAGAGAAACTGAGCTGTGCCCCAACCATACTGCAGGGATTTTCTGAATCAGAGTAAACTGAAGAGTATAACAAAACTACCAAGGCTAAATATCCAGTAGTAAAATATTTTTTAAGGCAAATAAAGATAGTTCTCATTTCAATAACAATTAGGTAAGATCATAATGATGTCTCAAGATGTAAAAAATATTAAAGATATCAAAAATAAGAGACAGTATTACCTAAATATTATGCATTAGGGCATTTATTTTTTTCTGGGGAAAATTAAATCATAAGACATCTTATTACATTTACTGTAAACAACTTAGAAAGCAAACAACTATTATTTGGAGAAAATCAAGCCTTAGATTTAATATTTAAATCTCTTTCCTTGTTAAAAAAAATGTATTTCTTGGTAGCAAAAGAATAAAAATTAGGCACCTCTAGCATACAGAACATACAGATTGTTAGTATATATATTTCAGGCAAGATGGAAGGCATAAAAGTTATTGCTTAAAGCTATTTACAAGCTAATGTCAGTTTAAAAACTATAATAAGAAAAAACATTCTGAATGTAGATTTTTGTCTTGATAACTTTCTCCCACAGTATATTATGGAAGAAATTTGTTACTGTTTTTCATAGTGAAAGACAGGAGATGTTTTGAGTTGAATAATTCTGTTTCAACTTTGATTTCCCAAGTAATGTACTGCCATGCTAGAGTATTTAAAAAACTAACTGAGCCTCTGTATAGCTAGAAGACAAGCATTTATTTGTACATGAGTGGTATTTGGGGGATTATAAAGTTATAGAATCCCTACAGCAATTCTTTCTCTACTTGAAAGGTTTCAGATCAACAATTACTGCTACTCTGGAGAGTCTCTGCCCACAGCCTGAAGAAAATGAGCATAGCCTTTCATATTACCGCCTGTCCTGAAGATGTGATCTATGGAATGGATATGGATGTAAATAAAATTCCATTGTCTCACTGAACTGTTACATTTCATTTTATTTTTCAGGGCTTTAAAAAAAAAAAAAGTACACTAATTTATGCAAAATCTGCATACGGATAAATGAACCCTATACACTGTTGTTTATTAATCCTATTCCTTATCTGGCCTGTGTTTTTCCCCTGGTGATTACTACTTGTCAGAGTTACACTTTCCCTAAAGAAACATAAAGTTTCTATCAGTAATTCATACTAGATTTAAAAGAAATCTAAACCACTGCTTTCTTATGTATTGCATTATACACATCTCATGACATTTTGGTGTATTGTACATATTTTGATGAAGTAAACACTTCTATATGCCTCCAAATTATTCTGTGCTTTGTTACCTAGAACTTAAAGCTTTTATTAAAAACTAGTGACCCAGTCAGGAAATTTGTGCACATTCAAAGGGGGTTAATTAGAGGAAATAATTTAATACTGCTATTTGCCCTTTCTCTATAATAGAAGTGCCAGAGATTCCGTGGATGCAGCGTCAGTCTGCGAACTGGGGGGTCCCGGGTTCGATTCCGGTCAGGGGCATGTGTCTTGGTTGCGGGCACATCCCCAGTGGGGGACGTGCAGGAGGCGGCTGATAGATGTCTCTCTTATAAAATTTTCTGATGCTCTGTCCCTCTCCCTTCCTCTCTGTAAGAAACCAATAAAATGTATTATTTTTTAAAAAGTGACAGAGATGAAAGAAAATTAGTAAAATGTATATGAAAACCTTCCTCCTGTCAAGAGTCGGGGGCTCACTATGGGACCCAGAATCAAGTCCCCGCCCACCCAAGTGCACCTCAAAATCGTGTTGAGACCCAGACCCAGCCGAGCCACCCCATCCCCCATTGGGCTAGATCCAGACCCAGCCAGTCCCACCCTTGTCAAGCCCTGTTGTGCAGGGGACATACCCTCAGATTCGCTGGCCGGGTACCAAGATGGGGGGATGGCCTGAGGTCCTCTAGCCCAGACCAGGGCAGGGGAGGGTGGGCAATGCCTTGAGGTCCTCCATCAAGCCCCACCAGATAGGGTCACAGCCTGAGATCACCTGCAAGCCTTGCTGGGTGGGGGGCATGGCCTGAGGTCCCCTGTCAAGCCCTGCCAGGTGGAGGGGTGCAGCCTCAGGTCCCCCGGCCTAGCACTGAGGAGGGCACAGCCTGAATTTCCCCAACCCAGCACTGGGGGTACACCTTAAGGTCCCCTATCAAGCTCCGTTGGGTGGGGAGCATGCCTGAGGTCCCCTGTCAAGCCCAGCTAGGCAGAGTGGTGCAACCTCAGGTCCCTTGGCCCAATGCTAGGGCCTTAGGTCCCCTGTCAAGCCTCACCTGGTGGGAGCACAGCCTGAGGTTCCCTGGCCTGGCGCTAGGGTAGGGGGAGCAGCCTGAGGTCCCCTAGTCCAGCACCAGAACTGGAAGTGTATCTTGAGGTCCCCTGTCAAGCTCTGCCAGGTGTGTGTGTGTGTGTTGGGGTGGGGGGGGGTGTAGCCAGAGATCCCTTGTCAAGCCCTGCCGGGTGGGGGAGACAGCCTGAGGTCCCCTGTCAAGTCCCACGGGGGAGCAGGGGAGGGCATAGCTCAGGTCCTTGCTGATTGCTTGTTAAGGCTCCTTATGGGAACTTGGCCTCAGCTGTGGGTGCAGCCATCTTTGTGACAGAGTGATGGTCAACTTGCATATTCCCTCTATTATACAGGATAAGATCTACTGCTGGAGGGTATGTTAGCGTTGTCTCCTACATCTGCCTTTACATGTCTATATGTCTGCAGACAATCTGTATGTGTTTAGAATAACATACAATTCAGATCTTTAGCCATCAAATATTATAGTTCTATACAGTATGGCAGGAAAGTAAATATATTTGATCTGACCTTAACTAAAAGTTTTCCTGGCTCCTAGCCACAATATTCTTATAACATCTCTATATAACACACTTCAGAAATTAAGAGCAATAAGGAGGTTCTTTGGTTAGACAGTGGTTCTCAGATTTGAGTGTGCACCAGAATTTCTTATGGGGGGCAGGTTGTTGGAAATACAGGTAGTTGGCCCTACCCCCACGTGTCTAACTCAGGTCTGGGCAGGGCTGAACAGTTTAAATTTCCAACAAGTTGCCAAGTGATGATGGTCCAGGAACCACATTTTAAGATAAAACCACACTGTTAGGTAAATGTCATTTTTACACTGAGCTTTACAGAGGTTTTCAGACCTGGCTGCACATTACAATCAAGGAGTTTTTCTAAAAATACTGGCATGGGATGCCATTGCCAGAAACTGACAGTCCCAGTTGCCAGTATGCTTCAAGAAGTCTTCGGGTGATTCTAATATGTAGCCAGAGAAACCAAAGCGGGGTGGGACGGGAGCGGACTTCTAAGATTGGCTAAAAAGTAAAATGATAGACACATGCTTCTTATATAGAAAGGCACAGGATAGTGAACAAAGACAAACATAACAATGAGGGAATTTGTGGTCTCTGTCCAGGTGCCCTGGTGCATTGGTTGTACCCTAAAGCGTCTGGAAAAAGGCAAGTTACAAGTTACTTGACATTCCAATGACATATTATTATAGACAACAAACAGGCTTAGTTAAGGTAAAGACTGACTTTTACCAGGGAAGAATCTAGCCTAGGACATGACTACCTGCCATAAACTGCTTTTAATTAAAAAGTTTTAATTTCAGACCATCCTTTGTGGAAACTTCAGGTCTCTAGAGTTTACAAGGCTGCCACACAGGTCCTCCCTGAACCAGCATGTGGCCCCTTTTTATCTACACTGCTGTAACATATTACCACAAATACATTGGCTTAAAACAACACGAATGCATTAGCTTACTATTCTGGGAGTCAGACATCCAAAATGGCTTGGCAGGACTGGGTTCCTCGGCTTGTATCCTTCTAGGCCTCTGCTTCCCTTTTATAGGGACCTTTGTGATTACATTGGGCCCACCTGGGCAGTCCAGGCTACAGGAATACTACCTTGTTTTATTACACTTTACAAGTCTGCTTTTTACAAAATGAAGGCAAGACCCTCCACCAGGAAAAAGATTACAACTCGCTTTATTGTGATACTTGCTTTATTATGAAGGTCTGGAACTGAACTCAAAATATCTCTGAACACCTGTACTCTCTCCAGCTCCAGCTCCTTAATTACATCTGCAAAGTCTCCTTTGCTATGTGAAGTAGCATAGTCACAGGCTTTGAAGGGAGGGACATTATGCTGCCTACCCTACCTAGTCTCTCTCTGGATATAGAAATTTCATTATGAAGTCACACCGCATATAAAAATAAATGTAGAGAGAAATCTTAATGTTGGGAGGGAACTAAAATGAGGAGGGTTAGTGAAAAACTACCCCATCCCTATTCAAGTAAAAGACCAGAGGTTTATCCTCTCCACATAGTAAGAGGATCTTTGGAACACAGGCAGAGCTGAGGGACAGAAGTTGAGTTAAAAACTGGAATGGGTGACAAAGCTGAGACCCATTTCCCCACCCCACCTCCTTCCACTAGGTTCCCAGAAAGGAGCTCAGTAGACTCCTCTCTGGGAAAGCAGATCAATCAGGTTAAGAGAAAAAGCCTCAGCCAGATACCCCTTTAGTGAAACTCAGTACACCAGTTCTTGTGTGCTCAACTTTCAGTCAGCTTTTTGACCTTCCACTCTGAGAAATAAATTATATCCATGAAATAACAGAATGCTAAAAAAAAAAGGGGGGGGTGGGGGGCCATTCAGATAACAAGAGCCTAGACAGGTTAAAAACACAAGTGAAAAAAATTCAATGGAAGAGTTGAAAGATAAAGCTGAGGAATTCTAGGAAATAGAAGTGAAAATAAGAAAAAGAAAATGAGGGAGGAGAATCCAAGATGGCGGCATAGGTAAACACCTACACTGCTGCCTCGCACAACAATTTCAAAACTACAACTAAAAGAACAGACATCATCCAGAACCACAGGAAAGCTGGCCGAGTGTAAGTTCTACAGCTAGAAGGAAAGAGAGGGGCTCACAGAAACACAGAGGAGCTGCAAAAAGCCAAGGTACGGAGACGCGCGCGCTGGTGCCGGAGAACCTGGCTGGCTTTCTCTGGCAGGAGGGAAAGGGAGACTCCCAACGGCATTGAACCCCTTATCTTACGACACTAAACCCCAGATCCAGCCGAAACTCATACGGGGGAGTTTGGACTGTGAAAAGGGAGAGGTGCACAGAAATTTAGGGGAGTCGCCGAAGATCAGGTCCGGTCTCGCACGCGCACGGTGCTGCGCGGAGGACAGACTGCTGATTGTGCCAGTGGCTTTTGCAAGTGGGTGAGAGACAGACCCTCCCAACTGTGCCACCTCTGAGTCCACTGGGCCCCTGTTTCGGGCGAAACCCTGGGGACCTTGACTCATGTGGTCCTGGTGCGCAGGGGAGCTGGAAAGGCAGCGGTTAGAGGCACTGCGGGCGCGCGCACAAGGACCGCTCCAGCGATTACCCCGTCACGTGAGACTCAGAGGCCGTGGAGGGCGGGGCCGACTGGAAGGCAAGGCGGTCCCTTAAGCCCTGAGACTCCATCCTAAGCTCAACAGAGGCCTCTTAGGTTCTGTGTCTGGTATCATAAGGCTGAATCCAACACAGAAGTTTCCCCGGCATAGTGAAAGCCGAGACAAGGGAAGGGATCACAAACAAAAGAAATGGAGGAAAAAAAACGACTGGATATAGAGTTCAAAACCACGCTTATAAGGTTTTTCAAGAATATGCTAGAAAAGATGGATAAATTTAGCGAGAGCCAAGAGGAGATGAAAAAGAGCCAACTAGAGATGGAAAAGGTCCAACTAAAGATGATAAAGGACCAAATAGAAATTAAACATACACTGACTGAAATAAAAAATATTATACAGAGTCCTAACAGCAGACTAGAGAAAGGCAAAAATCAAGTAAAAAATTTGAAATATAAAGAAGCAGACAACATTCAACTGGAAAAGCAAGAAGAGAAAAGAATCCAAAAATGTGAACATAATGTAAGGAGACTCTGGGACAGTTTCAAGAGTACCAACATCAGAATTGTGGGGGTGCCAGAAGAAGAGAGAGAGAGCAATACTGAAAACCTATTTAAAGAAATAATGACTTAAAACTTCCCACATCTGGTAAAAGAAATAGACTTACAAGTCCAGGAAGCACACAGAACCCCATATAAAAGGAATCCAAAGAGGACCACACCGAGACACATCATAATTAAAATACCAAGAGCAAAAGAGAAAGAGAGAATATTAAAAGCAGCAAGAGAAAAACAGTTTATTACCTACAAGGGAGCACCCATACGACTGTCAGCTGATTTCTCAACAGAAACGATGCAGGCCAGACGGGAGTGGCAAGAAATATTCAACATGATGAACAGCAAGAACCTACAACCAAGAATAATCTATCCAGCAAAGCTAACATTCAGAATTGAAGGGCAGATAAAGAGCTTCACAGATAAGAAAAAGCTAAAGGAGTTCATCAACTCCAAACCAGTATTATATGAAATGCTGAAAGGTACTCTTTTAGAAGAGGAAGAAGAAAAAGGTAAAAGCCAAAAAATTATGAACAACAAATACATATCTATCAACAAGTGAATCTAAAAATTAAGTGAATTAAAAATTTGATCAACAGAATAAACTGGTGAATATAATAGAATCAGGAGCACAGAAAGGGAGTGGACTGATAATTCTCAGGGGGAAAGGGGTGAGGGGTGTACAGGGAGAGACTGGACAAAAATCATACACCTATGGATGAGATCAATGGGAGGGAGCTAAGGGCAGAGGGAGGGGTGGGAGCTGGATGGAGGGGTGCTATGGAGGGGAAAAAAGAGAAACAAATGTAATAATCTGAATAATAAAGATTTAATTTAAAAAAAAATGAGGACTAGTCCATCATGTCCAATATTCAAATCAGAAAGGGAAGAAAAATCATCAATGATATTTTCAAGAAATTTTCTCAGAACTTGAGAACACAGGTTTCCATATTGAAAGGGCCCATCTAGTACCCAGCATGATGGGCAAAAAGACCCACCCACCCCCACCGGAATATATGGTAATAATGTAAACAGTGAATAGTGATTAAAATTATGATAGCAGGGAAGATAGGAAGCAGCCATGCATGTGGTGGGGTAAAGGAAGAAAATCTAAATCCTCCTAAGATGGAAGTTAATATCTAAAATTGAAACTATGAAAACTAGCTGGCTCTTTAAATTATGTACAGGTACAATATTGATAACAATAAAGTCTTTAAAAATAAGCAAAGGATATTAACATAATTCATTGAAATAAATATAAGTGGTATTTCAACATATGAATAATGCTCAATCTTGCTCATTAGAGAAGATTCCATTTTTCACTTGATTGACAAAGAAAAGTTCAATTATGCATTTATTGCAATATGAAAGAGCAATACAATTTTACAGCAATAGTTCTGAGACCTGAAAATACTTATTGCCAAAACAATTTTAGTCATCTTTTGTTTAAAAAATATATGAATTTTTAAAAATATATTTTTGATTTCAGAGAGGGAGGATAGAAACATCAATGATGAGAATTTTTGATTGCCTGCCTCTTGCACACTCCCCACTGGGGATGGAGCCGTAAACCAGTCATGTGCCCTTGACCGGAATCAAACCTGGGACGACCCTTCAGTCCAAAGGCCAACGCTCTATCCAGTGAGCCAAACCAGCTAGGGCTCCAGTCATCTTTCTGTGACAAATCTTTTGTTAACTGTCCCATATCCATTCTCCACTACTTTGGCTGCCTCTAAAGTGGACATAAGGTTTTTTCAGTTTTTTGACTGAAAAAACCTTATGTCCACTTTCCCAGCCTGCCTTGCAGCTGAAATGGACATGTGCCACAGGTCTCAACCATGAGAATACATATCTAGGCTATATAGTATATTGTTGAGAGGCTACAAACTTGTTATTATACTGTACACTACATGTGAGTGTAACACAATGATCAAATATTTGTGTATCTAAGTAAGCACACCTAAACATGGAAAAAGGCATGGTAAAAATATGGTATAAAAGCTAAAAAAAAAGTACACCTGTAGAGGGCACTTACCATGATTGGAGCTTGTAGGACTGTAAGTTGCTCTGGTGATCCAGTAAGAAGTGAGTGAATATGAAGGCCTAGGACAGGACTATACACTACTATAGATTTTATAAACACTTTGCCCTTAGCCTACACTAAATGTACAAAACTTGAGATGAACGAAATTAAGTACAAGACAAATGATGTAATCAAAAGACACAGTAAGCACAAGATGTGAGGCTGCTGATGGTATAACATGGCAAATAGTTTTATAGCAAACTTTTTTTCTATAATTAGAAAGAGTACAGTGGTACCTCGAGATATGAGTGCCCTAACATACAAGATTTTTGAGATATGAGCCCTCGAGCGAGCAATTTTTGCTTTGAAATACGAGCAACATTTGAGATAAGAGTAATCTCACAGATCAGCTGGCTGCACACGACCCACCAGTTTACCGAGACTTGAGTGTCTCATAGTTTCGCACGCCTCAAGGTTACGGAACGAATTAAACTCGCATTTCGAGGTACCACTGTACATTATAAAATAGTAATGAAGTTTAGTAAATACATAAACCAGTAACAGTCATTTGTTATTTATCAAATACTAGAAGCCCGATGCACGAAGATTCCTGCTAGAATGGGCTTTCCTTTCCCTGGCTGCCAGCACTGCCTTTCCACTCTGGCCCAGCTCCTTTCAGCCCAGGCCCTGGAGCTGCCTCTCTCCACTCCAGCCCTGCCTTCCCATGCTGCCCAGAGGCCCTGAGAGATGGGGGTGGGGCAAAACACCTGCATCGTCGCCATGGCAATGACACAAATGTCCAGTCCCAGTCACTCAGTGCCTGTGTATGCAAATTAACTGCCCCGTGTTGGATTAATTTGCCTATCACTCCTGATTGGCTGTTGGCGTAGCAGAGGCTCAGTCAGTTTACATGTTTGTCTATTATTAGGTAAGATTATGTACTGTGTATAATTGTATGTGCAATACTTTTATGTGACTGGCAGTACAAATGTTTACATCAGCATCAAAATAAACACAAGTAATGCCTGTTGTACTCTGAATTTACAACAGCTACGACATCGTTAGGGGATAGGAATTTTTCAGCTCCATTATAATCTTACTAGAAGCCTGGTGCACAAAATTCATGCATGCGTGTGCCCCTAAGCCCAGCCCGCACCTTCTCCAATCTGGGACCCCCTATTTAATAAAAGTTAAACTGGCAGTCGGACAGCCCTCTCACAATCCAGGATTGCTGGCTCCCAACTGCTCGCTTGCCTGCCGGCCTGATTGTCCCCAATTGCTTCTGCCTGCCAGCCTGATCACCCCCTACCCTCTCCCCTGCCAGCCTGATTGTCCTTAACTGCCCTCCCCTACAGGCTTGGTCACCAACTAACTACCCTCCCTTGCAGGCCTGGTTCCCTCCAACTGCCCTCCCCTGCTGGCCATCTTATGTCCACATGGGGCAGCCATCTTTGTGTTGGAGTGATGGTCAATTTGCATATTACTTTTATTAGATAGGATGGTATCACAGTTGTATATATGGCTCATCACTGACTGAAACACTATTAGGCAGCGCATGACTAACAACCCTTCCAGAAGCATAGGGAGTCACAGAAGGTAGTTCTCTAAGAGCTTCTCAGTGGACAAAAACATATGGCTAGAGAGGGATTCTCTCCAACTTTACAAAAATTCAGATAGTGCTTTGCAATAAAGATACAATCAGCAATCCAATTTAATTTATTGAAAAAGGTGTATCTCAAGGTGCTAAAGCGTGATTTTAGAATTCCAATGAAAACGTCTTTAAACCTATAAAATAAGCAAATCTAAAAGCTTAAACTCCAGGAGTTTCCATGTCAAAAAACTAGTAATTGAACTATTCAATTACAATAACTAATTAAAAGAATATGATCTAGCCCTGACTGGGTGGCTCAGTTGGTTGGCACGTCATCCCATACACCAAAAGGTTGTGTGATTGACCCCTGGTCAGAGCACACATCTAGGTTGTGAGTTAGATCCCCAATCGGGGTACATACGTAAGGTGGCAGATTGATGTTTCTGTCACATCAATATTTCTCTTTCCTTTCCTCCTCTCTAAAATCAATTCAAAATTAAAAAATATCTATAGACTGGTTGTTCATAGACCTCCAAGAAGATTTAACTACTTTCTTCTACTTTTAAGGTCATACTAAACATCCACTACCCATTTTATTCTTTTTTTTAAAATTATTTCTAAAGTGTATTTTTATTGATTTTAGAAACATCACTGATGAGGAAGAATCATTGATTGACTGCCTCCTGCATGACCATACTGGGGATCAAGCCTGCAATCCAGGTATGTGCCCTGACCAGGAATCAAACTGTGGCCTTCTGGTTCATAGTTCGACAACCACTGAACCACACCAGCCCATTTTATTCTTTTAAATTCTCTCTTCCCCTGGTAATGATTAGTTCATAAGCAAAAGCTACACAGTCAGTTTTGAATTTTATTTCATTAGCTTAAAAGGTGAATAATCTGTGTTTTAAATCTTACTAAACTCATTTATCCGAACATTTTTACATAGAGCACACATACAGGATTTCAAGTAACTTATGGCAGAGGCCATTGTCCATTTAAAAATAAGCTTCTTTCTTCCACAAAAACTGCATTGAAAGGCAAAAAAATTTTCTTTTATACTGCATAAGAGCCAGATGCAAACTTCTGATGTAAATTTATTTCATTGTCAACTCTCATGCTAAAGCTGGGAGGCACAAATGTTCATAGTTCAGTTAAATGATATAAACAAAAAGCTTCAGTTTCTCCCAGGTACAAATCAGAAACCTCCATCCAGGTCTAGTACAGTAGTATGTCAGACTTGATTGTCTTGCCAGGTCACTTCTTCTTTTTTCCTTTCCCTTTTTTACTTCCCTCTCCTTGCTGAAGAGTTTGGTCACTACCTCCTGTTTTTTGTGTCCTTGTTTTTAGTTTAGGAATCATTTCTGCTGCATACAACATTACTGACATACCTAGGAACCAGAAATTAGGGTTAGTATATAATCTGAGCGATAAGATGTAAAAGGTCATTAACTTGAATACCATAAAGTTCAAGAAATCATCCTACCACATCAAGAAAATGAGAAGGATTTAAAAAGAAAAAAAAAATGCCTATGAAGACAATGACTAGGAGTGGGGCCTTTGGTGGTGAAAGTATTGAGAACAATGCTGAAATATTTTAAATAACACAATCAAAATTTAAGTATGAAACAAAAATTTGGGTCTTGGTCCTAGTAATTAACTTGAAAATCCAAGGAGAACTTTTCTAAACATAAGAAACTGGAAAAAGCGTATCATTGTAACTTGTAAGCCATGAAAACACACAATATAGTGTACAGATAACATACTGTGGAAATGTTCACCTGAAACCTGTATAATTTTGTTAACCAGTGTTCATCCCAATAAATTAAAAATAAAAAATAAAACACGAGGGATAATGTTAGTCTTCTCTTACTATAACCTCCTGTGCCTACTCCCTAATCCCCTGCCTTGCTTTTGCCATTACGTTAACTATCTTAAGACCAGGTATTTTCTTAACTTTGTTTTTAAATTTACCTAAGTTGTAAGTCTATCTCTTGCCTTTTTTTTTTTAACTAAGTATGGCTTTTTAGATTAATGAAATTATAAGTAGACCTCAAGATCTCTAGGATCTAAAATGGCAATGAACATCTAATAATTTAATAATTTTACACTCTTAACCTAGGAGCAAAGATGGATTTTCAGAGGTTTATAAAATGTTCACAAAACAGTATTTTTGGAGGAAATCATTAGTAAGTTTCACAACATTATCAAATAGGTCCTTAACTTAAAGAGGTTTAGAACCAGTGCAGCCACTATGGAGTTTCCTTAAAAAAATGAAAAGTGGAACGGCCATTTGATCCAGTGGCCCACTTCTAGGACTATAACACAAGAATCCCAAAACACCAATCAGAAAGGATATATGCACCCCTATGTTCATAGCAGCATTATTTATTTATTTATTTATTTATTTTTCAATGTCTCCCCATTTACAATACAGACCAGGCAAAGAGCCCGAGCTGAGGTGTATATGGGGTAGGTTTACTCTGCCTCCTATTTCTGTACAGTCAGTGTAAGCACACAGCCTGTGGTAAGCACCAGGAGGCCAGTAGCATTATTTAAAATAGCTAATAAACAGCCCAAGTGCCCACCAATAGATAAGTGGATAAAAAAGCTGTGGTAGGTACATTTATACAATGGAGTACTATGCAGCTGTAGAAAAGGATCTCTTGGATGGCTGGTGTTGCTCAGTGGTTGAGTGTTGATCTATGAACCAGAAAATCACAGACAGAGAGCACATGCCTGTGTTGCCAGGAGGCGCCAATCAATGATTCTTTCTCATCATTGATCTCTCTCTCTTTCCTCCCCGACCCCCTTCCTCTCTGAAAACAAAACAAAAACAAATTATATATATGATCTCTTACTCTTTAAGACAGAATGGATGAACCTGGAGAGTATTATGCAAAGTGAAATAAGCCATTCAGAGAAAGACAAGTATCACATGACCTCACTCATGTTTAATGCAGTGTCGGCAAACTCATTAGTCAACAGAGCTTACGTGATGGGAACTGTACAAGACAGAGGCTGCCATCTTCCTGTTTGAGTTGAACCCGGACTCTGCCCCTGTATTGAGCATCACGATTCCATTCTCTGGAGTACATTTTGTTTTTCTAATATAAAAGGAAAACAGGCTTTGTTTAAGAAAGTTATTATATCAATGAGATGAGAATGGAAATAATGAATGAAGGACCACATCATACCTCAAGAAATGTATTAAGTCCAACTGCTGAGCACACATCTTGAATCTCTGTAGCTGTAGGATTTTCAACAGCCTGAACAGTTTAAGAAAACAACACTAAACAGCTTAGCTTTAAGTAGGTACTACAATATTGTTGTGTAAATCATTTCAAATACTATGATCAAAACATGTATCAAACCTAAGGTTTCCTTTTCTACTAGGTCCAGTTGTTTCTACTATAATTTAAAAAAAATAAAAAATCCCTGGAATAATATTGATCCATCCTTGTGTTGTTCATCTCCTCGCCAACAGAACATACACTTCACAAATGGAAGGACTAATTTGTTCATCAGTATATTCCCCAACACCTAGCATGATACTTGGAGCATAGTAGGTACTCAGTGAATACTGGTTAAACAATTATTACAGATACAACCACTTTAGAAAATTACTTGGTTGTATCTATTAAAGCCAAATGTATGTATTCATTATGGCCATGCAATTGCACTTCTAAGTATGTATTTTTTTAAAAATGCAAAACTATGTTCACTAAAGACAAATTCAAGGTTCACAGCAGCTCCATTTACAATAGCCCCAAACTACAAACAACCCAGTTACTCATCGACAGTAGATTTGACGAAGGTATATATTCATATAATGCAATATTACATAGCAGTGATTTTCATTAAGGTAAGTAATTTTGCCTCCTGTCCCATCCACTCAACATTTGGAAACATTTTTGATTGTCACAACTACGATGGCGTAGGGCACTAGCATCTAGTGGACAGAGGCCAAATATGCTGCAGGACAGCCTTACAACAAAGAATTATGTCTCAAAATGTCAACGGTGCTGCTGTTGAGAAACACTATTACAAAGCAATGAAAATTAAACTTCACTCAAAAATGTGGATAAACCTCATAAGCTTAAAGTTCGGGAAGAAACAGATGTAAAAATACACAGTGTATAATGCATTTTAAATGAAATTCAAAAACAAGCAAAAGTAATCTATGGTGCCAAAACCGGTTTGGCTCAGTGGATAGAGTGTCGGTCCGAAGACTGAAGGGTCCCGGGTTCGATTACGGTCAAGGGCACGTACCTTGGTTGCGGGCACATTCCCAGTGGGAGGTGTGCAGGAGGCAGCTGATCGATATCAATGTCTCTCTCTCATCAATGTTTCTAACTCTCTATCCTTCTCCCTTCCTCTCTGTAAAAAATCAATAAAATATATATTTTTTAAAAAAGTAATCTATGGTGATGGAAGTCAGAGTGGTTATCCTTGTATGTAAGTATATATGGAGAGGACAGTGACTGGGAGGGGACATAAAGGAATCTTCCTGGGTGCTGGTAATGTTTTTTTTTTTTTTTTAAATTAGGGTGCTGATTACCCATGTACACTCATTTTGTGAAAATTAAGACACATAAGATTTCTGTATGTTTCTGTATGTATGCTTGGTATATATTGATAAAGTTCAAAACAATTTAATCATTCTCCAAATTATCTGACAGCTTGCCACCAGAGGCCTGTTATAGTGAGTCAGGTCTTATTCTGAACCAATGCTTTGGTGTCTTCTCTTTTATCCAGAAGCAGCAAAATACTTTCTTTTATACATTTAAACCGAAAATTAGAGATATAAAATAACTCAACAATAACAAAGTCAATGCTTCAGACCAAGTTACCTTGACCCTGTTGTTAGATTACAAAATGTGCTTCTTAAAAAAATAAAATGACATCAATTTTGAAAATAAAAGGCATCAATAAAGTCCCTTCACTTGGCATCAGGCACTTTCCTAATGCCAAGTTATTTTTAAAGTAACTTTACCCATCTCAAAAAAGGTTAACTGACACAAAACTATAAAACTCAACACGTCTGAAATTTCTGCAAGTCTTCTTTAAAAACTCAACTGCATTCTGGACATTTCGTGGTGCAGTGACATAATTTTGGTTTCCTTTATTAAGGGGAAGACTGTCATACCTTGGTTTAAATGAAAACTGCAATGCAAATCCTACACCTACTTAAAAAATACTGATTCTTTGAGAAACACCGGCCTGAGCGCGAACATCGATTGGCTGCCTACTGCGCCTCCCCTACTGGGGATCGTGCTCTGATCAGGAATCAACCAGCAGCCTTTTAGGTGCGCCTGAGCGGGATGGTGCGCAATCAAGGGGCCACGGCCCCCTACTCTTTCAAACACAGGTTCATGAAGAATCATTAAAAAAAAAAAAAAGCCGAGGCCGGTTTGGCTCATGGATAGAGCGTCGGCCTGCGGACTGAAAGGTCCCAGGTTCGATTCCGGTCGGGGGCATGTACCTTGCTTGCGGGCACATCTCCACTGTGGGGCGTGCAGGAGGCAGCTGATCGATGTCTCTCTCCCATCGATGTTTCTGGCTTTCTGTCCCTCTCCCTTCCTCTCTGTGAAAAATCAATAAAATATATTTTAAAAAAGACCCTTCAGCTGTGGCTTCGTGCCTTTCTGGCTTCACCCTCGTTAAGGAATGCACCCGATTCTTGGCTACTGTTTCCCACACGCAGTCAAGTCAAAGGAACCTCCGCGACCCCAACAGTAAAACCTCCCCTCAAGGGCCAAGGCACCACCAGCCTGCTTACCTTACTTATGGGGATTCGCCTGCCCTCCGCGATGGTCTTCTTGTTATTTAAATAAGCAGGGTAAATACAAATAAACCTGCCATAAAAAAATGCAGTTGGTCTCACCAGAGCAGTATCTCCAAAACGTCCCCACTCATTCATTCGCTCATTCACTCACTCACTCCTTACCGTGACTGCCAGCACCCCCACACTGTCAGTCGCATGCTTTCTCCTTATATTGTCTCCCTTTTACTTAACTTACTTAAAAAAGTAAGCTTTCACTCATTACCTTAAGTGGAAGGGAAAAAAAAAACCCACACCATTTGCTAGAGGATATTTTAAAAACGTCGCCCTAACTGTTCGGTTGGGTACAGGCACCTGCTGCCAAGCGGTCACGCAGGGGGCCCCGCTCTCGCGCAGAGAAAGCACGGCGTTAGAGGCACTGACAAACCTAACGAGCTCCAACGAGCCTTCTGCCCGCCACGACAGGGGGAAAAATACAAGAGTCCTCACGCTGTGACTCTGTTACACAATGGTCGCGCGCACGGAGCACCCACAATGTGCTTTGGTGGCGTGCGGGCGAACCGGGTCACGGCTGAGCCGCCGAAAGTCGGCATTCGGGGGCCTGCGAAGAGCCTGGTGCGGGGCCTCCAGGAGGAACGAACGCCGGAGAGAAGCTCAGAGCCTTTCCCGGCGCCGGGAAGCGGCGCCACCTCCGCGGGCTCGCTGCCAGCCCCCGCTCCGTGCCCCGGGACCCACCTGTCCTGGTCGGCCGGGGACCGCGCCGCGGCGCAAGCCATCTCCGCCCGTGCCCACTGGGGCGAGACCCGCCGGGAAACCCGCCGGAACTCCGCTCCGATTTCCCAGACGACCCCGTTTCCGGCGGAAGTCCCGCCCTCCGGAACGCCTTCGTGTCCCCGGCCTTTCCCTGACGGTTTGTTCTGGCACCTGTCGCTCGGCGCCAGAATCCCAGCTCCTGACGTGGCGTTTGGCCCTAGCCTCTCGCGATAGCATCCACAAACGCCTCCCATTCTTACTCGGGGGTCGTCAAAGCGAGACGTTTTGGGCGCATGCGCCGTCGCCAAAATGGAATTCCTCTTTGAGTGTTGGCCACACTCACCTCTAGATGGGGGAGGAGGGGCCCCTGCCCGGCCCGGCGGGTATCTGTGTAGTTCAAAGTTGGTTGGTGGAGCGGGCAAGAAGATACCCTTTATGTTTTACCTTTATTCGCTTCTGGGCCTGGCAGCTTGCTTTCCGCTTGGCAAAACGAGTTTTTATAGCGGTGGGACAAGCAAAACGCCTGGCACGTTTCTCCGTGTGCCGCATAACCGTTACGAATTTGTGCACCTTTTTAGATTTCTGAAGACCATCTACACTAAAATTCACTATACTTTTGCCTACTTTAGGTTAATTGCCAAGCATTATTTCGACATTTCCCTGAATGCACCATTTCTATTTTAGTAGCTGCTGTTTGTCCCACACCCACAAAGTAGCTTATTAAAACTTGGGCAGGATAAGATAGGGATTCTCTTTCAGAGATGAAAAGAAAACTAAACGAACAAAAATTCCTAAATTTTCCCAGCCCACTAAGGTTAGCTATTTGCCCGTCCACGCTAACGATCGCTGAGCATAGATGCCCAGCTCGTCTGACCAGAAGCCTCAGAATGGCTTCTCCAGGCCCTAAATTCTCTCTCTCTTTCCTCCTTGTCGTGTATTAGTAGTACCTGTTGAGCTTGGTGTGAATGTAAACAAATAAATACTATTTCTAACATACACATGATTCCTATAAAAAGAGCTTCATGAAATGACCAAACCAAACCAAACATTTAGGGATGAAATTAATCCAAACTTTAAAAAACGTGGTATATTGCCCAGCCAGGTGTAGCTCAGCGGCTGAGTGTCCACCCAGGGAACCAAGAGGTCACAGGTTCGATTCCCGGGTTAGGGCTCCATCCAGTGGGGGGGGCGTGCAGGAGGCAGCCAATCGATGAGTCTCTCTCATTATTGATATTTCTATCTCTCCCTCTTCCTTCCTCTCTAAAATCAATTAAAAATATATTAAAAAATGTTAAAAAGTGAAATAAAGAGGAAAATACTTAAAAAAAAGTAGTATATCTGTTTTAGGACTGCTTTTATACTTTACTTGCATCATGAAAATTAGAATAGTTTCCAGAACATCAACACTTTATATATACACTGGAGGCCTGGTGCACAAAATTCGTGCACAGGACAGGGGGTTTCCCCTCAGCCCAGTCTGCACCCTCTCCAATCTGGGACCCCTTGGGGGACGTTTGACTGCCGAGATCGGGCCTAAACCGGCAGTCGGACATCCCTCTCACAATCCTGGACCATTGGTTCCTAATCACTCACCTGCCTGCCTGCCTGGTTGCCCCTAACTGTCCCCCCTCCTCCTCCCCCTCTCCTTTTTGGCCTAATCATCCCTCACTGCCTCTGTGTGCCAGCCTGATCACTCCCAACTGCTGGCCTAGTTGCCTCTTACTGCCCACCCCCATTGGCCTGGTCACCCCCAACTGCCCCCCCACCAGTCTGATCTCCCCCAACTGCCTCCCTCTGTTGGCCTGGTCTCCCCCAACTTCCCCTCCTGCTGGCTGGTGGCCCCCAACTGCCCCCTTTGCCAGCCTTGTCTCCCCTTTCATTCCCCCCTCTGCTCCCCTCTCCCGCTGGCCTGATTACCCCACACAGCCTGCTTGTTCAGTCCTTCCGTCGCCCCTTACTAACCCCCCTGCTGGCCTAGTTGTAGGCAGCCATCTTGTAAGGGTGTGAGGGTCAATTTGCATATTATCTCTTTATTATATAGGATGTAGGAAAAGTGGGGAATGAACAAAGTTGTCTAAGGTTTAATACATGTAATAGCCTCCTTCTTCCCAGGGACTTGTTTTCATAGAGCCATGTGAGTAATTGGAGATCCAAAGACCAATATGACCCCACTTGATCATGATGTATGGTTTGACCTGCTAGTAAAAAAATTGGTTACATTTTCTGATTTATACATATTGAGCTAATGATGGAAGTCATTTTTTTAAATGTTTTTGTTGATTTCAGGAAGAGGGAGAGAGATATTGGAAAACCAATGATGATAGAGAATCATCAGTTGGCTGCTTCCTGCATGCCCCCACTGGGGATCAAGTCAGGCAACCCAGGCATGTGCCCTGACCAGGAATTGAACCATAACCTCCTGGTTCATGGGTTGATGCTCAACCATTGAGCCACACCAGTTGGGCTGGAAGTAATATTTTTTAGTATTATTCTACGCTAGATTCATAACTGCTATTTAACTCTATTGTGGAAATAGTATACAAAGAAAAAGGGAAGGATGGGTGTGTAGGGAGACAACAATATTGTTACCATCCTGATGATTAAAGATATAGTAACCAAATATAAAGTTTTTAAATGCCCATGCTTGTGAATTAAAGGAGGATAAAATTGGACATGGAAAATTGTGGTGATGCTGAAAAGGCTTTAGAAATTGATGGCTCTTGTTTTCAAATCTAAATTTTAGCAAACCGTCATCTTTTTCCATATGCTACTAAATTCAACCTGTCAGCCTCGGTTGAGGCTGTTGGGTAGGGATTCATAAAGGTGGAAAGAGAATATCGAAGTGTGCAAGAGAAATTTTCCTAAGATAGTTGAGTAAGAGTTGAAAATAGGGGGAAGAGGAGGAAATGAAGAGATGGGGACTCTAAAGAACTCAGAGTAAAGAAGAGATGTGATATATATATATATATATATATATATATATATATATATATATATTAAATGTTGGTGGGAGAGGGCTGCTGGAGATGTGAGTAAAATGACCTGTGAGCCAAGGGAAAAGAAGTAATGGAGGAGCAGCAGTAACTTGAGACCGTTTACTAAGCTGAAGATTCAAGATTGAAAAGATGCAGTATTAAAAGACAGAGTTGCGGGGAAAAGACACAGCAGGACTCATGCCAGTAGACCTTTTTTACTTCAAGGATAAAAACAAAATCCTACAAACTCCAAGATAGGAAGTAAAAGTGACCTCTAGGGAAAAAGTCAGACTAATATTTTAACTTCTTAACCATAGTAAACACTGCAGTTAAAAGTTTTGAGGAAAAAAGAATTGTGAGCAAAGTTATGATCCAAATTATCCATTGAGGGCAAACAAAAACAAGTTTAACGAAGCAAGGATTTAGAAAATATATCCCCCAACTTAGCTTTTCTGAAAAAACGAAAACAAAATAAAACAAACAAAAAAAAAAAAACCACAAAAAACTTTGTTGGGACATACACCAGCTAAGCCAAATTATAACATGAAAAACTAAATATGTCTGTAATATAGAGGAAACAGTGGAGAGTACAAACCTAATTTACACTTAGATTTTAATAATTATTGACATGATGAAGTTAATTGCAATTGTCAAGAAAAGATTTTGAAAATTAAAAAACAAGTGAATAGATTGATATGGAATAGATTTTGCAAAGAACTGAGATTTCCAACTGAACAAGTGTATGTCTCAGTTTCTAAAATCATTTTAGCCACTGTATCACTAAGATTTTTTACTGGCCATGTCACCTGACACAGGACCTTGACTTCTCACCATTTTGCCACTGACTCTTTCCCTTTGTCCCCCTACCCCCTTCTCTATTCCTCAGCCCCCATTCCTGGAATACCCCAAGAACCCAAAATTCTTGACTCTCTTAAGCCAACCCACAAGATTGTCCCTGACCCTCCTTTCACCTAAACTTCAGGCTTGGCTTTTCAGATCCCAAACCCATCATCAACTTCTAAAGAAAAGGACTTCCTGAGAACCTCACTTTAAGATCCACCCTTTTTAGAATGAAATTAGGGTTTTAAATAACTTTTTTTGAAGGAAGGGGGGCTTAAACGACAGAAATTTATTTTTCTCAGTTCTGGAGGCAGGAAATCCAAGACCAAGAACCCAGTAAGGTAGGTTTCTTTTTCTTTTCTTTTGCATATATATATATATTTTTATTAATGTGTTACATGTATACATATCTTCCCATTGCCCTCCCCCCGTCCCAGGCATACCCTAACCCCCTAGTGTCTTGTGTTCTTTGGTTATGCTTATATGCACGCATACAAGTCCTTTTGGTTGATCTCTTATCTACCTCACCTCTCCTTAACCTTCCTGCTGTAATTTGACAGTCTGATGCGTTACTGCCTCTGTATCTATCCTTTTGTTCATCAATTTATAATGTTCTTTATTATCCACAAAAGAGTGATATCATGTGGTGTTTCTCCTTCATTGACTGGGTAAGGTAGGTTTCATTCTGACACTCCTTCTTTTGGCTTCCAGGCAGCCCCTTCTTGCTGTGTGCTCATGTGACTTTTTTGTGTGTAGGTTGGAGTGGGGAGGGAAGAGACAGATGAGAGAGAGAGAGAGAGAGAGAGAGAGAGAGAGAGAGAGAGAACATGTTCTGAGTCTTCTTTTAAGGACACGAATCCTGTCAGATTAGGCCCTCATTTTTATTTAATTATTGGGGTGACATTGGTTAATAACATTATATAGGTGTCAAGTGTACATTTCTATGATACATGATCTATACATTGCTGTGTGTTAGGCCTTCATTCTTGTGATCTCTTTTTACCTTAATTAGTTCTTTAGAGGCCCCATCTGCAAATACAGCCACTGGTTCCATGATTTTTGTCAACTTTTGTATTTGTAATTTTGCTTCATACCCTTGGAGCTATATTTGACATTTAAAGAGAGCATCATATAACTAATGTTCATTTCCTGTTCATTCTGTTTGATGTTTTTTTATCCAGAATACTTTGTCTGACATAAATTTGCCATAGCTACTTTCTGTACTTTTTTTTTAATTGTCCTCACCTGAGGACAATATTTCATTTATTTTTAAACAGAGTGGAAGGGATGGAGAGAGACAGAGAGAAACATCAATGTGAGAGAGACACATTGATTGGCTGGCTCCTGCATGCCCCCTGACCAGGGCCAGGGATTGAATCTGCAACTGAGGTACATGCCCTTTACTGGAAATGAACCCAGGACGTTTCAGTCCATGGGCCCATGCTCTATCCACTGAGCAAAACTAAGTAGGGCACACTTTGTACATTTTTTTTTTTTTGCATTTGCCTGTGCAAGTGTGGTTGTACTTTTAGTTTCATCCATTCTGGATCATTTTAACTTTGTTTTTGTTAATGGCATTTAATTGGGGGATTTTCTAAAAACTTGACTTCAAGCTGAGTGTTTCTTTTACTCTTCATGTTTAATCCACCATTATTTGTAGTACTCTATAGTTTCATGCTTCTTTGTGAAATACATCCCTTTGCCACTTCTCCTGTCCTTTGATATCTTGTTCACGTATTCCTAGTTGTTATTTTTGGGCTAGTGATTTGGATGGGAAGTTTTATTTCTTTTTAACATTGTAGATACTATTAAATTAAAATACTGATTTTGTATTTTTCTAAATTAAAATAGTATATCTGAACACTGCCTACGTAAGATTAGAAATTTAACATGCTTTTTACATCTTCTCTTCCTTTTAAATATTATTTCATAGATTGGTTTGGAGTAACTTGAATTTAAGATTAAAATTATTACAAATTTCATTTTTTCAAGTTACTTGGGCACTTACATTGAGATTCATTATCAGATTAAGCACAATTATTTATACATTTGTTCAAGTTTTATTAAGATAGCTTACTTAAAGCCTTTCTGTTTAATCCTTGGGCAGCATGGATACTGAAGCAGAAAGAGGCCATGGATTCTGATTGCCCACCTCGTTGGAAATGCTCCTCATAGATTTGGGGAATTCATGTTTTACGAATGCAGCATGTGGCATAGCCTCTGCCAGTCATGACCACCCACCGGAAGTGAGCAGTGTGAGGAAGCAAGTGCGGCACATAATATCACTTATGGCAAGGGTGTGACAGAAGGCTCTGATGGTTAGGGGCAGTACTTGAATCTTGACCCGAAGCAGCCTCCCAGCATGATTTGGCTATTGTTTCCACAGTCTTGTTTCTATGAATGAATTTTTGGCTCATATACAAATGCTGTGGACTACTTAATATTCTCTAAATGAACGAACATATTTGGTCTTCTAGGGAAGGTCTTATTGATAATAATTAAAATTCTTAATGATAGTATTTCAGATAAATTAAATGCTAGTTTGGATGGTTTCAGAATTCTTAGGTAATATTTCTATCCCCTTCCAAATGCTGCATATATGGTTTTACTGTTGTTTTTCCTTTTTGGTATTTAATATGACAGAGAAGAAATTTGATGCCAACCTCCTTTTTTTGTAGGCAACCTATTCCTCTCTCCCCACAGAAAGAAAACGTTTTATCTTTGAAATTAATTAGAATGTGTCTAAATACGGTTTTCTGGTAGTTCAAAGTTACTTCGGGAGCAAAGTGGTTTTAAAAGTTTGTGTCTCCAAACATAAGCACAACTAAAACCAGGTCTCATAAATGGCAGGGACGGAGATAAAACCAGGAGCTTGCTCTCTGCCTCTCCCCCATATCTGGATCCTTCTCTTTCTTCACAGGCTAGTTTCCCTTAGTTTTAGCTTCACGATGACAATCATACATAATAACCCTTAGCCTTAACTAAGATCTTTCAGTTCCAGCCCTCAGTCACCAACCAGAAATTCTGTGATTTTTACTTAAAATTGATTGGCCTAGGCTTTTCTTTAAGCCAGGCCATACAAGCATTTGGTCACTGGTCATTTAATGATGAGTTTCCCCTATGACAGGGGCAAGACTGGGTATGTGGTTCAGTGACTAATTAGTGATGCTAAGTGTTTGGATTCCAAAGATGGTGTAGGTGGAGCAGGTAATGTTCGACATTGTTCTCATAGTTATGTTTCACCAATGTTGTTTTATATTCAATGGTCACCTTCATTAGTATACATTATGAGTATTTTTAATTTAAAAATAGTAACAATCACATAACTTCAAGAAAATGAACAGTCACAAATATAGAGAAAAAATTATCCTGAATATCAGAGGAAAGAAAGTATATTTAGCACCAAGAACAATATTATACACATAGAACATACAGGTTAAAAGAAGTGTTGATGGCCTAACAAAAACCAGAATATAGTTTTATAGAACACAGAACAGAGTTAGGGGAATGGCAAGAAAATGATCTGCTGTTTATAGGAGTCAAAGTCCATAAGTTTCACACGATAAAGCAGTATTTTCAAGTCAGTATAATAGGAGGAAATATGCTTATTAAAAATTAAAAAATAATTTATATACTCTATTTCAGCCACCATGACTTGTGAAAAATTACTTCTGTTCAGTAATTTTAATGATTTGATTACTCAAATTTTTCTTCAGCTCTTGGCAATAAATAGGTTTTGCATTTCTGGCACTCGTATTCTTTTCCTTAGATACAAAGAAATCCAGTGATAACATAAATTCAAATGTAGTGCAACTGGCTCCCATCCTCAGCAATAGATTTATCCCTTCAATTAATCTTGTGGTAACGTGATCTTTTTTTTTTTTTTTTTTTACTATACTTATAGTACTATTTGACCCTTATGGCTTATCTTTTATTTCATTATTTCCCCCTCATTAATTGTCCTTTTAGTGCCCAGGTAACTTGTAAAGTTTATTCTCAAATACCAATCTAATTTGCCATACAGTTAAGGGTTGTTAGTCACTCCGACTGTATATTAACAGATTAGGTACATTTACCTTACACCTGAAATAATTTCAAAGTTCCTTTTCATAGTTTCTTCTAGTGCAAATACAAATTAGATACTTGCTGAAATTGCCTTTACAATAACTGCTTCAAAGGGAACAGCAGCTGATCACTCAGACTCATTTTTCTATAAAATTGCTTGTTCATGTCCACTATTGGAAATGGAGATGAACTATATCAGATTGCCTAGCTCAGTGTTCAAGTCTTTCATGCTTAAAGGTGAGGGAAGTTTGTTGATGTAACTTTCAGATTATTGGTAAAGGTCCAGTTGTTGAGAATGAGTAGAACCAAAGGTAATAGGGCAGTTGCTCTCAAAGTGTGATTCCAGACCAGAACCATCACCTGTGAACTGTGAGAATTGCAAATTCTTGGATCCCATTCAGAATAAGAAACAATGGGGGTATGGGCCCAGCTGTTTTATTAAATAAGCGCTTCTGGTGATTTAAATGCACTGGCTTGAAAACCACTGCCATCATGGTTTGCTGCAGTCCAAAGCTAGATATTTCTCTCAACAGGCATCACAACTATTAACTATCCTCAAAACTAAGCTTAGTATGCCATTTAAGTAATAAGCAATATGTAGTGTTAGGGCAGCACCTTGTGAACTTCTGAAAGTAGAATTGGGACTTGCCCCTTTACTAATTCTCTAACTAGAGGGTCTCGGAGAACTCTCCCCACGCCGCCCCCCCCCCCCGGCCCCAATGGATAATATGGACTGGTCTTTCTCTCAGTAGGTGTTGCCTATAGGAATTCCTGAGTTTTCTGGCATGTGGAAGGCACCCTTCTTTTTATTTCCAGCATTGATAATATTTTGCCTTACTTGAAAAGGACAATTTCTTTCCTTACTTGAAAAGGGAAATTTAACTTTAATTGGCTTACATTCCATTTCTTTTCACAAGAGTACTCAAAGTGGTTTATAAAAACTGGTATCAATAAATCAGAAAAAAAACCCAAACAGAAAATCAGGACTAAAAGAAAAGAAATATGATCTATATGCACATATTCCTATTGGGTAAGGCAGACTAAGAAAAACACAAATAGAATTAGTATTATTATTCACAACTATTTCATTTAGTTAAAATTTGACAAAAATTTAAATGTAGATATAGTCCAAAGATCAGTAAAATGAGGTCTTTGTAAAGTGGTGCAGAGAAAAGCGTATGGACTTTGGAGTAAAATGCCTTACTTTAATTATAGCTCTCTATTTACTGGCATTTTATTTTAGAAAACCAGCCTCATTACTGGTTAAGTGATAGACACAGGTAAGGGGTAGATAATTAACTACATGATGTGATTCCAAGGGCACAAGATAGATGTGCTGACTCCTCCTCACCCCTTTCTCAGTGCCCTACTGTACCTAAATATCTTTTTCTGTCTCCAAATGCAGAATGCATGAGTCTCCTTAAAAATAAAACTTCATTCAACAAATGTATTCATCCTCCTCACTCTCTAATCTTTTAGGACCAACTCTGGGAAGATAAGTAATCTTTACTAATAAATGTATCAGTTTATCTTCCTTCATGAAGAGAATACTCCCTGCCACGTTAGGAAGAGGCACTAGGACACCTATCCCACAACTCTGCCTGTCAAAAACAAACTTTTCCTCAACAGGCAGTGGTTTTAAGTAGCCTTTCTAATATTCTAATGATATTACATTTACCTTTGCTGTTCTGTGTATTACATTTTCTAAGAATGGCAAAGTGCTGATTATTTTTTGGTTGCTGGGATTTTGCCTTAAGATACAGAGTGATAAAAGATGTTCATTTTAGCCCTAGCCAGTTTGGCTCAGTCAGCCTGCAGACTGCAAGGTCCCAGGTTCGATTCCAGTCAAGGGCCATGCCGGGGTTGCTGGCTTGATCCCCAATGGGGGGTGTGCAGGAGGCAGCTGACCAATGATTCTCTCTCATCAATGAAATCAATACGAATATTTTTAAAAAATGTTCAATCCAGACTAAGCAGCAACAGGGAGAAGATGAAGGTACAAGACAGTTAGTTATGTTCCAAGTCAGGCTTGGAAAAGACTACTTATACCTAAGAATAAAAAATTTTTCAAGTATAGAATTCTATTAAGAAAAAAGAAATATTCTATGTGGGCCTGTTATGTTCAATGCCTAGTATGTGTTAGGCAATTTACATTGGTATTAAATACATTTGTTTAAAAAAAACTCCATAAATATTGAACGTTAGGAAGTGCTAGTCATATAAAAGAAAAACAAATTTCAGGAATGGTTAAGTGCCAATGCATGGAATGGTTAAATGCCAATAGTCAGCTTCAATAGTTTTTATTATAGTAGGAGGAATTTTACTCTTAATGCATAGAATTTGAAGAAAAAATTATATAAGCTTTAAAAAGAGGCCCTTTTGACAATTATTAATACAAATGTGAAATAAGATCCTTCAAACAAATACCAATTTCAGTAACAGTTTACATATAGCAATAATTTATTCTGAAATGTTCATTTAGTTTCTGTTGAGACACAATTCATGTCTCATTAATAAAAGAGCAGCCATCTCACCTCAAATACCAGAATATACAACAAGTTACAGCATAGCAAAAAAGTCTACCTACTTTCAGATAAAATCTAGTTCAGGTAAAATAGTTTCATCCAATGTTTTACAATTAACACAGATTTTTTTTTTAAGCACAAAAAATGTAAATTGTTACACTGTAGCTAGCTAATGCACATCATGTGACCACAGAACTGTTAATTGAACCATCAGTTTCTTTCATGCAGTAAAGCAAAGCAGGCTGGGTAAACTTGCTAATCAGGAACCATATTACTGTGAATTTCACAGTCACATGATTAATTATGATGTTAGATGGACTCACAAGGACTAAAACAGAAGGTTGTTGTTGTTGTTTTGCATAAATACCAATTTCTCCCTGATGTAAGTTTAGTTAGTTTATAATCTAGAAATGATTGGTAACAGCAATATATCATATCTTCTATCTGTAGTGTTCATTATTTTAAGACAAGCAATAATTAAAGGATGATGGGATGGGATGCTACTTAAATACATGTAAAACATACTGTACAAATATACTTGGCTTTACCATTTTTTTCTTAACTATCAAGAGTGCCTCCCAAAATATGACCAGTGAAGACAAAGTATACTATCAAATATGGCTTCCAGAACAAAAACCTTCTAAGAATCAAACCTATTTACAAAATTTGTCAGTCTTTTAAAGTTTCATTTGAAACAAATTTTCTACATAGCAATTGTAATTCACACATAATTTTTTTTAGCTTAATTAATTCAGCTCCTTTAAACGGACGTCACAAGGTAAGACCCAGAATGGCGCTTAGGACTTTGAGTTCCACTGGATTCTGTGTTGTCAGTTTTTGAATCGCGTTTCTTTGAGTTATTCACTGGCGTTGGGATCTGAGATGGCCGGGCTGAAGTGCTATCTGCACTGCTTTTCCTAGGGCTTGGGTTATAATTAAAAGGAGTCACTCTAGCAGCTACAGTCCCACTAGGTGAACTGTGTTTGCTTGAGCTGCTAGAACCAAATGGAGTACGCTCAGCTATAGAACTTTCATTAATCTCTGCTGCAGGGACAGGATTACTTTGTCCTGGCTTTGCCTCAGTTCCTTTTTGGTCTGGAGCATTTACCTGAATAAAGGAATTCAGGCAGTTTTCCAAACCCATGGTGCGTATGGGACCATTGCCATTTCCCACATTCAGTTTTCCCTGATTATCTTTTGAATCTTTAGCATTTGGATTTCCCTTTTCTGAAACACTGTCAATCACTGGGGGAGTATTTCCTGTGGGAGATCTTCCAGATCGAGGGTTGTTAATGGGACAGTCTTCAATTCTCACCCAAACATCCTCTGTTTTAGAAACAGCAGGTGCCATTTGATAAATCAGAGTCTTGGATTCAGCACCATTTGCAGCACCCGAGGAAGTAATATGAGTACAATTTGTGGGAGAAATTTCACTTTCTTTTATTTTTCTCCATGTTCCTTTTATAGATACTTGGTTTTCTTTAGTTTGTTTGGTTCCTGAAATACAGTTCACATGTTTTTCATCCTCACTTTTTGCTTTTTCACTGGATTCTGATGAAGCAGAAAGAATTGAAGATGAACTGCCAGTTCTTCTCCAAGTGCTTACTCGAGGAAGGGATGATGAATGTTTGCTGTGCTCACGTTTCCAGGTTCCTGACCTATTAATTGGAAGTCTGGAAGGACTTTCAGAATGGGAGCGTGCTATATCATGGCGCTTTGCAGGTCTTCCATCATTATAATCTATAGTGGGACTGAGATTAGGGGGAAGTTTTCGCCACCCACCAGACTGAACAGAGGAATGTGTAGATAGAGACATATCAGGAAGGGAAGGACTTAAAACTGGAGTCTGTGCCTGGGACCTTGTGGGAGAATCTGGTCTAGAAGATGGAGAAAGAGATTCAAATGAAGCAGATTCCTCCAATTTTCTCCTTAGGGTTGGGCTTGGAGCTTCTTTGATGAAAGTTGACTGGCGTACTAATACAGGTCTCTCTGACCTATCAGATTCACTTCCACTTGATTTAGTTGAAGACATTCTAGAAAGTTCTACTTTTTTATTAGACCCATTGCTATTATTCATCTGGTTCAGTCCTTTGGAGGCAGACTCACTTCTTGGGATACTACTGCCATTCTTGGATAAACCCGTTTGTTTTGTAAGGTTCTGTTGGCTCGTCTGTCTGCCTGGAGATGTGTATGACATTTTCCCAGAACCCGAGGACTTAGTTGAAGCAGTACTAGGGGATGATGTCCTTGGCAGTTGAGATAATTTGTTAGGAGGACTTATTCCATTTCTACCAGGAGAAATTGAGTTTCTCCCTGGAGACTGCATAGGTCTACTTAATGGTTGCTGGGCAGGTCTTGAAGGAGTGGAATCTCTAGATCCTGATCTAGAAGGCCCTTTATTTGATCCGGCTGGTTGGGATGTCTGCCTGGTAATAGGGCTTAATTCTGACTTCACTGATGGTTTGGTTCCTCTAGGAGAAGTGGTGGCTGTCTGACCTTCACTAGGGCTCTTAGAGGCTGGGGTTTTAAAGGGTGGGCCTTTTTTAGAAACTGGACTTGTACTTGATGAGCTATTTCGAACTCCTGGAATGTGAATCATTGTCCGACCTCGAGAGATTGAAGGCATATTTGCTTGAAGGGGCTGTTTCAATTGGCTTGAAATTTCTGAATTAGATCGAACTTTTCCCGTAATCAAACTCTTATAAACTTTTTTCCCTCCTTTGATGCCTTTATTTTCAGATTCTACCTTTTTAGCTTCCAAAGTACTTTTCTCACCAGGTTTCAGAATTCGTGGGCCTTTATTACTTGTAAAGGGTTTTTCCTCTTGATCAGGTGTAAGATGAAATGGTGACCCCAGAGAGATTCCTGATTTCAGTGAAAGGATGGAATCTGAATCTGATGAAGCTTGTCTAGATAAACATGCAGCAGCAGCAGCTTGATGTAAACTACTTACTATGGAATTTGCACCTTCCTGAATGGCTTTCCAATCAAAATTTTCTGAGTCAGGGGATAAACCATGTTCTGAATCTGGTCTCTGTATATCTTTCAAATCAAGTGTCAAATCTTCTGCTAATATGCCACCCATATTTCTGGGACTGTTCTTTTCATTATCACCTTTGAGTCTTGAGGGTTTCTTCTTTTTTGGCATTGCAGAACTTATACATTCCTGTAATAGGTCATCTTCAGAGTCAATACTGAGAGAACTGAGAGAACTGTTTCTTGAGAAACAAACAGGGGTATCTTCAACATGAAATGATTTAGGAGCATAACCTGATGCCTGAGGTTTACTTGGTTCTCCCTGGGAGGCAGGGGGCACTGTTTCTTTGATAGGTTCACTTTCTTTGTTGTTGTTGTTTTCTTGATCAATGTCACTAAGAGAACTTAAAGAGGAATTTCGAGAAAAACAAACTGGAGTATTTTCAATAGCAAAATTCTGTAATTTTTCATCAGCTGCTGCTCCTCTGTCTGGTATGTCTTTGGATGACTGGGGAAAAGTGGGCTGCTTCTGCAGCATGGGTTTATTAGACTGTCCTCGATTTATTGGATGCTTTGTAACAGTTTGTGTCTTATTACCTGATTGTTGGCTCGTGGTTAGTTCTGTCTGACTGTTAACTTTAGCTTCTGATTCTTTATTGTCTTTTCCCTTTCTTAATTCAGCCTTTTCCCGGGAAAGGTCAACATCATCATCATCAAAATCTAGAGAACTCAAAGAATCATTTCGTGAAAAACAGTATGGAGTTCCTTCAATAGGTGTGTAATGATGAGGTGAATCAAAAGTAAAGCTTCCTCTGACTCGATCTTCATTGTTTGGTAGCTTATCATTGAAGTCCTTGGAATTATTTTTCAGGTGCTGTTTCTTTGAATCTTTGTTGTCTGAAAAAGTTCTTTCAGCATTTAAATTATTTTTTGAATCTGTATTTTTTTTTACATGTGCTCTATATTCAGTATTCTGTGGCATAGGTTTTACTGGTGAAGTAGGTTTCTTCTTCTGACCATCTAATTGATTTTTGTTATTTCCAGATGAAGACATAGATGCTTGTTGGACCTGGTCCATTATCTTTTTCACACGGAAAGGCTTGTGACTTTTTCCTTTAGGCATGGCAGAATTAATGCATTCTGCAAGAATATCACCTTCTTCTGTTTTATTGTCATCCAGTTCAGGTATAGTTACAGATGAGGTTTTTCCTCTTTGAGCCTCATCTGTACTTCTGCCTTCTGTAGGAATGGTATCTCGTTTTTCAAATTCACCTGTTTGTGCCCCTGCTCTAACCCCTTCTACAGCAGTTAACTCATTTGGAGGGGATTCTATTGTTAGATCACTTAGAGATGTAGCTGTGGAAAAATTTATAGGCGTCCCTTCTACACAATATACCCGTGGCATATCATCTCCTGGTGTAAAACTAACATGCTTTTGTGCTTGTATCCTGTTTTGTGATGGTAAAAGTTTGTACACAGGCAATTGGCTTGGTTTTCTTGCAACAGGTGGAGGTAATTTTGACGCACTCTGGGCTGGCTTTTTGGCTTTGCGTGAAGATTTTGTTGGCATGGCAGAAATAATACATTCTTCTAGTATTTCAATATCATCATCATCTGAATCATCTAATATATCTTTTTCAGAATCAGTAGGTTTTTCAGCCTCTTTTTCCAGGTTTTCATTTGAGTCTTCAGGCTGCTCAGATTCTGTTTCATTCACATTGTCATTTTCCTGAACTGGAGGCATTATTCTTAATTCCACATCTTTCTGTATAAATGGCTCATCGAGGCTCAGGGCACTCAGGCTAGATGAACAAGAAAACCCATCTGGAGTACTTTCTGTGGCAAAATGTAATAAAGTATCAGCATCTGGAAGAACCTGGACCCTCTGAACTGCAGCATTAACAGCAGCTTGCTTAGGTCCACTCTCTCTCTTTTTAGCATTAGGTACTTTATTTTTAGGTACCTCTTGTTTAGGTTGCACTGTTTGAGGAAGAGGAGGAGGAGGAGGCGTTTTACTTCTGCTTGGTGGCATGGTTTGTCCAGGGCTATCTGGAAGGTCACTGGGGCTTATAATGCCACTTACCATTCCACTGCAGGGTTCACTCTGAACAGAACTGGCAATTGAACGACTCTCAAAACTATCTAGTGAACTGACAGATGTACATCTGCTAAACATAAGTGGAGTCTCCTGAACGTAGTGCTCTGGTGGACTTTTAGGTGTCTGGGCACCACTTTTTGATGGCGATTTGGCCCCTGAAGAAAGTTCAACAGCTTTGTGCCTAGCCGGTTCTGAAGATAAACCAGAAGCTGGGAGTCTGTTGGATTTGGTTCTAATGTGCTGTGACACTGTTGGAACTTCATTCACAGAAACTTCAGTTGCTCTAGTTCCACTGTTTTCTTTTATTTCTGCTATCTGTAGTGTATTAGCAGAATCCGTTTCCTGTGTCCTCTGATCACATCCCATTTCATCTTCAGCTGATGACAAAGATGACAATGAACTACACCTTGAAAAACATATTGGGGTGTCTTCTACACAGTAAGTCTGTATTGTCTCTTGGTTGATAGAGGGAACTTTACAAGAGGTGGCTTTTTGAGTCTGACCACTTCTGCTCTGTGCTGAACTTGGATGGAGCTGATTCTGCTTCTTGGCATTAGATGAAGGTGTGGATGTATTCTCAGTGCTTGTAGAGATGTGTTCAGTTTTAGTGCTTTGTCCAGATGAACTCTTTGAGAATGAAAATGATGGTTTCTGTGAGGGAGGAATGTCTGTGGAGTATTTTAAACTATAATCAATAGGCTGTTCCACATGATGTTTTTCTTCATTATATTTCATGCTATAATTTGTTGGTCTCTCTTCTTCTTCATGCTGCTCTTCCTCAGAGTAACGTTCACTATAGTTGGTTGGCTTATCATCTTCATAGTCATCTTCCTGACACAAAGACTGGTTTACATTTTGATTAATTCCATGATTAGAACCTCCTCGATTTGTTTCTGAAGCACTAGCTCCTCTTGACCTATATGGGGAAACACATTCTTGCTGTCCAAAATGTGGTTGGAACTTGAGGTGTTTATCATCAGTGCTCTCAGTATATACAGGATAAGTTGTGCTTTGACTCCTTGATTGTCTTTGTTCACTGTGTTTCATTTCATCTTCTATTATATGTTTGGGTCTTGCCCATCTTTCATTTTGTGAAGGACTTTGCCTTCCAGAGTTCAACTGCTCATCCGAATACTTAAGACTATAATTTATTGGTGTATCTAATTCTCCATCATTATCATCCATATGATTTGCACTATGTATTTTATGGGCTAGGTCAGCTGGATATTGACCATAGCTGCAACATTTACTTTCATCATCTTCAGAATAGGATTCAATTGAAGGTTTCATTTGACCTCTTTTACCATAACCATCACTACTACTGACACTATTTAAGCTATCATTTGAAGATCTCTTATATTCTAATTTGGCATAAGGTATAGGACATGTCCTATTTGAATTTTCCGACTTAGTGAAGTTGTAAGTGTTTGAATGTGTGTGAGCAGTAGAGCTTCTTCTTAGTGCATTCCTCTCATCTGTCCCACAATGCAATTCGGTGGTAGACCCAGAACTTCTGTCTTCCTGAGAAGTGTGAATTGCTGATACTTCTTCCATGACTTTAGCAATTTGGGCTGCAGTGGTGGAAATCTGCAAACCTCGTTTTGAAGAGGTTCCTGGATTTTCTGTTGCTGTGTGGTAGTTGCCTAGGGTAATTCCTCGTTCTCTCTCCAAACTTCTATCTTTTTCAGAACGAGAACTATCTAAACTTCCCCTTGATGAAGAGGAGCTGGGCAACACTGTTGTATTTAAATATGGTGAAAGGACAGTCATGTTTCCAGTATTAAAATTGTCTGACCTATTATCATCATGTCTATTGGTGTCAAAAACATAGTCACCATAAAGACTTTGCTTGTGTCTTTGCTTACTACGATGAGATGTCTTGGGACTTAAATTGTCAATATTGTCAAAAGTTTCTGATAAGTGCTGAGCATCTAATTCTGCTTCCAGAGCTTTTTGTTTCCTGACATGAAGAGATGGCAAGCTTGAACCAGGAGACATAATATTGGCATCCTTATACTTTGCAGGTCTATTTGCCATGAGATTCCTTAAAGCTGCAGCACTTCCCATAGCAATCATTTTGTGCTTTGAATGAATGAGGTTCTTGAGCATGCTGACTGCCCCCATGTCCCATAATGCCTCCTGGTCTTTAGGATTTCTTGCTGAGAGATTCCACAAGGTTCCACATGCATTACTGACTATTGTCAAACTGTGAGATTTTAAGTGTTGTAATAAGGTTTGCAGGCAGTTGTTCTCTCTTAGGATTTGCCTGAAATAAAGACCACAAAATTAAGGTCAGAATCTGTTTGTAGTAATAATGAATAAAAGAATAAAAAACAAATTTAAATCTAAATATAATTACTGAAACAGGCAAAATAAAATTGTACCAATTTATACTATAAATTCCAAGCATTCCACATCTCTTTTTGTTTTGTGTTAGTTCATTTAAGGTTTATTGTTTTAAAGTACTCCTCTGTCAGGCTAAAAGAAGTACAATGTTCATTTTTAAATATATATATATTTATTGATTTCAGAGAGGAATGGAGAAGAAGTGAGATAGAAACATCCATGATAAGAGAGAACCATGGATTGGCTGCCTCTGCACACCCCCTACTGGGGATTGAGCCCGAAACCCGGGTATGTGCCCTGACCGGGAATCGAACCTGTGACCTCCTGGTTCATAGGTTGATGCTCAATCACTAAGCCATGCTTGCTGGGCAATACAATGTTCATTTTAATCTATTTTTGCATATCCTATATGACCTGATAGCTCATTAAATTTTTTCTTGAACAGGCACATTGGCTTTATTTACATAGTGACTGATTTTCCCAATTTAAGGACAATAAGTGTATCTTGCCAAAAGGGACTTTGTGGTAAACTAATCAATCAAAAGATCATAATGGCCGAACCGGTTTGGCTTGGTGGATAGAGCGTCGGCCTGTGGACTGAAGGGTCCCAGGTTCGATTCCGGTCAAGGGCATGTATGATGGTTGTGGGCACATCCCCAGTAGGGGGTGTGTAGGAGGTGGTTGATTGATGTCTCTCTGTTATCGATGTTTCTAACTCTCTATCCTTTTCCCTTCCTCTCTGTAAAAAATCAATAAAATATATTAAAAAAAAAAGATCATTATGAATTCAAGGAGCATATTGCAAGCACCCAGATTAGGAAACTGACTTTTAGAATAATTGTTACGACTCTGGCTAGATTCTGTGATACTGCCATCCCCCTTGTGCTCTCTGGAAACATTATTTCTAAAATTAAAAGAAAGGTTTTCAAAGCATTTAAAGGTTAACTATAAATATAAGGGTTGAGAATCAATATCGTGAACTCTGGGGCCTAAAGATCTACAGGGTACTTAATGCAGTGTAAGCTGAAGTTAATGACAAAATATTTAGCTTTAGTGGACTTTAAAAGTGATTGGCAAGGGTGTACAACAAACTTTTAAAAGGTTCTTCTTTCAGTAGTGCTTATTGAATTTAAAAAGACTTCTTTGCAAAGCAGAAAGGGTTATAAGGCTTGTAATTTACATATCAAAAATTAAAGAAAAGATGTTTATATTTATATGGTTCTTTTACTAAAAGTATTACATGATCTGTTTGAAAATGAGAGAAGAACAATGTTGAATAAAATAAATATGCTGTGAAAAATATTAATATTTTTGTTGGCATAATACAGAACACAGGTCCTAACAATGTGTGCTCTGTATCTGAGATGCACTCTTAGTTATCACAGGTCTAGTAGACTGGTTGAGTGGCTGTTGACTAAATAATATGGTTATTGATGTTAAGACACCAATTAGAAAAATATAAACAAATGTCTTATCTGGATCAGACCTATAGGTTTTGTTTTTGTGATTTTAACCTTTTCCTTTATATATGTGTTATACCTCTTAACTATCATTTGCTCATTTCTAGACATCTTTATGATACTATAAACTTTTATTACTAATGAGTAAATTAGAAATTAAAAGTTACTTTTTCACCACACTAAATATAATTTGGCTTAGAACTTGCATGAATACACAAACAAATGGGTCTTTTGAAGGGATTGAATTCTACACCAATTTAATTATACACTAATTAAAAGTAATATAAAACTCTGTATTTACCTGTGATCCTCATTTGTTGCTATCAAGCTGGACACATTCCGCAATATCCCACCTCCACTTTCAATAATGGCTAAAGTATTTGTCTGGCTCCGGTAAGTGAGAGTGCCAACCAAAAATGCAAGTGCACCATCTACAGCACATATATCAGCTTTATTCTCAGTGCAATGTGCTGACAAATTCCATAAGGCACTCAATACACTTTTGAGGGTTGATTCCTATTAAGAAACAAATTATGTGTCATCTAATTAGAGTTGGAATTTGTCCCTCATAACTTCTCTGTTTACTTATTTTGAGTAAATATTTTTTTCCTTCTCTGCTACTCACCCCTCACTAGTAAATTATTTGAAATTTCCCATTTAGAAAACTTTTATAAAATAATGAATGGAAGGAACTTATGTCACTGGCATCCCCATAATAAAAGCAGAACACAGCATTAAACTAATAACATTCCTGAAATTTATTCTAAGTATTTGGACAGTACACATGTATCTTAAAAGAGCTTATAATAGCAACAAAATTGATGTGCATGCTGAAAAGATAACATTATCAGGATAAGAGAAACTACAGAAACTACAAAAAAAACAACAACCCCTCTATATGTTGATATAGAAAGATATATAAGTATTATTAAATGAAAAAAGCAAGTTGAAGTGCAGTATGTACAACATTCTGATAGGATAACACACACACACATATATATTGATATGTAGTTGATTCAAAAATAACAAATTATTAAAAAGAAAGCATACTTGCAAAACTCCAATCCTTAAAATTCCCGAAGAACCAAAGTAATTACAAAACCAAAACTCCCTGGTATACAATATCATAGAAAACCCTCCAACTATAATTGCCATAGATTCTGTATTTATAATTAAGGATATTTGGTCAAAACCAGCCATGACTCTGATACTAGTCTTTCTTCTTATTACAAATGAATCAAGGAATAAATATGCCTTAGAAATCTATTCCACTATCACAGTTAGAGGCATTCCAGAAGATACAAATATAGCACACTGATACCTGCCTGAAGGTGCTAACCATTTATTTTGGGGAAAAAAGATGCAAACCTACTTCCATGAAATGAAGTGCTCTAAAGGAAAGATAGTTGCCATCCAAATTTAATCAAATAAAAAACTTCATGTAGGAGAGCAACTTAGTAGAAGACCTGTATACTCAGGGACAGTTTCTTCTGGCAGGGAAAATAGAATGAGGAAAGGCTTAGAAATGGGAATCAGCAAGAAAGAACTGAAGAACAGGAAAAAGACAGAGAGGAGATAAAAGTCCATTCTGGGGAACAGTGGGAATTAAGGTCAGAGAGGTCAACAAAGGTCTTGAATGTCACAACAAATGTTTTTGGCCCAATCTAAGAAATTGCCACTGTATTATTTTTATCAGGACATTCAATGAATAAAACACTCTAGGAATAGTTTTATTTATTTTTATTTTTTAAATATATTTTTATTGATTTCAGAAAGGAAGGAAGAGGAAGAGAGAGATAGAAACATCAATGATGAGAGAGAATCACTGATTAGCTGCCTTTTCCATGTCCCACAATGGGGATCAAGCCCACAACCCGAGCATATGCCCTGACTGTGACTCGAACTGTGACCTCCTGGTTCATAGGTCAATACTCAACCACTACACCACACCAGCCGGGCAAGGGGCAGTTTTAGATACTATTTATGAGAAGGCAGGTAGGGAAGAAATGCTTTCACCAATCAAGATGTGAGAAGGATAAGAACTCAATTTTATAACTTTATGTCAAGGGGGACATTCAAAGTATCCTGAGCATAGAAAAAAAACAAACAAATAGCAAGTATTTAGAGTGAGCTTTTAAACTTCAACTGGCCCAGGGGGGAGAACTGAAGATAGGAAAATAGAAGTTGCTCTCTATAAGACTAGTTGTAGAGGGATGAGGGTTTTGTTTCAAAGAAGCTTTACAGTTAGAATTAGAGGAAACAAGAACAAATGGTTAGAGGCTAAAATTATAGGTGGCAAAAACAAGGGGAGGGGTTTCAAAATAAAATGTGTAATAAAATATTAAATATAGGTGTAGATAGGAAAAAAAACCCAAGTTAATGTATAAATCTAGATTTTGTTAGAAGAAAGTATACCAGTAAGAAAGGGAGCAAGTGACTTCAGAGTCTTGGCTGTTACAAGAAAAATGGAAACTGCAGGAATTAGAATAATTTTTTTTTTTAATTTTCAAGAAATAGGGTTTTCTATAGATAGATGAAACATAAAAAGCTTTCTTCTCTCTATCCAGTCAAGAAGATATAAAAGACAAGAGTAAGAGACTTAACATCTTTGAGTGAACAGTTAACACCTGGGGCACAGATTGCAGGTAAAGGAAAGGTTCTATTGTGTAGAACAACAGTAAGAGCCAGCTAAATGAAGTTAAAATGATGCAACATAAGGGAAATATGAAAGGTTGTGATTTTCTTGGTCATTAGTAAATGAAAATGAGGAAAAGATGATGACCTGAGAAATGTTCATAATGACTGAATGTAGAGAAGAGGGAAAAAATAAATTTCAATGCTGCTAACCAGAAGCAGGCCCAAATCAGAATTGGGTATTGTAAACTTCTGATAGGCCAGTTTTTCCAAGATTGGACTTGCATTTAAAATTTACACATGAATTTAGGGAGAAATGATCTTTAAAGGTCCTTGAGAGATAATAAAGTCATAAAGTATTCAGCAGCAGTACAAGTTCTCATAATCAGATAAATCATTACATCTTTCTGAAAACCTGCAGGGTTGGTTAATTAGGAATCTTAAAATTTGTATAGTACTATTTTTTTGTTTAACTTTATTGAAGTACTAGAGGCCTGGTGCATGAAATTTGTGCACGAGGAGGGAGGTCCTCAGCCCACCCTGCACCCTCTCTAATCGGGGACCCCTTGGTGGATGTCTGACTGCCGGTTTAAGCCCAATCCCGGGATCAGGCCTAAACCGGCAGTTGGACATCCCTCTCACAATCCTGGACCACTGACTCCTAATCCCTCATCTGCCTGCCTGCCTGGTTGCACCTAACTGCTCCACCCCCCTCACTGCCTCTGTATGCTGGCTTGACTACCCTTAACTGCCCCCCACTGCTGGCCAGGTCGCCCCCAAATGCCCCCCCTCCACCAGCCTGTTCACCCCACACAGCCTGGCCACCCCACACAACCTGCTGTTCAGTCGTTTGGTCGTCACTCACTAACCCCCCTGGCTGGCCTGGTTGTCACACAGCCTGCTTGTTCATTCGTTTGTTCTTCCCTTACTAACCCCCCTGTTGGCCTGGTTATAGGCAGCTATCTTGTGAGGGTGTGAGGGTCAATTTGTATATTACCTCTTTATTCTATAGGATAACTGGAGAACGATCAACTGCACACATTTCAAGTGTGCAATTTGATCACTTTTGATGTATTCATTATTCCAATTAAAATAATAAACATTTACTTTAATTCCTAGTAATTCCTTATAATTCACCCAACCCTAGGCAACTACTGTTTCTGACATTATAGATTACTGCATGTTTAGTTCATTCTTCTTACAGTCCAATAGTATTCCATTTTGGGTATTTCATAGCTTGTTTACCAATTCACCTGTTGATAGACATCAGATTTAGTTCTAGTTTTTGGCTACAAATAATATCACTGAACATCTATGAATAAATTTTTGTGTGAATGTAAATTTTTGTTCCTCTTGGGTAAATATTTAAAGAGTATAAAGTGTGTTGTAAGGTAGACATATGTTTAACCTTTAAGAACACTGACAAATGTTCTCCATTTTACATTCCCACCAGGACTGCATGAGAATTCCAGCTGTTCAACATCCTTGACAACACTTTGTCAATCTTTACATTTTAACCAATATACCATATGTAATGGTATTTCAATGTAGTTTTAATTTACATTCTCCCCGATGATGAATGCTGTTGAGTATCTTTTCAACTGCTTAATGGCCAAATATCTTCTTTTCTGCAGCATCAGTACCAGTGTTCTGTCAACTCACCATGCAGACCCTAAATATATTTGAATATTATCTTCATAATATTCAAAGTTATTGAGTTAAATGTTTCTTATTTCTAATAATTTTTCAGTTGATTTTCCAGGTATAAAATAACTTAGCAAAAATACGTAAGTAAAGTAACAATAAAAAAACAAAACTTTTTGCCTTTTCTAAAAAGAAAATTTTAAAGAAAGAAAATATAGGCTGTGGTTCTAGGAGGACTGGTTGGGTGAAAAGAAACCTGCATTAGCTAAGAAGACTTGCTTAGTCCCTCTCAAATTTCAAGTTTAATAATAATAATAATAATAAAAGCTTAGTTTTTGAAGTAGATATCCCACCTGAACATATTTCCTTTTACAAACAAATTAATATTTGCGGATTCCTCACTTTTGAGTGAGTCTGATCACTTATTGCTTAAGCTGACCATGAAAATCTGAGAACTTTGGGGGACTGAGGTTTTTTATTTTGTTTTGTTTTGTTAATCCTCACCTGAGGATATTTTCCCATTGATTTTGAGAGACAGTGGAAGGGAGAGAGAGAGAGAGACAGAGAGAAATATTGATGTGAAAGAGACACATTGACTGGTTTTCTCCTCCAAGTACTCCTACCAGAGCCAGGGAACACATGCCCTTGACTGGAATTGAACTTGATCCTTCAGTCTTCGGGCTGACATTCTATCCACTGAGCCAAACCAGCTAGGGCGGCGGATTGAGATTTTAAGAGAACAGAGACAACACTTATACCAGTGATTCTCACTTGGGGGGATTCTGTTCTTCCTCCCTTCTGGGGGACATTTTTGACTGTCAGAACTGAGGAAGAGTTGTACTGACATCTAGTGAGCAAAGGCTAGGAATACTGCTAAACATCCTACAAAGTTCAGTTCCCCAAATAATTATCTGGGCCAATTAATGTCATTAATGGTGGGTCTGACAAAGTCTAGCTTACAGTAGGCTACAGTATAACTTTTTCCATCTTAATACTTCAGGAGCTTGGAGTAGTCTAGATTAAGGACTGGTTAGATAAACAGATCAAGAATTAGGGAATCTCAGTGTGGGAGAGGGTGACAAAAAAGTATCTAAGGATGAAATCTGAATTACAATACTAAATGTTTTCAAAGTACCTTTTTCACTTCCAAAGCACATTCCATCAATGCTTTCACACTTCCAACTTCACGCAATGTCTTTTTACTATTTACATCTGCTCTCCAAGACAAATTCCTCAAAACACTTGCAATAACCTGCAAATGAATCGAGTTTAGAATACTTGTATTAAAATGATTTATACCAATTGCATTTTTATTTTTAATGCTAGAAGAGTAAAAATCTATTAAGAAATTCCTCTTAAATGCAAATATGCTGTCAAAAGGAATTCCTATATTTTCCTTTATTCTGATGTTAATATAAATGTAATTTAAAAATGAGATACTAAAAACTGAGCCATAGCTTAAATTAATCTAAATAAGGATATTCACCAGCTGATATCCTAGAAAAACATTTCGAATTCTAAGTAGTACCTGCTGCAAGTCCTCACTTTCAGATTTTAGTTGGGCCACAAGTGCTCTCATGCAGCCCTTCATAGAACACAGTGTAGCCTGCAAAAATCAGACATGGAACAGAGGATCAGAAACAAGGCAACCTGAAGGTGTGATTCATTTTTTACTACTAAACTTCAAATACAGTTGTAAAAGCCCCACTTTAATTATAGCTAATATTTTATCCATAAAAGATTTAGAATCAATTACATAAGTGAAAAACAAATACTCCCCTAATCCTTTGTTATCTGTTCTTCTCTTGGCAAATTGGAAAAATAAAGTGAATAATTGATAAGAAATGAGAAGCAAAGGTTTTTTAAAGTCCTCTCATTTGGACTTTAAAATGGTCACGAGGATTTTCAGATTTTTTGTGATTAAATAAATCCACTACTGAGTTCTATCTTTTGCTCTTGTTTAATCATAACACAACCAAATGAATAAGGATATGTATAGTAGGATGTGAAGTACAGGTTTTTATTAGTCAGTGTTTAATGAGGAAAGTGATAAAAAAAAAAAGACCAGTGAAAAGTAAACTAACTCATCATACCTGAGATGACTTAAGAAATGGATCTTCTAAAACATACCTTGTTGGCTACATCTCCAAAAGTCAAGTTTGTCAAAGCCATTCCAGCATATCGTCTTAATGTAATACTGTAGTGGTCATTAGTAAGCCCATACATTTCACAGTCCACTTGCAATAATTCTGCAATGGCCTGTAGTCCCCCTAATTTAAAAAGGGCAAGAGGAAAAAGAGAATAATCTAAAATAAAGCAAACTGGTACCAAGTTTATAACTTAAATATTAGGAAAAAAATCTCAAGAATGAGAACACATGGTTTAAATTTGTCTTTAGAATTACAAGCTACAAAAAATGTTATAGGACTTTTGAGTAATACATTTATAAAGTGCAACTGACAACTATTCAATTTCTTGCCAGTTTCTCCACCCTCCAGCCCTTGCCTTACTAAGTGAAATGAGCATTACACTCTATTTACCACACATACCCTGTACCTTGTCAATGATGGAAAAGGCTATTTTTTAACACTAGGTCTTCCTGAATGTAAACAGGTAACTTGTTTTTATTATTAGGACTTTACATTCTTTATTGTAGCACACACTTTCCTAATAACTTTAATATTTTTTACCTGCTGAATAATTATCCTTAGGAATACTGAAAGTTATCAATGAAACTGTGCATGAAGCAAAGCTTATTTTTTTAAATGAAAAATAATTATTTGTTCAACTTGATACTAAGTTCTATAAAACTACTTATTTATATTTTTTAAACAGTTTACTTTTCTTTGATATTCACAAATGTCAAATACCAACTATACTAGGATTTAGCATTTCCTTTCCCCTCGATTCCCACCACTGGGTATGCTCAACAATGCCCACAGTGGTCAACACTAGGAAGGCAAGGAGAAAAATGATGAGAAAGCAAAGGGAAAGACATAAAGCCAGGGGTAGTAAAAACAAAACAAACAAAAGGCAAAGCAAAATGGTGAGGGAGTGAACAAAAATAAAAATGTATGGAAGCTACTCAAATATTATTCATCAACAATATTAATTATTGTGGAAACGAGAATATTGTTTTGTTACAGAGAAATGGGTTATACAAAAAGAAAGGCTGAATATAAACAGACAATTCTTGATACTGTAAGTCTAAAGTGGCAGTTCATTAATCTGAGAGAACCTGTACATTTAGTATTTTGCAAATAACCTAGAAGGGTCAGTATGTAGAGGAATATGCAAGTCTGCAAAACAGACAAAGTTCTATCTTGAATCAAGAAATGCAGGCCAGGGGATTTAAGTATAGGAATATTTATACAAATTTTTATAATTAGAAATGACAGACAGGTTTGAATATAAATAAGTGAAAATGAATTTGGTTAAGGAAAATCCAAATCATATTTAGGAAGATTTTCCTCCAACTATCCATAATGATGGAAAAAATATATAAAAGTGAACAAAATACAGTCACTGTCTATATGGAGCTTATAGATTATAAGCAAAGACAGACACTGAACAACTAATTAAGGTGTGCTGGACTAAGGGCAAAAGAACAGCTGGACTTAACTTAGCCTGAGAAGATCAAGAAAAAGGCTGAGGAAATAATGTTTAAGTTGAGACTTAAATGATGAAGGAGTATCTAAAAATGTGGAGTAGGAATAACAAAGCATTTTAGGCAGATGAAATAGCACGTGCAAGGGCCCCTGGGCCTGAAATATATAGCATCAAGGTTACATGAGGCTACAAATGGGTAGAGGCCAGAACATGCAAGACTTTATGTATCACACTAAGGACTTCAGGTAAGGGAAGGAAAAATTATATGTGTGCTTTACATAGAGTGGTGGCTGAAGGGTGCAGAACAGATTATGACTGGAAGTTGGGAGACAAGTAAGACAAAGTACTGCAGAATATAAGAGATGATGGTGGTTTGAATTGGGGATGAAAAGAAGAGAAGTGATTTGAGATATATTTAAGCAGCAGAATTACACACTCAGTTACTAGCTATAGAAGGGAAGGATAGAGTCATGGATATCTTCCAAGATTCTGGCTTGAGCAACTGGGTTGATTGGAATGCCATTTTCTGAGAAATAAAACCCTGGAAGAGAGAGAGAGATCTGGGGATGGAGGAAATAAAAATTTCAGTTGTGGCAACTGAGTTAGAAACATCTGTAAAACCTTTCAAGTAAAGATATCAGATAACCAATTTGATAATGTATTTAAAACTCAGGAGAAAGAACTTGGATTAAGATGTAAATTTAAAAACATTGTAATTGAAGTGGAAGATACTGCCTAGGGAGAGAGAAGAGAGTAAGAGAGCCTTGGAGAAAGCTCTGAGGAATTCCACATGTGATGCTTGGATAAAGGAGAGGAGCCAGGAAAAGAACTGCGAGTTTTGACCCAGGAAACTGACCTTGGGCAGAGGTCAGGGGTGGGAATGTGACTGCTGACCTGAAGACAGTGGCCCTGTGTATTGATGAGATCATCAAAATGTTAAGCATTATAAAGGAGACGCTCAATACCAAAACATACCGTGCTTTGTGCCTACATTAAATCCTGCTCAGTATAGTGATATTTGTGATAAAGATTCCAAGAAGGCACTAAATGAGCAAAGAGTTGAGTACTCTTGTATGGAAAAACTACAAAATCTTAGAATTTGATTCTGAATAAAATAAAAATAAGGAAGGATATGGCCAATGTGAACAAAACCATGAAGAATATGGCTAATGAGAAAAGAACATTCATTAAAATTTAGGATATGAGATAAAAGAGAGAGCCCTTTATGTTTCAGGCAAGTAAAATATGAAAATTCATAATTGTTAGGAAAAAAAACATAGGTTACCCTGAGAAAAATGCAAAGATAATGAGCATGTCCTTCCATATTTTTCTTAGTGCCTATGTTATAAAATAGGGCCCATATGAACCAAATAGTACCCAATGTGGTATCTCATAACATTATAGGTAGTAGAGGACCAACAGCTTCTAGTGACATTCAACAGAATCTTTAATCCAAAAAAGCATAATAGAAAGATACAATTTTTAAAGAGAGAGAGAGAGAGACAGAGAGAGACAGAAAGAGAGACAAAGAGAGAGAGAGCGCACGCGAGAATGTGTGTGTGTGTGTGTGTGTGTGTGTGTGTGTGTGTAAATTTGGTTTAGACAGTAACCATTAGCATGAAATACCTCATTCTAAAATAAGTATTAGGGGCTGAGCATCAATGTTCTATACATTGGTATTTCATAAAATTTCTTGATCAGAAAAATTACCTAAGTCATTTATTAAATATGATTCCTAGGTTCCCCTTGGAAATTGTTTTACTAAGCCAAGCTGCTACAGGGCCAGAGTACCTCCATGGTTTGACAAGTAACTAGTGGTCATTATGATCTGGTTTTGGAAACATTAATGCAAATAAACCATGAGTTACTTGTAAGTTAGGACTATGTTTTAATCTTTTATTTTTATTTTTAGTGCCTGCAAAGTTTCTGGGTCAGGGCTAAGAATTAATAAATTAGTAAGTATATCACTACTGTTAAGAGTCTAAAACTTGCAGTACTAATTGGTGTAAACTTCTATGACCCTCATAGCTGCAGAATCTTCTTATATGGACAAATGACAGCCCCAGATGACTGGGTTTAGGAAATTTCCCTTCACCTGTTAGGGACTTTCCCCCTCCTTATCCCTCATAGTCAGATACTTGATGTTTTCTTACTCTATTTCTCCACAATCCACAAACCTTGATCCTTCTTTTGTTCCAGTGCAAATTCGGAGGCTAGGAATGAGAAGAAGGCAATCCTCTGTGCTATGTCCCAGCAGTCACACCCCCAGATGCCCCATCCTGCTCCTCACCTGAAAGCCCCTGCCCTAGCTCCTGTGATGAAATGCCCCGGGTAGCCTTCCTACCTGAAGAAGGAAGAGGAACAAATACTGAGTCTACGATTTACTTTGAAATTCAGATGATTAATGTGTCAGTCCTAGTCTACAGTCCATTGGAACACAGGGACATTTATAGAAAAATCTTGGCATTAGCTTAAGCTTGGATTAAATTTTCTGTTTATTATTTTTATCCCCTTTCCATTATTACTAGTATTAAAAAAAAAACACCCCAAAATAACTTTCACAAATGTTAAGACTGTACTGAGCTGGGAGAACTCCTAAGATTATACTCAGTTCCACAGGAGGCTGAGGGAAGTGGTGGGGAAAGGAGAGATTAAGGTGGGCCAACTGCTAGGGCCTATGGGAAGAAAAGCATGGCTGGAGGACAGGCCCGAAATCAGAAGTACATAGCCTCCCGAAGTAATGACTTTGAAGGAGACAACACTCATTTTGGCTGTTCAGATTCTCTGTTTTGTAAGTCTCATGACTTTGTCACTTTTAAGATAAATGATGAATGATAATGATGAGGGTGACAGGAAAACAAAGTGGGGGCTGGAATGCAATGTAACATAAACAGCACAAAAAGCCAGGGCACAGCTATACTAAGATGGGAACCCCGTGTATGGTCTTGCTTGTGGCACCACTAGAGAGATCCAGTTCACATGAGATGGCTCAGCAATTTATAAATATCACCTGTGCAAAATGAACCTAGAAATCAAAGAAAAACCGTTACATGAAAAAATGGGGTGCACAAATGCAGGTGTGATTAGAGTGTGTGATAACACATACCTAAAAAAGTGTAATCTTTCTAAAATTAATAGAATGTTTCTGATTTAAATTAAAGCATAATGCCTTTCCATAATAACCAGTTTCAAAGATACCATGCTGCTTATCATAAAAATCCAGTAAAGGAATGATAACTACAAAGGTAGATGAGTATCTTCAGAAATGACTCAGTTCAGGAATAATGAAGGAGCTCTACATTTCAAAATAATTCAAATGACCCTCTCTGTCAGCTGTCACACAGGGTCTACCTTGGTAATAGGGGCAAGGAGTGGCCTATTTAATAATTTTTGCACTCTATAACTGAGATTTTGAAAATCCTAGTTTGAGGTAGCAGCTTCTATTATTTAGAATCTTTTCTCCTCTGGAAATCAGACTATCATCATTTGCTACAGGAGGAAGCAGCTGGTAATATAAGTTAATGGCCTTATATTCAATTTCAACAATGATGAAATCTTTAATATTTTTCTATGGCATTAAGAAACATTTCTGTCTTACCAAGTTCATTCATTGCATGTCTATGTTCTTCATCAAACGAAAGTTTCATTAGAACACACACAGCAGGACAGATCTGATGTTCAACAGGAGCTGGCACTAAAAAATAAAATTGACATAAACCATAATGCTTTGTTTTCTCAAAGGAAATGATGTTTATTATACTTGAAAAATACACAGGGCTCACTAACATATCCCTAGTGCATAGTTTAATGGTTCAACAAACATTTGCTGAGTAGATAAATAAATATTACAAACATGGAAAAGAAAATATGAATAAAAGGCTTTTCTTGGTTCCATAAAAATGTTTACTGTTCAACTGCCCTTGACCAAGTCTGTTAGAGTAAAACTCTTGCAGGTTTTTGCTATAACTAAAATAATTTAAAACTGTTTACTATATGAAAGAATAAAAACATTTTGGTATAAAATTGTTTGATTTTATTTATAATTTCTAAGTAAACTATTGTTATGAGTGTGGATTAGAAGCACATCATTGTGTACAAATGTAGTAGAGAAATCTAGTATAAATCTAGTAGAGAAAGTTTACTTACTATATTGACAGATACTAGATAGTAAAAATTTAAAGACAAGGCATCCAAGAAAATGTACCTCCACATTTAATATTATGCACAAGATTTCAAAACTTGTTACCTGAAATAGAATTTAAAAGCAAGTCTATTTTTCAGAAGCAATAATTCATTCTATTTAATTTTTTTGAGGTTATCAAGAGTCAAAATGCTAGTCATTAATTGTGAGCAGTCAAAGAAAACAATTTAGAAAGTCAGTGTTCTCCCAGTAAAGTATCTTATTAGTTCTCCTGCCTAGGACCAATAGTTATAAAGGACTATTTCTTTTGTGTGTTTTTTTATTCTTGAATTTTTTTATATTTTAAAGAAATTTACCTAACTAAAAATAAAATTTGCTAAATAAATTCACTAAGCTAAAAATAAAATTTGCTAAAGCTTCACAGGTCACATTCTTACCATCACTCCCTAGATCCTACTTCTCAAATCAATACATTAATACAACAGTCTTTGTGATGTGTACGTGTGTGTATTTTCTTATCAGGCGAAAGGAAAAATCTTACCTTATATACTTACTAATTTTGGTTCTTGCTATAGGAATGAAGTTATGTGCCCAAGGGTTCCAGCTCCCTTGTTCCCTGTGTCTGAGGGACAGGGGCTGGTGGCCAAGAATCTCTCCTGAGCAAAGAGCTGGGTGGCTGATCACCCCCAGCAATAGGACCCATTGCCTGGAGCAGGATGGTGCAGTAGGAAGCACACTGAGTTGAGAATCAGGAAATCTGGCCCTGTTCCTGACTCCACTTACTAACTGTGAGGCCACAGGCAAATCTTTTAGCTTTTCTGAGTCTCAGTTTCTTCATCTGTAAAATGAAGATAATACCTTCCCTTCCTAGTTCACAAGGTTATTGTGAGGATCAAATAACAGATATAAAAGCTCTGTTACTGAGTATAGAGTGCAAATGTATAAGATAATAGCTTGGTTCTAACTGCTGAAAAAACTTATGTAAAGTTTCTTTTCTGAACTTCATCTATAAGATAAAAGAGATGTGTAACATAATTGCTCAGATTCTTTCTAGATCTACTATGACTCTGTATGTCTCACTTGATTTCCTGTTCTTTTTTTTTGCTGCATAACATTTTCCTTTGCTACATTTTTCTTAATTTTAGACTTAAAACAGACTTAGGCTTTAAACTATATTAGTAGTGTAGATGGCTAATATGCATTTCCCCTTCTTATTCATAAAGACAACATACGAACTAAAAAAGTTTTCTTTTTAAAAACGTTTACATTTGTTTTGTAACATGCACTATGATGTACATTATAGGAAACATACTTGGATTTTTGTCCTGGTCCATGCCTTGTTCATGGGCTTCCTGCCACTCCCAACAGGTTTCACAGTAAGCGCGTATCTGTTCCAAAAGATGAAGGACTCGGATTTCACGCCTGCCTCTCTTGTCATCAGGCTGTGAGTGAATGATGTTGTGGAGTGCTGCACTGGCCCTGGCCCGAGCCTCTTTACTGCCCCGGGAATTTCCCAACAACACAGAGTCTTTGTCATTGCCATGTAAAAGCTGGATGAGGAGAGGAAGACATCCAGACTGTCGCATGGATATACAGCTGTCTTGGGAGCTAGACATAGCCAGCAAAGTTCGTGACATATCATCCTTATCATGAGTACCAAGCATTGACAACAATGAATACACCATTTCCACCTGTGGGCCAAATGAGTTTAGAAACAAAATTATGACTTTAATATCCAAAAGCCAACACCAATGAAGTGATGAATGGGATATTTATTGTAACTTATTACAAAAAACTCTTTCCATGATGAAGTAATGAATGTTATTTCAAAATTTATATAATCATCACCAATTTGTTTTTATGAGTAAATAATAGCAATTAGTGGCCAAGCCAGTGCTGAAAAAGAAAGTCGGTTCTTACATATTTGTGTTTATCTGGATCAGCTCGTGATAGCTCACTCATTATAATGAATGAAAATCAAGTAATTTCACTCACAAAGTGAGGAAGATGGTCTATCTAAATTTTTTGGAGAATTAAAAATATTATTTTACTTCTTTTAATCTAAAAGTATAATTAATAAATATAAAAGTTTTCAACAATCATTATTTACTAAGTACTAGTTTTCAGCAATCACTAACCTTCATAGGATTATGATAGTATTGTTAAAATTATAAGATTTCTCCCTTACACATATAAAAAATACTTTGTTATAAAAAGAAGAATGCTATGATCACATAAAGAGTAAAAAGCAAGGATCCTCATACAATTTTTTAAAAAAGAAATTGCTAAGCATCAACTCTCTGACAACAAAGTCTAAGGATTTACTTAGAAGCACATTAGAAAAAGAAAACAGTATCCTGTTATCTTTTTTTTTTAAATCCTCATTCAAGGATATATTTTTTTTTTATTGATTTTAGAGAGAAGAAGGGAAAGAGAAAGAAACATTGATTGGTTGCCTACTTTACAACCTACTATCCCCACCCCCACTCCACCTTTCCCCACCCAGGAATGGAACTTGCATCTTGGGTATGTGCACTGACTGGGAATCGAACCTGTCACTTTTTTTTTTTAATACATTTTATTGATTTTTTTTTTTACAGAGAGGAAGGGAGAGAAATAGAAAGTCAGAAACATTGATGAGAGAGAGACATCGATCAGCCGCCTCCTGCACGCCCCACAGTGGAGATGTGCCCGCAAGCAAGGTATATGCCTCCAACCAGAATCGAACCTGGGACCTTTCAGTCCGCAGGCCGACATTCTATCCACTGAGCCAAACCGGTCTTGGCGAACCTGTCACCTTTTGATGTAAGGGCAATGCTCCAACCAATTGAGCTACACTGGCCAGTTATCTTGGACTATGATCAGCTTCACTTTAAAGGTTGAGAAAAGAAGAAGGTATTATATCCAGAATGTATCATGTCTATAAATCAGTGGTTCTTAGTTTTTGGCAATGTTTTGGAAGCATTTTTGGTTGTCACAACTACAGGAGGAAGTACTATGGGTGTCCAGTGGGAACAGATCAGAAATGCTGCTAACCAGGTTACAATTTAACAAATAATTACCCAAAAGTGATTAGGTTAAGAAACTCTACTCTAAATGTATAAACACAGACTACTCTTAAATATGGAAGTTTTAGGAAGGCAGTGTAGAATTAAGGATAAATGGGCTTTCAAATTCTGACTCCACTACTTATGAGTAAGCTCTATGACACTAACAAGTTATCTGATTTCTCTGAGCCCAATTTTTTTTTCAGTTGCAAAATGAAGGAATTAACCTAATAGGGTTTTCTCTTGAATATTAAATGAATTAATACACATATAGGATAGTAGCTGGCATTCAAAAATGTAGGAAGCTCTTATATTATGCATAAATTACTCCAAAAGAAAAAGGTATTATAGCTGTCAGTTTTCATGTAAAAGTAATGCTGAATATTAGAGATCTTTTTTATAGTAAAAACTATTTATTGATGTTGGATAGATTTGGGGTTGAATTCCAATTTAATTATATAATAGCTGCTTTTTTGTATCTGTTTTCTCATTTAAGAGAGAAACAAGAATATCTCACAGGGTTTGAGAAAATTAGAGATAACATATATACAACTCCTACCACAGTTATTAGCATTTCAAATGTCCCAAGAAATAGCTATTTTGAGTTATTAAAAGAACTAGATCTTTTTTTATTTTTTAAATATATTTTGTTGATTTTCCACAGAAAGGAAGGGAGAAGGACAGAGAGCTAGAAACATTGATGAGAGAGAGACATCGATCAGCCGTCTCCTGCACGCCCCCCACTGGGGATGTGCCCACAATCAAGATACATGCCCTTGATCAGAATCGAACCTGGGACCCTTCAGTTTGCAGGCCAAAGCTCTATCCACTGAGCCAAACTGGTTTCAGCAAGAATTAGGTCTTATATTAACAATATAACTACTCCAAAATTCACTTCTTAAATCAACATTAGTTACTTCAGTAATGCTTTTCCTAAGAATCATTATATTATTAAAATAATGAGTATATAGAATATGCTATGAAAACAATGGAATTTAGATTTAATGAAAAGTAAATTGTTTAGTAATATTAGGATTTCATCCTTTATTAATATAATATTAAAGTCTCTTTAAAACAGTAAAATACTTTCTTTTCAAACATGCTATTCCCAAATCCTAAGGTATTTGTTAACATCTGAGAGACCCTAAGAGAGTCTCAGATGACTTATCAGCAATGGATAACATTCAATTTCAATAACTGTTCCATCTCTTTAAATAGTTATTAAACATTCTTTATTTGTAGGCTCTGTGCTAGATGCAGCACATAATATATAAAAGAAAGCCTCTGCTCTCCAAGACTTTCATGCACGTAGTGATTCAAACGAGGCAGAGAGACTACATGGGAAGGTGAGAGGACCATGGGAATCAGAAAATGTTTTGTAAAGAAGCAAGCCTAAGAAGAGTTTTGAAGGCTGGCTAAAGCTTTGAGAGCTATTGTGAGACGGCGTGTGTCACTGCAGGCAAGACATGGAGGATAAAGTCACAAGGAGAGCTCAGGAAAGCAGGTAATCCAGTGAGACTGGAACTTACGATACTGGCAGAGAAGTGGATAAGGCTGGGGGAAAAATATGAAAAAAAAACCAACTAGCTAATTTGGCACTTTTAATAATCCCTATGCTTTTTGTATAAAAAGATGTCATTTCTTTAAGAAACTGTGATGATTGCATCAAAATTCTCCTTTATTTAAAAGTTGAAGAAGAATGTTTTTACTGACTTATCTAACAAATATTAGAGAAGTATTTATAGTATTAGTGACCAGGTTTATAATCTTCTGTTACCTTGGTTCCCAGATGACTTGTCAGCCTCCGAGGAGCAGAGTGTGTGCTACTAGAACTCAAAACACTGGCTGTTTCATGATCCACTCGTGTAGCCGAACTCTAGGAATTAAGCAAATTATAGATAGTGTAATTTAGATTGTATTATAAATATAGCTAAGTTCATGTTAAGGTACTCTTTACGGCAGACAACTAAATATAGCATTAAAAGCATGAATATTGCCTTAGGGAATTTGGCTCCCTCGATAGAGCACTGGCCCTCAAACTGAAGGTCACAGAATTGATTCTGGCCAAGGGCATGTACCTGTACTTTGGTTACAGGCTTGATCACCAACCCGGGTCAGGGCATGTGTGGGAGGCAACCAATTGATATACATATTGATGCTTCTCTGTTTCTATTCCTCCCTCTACTCTCTCTGAAAATCAATGGAAAAGTGTCCTCCGGTGAGGATTAAAAAAAAACAAAAAACAAACAAAAAAACAAGCAAGCAAGCATGAACATTATAATTGCTCAAATCGAATGTTTTTACCTATAAATTTATTAGGTAAATTTTAGAGAAAAACTGAAGAAAAGAAGATTTGTTGCAAAAGACAGTTAAACTACACTCTGGAAGAAACCAAACACTGAAGAAATTTTAAGAGTAATATTTTTTGACAGATCCAAACGCATGCAACCACATTCAGTTAAACATAAATTGATTGACAGAAAGCTCCATTGAAGAAATGTTTCAAATTACCACAAAACTGATTGCGAATTCAGCATAGTCCAAGTTCTTTGGGAGCTCAAAGTATAAAGACAGCTTGAAACTTCTATTAGAGAAGGACTTTAAAAAGGCAAGTGGACAATTAAACCAACAAATTGTATTAAATGCTGTGAGAACATCTTTATATATTTCACAGAGGTGGGAACAAAGAAAATGTCCTGAAAGAAGTGCCATTCAAAATTGAGGGGAAAGCTGAGTAAAACACAAGTGAACGAAGTAGAAGAGAGTTGAAGCACAGGGAACATTATTTGGAAGGCTTGGACATACTTAAGGATTGGAGAAATTGAGCTGAGAGAGTATAGAGAAACAGGGCAAACAGAAATACTGCTGGAAGAGTTGGCAATATAAAGAACTTACATATATTCTATGGGAAGTGGGTAGCCACTGAATTGTTTAAATAAGTGATACGATCAGATTTGTGTTTTGGAAGGATCACTCTGATTATAATGTGAAGAATCCTACCTAATAGACAAATATGTAAAGTGACTATACCTCCACCACACCACCAGCCAATCAGGAGTGATATGCAAATCAACCCAACAAAGATGACAATTAATTTGCATACACAGGCTCCAAGTGACAGGGGCAGGATGCAGGCATTCTGCCCCACCCCCAGTCTCTCAGGGCCTCTGGGCAGCATGGGAAGGTGGGGCTGGAGCAGAAAGAGGCAGCTCCTGGGCCTGAGTGGGAAGGTGCTGGGCCAGAGTGGAAAAGCAGTGCAGGCAGCCAGGGAAAGGAAAGCCCATTCTTGCACGAATCCTCGTGCATCGGGCTTCTAGTACACTAGAAAAGGCAAGGCTGAAGGCTAAAATAAAAGTTAGAACTCTATATAATAAACAGATGTAATTTGTCATTTCTAACATTTGCATGATGTACCATGTAAGTTTCATGAGGCTAGGGACTGCCTGCCTTTTTCAATTGCCTATTCCCAGAGTCTAATACAGTATCTGGCACAAAATACGTTTGTTTTGTTTTTTAAATAACTGCCCTGGCTGGTGTGGCTCAGTTGGTTGGAGCATCATCTGTGCACTGAAGGATTACGGTTCAATTTCTGGCCAGGGCACATCCCCAGGTTGAAGATTCAAACTTCCCCCCATTCAGGGTGTGTATGGGAAGCAACGGTTCAATGTTTCTCTCTCCCCAACACCCCCCCCCCCTCCTTTCTTCTCTTTCTCAAATCAAAGAAGCAGTGAACAGACTGTCATACTACAGTGGGAAGGCAGGGAGGTTGGGGGGAGAGGGGCTGTAAGAGACCAACTGAAGGACTTGTATGCATGTATATAAGCATAACCAATGGATACAAGACATTGCGGGGGGAGGGGGCAGGTGAGGGCACGTACTGGGGGTAGGGAAGGCCGGGGGGTGGGGAGGGGAAGGGGGAGGTCAATAGGGGGGGAAAAAAAGGAGACAAATGTACAGTGGTACCTCGAGATACGAGTTTAATTCGTTCCGTAACCTTGCTCATATATCAAGTTGCTCATATCTCAAAGCAAATTTCCCCATTGAAATAAATTGAAATGCCGTTAATCCGTTCCAGCCCCCAAAATGCCACCCCAGTTGTTCTTGTTACGTGTTTTTGAATAAGAAAAATGTATTTATAAATGACAAATATTGTATAAAAACATCATAAAAGAGAATGTAAAGGAATAAACTGGTTTTATAAAGTGTATTTACCTACTCGTTACACTCTTAATGCTACACTTTATCCATAAACTGAATGTAACTTAACTAATCTTCACTGAACTTAATTGCTACTGGTCTTTACATTTTTGGCTGATTTAAAAAAAAACGTGTCCAACGAGGTTTGCGTCTTCCTCCCTTTCAGAATGTTTCTGAAATGGGTGAGGCAAGTTTCATTGAACAGCTCCGATGCACGACCAGTAGCAACTTTTTTGGGGTGTTTCTTTTCCACAAAGTGTGACACCCTCTCCCACATTTCTAAGATCTTTATCTCACTTGTAGAGATCTCCTCTACCTCTGGCTCCTCCTCGAAACCAATTTCTTGGAGAACCTCCACATGTTGCTGAGACTGCAACTCTTGTAACTCCTCCGTGGTGAGTTCCAGAGAGTGCTCCTCGACGAGCTCATTCACGTCTCTCTCATCCACCTCCAGGCCCATTGATTTTCCCAGAGACACTATCTCCTCCTCCACTGGCACCTTGGGTTCGAATCCTTCGAAGGTCCTTTCGGCTAGGGCCTCAGGCCACAGCTTCTTCCATGCAGAGGTCAAAGTCCTCGTTGTAACACCCAGCCAGGTGTGATCAATAATTCTGAGGCATATCACGATGTTAAAGTGGTTCTTCCAGAACTCTCGAAGGGTGAGGTTTGTGTTCTCCATCACGTCAAAGCAGCACCAGAACAGGTGCTTGATGTACAGCTTTTTAAAATTAGAAATCACCTCCTGATCCATGGGCTGCAGGATAGGAGTGGTGTTGGGAGGTAGGTAGACAACCTTTATAAACTTGAACTCTTCGAGGAGTTCATCTTCGAGGTTCGGTGAGTGAGCAGGAGCATTGTCGAGGACGAGGAAAGCTTGCATGGTTAGGTTGTTTTCCTGTAGATATTTCTTAACAGAAGGGCCGAAAACCAGGCTTACCCACTCCACAAAGAACTTCCTGGTGACCCATGCCTTCGGGTTTGCCCTCCACACAACTTGCAGTTTATCTTTTAAAATCTTATGTGACTTAAAGACTCTGGGGTTTTCCAAATGGTATACGAGCAGAGGCTTGATCTTGCAGTCGCCACTCGCATTGGCGCACAGTGCGAGAGTTAGCCTATCCTTCATAGGTTTGTGGTCTGGTATCGCCTTCTCCTCTGCCATTATGTAAGTCCTATTTGGCATCTTCCAGAAAAGCCCTGTCTCGTCACAGTTGAAGACTTGCTGGGGGATATATCCTTTGGCTTCTATCAGTTTGGAAAAAGTGTTGAGGTAATTCTCAGCTGCCTTCATATCCCAACTTGCTGCCTCACCATGCCTGACGATGGAGTGAATGCCAGACCTTTTCCTGAAGTTATCAAACCAGCATCTATTGGCTTCAAATGAGTCTTTCAATGCTTCGTTCATGGAAGTGCGCGGGGTCTGCTCCAGCAAATCACCGTAAATCACTCAAGCCTTCTCGCATATGATGCCCTGTGTTAATGTATCTCCTTTAAGTTGCTTCTCCGTCACCCACACCATCAATAGATTCTCCATCTTTTCATGGAGAGAGCTTCGGAGCTTAGAAATTATTGTAACGCCCTTAGCTGGCGTTATACCCTTTATCGACTCCTTCTGTTTAAGCACAGTGCATATCATTGAAGTACTATGCCCGTACTGCCTCGCCAAGTCAGCCACTCGCACACCTTGCTCATATTTTTCTATGATTTCACACTTTAATTCAATAGACATCATCCTCTTCTGAGCATTGACCTTTCCACTCGCTTTCTTCGGACCCATGGTTATAAAAAGAAATGTGATAAAGTATGTAAATGCATAAAAGATGCTTCGACAACAAGGTAAACAAGCACACTGACTGAGGCGTGGGAAACTATGAGACGCTCGAGTCGTGGTAAACTGGTGGGTCGTGTGCAGCTGGCCGATCCACAAGATTACTCGTATCTTAAATGTTGCTCGTATTTCAAAGCAAAAAATCGCTCGCTCGATGGCTCATATCTCAAAAATCTCGTATGTTAGGGCATGCGTATCTCGAGGTACCACTGTACTACTATTTGTAATACTTTAAACCAAAAAATAAAAAAATAAAATAAAAGATACTGGAAAAAAAATAAAAATTTGTTCTTCAGAAAGGTTATTCATTTTGCACAGAGGCAGTATATGAGGATGCCAGTTAACCATTAGCAACACTGAGTGTTATTGACCTTTACCAAGCCAATGGCCTCCAAAAATATCTGACTTTGGTTGTAGTTTTTTATTTATACATTACTAATAAAATTGATAATCTTTCTACATGTTTACAAGCCATTTCTAGTTCCTTTTACCCATACTTTAACAGTCTTTTTTAATCCTCACATGAGGATATTTTTCCATTGAGTTTTAGAGAGAGAAAGAGAGAGAGATGAAACACTGATGAGAGAGAAACATCACTGATCAGCTGCCTCCTGAAGGGGAATTGAATTGGTGGGTGACCTTTTGGTTCCTGGGTTGACACTCAACTGGAGCCACACTGGCAGGGGACAGTTTTCATTTTTGACATTAAATGTAATCTATTTAGGATTAATTCTAATGAAAGAATTAATGAAAGAAGTGTGATAAGGATTCAATTATTATTTTTTAATGGATACCCTGAAGGTTGGATAGGTAGAGCTTTGAAATATATAATGATTGGAATATGATCCAAAGCACTAATAGAAGGTCTAATCCTAAGCAGATAATTTTTTTTTCTGTCAAGAATATTCCTTCTTTCTACTTATGTGTAGAAACACATTAAGCTTCCCAGATAATTCCCTAAATTACAAAGAAGTAACTCAAATGTGCTACTTAAATAATTTCTTTTGCACTAATTTACCATCCATACTAAGAGCTTTCCCCACTACAATGATAACTAGTAATACTAAAGTGAATCTTTTCATTTTAACTTAGTAAAATAAATTTAAATACTTAAGTATGAGAGATTCTAAGCTTTACATTTTAATGAACTAACAAAAGCATGTTCTTTTTAAATAAATAATATCAAAAGTAACCTAGACACTAAAAACATAGTCTATATCAACAGTAGAAAAATTACCTTAAAGCCAACTCAGTGAAATTCTACTTTTTAAAAAATCATTTATAGTATAAAGCTATTCACTGAAACAATATGGGGCATAAAAGAAAAATTCTGTCATATTAGAATGTATCTAATAAAATTTACAGAAAACTAATGACAGTACAATAAGACATTAGTTCTGTATTAATAAAAAAAAAATCAAGCTGACTTCCATAATGTTGCTAAAAATCATGTAACAATAGTTAAACACAAGTAGGCTATATCTCTTTACTTTTTATGAGCACTAATATAATCATTTCAAATAAAAGACTTGGATTTTTAGATTTATGTAATCTTGAAGTACAAGAGAAAACATGAACTACAGCAAGCCTTAAGATCATTCTTAAAAACATAAAAATGTCATTGCAAAGAATGCCCTAGAGAAAGAGCAAATCTATTCAATGAAAGCAATAATAACTAGGTCAAATCACACATATAACCAAAATGCAACTTAGTATTTTATTTTTTCAAAAAACTCTAGTCACACCAATCATTTTAGACTAAAATAGAAACAAAATTTACATTATGAAACAGTCTTAAAAATTCGAAAACATTATTGTTAGATGTATAAAGAAAAATGATAGCATTTTGGTACCAAATTCTTCTGAAGATATATATTCAGGATTAAGGAAACAAAAAAGATTTATAGATCATTCTAAGGACCATATTTAAAAAATATTTAAATAGCTTATTTAAAAAAATAATAAAATAATTTATATACCTGACCACTACCAGAAGTTGCCATGTTGATTTCTGCCACTCCTTGACCTTCATTCTGCCGCTCAGCTTCATGTGAGCTAGTTTCATGCTTGCTCTGAGATGACCTCTGTTAATATGGAGTTAACATCATTACCTAAAAAAATGGTGTCTGCTTTTTCAGCTCACAGCTTTTTTTTCTTATTTTAAAGCTCTGAATGCATAAATTATACAGGTTTACAAAGGCATGGAATTACACTTCAGACTTCATAACCTCCAGCATGGCTGGCAGTCGACTATTTTGGTAAAAAGGAAAGTGAATTGTGTCCCTTGAGCATTAGAGCTGCACAAGACAAAGGATTTTCTGAGACTCAGAAACACCATCCTCCACCAGCTGTGCTCACATCACTATCATGAATATAACCCAATTAGAACAAATAACTATCTTTTCTGCAAGGTCACCTAATTCTGGCATTTAACAGAACTACAGATATAACACTTACGCTATTATCTAAGCTATAAATACCTTTTGTGTAACTATACTTGTACGTAGGATATATAGATATATATATGATAATAAAAATCATATTAAACAAAGATAAGCTCTTAGATTCTGATCTAAATAAAACTAAAAACCTTTTCTAATGTAACTACCATCTGTTATATGAAATTAAAATGACATTATATCCAGTAAAAGCAATCATTTAGAGATAGATTATATCCAGTATAAAGCAGTCACTTTGTAAAATAACACTGAAGAATCAAAGAAAGTAATTTTCCCATTATCTTTTATAGAAACAATTACAAATGTGTTTGCTCTAGGAAAATTATACTATAAAATAAAATTATACTTTAAAAAATATGACAAAATAGTGGATAATTATCTCACAAAACGGCTTCACTGGAAGCTCTTTAAACATCAAACTTTCCTATACCATTTATAATGTGACCAAAAATTAATTCCATCAATAAACTAGTAAGTATATTTACATGTAGGCTAAAATTTATATTGCCCAATAATTCAGAAATAGAAAAAATAGTGCCACCTGAAAGTCACACATAAAATTCAACAAAAGTAGAGACATACAAAGTCAATTTAGAAACAAAAGGAATCAAAACCTATAAAAATCACAACAATTTGACAGTAACACCCCTGAAAATGTTGATGTATAAGCAATTACTGAACATTTATACGTTAGTTACTTGCATTATGTGATAAGGAATACAGTGCTAGTAAAATCAGATATTGTTCTATGCACTCTTGGAACTTACAGTCTAGTCAGGGATACTACCAAGTAATGAGAGAAGTAACAATAAAGTTAAGATTTTGACATACGCTCTGAAAAAAGAGTACAAGGCATTATAAGAAGACTAGAGGCCCGATACACGAAGATTCATACAAGAAGGGGCCTTCCTTCCCCTGGGCCAGCACCGCTTTGCTCCATCTGAGCTGCCTTTTCACCTTCTCATGCTGCCCAGAGTACCAGAGTAGCTAGAGTGGTGCGAAACGTCTGCATTGTTGCCATGGTGACGATGCAAGCATCCCACCCTGGTGGCTGGGCCCTGTGTACGCAGATTAACCCACAATCTTTGTTGGGTTACTCTGCATACTCACTCCCGATTGGCTGGTGGGTGTCACGAAGGTACAGTCAATTTATATCTTTATCTTTTATTAGTGGAGATATAATAGAAAGAGTCATATGGTCTAGGGCAGTGGTCGGCAAACTGCAGCTTGTGAGCCACATGCAGCTCTTTGATCTCTTGAGTGTGGCTCTTCCACAAAATACCACGGCCTGGGTGAGTATATTTTGAAGAAGTGGCATTAAAAAATTTGGCTCTCAAAAGAAATTTCAATCGTTGTATTGTTAATATTTGGCTCTGCTCACTAATGAGTTTGCTGACCACTGGTCTAGGAGTTTGGGGAAGAGCTCTCTTAGGAAGTGTTTGATCTGAGATCTGAAGAATGAATAGGAATTTTTGGGAAAATGATAGAGGTAGAGGATAAAGTTTTTAGGTAAGTAGAAGATCATATTCAAAGAAGCTGAGGTGGAAGGAAGCATGGCTTGTTCTAGAACATTAGGAAATCATGGTGTATAGAATAGAACATAAAGATAATAAAGTAATCTTACTGATTTTGTTGAATTTCAGTGTGATTCTCAGATAGCATTCTTGCCTCAAATAACTAATATTAGCATATTAATGAAAAAGTTGCATGTAAATTTATTTTTAAAGTCAATTTTTAAATGGTCTAAGAAAATAGGCAACAGATGAGATCAGTTTGGAGGCTAATATATTACTGTAAATGTGAGATGATGGCACTTTGCACTGGGGAAGCAGTGATGGAGATAAAATAAGTGGAGACAGAGGTAAATCTGAAGGATTTGGTGATAGATTGGATATGGTGAGTGGAGGAAGAGATCTGGTGTCAAGAATTACTCTTATGTTCCTTATCTCTCACAACTGAATAATGATGATGTCAATCATCAGGCAGTATATAGGTAGGTAATAACTTAAGAAGGATAAGGGTTTTCTGAAGAAGATGGGGTGGTAAGAAGAACTTAGGAAGAGATAATTTATTATGTTTTAGATTTGCATTACCTAAGTGGAGATGCAGAGTAGGCACATATATTTAGGAGTCTGGAACTCAGAGCTAGAAAAATGAATTTGAGAGCCAATGTTTTACAGATGGTAACTGAAGCCCTAAGCACAAAAGAGACGGTCTTAGGGAGAGACAATACAAAGAAAAAGAAAATAAGCCTTAAGAAATGCCTACAATTAACGCCACATAAAGGAACATGACATTAAAGGACAAAGAGAGGAAAAGAAATATGGGAGTAGAAATTAGATTGGCTTGCATTAAGAGTGAATGGGAATCCAAGATGGCGGCATAGGTAAACACCTACACTGCTGCCTTGCACAACAATTTCAGAACTACAACTAAAAAACAGAACGGACATTATCCAGAACCACAGGAAAGCTGGCTGATTGGAAATTCTACAACTAGAGGGAAAGAGGGGCTCACGGAGACCCAGAGGAGCTGCAAAAAGCTGAGGTACTGAGACACGCATGTGAAGAGAGGGGGTGCCGGAGTACCTGGCTGGTTTTCTCTGGCAGGAGGGAAACGGAGACGCTCAAAGGCATTGAACCCCTTATCCTACCACACTAAACCCCAGATCCAGCTGAAACTCACACGGGGGGAGTTTGGACTGTGAAAAGGGAGAGGTGCACGGAAATTTAGGGGATTCGCAAAAGATCAGAGGTCTGGTGGCGCGCACGGCACTGGGCGCAGAGGACAGACTGCTGATTGTGCCGCTGGCTTTCGCGAGTGGGTGGGAGACAGACCCTCTCAACTGTGCTACTTCTGACTCCACTAAGCCCCTGCTCCAGGTGAAACCCCGGGGAGCTAGACTCGTGTGGTTCTGGAGTACAGGGGAGCCAGAAAGGAAGCGGTCTAGAGGCACAGTGTGCGCACACAAGGACCACTCCAGCGATTACCCAGTCATCTGAGACTCAGGGGCCGTGGCAGGCGGGGCCGACTGGAAGGCAAGGTGGTCCCTTAAGCCCTGAGACTCCACCCCTCCCAAGCTCAAAAGAGAGGGTTCTGCAGTTTTGCGAGTCTGGAATCATAAGGCTGAATCCAGCACAGAAGTTCTCCTGGCATAGTGAAAATGCCGAGACAAGGGAAGGGATCACAAACAAAAGAAATGGAGGAAAACAAACGACTGGATATAGAGTTCAAAACCATGCTTATAAGGTTTTTCAAGAATATCCTAGAAAAGTTGGATAAAGTTAGCAAGAGCCAAGAGGAGATGAAAAAAGACCAACTAGAGATGCAAAAGATCCAACTAGAGATGGAAAAGGACCAACTAGAGATGGAAAAGGTCCAACTAGAGATGAAAAAGGACCAAATAGAAATTAAACAAACACTGACTGAAATAAAAAATATTATACAGAGTCCTAACAGCAGACTAGAGAAAAGCAAGAATCAAGTCAAAAATTTGAAATATAAAGAAGCAGAAAACACTCAACTGGAAAAGCAAGAAGAGAAAAGAATCCAAAAATGTGAAGATAATGTAAGGAGCCTCTGGGACAGCTTCAAGCGGACCAACATCAGAATTGTGGGGGTGCCAGAAGAAGAGAGAGAGCAAGATACTGAAAACCTATTTGAAGAAATAATGACTGAAAACTTCCCACATCTGGTAAAAGAAATAAGACTACAAGTCCAGGAAGCACACAGAACCCCATATAAAAGGAACCCAAAGAGGACTACACCAAAACACATCATAATTAAAATACCAAGAGAGAATATTAAAAGTAGCAAGAGAAAAACAGTTCATTACCTACAAGGGAGCACCCATATGACTGTCAGCTGATTTCTCAACAGAAACGATGCAGGCCAGACGGGAGTGGCAAGAAATATTCAACGAGATGAATGGCAAGAACCTACAACCAAGAATACTCTATCCAGCAAAGCTATCATTCAGAATTGAAAGGCAGA
>JAAGEH010002531.1:13420947-13488616 GCA_011751065.1 Lasiurus cinereus
CAAAGGAGAGATATGTATAAAAAATTAATAAAAATTAATAAAAAGAAAAAAAAGATTGTCATATAAAAAATCAATATACAACAAAACCTGTTTTAATTCTAAGCAGAATGCATCGTATGCATTTTTTATTTATTTTCCCTTCTACTAAAGAACTGTAGGTGGTGACATTCAGTCTCCTGTCTGCTATATTCCCCCCAACCCCTTTTTCTTTTCTTACATTCTGTAAATAGCTATGTACATTGGCTGGATTCCATTCAAGCCCATCCCAAATGAGGTAAGCTCTAAGATGGCTAATTACCTGAATAGGAGTGGTAAACATTTTCTGCAAGGGTCAGATGATAAATAAGGCTTTGTGGGCGATATGATTTCTATTGCAACTACTTGACTTTGTGGCTATCGCACAAAAGCAGCCACAAATATGTAAAAAAATGGGCATGACCTGTTCCAGTAAAACTTAGTTTACATAAACAGTGGCAGTTTGCAGACCCCTGGCACACAGCATGAATTCCCAATTCTGGTTTTCAATACCCCAAAGTAGCCCAAATAATTTCAAAGGCTATTGAGAAATTTGTATTTTACTTAAAAAAAAATCCTCCCCATGATTTTTTGGAGAAGAGAGAAAGAAACAATGATGTGAGAGAGAAACATGGATCCTTAGCCTCTCATACGTGTCCTGACCAGAGATCGAATCTGCAACCTAGGTGTATACCCTGACTGGGAATCAAACCTGCAACCTCTTAGTTTATAGGGACAACACTCCAACCAATCAAGCTACTCAGCCAGGGCTAGTATTTTACTTTTAAATGATAGGAAGTAATCTGGTATGTTAGAAAGAACAAATAACTAGGAAGTTTTAAGGTCCTTGATTATTTTTCAACAATAATTTTTAATTTCTACTATTTCCCCATCTTCCAGAAATCTGTTGCAATCTTGATTTGGCTTCCTCTCACTCTATGACATTTTAAATAAATTATTAAAAAAAATTTTTTTTACTATGGTGTCTAAATGTGAGTGACTAATTAGCATGCATCAGAAATTGTTTGGGGTCTAAATGTGAGTGACTAAATAGTGTGCATCAGAAATTGTTTATACATTAAAATATTTAATTCACATGGAATTTTAATTTTTATATATGGTACAAATATAATTTTATTGTCTTCCACATGGATAACCAATTACTAGTACATCAGCACTATTTTTCACATTAATCTATAAGATAATTTTTTCTCTTCTTTCCTAATATTTATACTTCATTTCTTTTTCTTGTCTTATTGTTAACTTAAAACTTCAAAATTTTATTTTGAAGAATAGTGATCTTATTTCTGACTTTAATAGGGAATAGTTTAATATTTCACTATGTAATAGATTTCAATAAGTATTTTCTTTTTATTTTAAATTCATTGGCAGTGGTTTTTAAATGCTTCCCCCAGCCTTAACTGGTTTGGCTCAATGGATAGAGTGTCGGCCTGCGGATTGAAAGGTCCCAGGTTCAATTCCAGTCAAGGGCATGTACCTTGGTTGCAGGTACATCCCCAGTAAGAGGCAGCTGAATCGGTGCCTCTCTCATCGATGTTTCTAACTCTCTATCCCTTTCCCTTCCTTTCTGTAAAAAAAAAAAAAATCAATAAAATATATTTAATAAATAAATAAACGCTTCCCCTACCCCCACAATACCTTCTGATATACATATAACCATACAGTTTTTTAATTTTTTTGATGCTGTCAATTATAAGATTTTCTCATTTTGACTCTGTCTCCATTCCTGCAATAAACCCTACTTTGTTCATGTTTTATTATTTTATGTTTGTTCATTTTTCAATATTTTATGTGGAATTTTATGAGAACCCAATATATATATTTAGATTTTTATAGTATTTTAAAATAAGGTTTTGAATTAAGTTTACACTGTTTATAAAATGAATTGGTAGGTTTCTCATCTTAATCTTATATGGTTTAGAACAGTCTGAATAACTTACCTATTTTGAAAATCAGCTAGAATTGAGATCAAAAGGTATACTTTTAGCAAAAAGGTTTTTAAAGTATTTTGAAATTTCTGTGTGGTTTAGATGTGTTTTCTTAATCTTCTTGTATCAATATGATTCACTAATAGTTCACCAACAAATTATCCATTCCCTCTAGCTTTTTAAGTATATTACAACAGAGTTAGATAAGTTCTCTTATTTTAAAATTTGTCTCCTTTCTCATTCATGCATTTTTTTGTTTTGTCTTTTGTTCCCTTCATCAGGTTTTTATTTATTGGTATTTATAAAAAAAAAAAAACACACAAAAAAACCTTTTGGTGTACATATATTTTCCACTATACTTTGTTTTCTATATTTTTTTCACCTCTGCATTTATCTTTACTAATTATATCCTCTATTTCCATTGTGTACATTTAATTTTTAAATTAACTACTCACTAATTATTCCATTTTACTTTGGTGTATTTTGTTTTCCCAGCTTTAAAACAATGATTATATCTAAAATTTAGCGTCTGTGATTCCTATTCAAGTTTTACTAAGTTATAGCCACAAAAAGATAAATACATGTAAGAATAAACAGAAACAGTGCATTATCAACCAGAGAGAGCAAAGAACAGAAAGAGAGAGCACAAATTCAGAGTATGTTCAAGATTACTTTCCCATTAAAAAAATAAAATGATGGATTTCTCTATATGGCTACACAATTCAAATCAACAAATAGTTGAAAACTTCTTATTAATAAAACACCATGCAAATATTATAAAGAGGTTTTCTTTTGTGTGTGTGTGTGGTTTTTTTTTGGTTGAATTGTGTACCCCAAAGAGATACACTGAATCACAGGTAGGTAAACCCTTGTACCTGTGAATTTGACCTTTTTTGGAAAGATCTTTGTAGATATAATTATCAAGTTAAGATGAGGTCTTACTAGATTAGGCCCTAAATCCAATGGCCAGTATTCTTTAAGAAGAGCATGTAAAGAAACAAGATACAGAGACATCAGAAAAACATCATGTAACAATGGAGGCAGAAATTAGAGTGAGGCTGCTGCAAGCCAACGAATGTCAAAAATTGCCAGCAACCACCCGAAGTTAGGGAGAGAGGCATGGAAAAGAAGCTTGATTCCTTCCTTAGCACCCCCAGAAGGAATCAAGTTTGTTAACACTTTGATTTCAGACATTTAACCTCGAGAGTCGTGAAAGAATAGATTTCTGTAGTTTTAAGCCACTCATCTGTAGGACTTTTGTCACAACAGCCCTACAAACCTAACAGAGGGAAAATCACTAAAGTGACCATTATATACTAGAGGCCCAGTGCATAAAATTCGTGCATTGGGGGGTGAGGGTCGAGGGGTGTTCCCTCAGACTGGCCTGCACCCTCTCGCAATCTGGGACCCCTCAGGGGATGTCCAACTGACCATTTAGGTTGGACATCTCTCTCGCAATCCAGGACTACTGGCTCTTAACCGCTCGTCTGCCTGCCTGCCTGCCTGCCTGATCGCTATTAACCACTCTGCCTGCCTCCCTGATCACCCCTAACGACTTGCCTGCCTGCCTGATTGCCCCCAAACACTCTGCCTGCCTGATTACCCCTAACTGCTCCCCTGCCTGCCTGATCGCTCTAACCACACTGCCTGCCTGCCTAATCATCCTTAACTGCCTCTGCCTTGGCCCCCAATGTCACAGCTTTGTCAGGAAGGTCATTCGGCTGTCCAGTCTAATTAGCATATCATGCTTTTATTATTAGATTATTATTATAGGCTAGAGGCCCGGTACACAAAATTCATGCACAGGGATGGGGGTACCCCTTAGTCCAGCTGAACCCTCTCCAATCTGGGAGGGTTCTAAACGGGCAGTCAGACATCCTAAGTGGATCTCCTAAGTAAGATCAGGCCTAAACGGGCAGTTGGACACCCCTCTCACAATCCAGGATTGCTGGCTCCCAATTACTCACCTGCCTGCCTTCTTGATTACCCCTAACTGCTTCTGCCTGCCAGCCTGATTGCTCCCTAACCACTCCCTTGCCAGCCTGATTGATGCCTAACTGCTCCCTTGCCAGCCTGTTTGCCCCTAACTGCCCTCCCCTGCAAGCCTGGGTCCTCCCAACTGCCTTTCCCTGCAGGCCCGGTCACCCTCAGCTTCCTTCCTCTGCCGGCCTGGTTACCCCTAACTACCCTCCTGTGCTGGCCATCTTGTGTCCACATGGGGGCAGCCATCTTGTGTGTTAGAGTGATGGTCAATCTGCATATTACTCTTTTATTAGATAGGATTATTGTTTAAACAAATCTAGTATATTAAAGTCTGTATCTACACAACAGTAACATTCATTCAAAAAGTATAAGTAGCAAGAAAACCCAACACTTTAGTTTTAAAAAAATTAGAAACTGTATGCGCATTCCTATAGTAGAGAGAATGAATAATGGCCCTGCAAAAATGTCCACTTCCTAATCCCTGAATTTTGTTACCTTACATGACTAAAGAAATTTTACAGATGTGATTAAATTAAGGATCCTGATATGGGGAAATTTTCCTTAATTATATGGGTGGATTGAATGCAATCACAATTCTCTTTATTAGAAGTATCTAAATCCAGCAAAACAAGAGGAGATAAATTAAGCTCCACCTTCATTTAACAACCAACAGTATGATGAAAAAGAATGATTGTAGGCACTGCTTTTGCTTATTAAGGATTGTAATAAGCAAAGGCAGAAAGGCCAGAATCAGAGAATATGTGACAACAGAAGCAGAGGATCAGAGTTAGGGAGAGATTTAGTATGCTGCTGCCACTGAAGATGAAGAAAGAAGCCATGAACCAAGGAGTGCAGGTGGCCAATAGAAGCTGGAAAAACAGCAAGAAAATAGATTCTCCCCTATAGCTTCTGGAGGAAGTACAACATTGCTGCTATTGTGATTTTGGTCTGGTGAAAACCATTTCAGACTTCTCCAGGTTTGTAAGATAATAAATTTGTGCTGTTTTAAATCATTAAGTTTGTGATAATTATTTACAACAGTTATAGGAAAAAAATGCCTTATGATCCAGTGATTTCTCTGCTAGGGATAAATTCCAGTGCAATCTTCTCATTGGTCCATGTAATAATCTTAAAATATATTCACAATTTCTTTGACTCTACACCTTCAAAAGGTGGAGCTTAATTTATCCCTCTTGTGTTGCTGGATTTAGTTACTTCTAATGAAGAGAATATGACAGAAGTGATGATGTGTTACCCCTGTGACTATGTCATAAGTGGCTTCCTTCTTGTTCTTTCTCACTATGATCATTGGAGGAGGCCAGCTGCCATGTCAGTAAGACACTCAAGCAGCCAGGTGGAAAGGCTCATGTCAAGAAACTGAAGCCTCCTACCAATGACCAGGAGAAACAGATTATGTAAGTGAGCTATCTTGAAAGTGGATCCTCCAGTCTAGTCAAGCCTTCAAGGACTATGGTCCTGGCTGACAGAAAGTTCATGAGAGATTCTAAGTTAGAATAGTGACAGATAGTAGAGAACACTATACAGCAGAGTCAGCACCACATAAAGTAAAAGTGATCTTAAAAACACTATTGAGTTTAAAATGGCAAAAAAAATTATGTAAATTAAAGATATAAATTTGTGTACATATCCCCAAGAAATGAAAGCAGGGACTCAAACAGTACCTTTACAGCAAAACTATTCACAATAGTCAAAAGGCAGAAGTAACCCAAAGGTCTATTGACACGTGAACAGATAAACAAACACAGTATATACATATACAATGGAATATTATTCAGCCTTACAAAGGAAGGAAATTCTGATACATGCATTAACATAGATAAACTAGATATTATTCCAAGTAAAATAAACCAGGCATAAAAAGGTAAATACTGTATTACTAGAGGCCTGGTGCATGAAAATTCATGCAGTGGAGGGGGGTGGCTCCCTTTGGCCTGGCCTGCTCCCTCTCACAGTCCAGGAGACCTCAGGGGCAGGAAGCAACCAGGCAATCAGTGCAAGGCAATGCTCCATCACACCTCTGCTGCTGCTACTGCCAGCAGTGCAAGCCTCAGCTGGCCCTGGTTACCTGAGCTTTGGGCGGCCCTGGGTGGCTGGGCAGCCACCATCTGAGGCTTGCCTGTGCCTTGGGCTGTCCCTGGGTGGCTGGGGGGCTGGGAGATTCCAGATGCAGGTGGGCAGATTAGCCGGGCCCACCCTCAGACCACTTGCCACACACGCCTGCTGCCTCAGCAGGGCTGAGGGGACTTGTGGCTATGAGCACCACCATATTTGAGAGTGGGGCATCAATTAGCATATTCCCTCTTTATTAGATAGGATTCCTCTTATATGAGGCTCCTAGGGAAGTAAAATTCCTAGAGACAGAAAGTAGAATGGTGTTTGTCAATGTCTGGAAGGAGGGAAAAACAAAGAGTTACTGTTTAACGGGTAGAGAGTTTCAGTTGGAGAAGATGAAAATGTTCTAGAGATGAATGGTGGTACGTTCACAACAGTATGAATGTATTAATGACAATATATATGAATATATCTATTTTAATGGTCAAGATGGTAAATTTTATGATGTAAATTTTACAATAGAAAACTTATTAACTGTAAAAAGATACCAAATATTTCATAAGAATTAATGTATATTTAAGAGCACATTTGAATGAGTGCTTGTAAGGTAAATAGGAGGTTATGGGAATAAAGGGGAGAATACTTACCTTATACAGACTGATTATGCGTTATTTGATTTACAAAAAACAATTAAAATGTTGATTATTGACAAGAGAGAGTGAGAGAGTGAGAGAATGAGAGAGAGAGAGAGAGAGAGAGAGAGATATCAATTTGTTCTTCCACTTATTTACATTCATTGGTTGATTCTTGTATGTGCGCTGACTGGGGATTAAACCTGAAACCTTGGTGTTTTGAGACAATACTCTAACCAACTGAACTATCAACCAGAGCTAAAAAAACAGTTAAAAAAACCCCACATATCTATATATATAAAAGCCTTAGTGAACAAACAACTGGTCGCTATGACATGCACTGACCACCAGGGGGCAGATGCTCAACTTAGGAGCTGACCCCTGATGGTCAGTGCACTCCCACAGTGGGAGCGCTGCTCAGCTGACCAACCCACCCCTCTGTGGCCCACATTCCAGTAGTCCTGCAGGTCCAATCTCTGGAGAACAGGCCAGGCACTGATGTACTGGTGCTGCCAGCACGACCCTAACAGTGCCGCCAGCCTCCTGGAAGTTGGCCTTGAACCCTGCAGTTGCTTCCCCTCCCTAGATGCTCCACAAAAAAAAAAAAAAAAAAAAAAAGGAACGATATAAAAGCAGCCACCAGGTGGTTCCTGACAACCGGTGCGAATGTCAGCAGGACGTATCCAAATCCAAGGTTGGCAAGGGTGTCCCACTGCCCGCCCGGAGGGCCAATCGCATCCCAGCCCCCCACACCCCTTTTGGGATGGGTGACAAATGCAGGACTCATGGCTGGCAAGCTCCACTGCAGTAGTGTGAGCTTTCTCCATCAGGACTGACTAGGCGTGAGCCTGCAGCAGGTGCAGTAGTGCTGGGATGAGCGGGAGCGGCAGGCAGGTGGTGTTGGGACTGCAGGTTTTGGCCCAATCCCTGCAGGCCATGCCAAAGGACCCTACCTGTGCATGAATTTTGTGCACCAGGCCTCTAGTGTGTTATTTAATATACTAGAGGCCCGGTGCACGAAATTCGTGTATGGGGGGGAGGTATCCTTCAGCCCAGCCTGCTCCCTCTCCAATCTGGGACCCTTTGAGGGATGTCTGACTGCCCGTTTAGGCCCGATCTAGGTAGAGAATGTCTTTTCTCAAGTATCATTCATCTTTTCTAGTTCATAATGCCTTATGCCATGCCATATTTTGTACTATGTCAAGTTTCACTCAGACTGTAATACAAAAAAGGGAAGGGGGGAGGAGCAAGGTCAAAATTAAAGAGAATATTTAACAAAAAAAAATTGGGTAAATTATATGAAATCAGTAAAAGTAAAAATAGATAAAAATGACAAAATAAAAAGTAACAGTCTTAGATGGTTTGGCACAGTGGATAGGATGTCAGTGTATGAACTTAGGGGTCCCAGGTTTGATTCTGGTTAAGGGCACATGCCTAAGTTGTGGGTTCATCCCAGTGAGGAGCATTCAGGAGGCAGCCAATCAATGATTTTCTCTCTCTATTGATGTTCCTGTCTCTCTCTCCCTCTTTCTTCATCTTTAAAATCAATAAAAATATATATTAAAAAAATTTCACAACCTTGGCTAGTGTGGTTCAGTCCTGTGTACCACACGACCTTTGGTTTGATTCCCAGTCAGGGCATATATCCAGGCTGTAGATTCAATTCTCTGTTGGGGTACCTGTGGGAAGCAGCTGACTAATCTTTCTCTCTCATATTGATGTTTTTGTCTGTCTCTCTCCCTTTCTCTCCCTCTCGCTCTAAAATGATCAATAGAAACTTTATTTTTTTAAAATTAATCATCACCTAAGAATATTTTTCATTGATTTTTAAATTTTATTTTTGAGAGAGAGAGAGAGAGAGAGAGAGAGAGAGAGAGAGAGAGAGAGAAACATCAATGTGAAAAAGACACTTCGATTAGTTGCCTCCCACCTTCACCCTTACCAGGGCTAGGGATTAAACCTGCAACCCAGGAACTAATTAGCATATTAGAAACTTGACCTGGAATTGAAAAGATGCTGCCGAAACCGGTTTGGCTCAGTGGATAGAGCATCGACTGCAGACTGAAAGGTCCCACGTTCAATTCTGGTCTAGGGCATGTACCTTGGTTTCAGGCACATCACCAGTAGGGGGCGTGCAAGAGGCAGCTGATTGATGTCTTTCTTTCATCGATGTTTCTAACTATCTCTCTCCCTTCCTCTCTGTAAAAAATCAATAAAATATATTTAAAAAAAAGAAAAGATCCTTTGGTCCCTGGGCCAATGCTCCAACCAATGAACATACTGGCCAAGCTGAAAAATAATTTTTAAAAGTCCACAAATAGCCCGCCAATGTGGCTCAGCGATTGAGTGCCAACCCCATTAACCAGGAGGTCTTGGTTTGATTACAAATCAAAGCACATGCTTGGGTTTTGGGCTAGATCCCCAGCAGAGGGACAGGCAGGAGGCAGCAGATCGATGATTCTCATCATTGATATTTCTCTCTGCTTCTCTCTCTGAAATCAATAAAAACGTTTTAAAAATTTGCAAAACAACATACGTATAAAAAGCATCAATAAGTAGTTCTGATTCAGTTCACAGGCATGCTTATGACTATTTTATTTTTTGAATTTTTTAATCACACAATTCTAGCCATATCAATTAATAGTGAATAATTTCAGGCCTATAGAGCCAACAGTTCAGTCTTAAATAGTAAGTAGTAACTTCATTCTACAAGGGGAGGGGGGGAAATCAAATTTTCTTATTTTAGTTCTCTCTTGTTTAATTCTTTAAAAAATCTCAAATGAGTGTTTTATTTATAAGTATGCATATGATTAATAAGATGCTCTAAAAAAAGGATGTTATGAATGTCATTCTGAAAACTAATGCCTCTCCATTTGTTTAACTATCAGATATTTTACAAAGCATTCTTACATCATAATTAAAAACCCATAACCAAGTTAATATTTCTTCTTCATTTGATGATTTGTTAATGATTTATATTGCTTTCCAAATAATTTGTTACATACTACTTTGTATGGTATGTAGTAAAGACATTATTTAAAATAGAGTTAAAGTAGAAAATTTAAGTTTCTTACATCCTACACAATAAATGACCTTGGATAAAGTCACAACATACCTAATTAGAAGTAGTCTAATATTTAAAATGAAAAAAAAATGCTACACTGCTGTTTAAATAGTAAAATGAGATAACATATATAAAAATAAGAATCATAAACTCTCAAAGACTATACTAATCAGAGTTCAAAGGATTGACTGGTACTAGCTATTAAATTTTATTTGAAATTTTAATGTGACTTCTTTAATTCTAGCTATAGTTTCCATCATATTTTAAAAAGAGATCTTAAGGACTATTAACCCTGACATCTATAATAATTCTTAAAGCCTTAATATATATTTTTTAAAAAGAATAAAATTGTTTTAATTTATTATTGAAAAGTTTACGGTCTTATTTATTCAAGACCAAGTCCTTATTATCTTGAAAAAAATTACTGAAACAAAATGATAGGTTCTCTCAAGACTTTCTATTAGGTCAACACTATTTAAGAGATACTGTCACTGTTCCTGGAGGGCTTTACAAAGCCACTGCACTGCCATCCTGTTCAGGAAGTAGAGAGGTGTGACAGGCTGGCTATCATAAATCTACATAAAGAAAATCCAGTTTAAAAAGACCCTATCAGTCCAAAACATGTATTTAGACATTTAAGTAAAAGGAAAAAATTTTAAGTACAATGAAAACACGTTATATCAAGAGCATATCTTATGAGTACTCACTAAACAGAAATACCATTTATTAGAAAAGCTATGGTACTATAATTTAAAATATTTGCCTGTAGACTTTATTCAATGATATCTAAAAGCAACCAAAGAGTAATATAAAATTACTTAGTACAGATCTTAAATATTAAGCCTATGAAAAATGTATCACTATAATTTTTCACAAAGAAATTTACATAATAAGGCGATTTATTCTTGAATAACATACTTAATGACAAAACTATACTATAAAAAAAATCCAATGCTTCATACATAAAGATTTCCTATAAGATTTATGTTAGAGCAAAAAATTTGAGCATCTCTTTTGAGGTATAAGAATCAAAGTGTCTGATACATTCCACTGTTAAAATATTTATAGCTTCATATTTTTCCTACTTTAAAAAAACACTTTTTTTTTTCTCTATTCGGGTTACAATTAGAAACTATGGCTTCTTGTAATGGACTTCTACCACCAGCACTGCTGCAAGGTTCTTATTCCTCTGCAGTTGTCCTTTCACGCTAAAAGAGGGAGAAAAGCACTGCTGCAGTCATCTGCAAAAGCCACTACCTTTGCGGTGGGTAACTAACAAAGACACTGGTATCTTTCTGCCACCCTTATTCACAGGGAGTTAGTTCACTTAGATGTTTTACAAAAGCACGCTCGTCTGATGACCAAAATTTCACCAATCAACCAAAACCACCCTCAAGCTCTGCAATACCTGCCTCCTCCTCTTCGCCTACTCCAAAGTAACCCTTTCCTCTAGTTCACCTCAGCCATTAGCAGCAGCTTTGTATCCCCTCTTTTGGCTTCCTCTGCATGTGTCCCGGTAGCCAAAGAGGAAAGAAGCCTTTCAATTAGAGCTTTTGCTCTTCATCATGAATATGCTCCATTCTTTGTTGTCCTCTACCCATTTCCTTGGGTTAATTCTACTCTACTGTGTCAACGGGCATTATAAAAACAAAACATCCTTCTATCTTCAAAAATAGCTCTTTCTCACCAGCCTCCCCTAACACACTGACCCCTCCCCCCTTCTTCCTCTTCTGTCAAAAACCCTGAATCAGAAGCACAGGAAATCCATCTCCTGTGCTGCAGTGGAAAGGGGGAGGGGAGGAGACGCCCCTGCATCCACGCTTGGCATGTGGCAGTAAACCCTGTGCCAAGAAAAAAACCACCAGTTTCAGATAGTATGAGAAAATACAGTCTCGCCTTCCCTCTGCAGCAAGCCAGGGCATCGTGGCTCCAGCACCTACCCCATTTCCGAGCCCAGCAGCATCTCCATTCCGTCTCCAGTGACACCAAGGCTGGATGCGCCAATATAGCCACATGTCGGTCACGTGTGCCTGTGCCCAGCCAATCGGTAGGTCGCCGACGGGAATGGGGAGCGTCCTGGTCCGCATCCAGCGGAATACACAGCTGCATCACACTCTGCTTTCCAACCCGCAGCCCGCACTCCACGCTGGGCAGTAGGGCACAGGGTCCCGCCCTGCTGCACAAGCAGCTGAGCCCTAACCTGCTCTAAGGTTCGGGGGTATGCCGTCACCCCGCTCCCCGCCCCCCAACCAGGCAATCCACCGAAGCTTACGGAAGCGGTCGTGCATAATAGGGTGGGGTAGGTCAGCATGAGATGCTGGAAGTGAGTAATAAATTACATCTCATTCGCTAAGATTTGCTGCATGGATAAAAAGAATGTATTGTAATAAATAATTTCACATTACAAATCACTGATTTGTTAGGTAAATCACTCAAACTATGTTTGAATTAAAAATACAGTTATCAGAAAAGCTATGATGACAACATGGCCAAATCATGGAGTTACCGTTTGGGTTAAATCTTTGCTCCAGCCACTACTAGCTCTATGATTTTAGTTAAAGGCTCAGTGCTTCAATTTCTTCTACAAAAAACAGGAGTAGAAGTATGAAATAGGGAAAGTATATATATGAAGCAGTAGTTAGAGCAGTCACTGACACTGTAAGTACTGCTGGCTACTAGAAATCTGAGATTTAAATGAACACTTAATGCAAATTCTATATTTCATTTAAATCTAACCAAGTAAAGATTAGATTACTAATTTTATGAGTTAGAAATACAAAAATCCAAATAGTAAAAAATTTAAAATGTGATTTAAATTCTGATTTAAATAGGGGTAAACCATTTTCCATGATGTATTTCAAATTTAAAAGGATACTTAACTTCAGGGTCTTTAAATGAGACATATTTACTATAATCTTTTCTTAATTTTTCAAATTAATGGCATGAAAAGAAGCAACTATTAAATAGTTGTGGATGATAAAGGGCTTATAAGCTCAGGGGAGGCCTGCATGGTAAGCCTTACAAACTCAGCGACCAAAAGTAACAACACAGAATGGTCTGAACATAAAAATTCCTAACTAAAAGCAGGTGATGGCCGGTATTCCTATCTTAGGCCTATAGCTTCCTTGACAAAGGTCAAGCTTTCCCTTAAGTGAGCCTATATTTTGTCTTTTTGCATCTAAGACAACAGATTTTGAAAGTTCAGAGTACTACTCGAAAGTCACAACCACCAGAGCATGAGACCATAGAACCACTCATTGTTACCTTCCTCCCTTGCACATCATCTCTGTGTGCTATAAATGTTATTAAGTACTCTGTAACCACCAAAGTAAAAGAAGTGCGTTTCTCTATTTTGTCTTTTTAACCAATCCCAGCGACCTCCCACCCCCCGCACCCACTTTGCTTTCGCCCACTTCCTTAATCTACCACCAATGGATTTCATGTAACCCTTCTTACATCTCCATTTACTCTTGTGTATAAAATAAGCTGCCAGACTGCCATTCTCAATCCACTGAGATTTTGCTTACCAGCAATTGTCATCAGTTTGGCTCAAATAAACTCACAAAATTCTCTACAGATTTGGATGTTTCTTACAGCAACAAAGTATATTTGGAGCAATTCCAATTTATTAAAAGTTGTTTAAATTAGAAAAGAAGGCATCCAAATTGAAAAGAAAAAGTAAAACTGTCATTATTCACAATGATATTATATCGTACATAGAAAAACCTAAAGACTTCATCAAAAAACAACTAGCAACTAGATTTAATAAATGTATTCGGCAAGGTAGCAAGATACAAACACTCAGTAATCTATGGCTGTGTTATACACCAATAATAAACTAACAGAAAGAGACACTTAAAAAAAATCCCATTTACTAATGCAACAAAAATATTAAGGTACCTAGGAATAAACTTAACTAAGGAAGTAAAAGACCTGTACTCAGAAACCTACAGGATACTTAAAAAAGAGATAGAGGAAGACATAAACCAATGGAAGAATATAATGGGTTCATGGATTGGTAGAATCAGTGTCATTAAAATGTCCATACTACCCCCCAAAAATCTATAGATTCAATGCAATTCCCATTAAAATACCAATGGCATATTTCACAGACCTAGAACAAACTCTCCAAAAACTCACATGGAATTTAAAAAAAAGACCCTGAATAGCTGCAGCAATCCTGATAAAGAAGAACAATGTAGGTGGGATCTCAATACCAGATTTCAAGCTGTATTACAAAGCCACTGTTCTCAAAACAGCCTGGTACTGGCACAAGAACAGACATACAGACCAAAGGAACAGAATAGAGAACACAGAAATCGACCCAAGCCATTATGCTCAAATAATATTTGACAAAGGAGGCGCGAACATACAATGGAGCCAAGACAGTCTCTTTAATAAATGGTATTGGGAAAATTGAACAGATACATGCAAAAAAATGAAACTAGATCACCAACTTACACCATACACAAAAATAAACTCAAAATAGATAAAGGACTTAATCACAAGACGGGAAACCAAAAAATCTTAGAAGAATCCATAGGCAGCAAAATATCAGACCTATGTTGTAGCAATAGCTTTACAGATACTGCTCCTAGCACAATGGAAATTACGAAGAAAATAAACAAATGGGACTACATCAAAATAAAAAGCTTTTGCACAGCAAAAGAAACCACTAATAAAACAATAGGAAAGCCCACTGCATGGGAGAACATATTTGTCAATGTTATATTTGATAAGGTTTTTAAAAAAAATTTCTTTATTGATTAAGGTGTTACATATGTGTCATTATTCCCCCCTTAGCCCTATCCTCCCCTCTGATAAGGTTTTAATTTCCAACATTTATAGGGAACTCATACAACTTTAAAAAAAAAGGAAGATAAACAATCCAATCAAAAATTTGGCAAAGAACCTAAATAGATACTTTTCAAGAGAGGACATACAGAAGATATATGAAAACATGCTCAAAATCAATAATCATCCCGAAAATGCAAATCAAAACAACAATGAGGTATCACCTCACACCTGGCAGATTGGCTATCATCAACAATTCAACAAATGATAAGTGCTATTGAGGATGTGAGAAAAAGGAACCCAAGTGCACTGCTGGTGGGGGTACAGACTGGTGCAGCAACTGTGGAAGACAGTATTGAGTTTCCTCAAAAAATTAAAAATGGAACTCACATTTGACCCAGTAATCCCACTTCTAGGAATATAACCCAAGGAATCAAAACATCAATCAGAAAGGATATATGCACTCCTGTGTTCATAGCAGCACAATTTACAATAGCTAAGATTTGGAAACAGCCTAAGTGCCCATCAGCAGATGAATGGATTAAAAAACTGTGGTACATCATGGAATACTATGCTGCTGTAAAAAAAGAAGGAACTCTTACCATTTGCAACAGCATGGATGGAACTGAGAACATTTATGCTAAGTGAAATAGCCAGTTGGAGAAAGATAAATATCACATGTTCTCACTCATTTGTGGAATACAATAAACAACATAAACTGATGAACAAAAATAGAGTCACAGTCATAGAAGCATCCAACAGACAGTCCAACCAAAGGGAAGGCAGGGGAAGGTTAAGAGAACAACCAAAGAACTTGTATGCATGCATATGAGCATAACCAATAGACTCTGACAGTAGCGGGGTGAGGGCATGTGCTGGGGTTGGAGCAGCTGGGGAGAGGTCAATGGGAGGGAAAAGGAGATTTATGCAATACTTTAAACAATAAAGAATTTAAATTAAAAATATATTAGAAAAGTTATAAACAGCAAAATGCTCAGATATACATATAAGGTATTAATAGTAGTTATCCTTGGAATTGAAATTATGGAGTGATTTCTGCTTTTTCTTTATGCTTTTGAATATTTTTTCTTTGTCTCTATTATAATGCCTGATATACAGCAAATACTCTCTAAATATTTGTTGCATTAACAAATGAGATGATTACATATTACTTAGGTAATTAGGGACATTATATATTAAAAGTTTAAATATATTTAGGCAAGCTTTCCACTTGTTATAATAAAGCAAACATGTGAATCAACTTCATTCTGTCTTAAATATCCCATTTGTCAGGATGACTTAGTTTTACAAAAGGCTTTCAAAATCCTCTTACTCAAAGTGCATGATTCACTGGACAGACTTAACTATTTACATAGTCATTGACTATTAGACAAATTCAAACAGATATTCCTCATAAAGCCTAAAAATGTACCCTTTCCTTTCTGGAAAGAAAAAGACCCTTCAAACAAACAATACATTGTAGAAGTTCCTAAAAATAATCTCTCAATACCCTAAGAAACATCTTTAATTATTCTTGACTCAGACTATGATTCAAACTATTATTTAGTAAACCAGTTTGTAGCCAAAATATTTGTCATGGTTTTTACTATACGTATTATAGAACTTAGTGATTCAAATGACAAAATTTTAAAGAAACCTATGAACATTACATGTTCATTAATCACTATGATTCATATCTAAAAGCAAGCCAATCTAAAAATGTTACATTTTACAATGTTGCCAACTGAATTATTCAGTAAGATTTTCAAACCAGTTTCCTCAGGGATTCCATAAAGCTTTGATTTGAATTTCATTTTTAAAATATAGTCAGCTTTTTAAAGAAATATAATAAAAAATGTATGCAATCAAAATATACTGGGCCAAATTTGAACAGAACAAAGATCACTCAAGCATTAATTTGTGCCACTAGGTTTCTACATATCTCAGAATAAAGCTCCTACCACCCCTATTTAAAAATGTTGTCATACAGGGAGGTAACCAAGATGGTGGCATAGGTAAACACCTACACTGCTGCCTCACACAACAATTTCAAACCTACAACTAAAAGACAGAACAGACATCATCCAGAACCACAGGAAAGCTGGCTGAGTGGAAATTTTACAACTAGAAGAAAAGAGAGGGGGCTCACAGAGACCCAGAGGAGCTGTAAAAAGCTGAGGTACAGAGACGCGCACATGGAGAGAGCGGGTGCCGGAGTACCTGGCTGGAGACTCCCAATGGCATTGAACCCCTTATCTTACGACACTGAACCCCAGGTCCAGCCGAAACTCATACGGGGGGAGTTTGGACTGTGAAAAGGGAGAAGTGCACGGAAACTGGGGGAGTGGCAGGAGGGCAGAAGTCGGGTGGAACGCACAGCACTGCGCAAAGAAGACCGGCTGCTAATTGTGCCACTGGCTTTCACAAGAGGGCGGGAGACAAAGCATCCCATCTGCGTCACTTCTAACTCCACTAAACCCCAGATTTGGGCGAAGTCCTGGGGACCCAGATTCATATGGTCCCGGAGTGCAGGGGAGCCGGAAAGGCAGCAGTCTAGAGGCACTGTGAGAGCACGCGCACACATAGGGACCACTCTAGCGATTACCCAGTCACATGAAACTTGAGGGCTGTGGAGGGCGGGGCCGACTGGAAGGCAAGGTGGTCCTTTAAGCCCTGAGACTCCACCCATCCCAAGCTCAAGAGAGAGGCTATTTGCAGTTTTGAAAGTCTGGTATCATAAGGCTGAATCCAGCACAGAAGTTCTCCTTGCATAGTGAAAATGCCGAGACAAGGGAAGGGATCACAAACAAAAGAAAAGGAGGAAAACAAATGACTGGATATAGAGTTCAAAACCATGCTTATAAGGTTTTTCAAGAATATCCTAGACTGAGGCTGGGGCTGAGGCTGAGACCCTCGTGCTGAGGCTGAGGCTGAGATCCTCGTGCTGAAGCTGAGGCTGAGGCACTGAGACCCCCGCGCTGAGGCTGAGCGGTGTGTCCTCGGCTCTCGAGCCGCCAGGGCACCTGCCCTCTGGGCTTCCGGTGTGGCTCGGGCCGGGCCGGACCTGCAGGAGCGAGCGCCGGTGCTGGTTCCCTTAACCCCTGCGACCCTGCGGCCCCCGCCCCCCCCACGGGTGTGTGCTGCCGCTGTGGCAGCAGGAGGAGGTGTGCTCAGTGGGTAGAGCGTCGGCCTGCAGACTGAAGAGTCACTCGCGGCGGAGCCCGCGGAGGACTTGCTGCTCCAGACCCACCCGTGACTGATAATTCTCAGGGGGAAAGGGGTGAGGGGTATACAGGGAGAGACTGGACAAAAATCATACACCTATGGATGAGGTCAACGGGAGGGAGGGAAGGGTGGGAGCTGGGTGGAGGGGTGCTATGAAGGGGAAAAAAGAAAAACAAATGTAATAATCTGAATAATAAAGATTTAATTAAAAAAAATATCCTAGAAAAGTTAGATAAAGTTAGCGACACCCAAGAGGAGATGAAAAAGAAACAACTAGAGATGAAAAAGAACCAACTACAGATGGAAAAGGACCAATTAGAAATTAAACATATACTGACTAAAATAAAAAATATTATACAGAGACCTAACAGCAGAAGGCAAGAATCAAGTAAAAAATTTGAAATACAGTGGTACCTCGAGATACGAGTTTAATTCGTTCCGTAACCTTGAGGCATGGGAAACTATGAGACGGTCAAGTCAAGGTAAACTGGTGGGTAGTGTGCAGCCGGCCGATCCGCGCGATTACTCCTATCTCAAATGTTGCTACTATTTCAAAGCAAAAATCGCTCGCTCAAGGGCTCATATCTCAAAAATCTCGTATGTTAGGGCACTCGTATCTCGAGGTACCACTGTATAAAGAATCAGAAAACACTTAACTGGAAAAGCAAGAAGAAAAAAGAATCCAAAAATGTGAAGAAAATGTAAGGAGCCTCTGGGGGGGACAGCTTCAAGCGTACCAACATCAGAATTGTGGGGGTGCCAGAAGAGAGAGAGCAAAATACTGAAAACCTACTTAAAGAAATAATGACTGAAAACTCCCCACATCTGGTAAAAGAAATAGACTTACAAGTCCAGGAAGCACACAGAACCCCATATAAAAGGAATCCAAAGAGGACCACACCAAGACACATCATAATTAAAATACCAAGAGCAAAAGACAAAGAAAGAATATTAAAAGCAGCAAGAGAAAAACAGTTCATTACCTACAAGGAAGCACCCATACGACTGTCAGCTGATTTCTCAGGCCAGACGGGAATGGCAAGAAATATTCAACGAGATGAATAGCAAGAACCTACAACCAAGAATACTCTATCCAGCAAAACTATCATTCAGAATTGAAGGGCAGATAAAGAGCTTCACAGATAAGAAAAAGCTAAAGGAGTTCATCAACTCCAAACCAATATTATATGAAATGCTGAAAGGTACTCTTTTAGAAGAGGAAGAAGAAAAAGGTAAAAGACAAAAAATTGTGAACAACAAATACATATCTATCAACATGGGAATCTAAAAATTAAGTGAATTAAAAATTTGATCAACATAATAAACTGGTGAATATACTAGAATCAGGAGCACAAAAAGGGAGTGGCCTGATAATTCTCAGGGGGAAAGAGAGAAGGGGGGTCCAGGGAGAGACTGGACAAAAATAATACACCTATAGATGAGGTCAACAGGAGGGAGGTAAGGGTAGAGGGAGGGTTGGGAGCCAGGTGGAGGGGAGCTATGGAGGGGAAAAAAGAGAAACAAATGTAATAATTAAAAAAAAATGTTGTCATACACACTATATATACAGTAAGGTTAAAACTATTTTCTGATAAAAAATACAGAAATAAATTGTATTTTAAGGCTATTGTAAGATGGCACTGACAAACATGCCCCTGATTTCAAATATCTGTGGTTCGTTATGATTATCTTGATTATTTTTAGTAAATGTTTATAAGTAAATGTACAAATATGAACATATAACTTACTTTTAAAGAAACACACAAACTTCTAAACCCGACATGCATAATGGGATAATGACATGGAATCATGGAAGTATTTCAGAAGAAAGGTTGGGGTAGGTGGGGAATGATTAACCAGGGAATTTACATGCCCAGAAGCAGAGCCCCTGGACACAGACAATAGTGTGCTAAAGGGCTGGAAGGGGCAGGTGTGGGATGGAAGGGGTCAATGGGGAAAAAAAGAGGACATATGTAATAGTTTCAACAATAAAGATAAATTTTTTAAAAAATTAAAAAAAGTTACTTGTTCCATTACTATCATCCTGATGATTACTGTTGTACCTGTCTCTGTAGTAGATGTTCAATAAATATTTATTGAATGAATGCATTATTAATTAGAAAAAATGAAAACAAAAAACTCAGCCTTCAAAATGTCTTTGTGGAGTCCACAAGAAATATTTAACAGAAATTTTTATCAGTGAAATAACTAGAGTTCTCTGAAACATCTATAACAAAATTTCTCTAAATGCAGGAGATATTTTTATGTTAATTAAATAATGAAAGAGAAACAGAGTCTGGAGCCATGGCAAATAAAAGGTAATGTTTGGTAGTGGGCACATCAGTAAAGACAAAAGAAATCAAAGAAATTATGAATAACTCAATAATAATTTTGAGGCAATTCTGCTTTACTGCCCCTGTATGTTAAATATGTATTAAGTTAAATATGCCCTGGTGTTACTCTAGTGAATATGCTACATTACAGAGTAAAAAGGAATTGGCAGATGTAATTAAGGCTATTAATTATCTGACTTTAAAATAGGGAGATTATCATGAGTAGATTCAAACAAGCCCTTAAAAGCTTCAAACAATTCACTGGCGTCCCAATGAACTAGAATAAATTTCCTTACCTTGGTTTATAATACTGCATAATCTTGCTCCTGCTCTCATTCCTACTCTCCCTCCTTTTTCTTTTTCTTATGTCTGTTCACTGCCTATCCTTCACCCTCAAGAACTCTGCTCCCAAATCTGCTCCATCGTATCATTTAGATTTTGGCAGTTATTTCACATCTTCAAAGAGACCTTGCATAATCACTTTATCAACACTGGTACTATCCTTACATCCTTAAACTTTCTGTCACACTGTTCCTGGAATCACTTAAGATATGAAAGTCTCTACTATATATCTATAGTTTTCTGTCTCCCTCATCATTGTTCCCAAACTGGAATAAAAATCTAGATTCTTGTGCTCTGCTATTTCCTTCACACCTGGAACAGTGCTCAGTGCATAGTAAGCATTCAATATATTTTGTTGAATATATGAAAGCAGAATGTTATAAAGATAAATAAGACATCAACTTACAATCTAGTAGAGAACCAAGAACATTTACAACAAAAAATTTAATACAAGGACAGTTGTGTTAAAGGATGAGAGATTAGATAATTACCAGCTAGGTAATCAAGAAAGATTTCAGAGAGAAAGGAGCAACAGAATGAGCCTTGAAAGATGTATATGAGTTTTTCAGGGCAGAGATATATTTCCATCAAGTTAAAAAAAGTTAGACTTTCACTTATAGACAACTAAAAACAAAGCTGTTTCAAATTAGAAGGGATACATGATTAGAGAAAGGTCCACAAAAATTAACAGAACTAATGTCTACTTCCTACTTAAGAGGATAATCAGAATTTATAGGCATATTACTACTAATTTATAGTTACATTTAATAGCCAAAGAATTTTTCAATTGGAAAATAGATGGCAGGAAAAAACACTAAATTTTATACTCCATAAGGAATTTAATTTTGTTTTATATGGTGTTATTTTGGCTTTTTGACAACAAAATTCATTAATTTTGTGTTGTTAATATAAAACCCAAATCACCTTTGGCAAACCATTTTACCCAATTAATAAAATATTCAAATATTTGTATATAAGTAAAGGAAACATTTGTAAAAATTCTTAGCATGCCCTAACCTGGTAAAGTTACAGTGTTTTAAACAATACTTCCCATAGGAAGAAAAATTCTGATTAATTTTTAAAAACTAAATGTTCAAAACAAGATTTCCTGCTTGCCTATGTTTTTTTTTTAAAAAAAGCATGTCTTGTTTAATATTTTAAACTTTGATCTTTACTGAAAACCTAAAACAGCGATAAGATTATTCCCAAAGGTAGAATTTGTAGTACAAACTTATAAAACCTATTCATAAGGATGACATTTTTAGCACTAAAAATTTCAGTGACAATAATGTATGCTGAGGAGAGGAAGATGGCAGCTGGCAGGATGGAGTGAGGGAGAGGAAGTGAGTAAGAGTATGAAAGGAGAGTGTGTGAATGTGTGGTGTGTGTGTGTGAGTGAGTAAGGGACAGTTAAATCTCCCAGGAGCAGCAAGGGCTGGCAGACAGGCTCTCTTAGACAAGGAAAGACTACCACCCTGCGGGTACTCCCCAGACTGTGGGACTCCAGCATGGAGCCCACGCCACCTTGAAAGGGAGAACGACCTTTTTTAGGGACTCATCAACACCATCACCAGACAGGCCTTGGAACTGCCCAGCGACCCACCAGCCACTTCAGCCAAAATCCTGCTGCCCCACCTGCAGACCTATGGACCCTGGGACCTCCACTCCAAAGGTGCACTGCTCGGTAGCAGTAAGTGCAACCTCCTCCTCCCCAGAGGCAGAACCCTGGGCAAAATATTCGAGCGTTTGCAGCAAGGGCAGGCAGCCAGGCACTACACTCCATAGACAGTGCCTGAGAGCCACTGGGAGCCCTCGCGGGTGTGATTTTGTACTGACAAGGGCGTGTGGCTCTGTAGTAGAAATTGTGTACTTCCTATTCCTCAGTAACTGCTGAGGGACACTGAAGCTGTGCAACTTCAGTGCCAGGGCCCCTCAGAGTGCATCAGAGCTCTGCGCAGGCCATGCGCACACTTCCAAGAGGCAGGCACTGTGAGCCCACCTACCTATAGGGCGCTGTGGAAGCTGCTGTTGAGTCCTGGCTGGGTGTGATCTTGGACAAACAGGGACGCAATGTCCCCGGCAGTAGAAATTCTGAGTTCACTCATCCTGGACACCTGCACAGACACCCCAGGAAGGTATAGTGCCAGGGCCCTTCAAAATACATCAGAGCTCTGTGTCAGCAAACTCACCTCCACAGATGCGAATTTCCAACAGGCAGGCACTCTGAACCCATCTACCCACAGGGTGCTAGTGGGAGACACTGTGTGCTCTTCCTGGGTGTGATCTTGGACAAACAAGGACACACTTCCCTCTCCTCCCCGCCTCTCTGAGGCAGTACAAATTTTGAATTCACTCATCCTGGAGACCTGCCCACAGGCGCCTCAATTATGTGCTACACTGCCAGGGCCCTTCAGAGAGCCTCAATATGCCTCACAGGCAAAATTACTGTGGGTGCCCCTGTGAGCTGCCACTGGGAGTGAGCACCTATCTACCACAGGTATAGCAGTAAAAGCTGAGTCTACCTACCCCACAAATATAGAACTCTGGACACCACAGTCACACCTTTCCAGAGTGCAGGCACCCTGAACCCCATCACCCCAACAGACAGTTCCTGGGTGCCATTGTGAGTCCCTGCTGGGCATGCATGATTTCAACTAAAGACAGCAAAAATTGGACACTCATCCACAGCTGCTGACTTCCAGACACCACAGTTGTGCCTCTTAAGCTTGGAGGCCTACATCAAGAGAACCCAAATAGCTCAAGTAGGGAGCTACACTAGATTACCAAGCCCAGGAAAACTGAGAGATTACACCAGTAGCACCACCCCCAAATGAACCTGGATAGCAAATTAATTGGATCTACAATTAAAACATTACAGAAAGACATGGGAAGACAAAAAAGCAACCTCCAAAGGAAAGAAAAAGAGGAATCACCAGAAAGGGAGTTAAATGAAATTGAGGTTAGCAGCTTAACAGAGAAAGGATTCAGAGTAATGGTTATAATGACGTTTAAATGGCTAGATGATAAATACACACAACTCAATGAGAATTATAAGGAGTTGAATGAGGATGTCGCCAACATGATAAAAAAAAAACACAGGGAGATGAAGAACGACATAGCTGCAATAAAGAACACAATGAAAGGCTTAAATGGTAGACTAAAAGAGGCTGAGTACCACATCAGCAAATTAGAAGACAAGGTAGGAAAAAAACACACAAATACAGCAGCAACTGGAAAGAAGATTTAAAAAGCAATAGGAGAGCCTAAGGGAGCTTTGGGACAACACAAATCAAAACAATATGCGCATAATAGGGGTACCAGAAGGAGAAGAGAAGCAAGGAATAGAAAACCTGTTTGAAGAAATAATGACAGAAAACTTCCCTGATATGGGCAAGAAAAAAACCATGTAAGTCCAACAAGCACATAGAGTCCCAAACAAGATGAACCCTAAAAGTCTAACACCAAGACACATCACAATTAAACTGGCAAACACCAACAACAAAATAAGAATCTTAAAGACTGCCAGAGAGACAGAAAGTTACCCTCAAGCATTCTCCTATTAGAATATCAACGGATTTCTCAACAGAAACATTTCAGGCCAGAAGGGAATGGAATTAAATTTACAAAGTGATGCAAAGCAAGAAACTGAACCCAAGAATACTATACCCAGCAAGGCTATCATTCAAAATTGAAGTTGGAATCAGCATCTTCACAGACAATAAAGGGCTAAAAGAGTTTATCACTACCAAACCAGCAATGCAAGAAATGCTAAGGGGACTGCTGTAAAAAGAAGAGAAAGGCAAGAAGAAACACAAACATTAAGGAAAAATATAACAAACATGTACTTATGAGTAATAACATTAAACGTAAATATATTAAGTACACCAATCAAAAGACATAGGGTAGCTAAATGGATAAGAAAACATGACCCATATATTTGCTATCTGCAAGAGACCTACCTCAGAACAAAGGATTCACACAGACTGAGAGTGAAGGCATGGAAAACATTTTTCAGGCAAATGGAAATGAGAAAAAAAGCTGGGATTGCAATACTTATATCTGATAAAATAGATCTCACAGTAAAGGCCATAACAAGAGATAAGGAAGGTCACTACATAATACTAAAGGGAGCAATTCAACAAGAAGATATAACTCTGGTAAACACATATGCACCCAATATAGGAGTACCTAAAATATGAAACAACTTCTGGAATATATCAAGGGAGAAATTGATAACAATACAGTCATGGTAAGGGACTTTAATACCCCACTGACACCACTGGATAAATCAACTAAACAAAAAAAATTAGCAAAGAAACAGCAATCCTAAATGGCACACTAGATCAGATGGACTTAATTGATACCTTTAGAACATTCTACCCCAAAGATACTGAATATACATTCTTCTCCACTGCATAGGGAACATTTTCAAGGACAGATCACATATTAGGACACAGGCAAAGTCTCTTCAAATTCAAGAAAACAAAAATCATATCAAGCATCTTCTCAGATCACAATGACATAAAACTGTAAATCAACTACAATAAAAACAATCCAAAAAAATCAAACACTTGAAGACTAAATAGCATGCTATTAAACCATGAATGGGTTACCAAAGAGACCAAAGAAGAAATAAAAAAAAACATCATGGCAACAAATGACAATGAAAACACTACAATCCAAATCTATGGGACACAGCAAAAGCAGTCTTGAGAAGGAAGTTCATAGCTCTACAAACCTACTGCAAAAACCAAGAAACAATGGTGATAAATTATCTATCACAACTCAAAGAGTTAGAATGAGAGCAACAAGAAAAGCCCAGTGTAAACAGAAGGAAATAATAAAGAATAGAGCAGAGATAAACAACATAGAGACCAAAGAAATAATACAAAAGATCAACAAAACCAAGAGCTAGTTTTTTGAAAGGATAAACAAGACTGCTGAACCTCTAGCCAGGCTCACCAAGAAGCAAAGAGAGAGGACCCAAATAAACAAGATCAGAAATGAAAGAGGTGAAATAACAAGACCCCACTGAAATACAAAGGATTGTTAAAAAAAAAATACTATGAACAACTCTATTCCAACAAACTGGACAACCTGGAGGAAATGGATATATTCCTAGAAAAATACAACCTTCCAAAACAAAATCAGGAAGAATCAAAAATCTCAACAGACCAATAACTATGGAAGAAATTGAAGCAGTCATTAAAAAGCTTCCAGCACATAAAAGCCCAAAGCCAGATGACTACATAGGGGAGTTTTACCAAACATTCAAGGAAGAACTAAAACGTATCCTCCTCAGACTATTTCAAAAAATTCAAGAGGAAGGAACACTTCCAACCTCATTCTATGAAGCCAGCATCATCCTAATACCAAAACCAGATAAAGACAACACAATGAAAAAGAATTACAGGCCAATATCCCTCATGAACATAGACGCCAAAATCCTCAACAAAATTCTAGCAAATCGGATCCAGCAGTACATCAGAAAGATCATACACCATGACCAAGTAGGATTTATCCCAGGGATGCAAGGATGGTACAATATCTGCAAATCAATAAACGTGATACATCACATAAACAAATTGAGAGATAAAAACCACAGTCATATCAATTGATGCTGAAAAAAGCATTTGACAAAATCCAACACCCATTTTTGATAAAAACTCTCAGCAAAGTGGGAATAGAAGGATCATACCTCAACATAATAAAAGCCATATATGACAAACCCACAACCAACATCATACTCAATGGACAAAAACTAAAAGCACTTCCCCTAAGAACAGGAACAAGACAGGGATGCCTGCTTTCACCACTCCTGTTCAACATAGGACTGGAAGTACTAGACATTGTGATTAGATAAAAAGAAGAAATAAAAGGCATCCAAATTGGAAAAGAAGAAGTAAAGCTGTCCTTATTCGCAGATGACATGATACTGTACATAGAAAACCCTAAAGACTCCATCAAAAATTATTAGACTTAATAAATGAATTCAGCAATGTAGCAGGATACAAAATTAATGTCAAGAAATCTACGGCATTTCTATACACCACCAGTGAACTTACAGAAAGAGAGACAAAGAAAACAATCCCATTTACCATGGCACCAAAATAATTAAGAGACCTAGGAATAAACTTAACTAAGGAGGAAAAAGATCTCTACTCAGAAAGACATTGAAAAAAGACATAGAGGAAGACATAAATAGATGGATTGAACACAGTATGCTCTTCTATCTATTTATGTCTTCCTCAATATCATTAAAATGTCCATACTACCCAAAGAAATCTATAGATCCAATGCAATCTCCATTAAGATACTAATGGCATATTTCACAGACCTAGAAAGAACTCTCCAAAGATTCATCTGGAATAAAAAAAAGACCTCAAATAGGCAGAGCAATCCTGAGAAAGAAGAACAAAGTAGGTGGGATCTCAATACTAGATTTCAAGCTGTATTACAAAGCCACTGTTCTCTAAACAGCCTGGTATGGCACAAGAACAGGCATATAGACCAACAGAATAGAAAAGAGAACCCAGATATCAATTCAAATCACTATGCTCAATTAATATTTGACAAAAGAGGCATGAACATACAATGGAGTCAAGAGAGTCTCTTCAATAAATGATGTTGGGAAAATTGAACAGATACATGCAAAAAAATGAAACTAGATCACCAACTTATACCATACACAAAAATAAACTCAAAATGGATAAAGGACTTAAACATAAGATGGGAAACCATAAAAATACTAGAAGAATCCACAGTCAGAGAAATCTCAGACATATGCCGAAGCAATTTCTTCACTGATACCACTCCTAGCGCAATGGAAACTAAAGAGAAAATAAACAAATGGGACTACATCAAAATAAAAAGCTTTTGCACAGCAAAAGAAACTATCAACAAAACAACAAGAAAGCACTGAAACCGGTTTGGCTCAATGGATAGAGGGTCGGCCTGTGGACCTAAGGGTCCTGGATTTGATTCCAGTCAGGGGCATGTATCTTGGTTGCGGGCACATCTCCAGTGAGGGGCGTGCAGGAGGCAGCTAATCAATGTTTCTCTCTTATCGATGTTTCTAACTGTCTGTCCCTCTCCTTTCCCCTCTGTAAAAAATCAATAAAATATATTAAAAAAAAAAACACCAAGAAAAAAGCCCACTGTATGGGAGAGCAAATGTTATCATTGATGAAGGTTTAATCTGCAACATCTACAGGGAATTTATACAACTTAATAAAAGGAAAATAAATGATCCAATAAAAAATGGGCAATGGACCTAAATAGAATCTTTTCGAAAGAAGACAGAAGGAAGGGCAAGAGACACATGAAAACATGCTCAAAGTCACTAATTATCCGAGAGATGAGAGAGAAATGACAATGTGATACCATCTCATACCTGTCAGAATGGCAATCATCAATAAATCAACAAATAACAAGTGTTGGTGAGGATGTGGAGAAAAAGGAACCCTCAGTGCACTGCTGGTGGGAATGCAGACTAGTGCAGCCACAGTAGAGAACAGTATGGAGTTTCTTCAAAAAACTAAAAATGGAACTCCCAACTGACTTAGTAATCCCACTCCTATGAATATATCCTAAGAAACTAGAAACACCAATCAGAAAGGACACATGCACCCCTATGTTCATAGCAGCACAATTTACAATAGCCAAGATTTGGAAACAGCCTAGGTGCCTGTCAGCAGATGGCTAGGCCACAAAACTATGGTACATCTACACAATGGAATACTATGCTGCCATAAAAAAGAAGAAATTCTTACCATTTGCAGAAGCCTGGATGGAACTGGAGAGCATTATGTTAAGTGAAATAAGCCAGTCAATGAAAGAAAAATACCACATGATCTCACTCATTTGTGGATAATAAAGAACATTATAAATTGATGAACAAAAAGATAAATACAGAGGCAGTAAAGCATCAAACAGACGGTCAAATTACAATGGGAAGGTTAGGGAGAGGTGGGGGAGATAAGAGATCAACCGAAGGACTTATATGCATACATATAAGCATAACCAATGGACGCAAGACACTGGGGAGTGAGGGCATATATGGGAGTGGGGTGGGGGTGGGGGGGCAATGGGAAGATATGTACACATGTAATACCTTAACAAAATGGAAAAAAAAGATTTCAGTGACAAAAGGTCACTGAAACAGCACCAACTGTTTATGGCATTTTGTGAATTTAAGAAAGAGGAGCACACAGAATGAATTTTTTAAAAATTAAAATTTACTATCATCTTAACATTAAAATATCAAGTATCTAAGATTAGTTAATGAACCACTTATCAAGTTAGCCCCTCAACTTCATCAGAATTGATAAGAAAAATCCCAATTTTAACTGATGTTAAAAACACACTTTGGTGTAAATGGAAGAATAAATACCATATGGCCTAATAACAGTATTTATTTACTAGAATCCTAAACCAAATCCTTGGGTCAATACTTTTATTCTCATACTAATATCCACAAATTTCCTTTGGATATGAAATTAATCACTTTTTCAACATCCTATATACCAACTGCAGGTGATATTGCCTAAATCTATACCATTTTCTTTCTTTTTGAATGTCTTCATTCTCTCTCTCTCTCTCTTTTTTTTTAAAAAAATATATTTTATTGATTTTTTTTACAGAGAGGAAGGGAGAGGGATAGAAAGTCAGAAACATTGATGAGAGAGAGACATTGATCAGCCGCCTCCTGCACGTCCCCTACTGGAGATGTGCCCACAACCACGGTACATGCCCTTGACCAGAATCGAACCTGGGACCTTTCAGTCCGCAGGCTGATGCTCTATCCACTGAGCCAAACCGGTCTCAGCCATTCTCTCTTGTTTAATGCTGAATTTAAAAAATATGAGGTAAAGTATAGACTATAAAATTACTTCACCTCTGGATATATAAATATAAATGTTTCTACTGTAGGCTAAATAATCCAAACTTAACTAAAAGGAAAAAAGGCTACCTAGACTTACTAACCAGTATAAATTAAACCAGAAACCTCTGAGTAAAAGTGAACTATTCCCCAATTGTACCTAATATATAGATCCACTTTAAGATTAGGAGAATGAGTCACCTAGTAAAAGAGTTCCAAATGAATACTTAATATTATGTTCTAAGAGGGAAGAGAAAAAAAAATCAAAGAAAACTAATTAAGTCTAATTCCTTCTTTCAATATAGATTAATGTTTTAAAACTAAAATTTCATATTTACTTTGTAAGACTTTTAAAACTTTATTTGCCAAAATCTGCAAGACTGGGTAGAATTAATTGAAGCTCATATAACTTTTATAAAAGTAAACAGATTTCTTAAGAACTGAATTAAATTTTATATTACATTCAAATATGTTACTCAACAGACAACAATCAATAAGCATCTTGATCTCAAACCAGCCTGTACCTAATAGAATATGATAAAGGCATTTCCATAATCTTTTCCCAAAGAAGGCCAATTTATTTCAAATAGATCTGTTTATTTATTTTTCTTTTTTTGTGAGTGGCAGTGTACAGGGAGCTTAGCCATGTTTAATAAAACACTTAAGAATTTCATAGAAAAGAGATCTTTTTTATATTTGTTCTTTTACAACAGAAAACACAAATTTCCTCCCTCCCTCCCCGCGCGCGGGCGGGCGGGGGCTCTCTCTCCCTCCTTCCTTCCTTCCTTCCTTCCTTCCTTCCTTCCTTCCTTCCTTCCTTCCTTCCTTCCTCTCCAATGCAGTGGGGTAAGACAACTTGGCTGATTTATCTACCATTTATTTTATGCAGTCTATATAAAATCTTATTTGGAAGCTAGGAAGGTTGATTTCCACCCTACCCATCATGCCCCCCCCCCAACTCCTTTTGAAATAATGTCATGTCTAATACTATTCTAGCATTAAGAACATTCGCTGCTTGAAATGTTTTTAAAAATATTCAAGAATGTTAAGTGTAAAAAAAAGAAATGTAAGTGTAGTTTCCTCTGGGGAATAGAATTGAGTGGCACTTTTCTAGTGTTTAAATTTTTAACAATGATCTGTACTACTTTTACATTAACAAGAATAACAACAACAAAATCTAACTCAGCACTAACTTATACTTAGCTAAAATTATCCATTATTGCTAGCTTCTAGAAAGATCCTTCAAGATGAGTTATTTGGCAGGGGGAGACTAGAAGAGGGTCAATGGGGGAAAAAGAGGGCATATGTAATACTTTCACCAACAAAGATTCTTTTTTAAAGGAATATGCATGAAAAAAATCTAAAGAAATGTAAAAAAAAGATTAGTATTTTCCACCTTACGTAGTTTTCAATAGATAACAAATAAAAATTCCAAGCTCATTAGCACTACAGATAAGGTCTTTTATGATCTGAGCCTTACATTACTCTCCAACTTTACCATGGGTACCCAACTATTTGGATTCTTGTGTGCTCACCACCTTATTATACTATTTTGTCTCCTGGGAAATTCTCAACGCCAGTTTTTCACCTAGCTTAGTGGTGGGCAAACTCATTAGTCAACAGAGCCAAATATCAACAGTACAACGATTGAAATTTCTTTTGAGAGCCAAATTTTTTAAACTTAAACTTCTTCTAATGCCACTTCTTCAAAATAGACTCGCCCAGGCCATGGTATTTTGTGGAAGAGCCACACTCAAGGGGCCAAAGAGCCGAATGTGGCTCACCAGCTGCAGTTTGTTGGCATCATGACATAGTTAATGCTGACCCATATTTTAGGACTCAATTATGATGACATCGTCCAAAAGTCTTCTCTAAGTCCTTTTGCCTGAGTGTTAGATCCCTTCTCCTCCAATATGCTTACAGAGGTCCCTGAACTTATCAGCTATCTCATTTACCACACACTTGGAATTTCTTAGTGATATTCTCCAGTAAGCTCCTTGAGAGCAAGATTCTTGTCTTATACATCATTGTTGTTTTTCAACAGCCAGTATTCTTCCTGTTCCAAAGCAATTATATACTCAAATACTTGTGGAATATAATGAACTATCTCTCATATTTCATAATACAGTTCTGTCAAGCTATCTCTAATTATCCCAAGAAGTCAGATGCTTTTCCCTCTATGTTCTTAAATTTCCCTCTATGTGCTTTAATTATCAACTCAGCTTAGAGATCGATTTCTCCTCATAGACTGTGAGCTTCTGAACAAGGAACTCTACTTTCATCTTCCTAACTACAAGCATTGTCCTAGGTATCTAGCATCAATTAAATACTGGTTGAGTAAATGAAGTGAATATTCCTTAAAAAGTACAAGAGGGAAAAAAAAAATCAAAAGTAGTATACATTGTTCATTCCTTCTTTATTTCTCCATCTTTACCAATACTAAGAGGCCATAAAGCTCTAAAAACATTTTGTGCTTGTTTTAACATTAGGAATAGGGAGCCATTAAAAGATCAACCTATTCCTTAGCCAGCTTCCTGACTACCTGAAACTCTGCACTTTTTTCATCCAAATTCTATTTTCACTTCTAACAATAACTCCCTTGATCCTACAAAATTAGAGCCCCTACCAGTAGCTTAGAAGCAGGGAAGTCCCACTTTAATAGGGGCAGTATAGGAAGGTAAGGAGAGAAACTCTTACTCTAGAATAAGGAGGGATGAAATGTTTTGACACCTCAAATTGAAAACAGGGTTACTCAATGTTATATATTTCTAGGGGCCCAGTGCATAAATTCATGCACCTTGAAAGGAACTGTGGGCCACAGGCTGTGGTTGGCACAGGGATGGGTCTTGGCCCATTCTCCACACCCCAGCCTGGCCACTCCTGCTGCGGCCCCCACGTCCTGTCTGCCAGCAGCCCTGTTCCCACTGCCACCACTCCCACACACTGATGGCATTGGTCTGCTCACAACCACTGATGGCACGGAGCAACTGGGGCTGGCACCAGCAGTGGGTATGAGCGGCAGCTGCCAGGCCCTGATCACCCCTCAGGAGCAGGGAGAGGTGGAGAAGCCCTGAGGGGTGATTGAGGCCAGCAGCCGCTGTTTGCACTCGCTGATGGCGTTGAGCAATTGGGGCTGGCACCAGTAGCAGGTACAAATGCTGGGTGGGACCATGGTGCGTGAGAACAAAGAATTTTAGTAACCACCAGAGGCTTGCCCTGATGACAGCGACTGGTGCCCCACCTTGGTCTGGCATCCTTGCTCACCTGCTCCAGTGTCCTGCCACGACTGACACCTGCTATGTTCCACGTGTGCACCCTGGTGGTCAGTGCACGTCATAGTGGCCGTTTGTTTGGCTGTTCAGTCTATTTGCATACTAAAGGCCCAGTGCACGAATTCGTGCACCGGTGGGGTCCGGCCAGCCTGGCCCCAATCAGTGAATCGGGGCCAGGCCTGGCAGAAGGTTGACCGGCTGGCCGGCTGGCCCACCCCAATTGGGGCCTGACCAGTGCTGGGCTGGCTGGGGGGAAGGGCTACAGGCAATTAGCCGGCACACCCACCCCTGATTGGGGCCGGGAGGCTGACTGGGAGCAGGGCTAGCCATGGGGAGGAGCTGTGGGTGGTGGGATGGCCATCCCTGTCCCCAAATGGGATGGGGGAGCCAATCAAGGGCCAGTAGCCTGGAAGAGGGGCCATGGGTGGTTGGCCAGTTGACCCTGCCCCAATTGGAGTAGAGCTGCCGATTTTAGGCAGAGCTGGATGGGGAGAGGGACTGTGAGCTGATTGGGGTGGTGGGGACCCATCAGGGGTGGAGCCGGTTGGAGGAAGGAGCTGCAGGTGGATGGCCGGCTGGCCCTACCCTGATTGGGGTTGGGGGGGGGGCCAATCTGGGGTGGGGCCAGGTGGGGGAGGGACTACAGGAGGTTGGCTGGCAGGCCCTGCCCCCTACTGGGGTGGGGAGGAGGCAATCAGGGTCGTGGCTGGCTGGGTGAAGGGCCAAGGGAGGACTGGCCAGCCGCCTTGCCCTGGATCAGGGTGGAAGAGGCCAGTCAGGGGCAAGGCTGGCTGGGAGAAAGAGCTGTGGGAGTTTGGTCAGTCAGCCCTAAACTCCAATTTGACCCCTACAATGGCCCACTGGACATCATAGCAACCAGTCATTACAGCATTCTGATCGCTGGCTTTTATATATATAGATTAGGGTGTGTGTGTGTGTGTGTGTGTGTGTGTGTGTGTGTGTATACAGGGCGTTAGCACTGTATATGTATGAAGTAGGCAAGGCTGGGGACATAATCATAGTCAACACTATTCCTAAGTGACTGTACCAGATGTTTGGATTTTTGAACTATTATATATTCCTCTTTTCATATTTCCCCCTCCCAGAAAAGAAATTCTAAATTTCAAAACAGGTTTGACAGTGTTTAACACATTTAATATAATACATATAAATTTATGTAATTCACATTATGAAAAGTATACTTTAATACTATTACATTATATGTGAGACTAGTTTCCCAACAAATTAATCAACTAACTGCCCTATAACTTCAAGCTCTTCAGTGAATATCCTCTTCACTTATTTATCTTAATTGAAATCTCATGACACCATTTTCTTTGCACCTTTCTCAAGGGCAGACTTTCCTCCCTTATATCCTTGTACTTTAGGCCGGATAGGAATGATGGGATGATGAAGGGGTCCAATGAACACTTCCAAATCATTTTCCTACCTCTTTAAATACCCAAACTCTTTTGACATACTACTGTATTCAGCTATGAGACGATTGTCCCCAAGCATACTTCCTCATTCTTACCCTAGACACCCCTCTCAGTGACTTTGAGGTCTGTGGATTACTCATCTAACACCCTGGCTTCTTTGTTTCTTAACTTCTTCACCTCCAAATACGTACTCCCATAATCATACTCATGACCTTGCCATCATCCTTAACTGTACCAACTCCAAAATCATTTTTTCTTATATATATATATACTAGAGGCCCAGGTGCATGAATTCGTGCACCAGTAGGGTCCCTCAGTCTGGCCTGCTGGATCAGGTTGAAACCAGCTCTCCCTGAGAGAGGGTGCAGGCCCGACCAAGGGACCCCACCAGTGCACGATTGGGGCTGCGGAGGGACCACAGGAGGGCTCCAGGGTGTGTCTGGCCCATCTCAGTCCTGATCAGCAAGCTAACTTACCAATCAGAGCACCTGCCTCCTGGTGGTCAGTGCATGTCATAATGAACAGTTGAGCAACCTTAGCATTTCATTAGCATATTACACTTTGATTGGTTAAATAGCAAGCAAACCAGATGACAGGACCCTTAGCATATTAGGCTTTTATTATATAGGATTTTTTATTGATTTCAGAGAAAAAAGGAGGAGAGAGAAATATAAACTTCAATGATGAGAGAATCATTGATAGGCTGCCTCCTGTACGCCCCACACTGGGGATTGAGCAACAACCCGGGCATGTGCCCTGACCAGGAATTGAACTGTGACCTAGTTCATAAGTTAACGCTCAACCACTGCCCCACGCTCAACCACTGCCCCACGCTCAACCTGTGATCCACGCCAGTGGGGCCAACTCCAAAATCTTAATCAAAAATCTTAATTACCATAGTTCTAATCGCGGAAGCATACCTCCTATCCCTCTAGTTCACCCAACTACCTCCAAATGCAATATTCTTTTACCTCACTGAGTTCTTCAATTCCATGTTCTCATCATTTTTCAATATCATCTTCGTTATCCTCTTTAGGCTTAGCATTAACCATTCCTGTTCAATAAATCAAATCCTTCATTCCACTCCTATTACATTTCGCTGTCAAAACTCCAACTCTGGTTACACTGAACTATTATTCCACTTTGCATGCCTACATCAGAACATTTTATTATATTTAGGAAGGGGGAAATCAGACAACAGGACCGATGATTTCACTTTAAATTCGCAAATATAAACATGAAAGGACATTTAATACTGCCTGAAGACACTACTGTTTTTCTTAGAAAATCTGTTTTTCCAGTCTCCAAAATTAAGTTCTTCATACTTGTTTTCTCTTTTCAAAACTGTAATAGACGTATGTTCTTACCTATGACACTCTCAGTTGAAGATCTACTGGCATTCCATTAGAGAGAAATTCCCTCATATTTCCTCACCAAGCCTATACTGTTTTCCTTCTATTAAAATGAAAAACAAACAAACAAAAAACACATGCTTGCTTCTCACTTGAGCAATGGATTCCAACTACTTGTCTTTTCAAGAAGTCAGCTTTGATTAGCTCCTCTTTCCTGTATATTCACTTTCTCCTTTTCTACTGAATCATTTCCATCAACACACAAACATACTCAAGTATCAGTCATCTTTACAAACTGCTCCCCCTCACATACTTACTAGATATGACCTCATTTCTCTGTTCTATTCACAACAAAACTTCTTGATCTAGTAGCATTCATTTATTGTTTCCTTTTTCTCACCTCTAACTCACTCTTTAACCTATCTTAATTCTAAACAATTTCTCGACATTCAACACTCCAGATCACCAATGACTACCATGTGGCCAAATTCCATTGCATTCAACTTAGTACAACAAACACTTAAGTAATATTAGAAAAAGCGCATCACTTTCTTTTACCTAAAAGAGATATTCTCTTGGCTTTCTGGCATTCCTTTATCCTCTAATTTCCTTTAATGGTTTTGCCTATTCACTTGTCTTCTAAAAGATAGAGTGTCTCAGGGATTGTGCTAGGACTGCTTTCTCTCTTCAATATTTTCTCACCTAGTCCTAAGGCTTTAAACATCATTTGTATGATGCTAATCTCAAGTTTTTATCTCCATCCTGACCATCTCCTCTAAATATCCAACTATCTAGCTGATATTTCACTTAGATGTGTGAGGTATTTAAGACATTTGATTCATAAATCTCTCTGAATCCTCCCTACCAGATTTAAATCTTTCACATTCTTACTCCTCTAAAGATCATCCTCAAACATATCACATAGGCAATATTTTTCTCAGTTTCATCATATAGTGGCAATCTTATTCTTCCATACTATTCCAGCAGAATATATCAGCACCTTACATTTTTTATTACAGCTTGAACTCATTATTTTGTAAATGAAAGATACCCATTTCCACTAAGATTTCTGAATGACACCTGGACTCCAATAGTTAGGTTAAAGTATCATTAACATCGATAAACAAGGGAGCCAAGATTTTACTAACGTGTTAAAGTTAGAGAATATATCCTACAATTTTTAAGAGTAAGCTAGCATTAGTATCTTTATACAATCCCAGTTTATGTGGATTTTCTTCTCATCAGACATCAAACATAATAAAAAATAAATCACTGCAAAATGTTTGGCAATCAAGCATTTTCCTGAGTGTGCATAAATAACAAAAAGGTGTGTAGTGTTCTGAAAGCCCTGGGCTTCTTTCGCATAAATTCATCTTGAAATCACCCCAAATACCAAATATAAGAATACTTATCCAGTCCTTATTTAAATTGGGGGGGTGGAGAATATGGTTCAGAGGTACCACAACCACCTTTCTAAGAAAATCTCAATGATCTTTAAATCTATTAGCTATTCCAGCGTTTGTATAATGATTTCTCATGCTGATTAGAGCTGACGTGTGTGACCATTAGGATATTGAAGAAGTGTGACTTCTCAGGTTAGGTCAAAAAGACATTGTAGCTTCCACCTTGGTCTTCTGGACTGCTCACTCTGGAGCCAGCTACCCAGCGTGTGGACTAAATATGCTAAATGTTAACAGGAGAACAATATCATTCATCCACTGTCTAAGTACTTAGTCTAACATAAGAACTGTTTTATGGGGGATATTACTGAAGTAAAAATCTTCAACATACATAAGAGTGGAACTCAGGAACAAATGCTGAGGTTGAATGTCAATATCAACTGAAATCTGAATTTAGTCATAAATAGTAAACTTTAAGAAGTTAAACACTAGACTTACAAATTGAATTTATGAAGTATAAAAGTAATTGCATTTGTAATGAATATATGGATAATTAAGACACATTAACATTGATCAGGTATTAATAGTTACTGATAAATCATGTTAGCTTTGCCCTATTATAGCTAATGGCATCATATGACTAAAAAGAACTTCAGGAAAGTATGAAGAGGGAGAGAGAGCTGAATTTTAATTCAGTTTAATTTTCTTTTTTAGCTTCAGCTTTCACATGTTTAAAATGGGAAATAGATAGGAAGAGTGAGCACATGAGACACCTAACGATATCTAGGGTCTCTTCCAGTTTTAAAATTCTTTGTCAACTCATTTCATCCTTCAATTTTCTGAAGGGAAGTGAGGAAACCTAAATTAAGAACTGTTTAAATCTAACAAAGCAAGGAAGCAAAGAAACTATAAGTAACAAGAATCTTCAACTTACTATTTTCTTTTAGTTGAGAGAAAAAAGAGCCCAGTAGATATATATAAGAATTCTAGGTTTTCTTAAAAGAGAACTGCTTTTGCATTTTGTTGATGCATAAATGTAGTCACAAAGTGAATGGGTATAATTAACTCAAGTCAAATGTCTTTAAAACAAAAATATAATGGGTATATTATATTAAATTTTCTACACCCCCTACCCACAGAAGAATGTCCATTTATGTAAAGACTGCTCCAATTTAGTGTGCCAGTAGGATTTTTTTAAATTAATATATTTCTTTTGATTTCAGAGTGGAAGGAAAAGGAAGAGAGAGATAGAAACACCAATGATGAGAGAGAATCATGGATTGGCTGCCTCCTGCAAGTCCCTCACTGAGGATCAAGCCCACAACCCAGGCATGTACCCTTGACTGGAATTGAACCTGGGGACCTTTCAGTTTGCAGGCCAACACTCTATCCACTGACCCAAACCAGCTAGGATAGGATTTCTTTATTTATGTCTTTTCCCTCCTATTCATCTCAGAAATCAAATGCAAATTATACACGTATTTTTTCTTTTTAATATACTTTATTGATATTTTACAGAGAGGAAGGGAGAGAGATAAGAGAGTTAGAAATATCTATCAGCTGCCTCCTGCACACCTCCTGCTCACAACCAAGGTACATGCCCTTCACCAAAATCAAACCTGGGACCCTTGAGTCTGCAGGCTGATGCTCTATCCACTGAGCCAAACCGGTTAGGGCATCTTTTTTTCCTTTATTGATTGAGATATTACATATATGTCCATTGCCCTCCTTCCACCTACCTCCTCTCATGCCCTCACTCTCCTGGTGTCTGTGTCCATTGGTTAGGCTTATATGCATGCATATAAGTCCTTTGATTGATCTCTCCCCCTTACCCTTCCCTCCCCTACCTTCTCTCTGAGGTTTGACGGTCTGATCAATGATTCTCTGTCTCTGGATTATACACATACTTTAAATACATATGAGTAAAAAGATTAAAAAATCATATTCTGTCCCTGAGATATACAAACAACATTAAAAAAAAACACAACATTCACACAGCATATAGACAGCAGTCACATTAATTATTGGAAATCAACCCACTTCCACTCAAACATACTAAAGAACAAATTTGATTTCAGTCCCTCCTCGGCTAAGTGCATTCTCCTCCCTCTTCATATATCTCCACTTCAAAAATGTTCACATTATATCCTCTTTGTTCACTGACAATTCCTATACCAATGTACTACCTATATACTACAAGTATTTATGTCTATTCCAGTCAAATAAAATATCCTCTGTCCCCTCCCCTTCCTTTGCAAAATAATAGGAATTTATGTGATAACACATGTGTAAGTATTAAAATGAAACATAGATTAATGTTTACATTTTCCAGGACTCTCATTTGTACTACAAAAGAGCTTTAACACAAAGGAATGACTAATGCAGAAATGTTAAAGTCCTCCTTGAACAAGTTAGTAAAAAAATATATATTTGGACTTCCATTTGTAGAAATAGCAGACTAGGAAATCCAGACCAACTATCATTCTGAAGTCAATTTTAAAAAATAGACAAAAATATTAAAAGAATCTTCTTAAAAACATCAAATAACTACCAAATAGTAAGGAATAAATTACCAGCTCAAATCCACCAAGATTTGAAACCCAAAAAGGTGAGCTTAGATTTTTGCCTTTTGTGGTTTTTCCAACAAAGAAGCAGTACTTACAAAGCTGAACTTTGTGATGTGTTGCCTGTCTTGCAGGACTGGGAGACAAAAGAAGGAATTTAAGACCCACCAACGATTAGGATTGTAGTAAAAACACCCTAGGCATTGGGCTGGGACTCTAAAGAGAGGCACTCTCAGAAGAGTAAGAACCAGAAGGTGGCCCAAAAAAGTAAAAAATTTGGAATTGGATCAAGATGATCTTATATTCCCAGGCAACAGCAAATGAAAATCTTCTCTAGAGAAAAAAGTAACTTCATCTTATATATTTTCTGCTACAACAGAAAACAGAATCATACCAAAAGACTTGACAATATTGGAATTATCACTACATTCAAGGGGATAAAAGACAGCTTAGTTTAACTACTTGTGTTTGGAACTGAAAACTATAAAAAAAATAGCATGGCTGATATGAAGAAAAAACACACAAATAAAAACATAATACTAAAAGATAAAATAATCTAAGAATTTACTGAATGGGTTAACAACAGATTAGTAGACGTAGGTCAGTGGTCGGCAAACTCATTAGTCAAAAGAGCCAAATATCAACAGTACAACAATTGAAATTTCTTTTGAGAGCCAAATTTTTAAAACTTAAACTTCTTCTAATGCCACGTCTTCAAAACAGACTCGCCCAGGCCGTGGTATTTTGTGGAAGAGCCACACTCAAGGGACCAAAGAGCCACATGTGGCTCATGAGCCACGGTTTGCCGACCACTAAACTAGGTGAAAACACTTTGAACTTCAAAGACAGGTCAGACCAAACCATCCAGAATGAAAACCAGAGGGGCAAAAAAGAAGAAAAAGAACAAAAAATGGGGTAAAAAATTGAATAAGACAGTCTAACATACTAAACGGGAGTCCCAAAGATCAGAACATGGAATAAAAGAAATATTTAAAAAAAATAATGGCTAAGAAATTTCCAAGACTCACAAAAGGCACCCATCCACACATTCATGAAGCCCAAAGAATCCCATGTCTAACCACAGCATAGTAAAAGAACAGAAAATCAAATATAAAAGTCTTAAAAGAAGCCAAAGAAAAATAATTTTAAAAGGAAAAAGAGACACAAAGACCTGAGGTCTCAAGAGCAATGGGATGTGTTAAAATAAAGTAACCACCAACACAAAATATACTGGGGTAAACAGTGGGATAAATATGTTTTCAGGTAAAGAGACTAAAGTAATTTAGTTCTAAAAGGCATGTTTCAGATTCTTCAATATCAAATAAAATGATCCTAAGTGGAAAACCATAAAAAACAGAAGAACATGATAAAGACATACATTAACCTAAACTAAACATTGACAGCATTAAACAGTAACAATAACAAGGGAAAAATAAAACAATTATTAAATGCACAATGAGCTCTCGCCAGTTTGGCTAAATGGATAGAGCATCGGCATGTGGGACTGAAAGGTCCCGGGTTTGATTCCAGCCCTCATTGGAAAAAAAAACAAAAGAAGAAGAAGAAGAAGGAGCATATGCTTGGTTTGTGGGCTTGATCCCCAGTTGGGGGTGTGACAAGAGGCAGATGATCAAAGATTCTCTCTCATCATTGATGTTTCTCTCTCTCTCTCTCTCCCCCTCTCCCTTCCTCTTTGAAATCTGTAAAAATATATTTAAAAAACAATAATAAAAATAAAATGCACAACTTTATATAAGTAGGACTCTGAATAAGGAGAATTAAAATTATTAAAGTGAATTATCTGGGAAGAAGATAAAGGTATTGATTAACATTAGACTTTCTAAGATTCATATTGCAATTTCTAGGGTAACTAGTAAAATAGAAAAGGAGGTCATAATTTCCAAAAAATAATGGGGAGAAATCTGAACAATAAAATAGCCAACTTATCTAATGGCAAGAAAGGAGAGAAAGGGAACAATTATTAGGGCAGATATAAAGTTCATAATAAGATGAGAGATTTAAATCCAACCATGTCACACAGGAGACACAACTAAAACACAAGAATACAGAAAGGTTGGATGTAAAAGAATGGAAAAAAATATACATTGCAAACAATAAAAAGAAAACTAGTACTGTCATATCAATCCCACACAAAGCAGCCCTTAATAGAAAAAGCACTGTCAGAATAAAAGAGGAACACTTCATATTGGTAAGTCACTAAGAATATGTTACTATTACATTTCTAATAACTACTTTACTCTCAAATATCTAAAGCAAAAGTTGAGAAAACTACAAGGGAAAATAATAAAATCCATTATCAAATCCACAACCATGATGGGAGATTTAACACACCCTTTTCTGTAACTGATTGATATAAGAAAAGATCACTAATGATGCTTAATATTTTAAATATAGGGTTAACAAACAGGATCTGATGAATACAGAATATTGCACTCAATAACTGCAGAGGAAAAAAGGCAATACACTGAGACATAGTGCAGATCTCAAATTTTAAAGGTCTGAAATCACAGACCTTTGAAAAATAGAATGTGTTCTCTGATTACACTGTAATATTAAAAATCCAAACAAATTTAAAAATAACTAGAAAATCCCCATGTTTAGAAAGAGATATAATATAAATTTCTAAACTAATACAAAAGTCAAAGTAGAAACTAATTAAAATTAGAAAATATTTTATAACATGGATTATAAAAATACATATGAAAGTTTGAGTATTATAACTAGCTAAAACAGTGCTTAATAGGGAAATGCTTAGCAATGTTAACTAATGTCCCCAATACATTCAATTAAAAAAAAATAATTTAAATGTTGAGAATATTGAACAGTAGTGAACTACAAAAAGTTAGCAAAGAAACAAAATAATAAGCCACAAAAGCAAAAGAAATAAAGAGCACGAATCAACACAATAGAAAACAAGCATACAATAAAAAGAATCATTAAGATTCAAAATTTGGTTCTTTTGAAAGACTACTCATCTGTGGTGAGACTGATAAAAGAAAAGAGAATGTACATATAGCCAATATCAGATAGAAGAATAGAATTTTTTTTCCTGCACCCCTTAAAAGGATAACATAGTAATTAATATAAACAACTTTATTCCAATAAATTGAAAAATTTAGATGAAAAAGATAACCTCTTACGAGAAAAACTTACCAAGATAATTATGAGACAGAAAACCTGATCAGGCTTAAAAATGAGAAGTCAAATAAACAAACAAAAACCCTTCCAGCCCACATGGTTTCTCTGCCAGATTCTAAAAAACAGTTAAGAAGAAATAATTTCAATCATACATAAACTCTTCCAAAATAGAAACTAAAGTCAGGCTCATTTTATAAAGCTAGCAAAATGTTAATTTCAAATCTTGAGGACAATATATAAGCCATCTCACTCATGAACACTGATGCAAAAATCACAAAATATTTATAAGCTGAACCTAACAAGATATAAAAGGATAATACATTAAAACTAAGTTAGGTTTATCCCAAGAATCAGATTATGTTTAACATTTAAACTGGAATATAATTCAATACTTTAACTCTAAAGGAGAAAATTTATATGATCATGTAAAGCTGTGCCCCGAAAAGCATTACATTCAAAGAAACAGAACAAAAAAACAAAATTCTTAGTAAACCAGGTATAAAAGGAAACTTCTTTAATATAAAGGTTTTAACAAAAACAATACAAAATTTTAAAAAACCTCAGCAAACAAACTTGGAGTAAATTGTTAAAGCTCTCTGAGGTCAGAAAAAAAGACAGGGAGAACAGCTCTGGGATGGTGAATGTCAGTGTTCCATTTCTTGACTTGGGTAATGACTTCATGTGTTTTATGTATATTTGGAATATATGTTTAAGCAATCCTTAGAGATGATGAAAAGGCTGACCTAGACTTTCACTCAAGTGCGGCCATTGTGTAGATCCTAATTTTTGCCCCATTATGATTCATTTCAAACCAATTAACATATATTGGGCCTATAAAACATTGTGCAATCTGACAACATGCCTTATGAACTTTAAAAATGTTTCTATACTGCCCTGGCCGGTTTGGCTCAGTGGATAGAGCGATGGCCTGAGTACTGAGGGGTACCAGGTTCAATTCCAGTCAAGGGCACTTGCCCCAGTTGCAGGCTCAATCCCCAGTGGATGGCGTGCAGGAGGCGGCTGATCGATGATCCTCTCTCATCATTGATGTTTCTATCTCTCTTTCTCTGTCTGAAATCAATTAAAAAATATTTGTATCCTATAATCCAGTAACTCCATTGTTGATGAACCTATCTTAAAGAAAAGGTCAAAATAAAAAAAAAGAATAAAAAATGTGCTAAGATGTTCATTGCACACATGATTTTAAAAATGGGAAACAACTAAATAACCAACTACTGTATATAACCTAATGTTAAAAAAAAAAGTAGACATATAAAAGGGAGGTGAAAAAGGCATAAGCACAGAAAAAGAAAGAAAATGAGAGCAGGAAAGAGGAAGTAATGGAAAACTATACTGGTTTTCTTTGTATGATGAGCTTATGAATGTGTATATACTTTTTATTGCATTTACCGAATTTTCTTTAATGATTATATAAGACTTTAATAGTGGGCATATTACAAGAACTGAAGCAAATAATTATAAACTTAATGTATCCTAAATATAAAAAGTAATTACTTCAAACTGTACTTTTAAAATTTTCAATTTTTATCCCAATATATTTATCAGGCAAATTATTCCCTAATATTTAAATTATAAAAATTTATGATATGCTAATTTTTAGAGATGAGATAATTTCTAATTATATTTAGTATTTAAAATAATGTAACTTTAAAAATAATTATATCTCCAAAGATATATCATTTTCAGTTCACTTGCCTAATCAAGAGATGAGAGGGTAAACTTTCCTCCTGAGAAGACAAGCCTGCGCCCAAAAGTCAGCACATTAACAATAAAGATAAAAAGGACCTGGATTCCTGATAACATTGTCCAGTTCAATTGACTAACCATAAAATCCTCCAATCCTGGACTTTTTTTTAAATGTGAGATACTGTTTAAGTCACTGTTAGTTGGGTATTATATAACCTGGAGCTAAACTAATACAAGATATATTTAAGATATGACAACTGATTGAAAGTGAGAGAACCACGATGACTAAAGTTTCAAGACTGGGTGGGTGGCTGAGAGAAAAGGTGGTTAGAAAAGAGAAATTAGGAGGAAGAGGAACACAGATACACACATATACATGTAAGCACACTAGGTGAGGTTAGGTGAGTGAAAATCAAATAGATTCAGTTTGGTATGGCTTAAGCTTACAAGGGCACATGTACGATAGAGATCTACACCAAGCAGTGAAAGTGGGAAGCAGAGTTACAGAATTGAGAATCATCCACACAAAAATGATAATTTATAGCATTTTAAAAAATGATATAGCCCTAGCTAGTGTGACTCAGTTGGTTGGAGCATCATCATCCCCTACATAAAAAGGTGGCAGATTCAATTCCTGGACAGGGCCCAGGTTACATCCCCGGTCATAGTGCTTATGGGAGAATACCAATCGATGCTTCTCCTTCACATCTCTCTCCTCCCCTCCCCCTTCTCCTCTCTTCCCCTTCCTTTTTCTAAAAATCCATTAAAAAAATATAAGATCACCAAGAGAACCTAGTGAAAAGTATAGAGACCTTTGAGAATGCTGTCCATTCCACCTCACCTTCATTTAGATGGAATTCAAGCACTGGGTAGGCCAATTAGAATAATTTCATTCCTCCTGACAAAGATATTGTGACAGACATGACAGCATGATCTCTTTCGTTTATTCAATAGAGTTTAAATTTTCTGGGAAAAGTGTAGAAGAGAAGCCTTCTCTCTCCCTTTGGACGTAAATAAAGAAGGCTACAATAATAACATTGCTGATAGCCATCTTTTTCCTAGGAGGGAAGCCTGTCTGAGCATGAAGTCCAAACAGGTGGACCAAACTGAGAGAATAACAAAAAATGGAATCTCAGCCCTGATGACATAAGCCTATGAACAAACTATTCTTTAAGCCAATTTTATCTGTACTTTTCCCAATTATATGAGCCAATACATTTATTTTGTTTTTAAACCCAATTTGCATCCTAACTGATGTAGGACAGGGAAGAGGTATATTTAAGGGGAAGAGCAAAGTCAAAACAGTTCAGAAAAAGGTGAAGAAACTTTCAAAAGTAGGAAAATTAGGAACTACAATGCAGAAGAACCAAGATACCAGATCATTTTACTTCTATAGGGTATATTTCAGAAATGGTCTATCTAGGACAGTGGTCGGCAAACCGTGGCTCGCGAGCCACATGCGGCTCTTTGGCCCCTTGAGTGTGGCTCTTCCACAAAATACTACAGCCTGGGCAAGTCTATTTTGAAGACGTTAGAAGAAGTTTAAATTTAAAAAATCTGGCTCTCTTGCCGAAACCGGTTTGGCTCAGTGGATAGAGCATCAGCCTGCGGACTGGAAGGTCCCGGTTTCGATTCTGGTCAAGGGCATGTATCCTGGTTGCGGGCACGTCCCCAGAAGAGGGTATGCAGGAGGTGGCTGATCGATGTCTCTCATCGATGTTTCCAACTCTCTATCCCTCTCTCTTCCTCTCTGTAAGAAATCAATAAAATATATATATTTTTTAAAAAATTGGCTCTCAAAAGAAATTTCAATCGTTGTATTGTTGATATTTGGCTCTTTTGACTAATGAGTTTGCCGACCACTGGTCTAGGAAACAGGATGACTGAACAAAGGCCATTAGATTTGACTTCAATCGCAGTATCAGTGCTGAAATAGTAAAGGAGGTCAGAGTGCAAAGGAAACACTAACATATTTATTTATTAAGAACGTCATCATGTACCAGACACTTGGATGGACATTTAACATGCGTTAAACTCCTTTAATTACAAGCCTGTGAGGTAAGTATAACATTCTATTTACAGATAAAGAATAGTGTCTGAGGAGTAACTTGCTCAGCCATGTAGCCACTAAGTGGTTTTAACAGCCTTCAAAACCCAGATCTATGTCAATGATCTTTCTAGTGTATCAGGTTAGTGGATGAAAGAAAGAATCTTTAAAGAATGATTCAGACTAGCTTCCTTGAATTGTGTAGCACACAGCACTGCATTAGGCAGCCCTGGAAAAGTTATAAGCATGTATGCAGGCTAGGGAGGAAGAGACTGGAATGATAATGGACAGTTCTAGAGAAAGAAAGATGGGGAGGGATGATCATGGACATATCTAGAAGAGGTTGCTCTTGAAAAAAAAAGGAAGGGCATTTCTTCCTCACAGATATGGGTAAATGAGGAAATGAGACTAAAATGGAAGAAAGGCAAGTAGAAAGAGTATATCTCAGATGTTGAGATTTCTCTCAGTAAAGGAAGAGATCAAGTTATTTGCTCTAGAAACCTTAATGAAATGAGACAAAAAAGAACACAAGCAATACTAATGATCCATCAGAGAGCAGAGCACAAATTGAAAACTAATGTCCTTATATAACTGTCTCTTGCATTCTTCAGCATGTCAGGGGTCAAACTAACATAGCTAGCGATGAGGCTTATTCAGGATTGGGGACTGGAAAAGTAAAGCTACAAAAATTAACTCCCCCCCCCCCCCAATTCAGTAAGGACTTAGTAAAAGCTGATCACCAGGGAATTCTGGTTATATACACAAATGAAACCAGCAGTAGATGAATGGGTTGTTCCATGAACAGAGAGACAAAGAGGGGTTCATAACCAGAGGGGGAGAGACAGAAAATAGGTTCCATAAGAGTGGAAGAGTGAGAGATTTTGATTGTTTGTGGGTTAGTAATGTCTTTCCACACAATACTTCAAATTATTTTGCCAAAGGCAGAGGTGAGACATTGATTGGGGTTCAGCAGTCTACTTCTCTCTTCAGAACTCAGAGATAACCATCTCTAAAAACATCCAATGCTTGCTTGTGGAAAAGTGAAGTCTAACAACAAACAAAATAATGAACTAACCCATTCAAACATAAAAATATCTTCTTTCTTTTAAACTGAAAAATTCTACTCTAAATCTGAGAAATTCATTAAGAGGTCCTAAAATCTGCAGCACAGGAGAAAACACGTGTCATGAGGCAGAACGAAAAGTAAACAAGTATGTCAAGCCAATGAGACGCACATGTTAAAGACTTTTAGTGTAGAATTCCAAAAAGGCAAGGATAGTTTGTACTTTAGTAACTTGAAAGCGCCCAGCACAGCTTAAACTGACTGAGATGGCTCAATTTCATGTTAATAAAAAGGGTCCCCTTTGCAATCATAAAGGACAAGCTATACCACTTTTATCATAGTGCTGCGTTTCCAGTTTTGAGGCTCAACCAATTATCCCACGACAGGAAAAGGTTCAGGACAACCAGCCATGACAACTCACTTGCTCCACCACTCCCACTACTTCGATGCTGCAGTCATGCACTTAGGAACTCCGGCACCATTCCATGTTATTTAGGAGTTGCTCGTGCCATTAATTCTGACTCCCCCTTGCCCCAGTTTAAAAAAAAAAAAAAAAGGAGAGAGAGAACTGAGACTGGCACAGAAATAATTTTATAGATTATATCAAGAATTATAAGAGTTGTTCCAGTAATAGCCACCCTGGCGAATCCAAGAAATGTGAGAAGTTTAAAAAAAAAAAAAAGCTTTTCTCCGTTTTATTCCTTTCTCAATAGAACAAAAGGCTTGTACAATACGGATTCCTCGGTGAGTAACTTAAGCTAACAATGAATAAAAGAGTAAGTTACCCTCATCCTCTCTTGTGCCATTTCACGTTATCTTACATTCACAAGGCGTTATTTTTTTTTAAAAACGAGCACTTCTCAATTCTTTCACCAGCTCGACAGAGTTTACGCTTCCTCCTCCACCTCAGAAGCTCGGAGGCTGGGTAAAGAAGATTTACTCTGGTCACAAAAAGAGATTCATCTGGATGAATACGCTCCTTTGCCATCACAGGCACCACTCCCTCTATTTTGCTGGAGTTTCAATGGGCCAAGGAGTCAAACTCTCCTCAAACCATGCCCGTCTCCCGGGGGCTTAACTTTCCGCGTCCAGGGGCACAAAATTCACTGGCCTCGAGATAACAAGTCTTTTCTTTGTAACGCTCGGTGCCAGGCTATCGGGTGATCTTCCCAGACCGTGGAAAAAACTTGTACAGGAAAGAGAGAGTCCAAGTGAGGAAGATGGGGGAGGCGACTCCCAGAGGAGGGGCGACCCACCCACCTCCCGCGGACGGGACCGCGCGGGCCGGGGAGAAGGGTGCCCTGGAGCCCGGCGCGGGGCGCGGGGCGCGGGGCGGCAGGAGCCCCTCCCGCGGTGGGAGGACGGAGGCGCCGCCGCCAAGCCCGGGGCCAACGGGAAGGCTGAGAGGGGCGCGGGGGGCGGCCAGGGGGAGGGTCGTGGAGCCCAGGGAGCCGCAGGGTCGGGCCGCGCTCCCCCGGGGGGGGGGGTGCGAGCAGCGGCGGGGCAGGGCGAAGGTGAGCCGGGGAGGCAGGCGCCGACGCCTGCAGCCTCACTCACCTGCCAGACGTTCGCCCCGCGCGGCCAGAAGCACGGACGCCGCCCGGGCGCTTCCTCTCCCGCTGGACACCGCCTGTGCCACCGCCGGAGCCCCAGAACCCGAGCGTGGAAAGTGGTCCCGAAGCGGGACTACTAGCGGCCTCCGGACCCGAGCCCTGGGAGGCGTACATAGAGGGGGTAGCGGGGGCCCGGGAAGGCAATTCGTTGTTCACTTTCCTCACCGGTACCCAACAGGGCTCCCCGGGAACAGCATCGCGCCCACCTCGGCCCGCTGTTCCCGGGCCTTTGCCCGCAGCTCCCCCCGCCCCCTCCCGCCAGCAGCGGCCGGGTTTCCGGCGGCAGCACTCCGCCCCCTCGCTACTGGGCCGCCGCCATCTTGTTGGGGGCGGGAAGGGTACACTGCGCCTGCGTACTCGGAGTTCGCCGGCTCGCTCTGCCCTGAGCCGAGAGGACTGTCACGCGCAGCCGCGTTAGCCGCCGCGCTTTGGCCCTTTCGGAAGGTCTTCGCCTCCCCGTCGCGTGCAGGGTTGCCCGGACAAACCCGCTCCTTTCCCGAACCGTGCAGCTGCCAAATAGCCCCCCCTTCTGCGCACCCCGCCGTCAAGTTTTTCTGCAAACAGTTACCCGGTGCCTTACTGTCATGTGCCAGGCCCCCTGCTAAACGCTGATGGCAGAAGGGTTTACAAAACTTGGCTCCAGCCCTATAGGAGCTCCCGTTCTAGTGAACAAGAGGGAGATGAACGAATAATTCCCCAAATTCCAGTTTTGTAGCTCTCCCCCGTTTTAATTCGAAACGTACCTTTTTAAGGAAGACCCCCCTCCCCCTCTGTTTGTCTCAGATGGACCAGTTCTTCGCCTTGCATTGCCTACAGCAAGGCGAAGAACTGGGACAAATGATACTCTTTGACTTTCTGTTTATACACTAGATATTGATGTAGGCTCTAGACTTATAGCAATAAGAAATATACGCCCACGAGACTTAACATTCTAGTGGGAAAGAATAGACAATAAATCAACACAAGAATGTGGTAAGGGATGAGAAGAGAACAGGGGCCAGGAGTCACGAGAAAATTTGGGCGAGTCTTCTAGACAGTGGAAACCACAAGAGCAGAGGCTTGATGTGGGAATGAGGCCAGCAGTAGGAAGAGGGACAAAGAGAACAGGTGACATGGACAGTAAGAGTAGGAGGAGATGAGGTCAGAGGGAGGCATGGCCATATAAGGTAGGCCATGGTTAAGAGTTGGGTTTTATTCCAACTGGCCCCTCTAACTTGCTGACACTGCCTCCACTATCCTAAACATACCTAGCTCCTGTCTGCCTCACTGCTTTGCACATGCTGATGCCACTCTTTCTAAGACCCTTACTGTTGTTCTTTAGGTGTCTAGCTTATCTACCAGGTTTCTGGGTAAATGTCCCATCAGAGACAGCATTTGCCCTAAGAGAAGTCTCCTTTCTACTCTCCCATTATTCCCCATCACTGTACCTGGTCATTTCCACAACACTCAGCATATTTTAAAATTATATATGTATTGTTTCTTCATTGTCTCTCCACTGAACTGTGAACTCCATGATGGAGGAAAGATGTTTTGTTTATCAATGGATACCCCATGTTCAGCATCATGCCCGACATGGGTGGTCACTCAATAAATGTTTCTTGAATGAATGAATGGGGAAGTTTGTCAGCACCTAAGTAGTCAGGGGTATATTACTTTGTTTTTTACTTCTTGGTTTTTAAAATTAAATGCAAATTATTTCCTACTAATACGTTTCCTCAACTAGATTATAAATAGGACTCTGAAAAGGCGGGGTAGGAATGAGGTGGAGAAAAGTAGGTGATGGTGGGGCAGTGGGCAGAGATTGTATTGTATATGTTTGCAAGACTGGAAGAAGCAATGCTTCAATTTAATGGAGCACCTATTTTATGTGCTGGGCACTATGCTAGGTGCTTAACCCTCACCAGAGCTCTGCTCAGTAGTTATCCTCATTTTCATCCACAAAATAATTCAGAGAGATTAAGTCACTTGCCCAAGGTCACATATTAAGAGAATGTGCTGACCATACAGCCCATGCTCTTCCCTTCTAGAGAAACTGATTTGGAGATGGGCTTATTTGGTTGGCTTTCATTTAGAGATTTCAGCCACAGCCATTTAAGAACCCTAGTCAAATTGATATTCTTATGTAGGATATCACCAAAAGAAAACTGTTTTCATTCTTTTCATTTGGACTGAAGCAGAGCTCACTTTACCATTTCCTTTTCACCTTTTTAAGAATTGTGTGTTTCAGCTCAGCTGGGTAACTCAGTTGGTCAGAGTATCATCCGGAAACACCAAGGTTTTAGGTTCTATCCCTGGTCAGGGTACATACAAAAATCAACCAATGAATGCATAAATAAGTGGAACAACAAATCTCTCTCATTCTCTCTCTCAAATCAGTAAGTCAAAAAAAAAAGAATTGTGTAATTCTTTTTGCTTATAACTTTTGTATGTTTTATCAAAGGAAAAGAAATACCAGGGAAATGGATGTGTGTCCTGAGTGCTAGCTGTATCCTCTAGGTTAAGCTTGTTACTATATAACTAGCTCTCTCATCTAAGCCCCAAGTAATACTTGAGACATCAAAGACAGGTCTCTGACAAAGAGTGACAGGCTTACCGCAACAATCACATTCCATTTACTCATCAGAATTATACACCATCATTTCCCTCTGAACAGTATAGTTGCCTCAGGATAGCTGGGGAGAACTACTAGAAAGGATGAGGCTTCTATCTTATATATCAGGGACCCTCCAGTCCTTATGTGAGAGAAGTGATATACTATACCTCATGATAACATACACTTGCCAACAAAATCTAGTTAGTATAGCCCTAGCTGGTGTGCTCACTGGTTAGAGTGTTCATCGTTCGTCTGCACACGGAAAGGTCGTGGATTCGATTCCCAGTCAAGGGTATGTACCTGGGTTGCAGTTCATACACACATATCCTCTCTCCCCCACCCCGCCACCTCCGATCATATGTCTCTTTCACATCAATGCTTATCTCTTTTCTTTCCCCCTCCTCCCTTTCTTCTCTTTGAAAAGCAATGGAAAAAATATCCTCAGGTGAGAATTAGCAAACAAAATATCTAGTTGGTATATGCAAACCATGTAGTAGGTGGGGATACATACCTGAAAAGACTTCCCCACCTTCTAGCCCACTGTAGTGTAATTCTTCCTTGGAATAAATCCTGGAAATGACAATTTCTTTCTTTTCTATGGTATTCTCTCCTCTTATGGTTACCATCTGTTATAGGTTGAATATACTCCACCCCCTAGCCAAAAAACAAACAAAAATCCCATACCAAAAAAACGATTATGTTGAAGTCCTAACCTCCAGTACCAAGGAATATAAACTTATTTAGAAAGAGGGTTATTGCAGATGTAAGTACAATTGACCCTTGAACAATGAATGTGGGGGGAGTGGCATTGACCTTTTATGCAGTCAAGAACCTGCATATAACTAACTAGTAGTAATAAGGTCAAGTTGGAGTAGGGTGGGCCCTGATTGAGTAACTAGTGTCCTTATAAGAAGACTAGTGGTCTGGTGCACAGATTCGTGCACATTGAAAGGAAATTAAATTAGAAGAAATATTTTAATATTGCTATTTGCCCTTTCTCTATAATAGAAGAGTCAACCAAATTCATGATCAACAATGACAGATAGAAACACATGCTTGTGATTGTTGCCAGTGAGAGCTTTATAGGTATCTCACATGCACGAGTCAACTTAGCCTTTTATATATAGATATAGATATAGATAGATAAATAGATATAGATAGATATAATAAACTTGCTTAATTAATGCTTTCCGATTTAGCTAAACTTTTTCCAGCCCAGTGAAGCAGCCCAACTTCTCTTTCAGGTGATTGTCAGCAACACAGCAGTAAATATCAACATGAAGTAGATTATTATTGTAGATCATGCAGGAAGAACAAGGGTAAAATATTAACTGCAGCAGTGTTTGACTATATTCTGTGCAGTGAGGAAACCTAAAGTCATTTTCATAGGTCCATCATTTCTTACTTCTTTTCAGTCCAGTCAACTTTTTACACGTTCCATATCTCCATTTTCTGGCTAAAATAGGATTCCACTGAGACTCCTATCTACCTACTCTAGGACTTCTGTGAGGATCAAATGAGATGAGGCATGGGAAAATGCTTCACAGACATTTGGTTAAAGTGTAAAATGTTTGCACCTGGCCATAAAGCAAGTTGTGCACAGTACCTTAAGAGGCTAACACAGAAGGGTAAAATAAGTCTCCATAAACCCAAAGAAGAGATGATAAAACTTGCTCTTTGGATCCTGTCTGGAGTCACAGCTGAAAAAAAAAAAAAAGCAAGTTGTGTTTCTGGGCTGAAGAAACTCCAAGGAGGATGGTCACTAGGGAGAGGAAGTCAGGTATTGCTATATGATGTCATTACCTGGTGTCCACAGCCACCGTTACCGAGCTGGGCTGGGGTGTGGGCTACATTTTGTGCCATGGGGTCACAGTAGTGTTGGCTGTGATTTGGTGGAGTGTCTCTCCAGGGTGGTGGCAGGGCCTGTGTCCCACTTGGGGAAAACCAAGTGTTGCTTTGTGGGTGCCAGGTCTGTAGTGGCATTTCTCTGTAAATAGCTAGTGCACCTCATGACAGCTCCTACATTGAGTGTCTGCCCCCTGGTGGTCAGTGTACATCATAGCAACTGGTTGGATGATTGGACACTTAGCATATCAGCCTTTGATATATATATATATAAGTGGCCATATGAAGAAAGAAACACATAGGGAGAAAGCCATGTGATGACAAAGGCAGAGATGGAGTTACAAAGCTACAAGCCAAAGAACACCAAAGATTGCCAGCAAACCTCCACAACTTAGGAAGAGGCAAGCAAGGGTTTCCCCATAGGTTTCAGAGGGATCATGGCCCTGCCAATACTTTGATTTCAGACTTATAGACTCCAGAACTATGATACAATACATGTTTATGGTTTTAAATCATCCAGTGTGTGACACTTGGTTACTTACAACAGTCCTTCTGTATGTGGCAGGGTCTGAAACAAAAGAAAGAGGTGGCAAACCAGCTACAAGACCTCAGACCAGTCACTCGAATCCACTGACCAAGTTCCTTAATTTGTGTGAACAGGGGCAATGATGGCTGCTTTGCCTATAGCAGATCTGCAGTGAAAACTACAAGTATTCCTCCTGAGGCGCTGTGACCAAGACAGCCTGACAGCTACTGAGAAACAATTTTGCCAAGGTTAGGTTCCTGCTAAGGAGAATTTTACAGTCTGGTTGTGAAGAAAGGCACTTTCCTATAGGCCAAGTGCCAAGTGTGTGGTCTGGATTTGATTTACTATTGATGCCAAAAGCAAAAAGGATCACTGTGGATGAGGGTGCTTCATGAAGAACCTTAGCAAAAAAGGAATCTATTAGGAGGATATTGGATACCTGCAGGATCTCCAGTGGAAACACTCAACATTATCCCCAGACCTCCTAAGAACCCACCACAGCAGCCACTGCTGGATACAGATACCGAAACTCGGACCACCAATACCACTTGACCTAGACACTTGATGATGCCACTGCTGCCAATGGAAACTAGGTACAGTTACTGTCACTGTCACTGCTCTCAGTAAGAAGAAGGAGGTTCACTATGACTTCACCACTCTAACCTTTGCTCCCACGCCTGGGGGCAAATGGTTGAACTATCCAGTCATATGTTAATTCTCTAGCTCAATGCTGTCCAATAGAAATATAATGCAAGCCACATATATGATACTAAATTTTCTTGTAGCCACATTAAAAAATTAAAGAAAAAAAGTGAAGTTAATGTTTAATATATGTTATTTAAATCAATATATCCAAAATATTGTAATTTCAACATGTGGCACTAGATGTATGGGGCCAGTGGTATCACAGGTGATAGCACAGGCCTAACTGATAAGGAAGCCATGAAAAGGAGTGTATGGTCTTTTGATTTCCATGGTGTGATATAGGTTCTGCTACATGACATGAAGAGGGCAATTTCCCAAACACAGGAAAAGGGATCAGATGCAATCTTGCAAATGGAAGATAAAGTTGAAAGAAAGACCAAGACTGGATTTTAGAGAAAGAAAAATGGTGAAGTAAGGACTTTTATTATTAATTTTATTGTGTATTGACTGGGAGCCACTGAAGGTTTCTGAACTGGGGAAATACCAGTACAACTTTAAAAACATTGGAATTGTGTTAAAAGTGCTGGATTTTAAATTATGTTTAATTGAGTTAGAAGTCCTGGATTTTAGCTATGCTTTCTATCTGTGCAGCCTTAGGCAAGTTGTGTCTCTGAATCTCTCTTCTCATCTTCGGAAATGGGGATGATGGTATCTATCTCTCAGGCTTGTTGTGATGATTAAATGAAATAGTGTATGTGAAAATGAATATCACCTTAGCAAGACTCAATAAATGTTAATTAAATCTAAATGAATAGGAGTATCTAGTTAGAGATGTAGATAAACATCTAGGAAGCTGAACTATTTCCCAAAAGCCAAGAGGAATATTCTAAAGTAAAGAGAGAGAGAGAGAGAGAGAGAGAGAGAGAGAGAGAGAGAGAGAGATTTCATATACCTCAATTTTGCCTCAGCTTGGGCAAGTTAAAATAGGTATATGTTTTCTAAGTAGCCCATTTCTTCCTTGAAGCTTTTAATGGTCATTCCTAGCCAGAGGTGATCTCTCCCTCCATGGTCCAGAGTTCTCTTGTGGGTAGTATGACATAATTTGTTAGGCTCATGCTTCATCTTCTTCACTAGGTGCAGACATGAGGCCAGAGACCATGTCCTATTCATCTTTGTATCTGTCCTTCGCAATGTCTTGAACTGGCAGTATCCAAACAAATAAGTTTGATGATTTTAGAAGCTAGATGATGAGTACCATCAATATTCATTACACTGTTCTAGTTACCTTTGTATATGCTTGGAAATTTTCATAATAAATGTTTGTTTTTTAAAACATGCAAGAAACTTCTGCTTCAAGATGGTGAATTAGGGACAAGCATTTACCTCTCTTCTCTTTGTATCCCATTAAATGTCAGCAGACGGACTTGATTTTCCATGAAACTAATGAAGGTTAAGCTCCAAGGGCCCTTATTTGCATGGGCTCTTTCCAAGCTCCTACAAGTTCCTTAGCAATATGTTCACATGTTTGTGTGTTTTTGTAAAATCTGCAAGTGTACTCTATTCAGCCACAAATGTCTAAGGGTGTTGTTTCTTTCTACTCTGACTTCCATACTGTCACATTTCTCCTGGTGTCAGGTAGTATTACAGGGGCTGTGGTCATTTTGGGAATCCAGATAAAAGGAAGTTGAGTTCTGGGTACAATTAGTTTGAATTTGCTGGGAGGATATTTTTGTGATTCACAGTCACTTCTGTGGGCAGTATCTATTGCTAATCTGGAATAGCTTTCAGGAATACTCACTCCTATAGCCTAGCACTATAATACAAAGGTGCAGGGCCAGAGATTGTATTGCAATATGGACATATTCTAAGCTACTAGTATCAGAAATATGGGCAGAGTTGGAAGCTAGTCTGTAAAAATTCTTCCAAAATTTACAGTTAACAAACAAATTAAAAAACAATAGAAGATTCCCCAAATATTGCTGCAATCTTTAAAATTTAAAAGTTATTATTAATGACAAGTTGTCAAGGTTAAAAGAAAACTATCATAATAAAAAATTTGTGATCAACCACACTGAAGAAAGAGTAAGTTATCTTTCTATTCAGTCAATACAAATATAAGACAAAATTACTGTCATATGAAAAGATAATTAAATAACATCTGGACAAAAATATATAGGGGAAACTATTATAGAGGTATGTCAGGCATTAAAATAATAAATACATTATATTATGTTTTGGATGTTGTGATGTTTGTGAATTATGTGTCAGCATTTTAAAATGTGTAATTTGTTGCGTGTGTTTTTTTTCATTGTAAATATTCACTTTTAAATGAAACGTGAATTCAAATTTTATATTTTTTCTTTTAAACAGAGACTCCAAAATTGATCTTTCATAAAATATGGATCTCTAAAATTACAATTGAGAACTTCAACATCCCCTTCTTAGCAGCTGCAAGAACTAATAATCAGGAAATGAGCAAAGATAAAGATCTGAACAACGCAATCAACCAATAGGATCTAACTGACATTTATAGAACACTACATCCATAGCAGCAAAATGTACTTTTTTTCCCACAAGCACCTATAAATAACCACAAGCTGGGCTAGAAAACAAGTGTTAATTAACTTAAAAGAATTGAAATTATACGGAATATGTTCTCTGATCTCTATGGAATTAAATAAAAATCAATGAGAGAAAAGAAACAGAAAAATCTCTATAAATACCTGTCAATCAACATACTTTTAAAAACTACGTGGTGAAGAAGATGCTTCAAAGGAAATAAAAAAAAAATACACAGAAGCAAATGCAAATGCAAATACAATCTAGCAAAATTTGTGGGTTGCAGCTAAAGTAGTGCCAAGGGGGAAATTTATGCATTAACCAATTACATTAGAAAAGAGGGAAAGATTACATTACAAAAGTTCTCAAATTAGTAAACCAATATTTTTTTCTTAGTTTAAATGCATTTTATTTTTAGACAACCTACATGACATGATTTTTCTTAAAAACAATGACTCTCCTACAAATAAATCAAGGTCAAAATGAATGAAGAGCACAAGATAACATCAGTCCCATTTGGATGAAAAGCATCAACCAATTATGATGACAGGTGATAGATCAAAATTGCCAAATTTGTTAACATTTTTGCATTTCTAAACCATCCTTAAAGAGAATTATGCCATCCTCATGGTAGTCCAGCAAAGCAGCCATGCCATCTATACTCATGTTTTCATCAATAAGGAACTCTGGTTTCTGTTCTTCAAGCTTTCCTTTGATTTCACGCAACCTTTGATGCACTTCTTCATAGGCTTCTTTTGTCAAGCTGGTTTCCTGCAAATGATGGTTCAGGACAATGTCCACACCAGAGATTACTGTGCTTTTGGTGCCTTCGCCCTCCAGGCCTTCACCAGAGGCATTTTCACCAATATGCCAGTCATCAATATTACCCTTTGTCCTACTGACCATCTTCCCTCTACCTGCAGACACAGCCCGTCTGCGATCTCCTGGATCTTGAAGATATCAGAGAGCATCTCATCATGGCTGACGAGGTCCCTGTAGATCAGTGGTTCTTAACTTCCTAATGCCGCGACCCTTTAATACAGCTCCTCATGTGGTGGTGACCCCCAACCATAAAATTATTTCCGTTGCTACTTCATAACTGTAATTTTGCTACTGTTATGAACTATAATGTAAATATCTGATATGCAGGATGTATTTGCATTGTTACAAATTGAACATAATTAAAGCATAGGGATTAATCACAAAAGCAATATGTAATTATATATTGTGAAATATTTATTTCTAATTACAAATAAATGAAATTTTGTCTTGAATCGTGGTGAGGCATGGGCAACAGTCTTCATATAACAACAGTAAACTACATTGCTACATTTTGCTACACCAAGGAGCGGTGTGTTGGTTCCTAAGACCATAGGAAATATGTGTTTTCCGATGGTTTTAGGTGAAAAGGTCATTCAACCCAAAGGGTCGCGACCCACAGGTTGAGAACCACTGCTGTAGATGATCATGATGGCTGCTGGGAGGAGAAGGAGGCACTGCCTTAGCAGGAGCTCAGAACTCAGAGTGAGCTCAGTGCAGGTGCAAACAGAGCAGTACTGGGGCTGGGTGGTGGAGGTGTGGACCAGGCTGAAAAGCAGTAATCTAAGTTCTTACCACCATAAACTAGAAAAAAAAAGGCAATATAAACCCAAAGCAAGCAAAAAAAAGGATATAATAAAAGCAGAAATCAATGAGATGGGAAAAGAAAACAATGAAAAAACAAACAAACCCAAAACAATGAAATATCAGAAAACTTATAAGCATATATGCATAACCCATGGACATAGACAAGAGTATCGTGAAGGACTGAGGAAAGACTGGTGAGGAGTGGAGGGAGTGAATGGGGGAAAAAAAGGAGGACAGCTATAATACTTTCAACAATAAAGATAAGTTAAAAAAAAACAATGAAAGAAAAACTGTTTAATAGACTTCTATCAAGACTGGCAAAATAGAGAGAAGACACAAATCACCAATGTTAGTAATGAAACAGTATAGTATTACAATCCCCACAGCCTTTAAAAGAATAATAAGGGATTACCAGAGGTACCTTTACACTCATAAATTCAACAATTTAGGGGAAATGAACCAATTACACTACCGTAGCTCAAACAAGATGAAATAAAATAGTCCTATAACCATTAGAGAAATAAAACTTGTCCTTAAAATTCTCTGAAAAAATAAATCTCCATATGGTTTCACTGGAGAATTCTATCAAGTATTTTGAGAAGAATTAGCACCAATTTTAAACAATCTCTTCCAGAGAACAGAAAAGGGAATACTTCTCTACTCACTTTAGAAGGTAGTATTACTCTGCTACCAAAACTGGACAAATGTCATATAATAAAGAAAACTAGAGACCAATATCTTTCATAAGCTTAGATTAAAATATCATCAGTAAAATATTAGTAAATTAAATCCAACAACATATTTGCAAATACACACAAACAAGTAGGATTTATTGCAGGTATGCATGGGAGACCTTGAACCACAGGCAGCCAGCTAAACCAAGCTCACCTCCCTGATGTGCAGAAACTATAAAATAATAGCTATTTCTTGATTGAAACTGTTAAATCTCAGAGTAACTTGTTCTATAGCAATAGATTGACATAAGAAGGCAGACATGAGAAGATATGAATTCCATGTATAACACTGCTGGAATTGGTCAAAGAGCAAGCTTGAAAAGCTTTCTTTACCAATCACACATCTTGATTCTTCTTCTCTCTCTTGTACCAGCTTCACCCTTTCATTTATGGTAGAATAAACTGCCCTTTTAAGCTCCACCTATTCCTGAAAACTTTCCAACCAAAGTGGCTAAATGTAATAAAGCAAGCAGCCAGAGATGCTGTGCTTTTCCATCTAATGACAGAAAAAAAAAAGAAAACACTCCATCTGGGTAGAAATTGATAATTGGCCATATCCAATTCCTGGACATCTGGCTTTTAAATGAAACCGAACATAGTAATTAATGTCTGTTTCCTTGGGCATTCTTTTACCAAAATGCCATTTATTCTTCTAGTCTTTAAAGGACAGCACCAGTGCAACTTTAAATATCAACTAACCAAAGGTTTGTCTTGATTTTTTTCCTATTACCATAGTTATATATTGATAGCATGATTTGGAAGTTACAGAAAATCACAATAAAAAGAAGGGGAAAAATATTTCACTGTCCAAGAAAATTAACATTATGATCAATAGCTTTCCAGATTTGGCTTTAAAAAATAAAAAGGAGTTTCAGAATAACAATTTTTTCTTCATCAACAATACATCCTCATTTAAAAAACAACTAACAGAATATTTTAATGAGTGAAATTGAATGAAGAAAACCAAACCATTTATTCCACTGAAATCCATTTCCATTCCCCAATACATAAAGCATAGTCTGATGACACTGATAATTCAGCCCTAAAAACCAAACTGAATAGTTCAGGGAAATGTCCCATAAGGCTAAAGCAGCCCTGGCAGCATGTCAAGAGTAATGGGGTTCGGGGAAACAACATATGTTTGCACCCACTGTCCCAGAATTTGCAGTGGGGGAGGGGTCACAGATTTGTACCAGGATCCATAATGGGCTACAAGCCAGCTCAAAGATGCACTAGAGAACAGACTGTTACATTTCAGAAGTTTTGTGAGCTGGTTACTAAACATGGTCATTATTAAAAATTAAATGATATACATAATAAATTATTTTCAAAACAAAGGTAATAAATACTTAAAACTATCATTTTTTAATCACTTTACAACCTGTTGCTATTAGCTTTGTTCCTGATATTGTTTCTATGTATTGTGTCTCTATGGGGGATATACTTATGATGGTATCCTGGGGACATCACTTTCTAACACCGTGTTCAGTGACTTCACTTTGGAAGTTTGAAATTGGACAACAGGAGTACTTATACCAGAAATGAACAAATGCTCCAAATCTGCTCCTCATTGATGGTTTTGTTGATTGTTCAGTGGTGGAGAAACTGTTAATACTGTAGATTAAATTTTAAAATGTCATATATATAACTGTGACATTGTGAATAATACAAAGATCAAGGAAATATTTCTCCAGTATTCAAAAACAAGTATAAGATTTATCCAAGTCACTCATAATTTTGATGAATGAGTAAAGTACCATTATATTTATTTCTTATTTCACTTTCATTTTGATCATTAACATCAATGAAAATATCAGCCAAGATTCTTGTCAAAACTATACTTGTTTGTTACTTACAATGATAGTTGGCCTCAAATACAAAAGTTCAGCAAAAATCAATGAAACATTCTGTGGGAATCAACTGGCTACATGGAATTCTCCTAAAAGAATATTGCATGTTTTATCATTATTTATAAACTATGTGACATACTCTTTATATCAGTGAGATTTAAAATAAACTAATATTTTTTTACAGAGAGGAAGGGAGAGGGATAGAGAGTTAGAAACATAGATGAGAGAGAAACACCTCTTGAAGTACATCTTGGTTGCTGCCAAGTTTTGGCAATTATGTGTGTGTTGCAGAGAGATGGTTGCTAATCATTTACTAAACCATTTCTGATCAGAGCAAATACTTCCTTTTGCCCCACAGATTCCTTTCAGCTAGGCATAAACTAATAAATAAATAGGGAAAGGAAGTAAAAGAAAAATAAGAGCTCAAAGGAAAAAGCAGAAAAGCAAGGAAGAAGGTAAGAGAAAGAAAGGACAGGTAAAGAAAATTCTCCCTGTCTTGCCTTATGCCTTGTCCTGCCTTCTTCCTCATCACCCACCAGCTGCTTATAAGAAAGGAGATAAACCATTGCACAACCGTTCATGATTTCTGGAATCACAAACATGCCTGGGATTAGCTGGTGACCCCATGAAAAAGTAGCTAAGGAGCCAGCACTACTTATCAACAATGACCATGCTCACTTGGGTCAGAGTATTTTTTAGGTTTCTTTATTCTATCATTAGCATTTTAAACAATTGAGGTATAATTTATGAGGTAAAATTTGTCATTTTAGAGTACAGTTCTTTGAATTTGACAAATGCATACAGTCACGTAACTACCACCATCCAGAACATTTTCAGCATCCCTCAAAATTCACTCAAGCCTGTTTGTGATCAGCCCCTCTCAATGTCTTGAGCCTTTGCAATCACTGATTAGTGTCCTATTCTTCTTTTATTTTTCCCGAAAACGTCATACCAAAGGACTAATACAGTATGCAGAATTTTGAGTCTAAGTTCTTTCCCTTAGCATTGTGTATTAGAGATTCCCCATGTTGTTGTATGTATTTGTAGTTCATTTCTTTTTATTGCAGTGTACAGTAACACAGTTTGCCACCTACTCACTGTTTGAATCGTTATCAATTCAAAATGATTATGAAAAAAAAATCATTGGTTTATTTATTTAAAGTCTCTCTCTCTCTCTCTCTCTCTCTCTTTCCTTCTTTTTTTTTAGGAAGGACCCTAGCCAATTTGGCTCAGTGGATAGAGAGTGGGCCTGTGGACCAAAGGGTCCTGCATTTCCTTGGTTGCAGGCTCCTTCCCAGCTGGGGCCTTGGTTAGGACTCATACAGGAGGCAGCCAATCAATGTGTTTCTTTCTGTCCTTCTCTCTACCTCCCACTCTTTCTAAAAAAAAAAATCAACAGAAAACTATCCTCAGGTGAGAATTAACAACAACAACAAAATAATAACAACATTAAAAAAATAGAGAGGAAGGTACAAGGGATTTCCCCTATACCATTTCCCTCTCCCATTATTGATATCACTCACCAGAGTGGTACTACCCTGTTTCCTCGAAAATAAGACAGTGTTTTATATTAATTTTGCTCCCAAAGATGTGCTAGGTCTTATTTTCAGGAGATGTCTTATTTTTCCATGAAGAAGAATACGGTACACATTTATTGTTGAACAAAAAAAAGGAAATTTATTTCCTGTATACAGTATGGTAGTAGTTGTCATCACAAACTAGCTCACTGATTGGCCGCAGCATAGCCGGAGCTGTTCAGGCAGTGCGAGGTGTCTTTAAATCAGGAGTCGGACGCCCTATGGTAGCTTCAGGGGCATTATATTCCAGGGAGGCCTTATGTTCAGAGGAGGCCTTATTATCGGGGAGGTCTTATTTTCGGGGATGCCTTATATTATGCAAGAGGCAAAACTGGAAGTAGGTCTTATTTTCTATAATTTTTGCATATGATATAAGGTTGAGCCCCTCCTCCTCCTCCTCCTCCTCCTCCTCCTCCTCCTCCTCCTTCTTCTTCTTCTTCTTCTTCTTCTTCTTCTTCCTCTTCTTTGTAAATAGACCCCTGTTGTACCAGCACCATTTATTGAAGAAACTATTCTTTCTTTATTGAATTGTCTTTTAACCTTTTTTAAAAATCAATTCACCATGTGTATATATATATGGGTTGTGTTAGGATTTTAAAATAAGGCCTTCTATGCCAAGGCTATCAACTACTGTTTTCTGGGGAGGAAAGGTGTGACTCAGAGGACCACAGAAACCCAGTGTTTAATAAATTTCTGAAGCAGAAAGCTTAGAGGAAGTCTCAGGCTGAGGCTTGCCCTACCCTGAACTCAAGGTAGTGTTTGGCTGGTTACTAGCTACCCTACTCACTGTATACCTTATATATCTGAATACAAAGCAATCCTGGATATAAAGAGACCCTTCATTAAAAAAAATAAAATTATAAAAGCATTTTAAATTATTTTAAGCCAAGTTGAATATAATATATACTTCTAGGGATATAGCAAGGCAGTCAATGTCTCTTTTTAAAAACTTTACTATAATTAGTAATTATAAAAATTCCATATTATTTAAAATGATATAAACATTTAAGAGTGTTGCTTTTTTCTGTCACATATCATGACATAGTTTCATCTAAGTTCTTCACATGTACCTTTGTCAGAATCTTTGCCAATATTAGGATCACTTCTTGTGTCATCTAACTCAGCTTTTTCAGAGCACACCAGCAGCTCTGTTATTTGACATATTGTACCTTTTGAATCTCTGCATGAGGCTGTCTTCAGGAATTTTATCACAAGCCACAAGTATCTATTTGCATAACATTGGAGTAGTTGACATTTTAATTCATTCTGAACCCACACATTTGTGATTTCTACCTCAGAATTATTTAAATTATTTAGAATGGCTTATTTTTTTTTTAAAGAACATATATATGGGGATTTTCTTGTGCTTCTTCCAGTGTCCCTATCAAGAAAGATGGGGATAGAAAAGGGAGAAAAGTAAGGCACTAACAACTCTATGACTCAAAGTCCAGGGGATTATACAAAAGGGAAAGTGAGCAACAGGGATTGGTAAATAGGTCGAGTCACCTTCCAGGAATGCTTACACGGAGCAGTAGAGTGAGCTCTGCAAGGAGAGAGAAGCATTATTTATTTCAGGGCAATAAGGACAGTCTAGAGTCCTAGATACCGCAGTCCCTGGGGTCTTTAGTCCTTGCCTGATGAGGCAGAGTTGGATTCAAACTGAAGGGTCTCACCAATTTTCCTCACCAGCAGAACAAGTCAAGAGGCCTATGTTTTGATTTCTCATTTGTCCTGGGCTTTATTCCTGCTTTCTCACTTGGAGACCTTCAGATATCCTTTTGAGATGCAAAGCAGTGAGTGTGTGCCTCTTTTCTTATGTCTCCATAGAAGGCAACTTAGGACCTCTCTCCATGTTCCTGAAAAAGGACAAAAAAAATCTTTTTGTGCCTACATTCACTGCCTTCTAGAGTCTTTCTCATTCCCCTTTAGAAAAAACCACCTCTTTTTCAGTGATGCTGAGCTGGCATGGGTCTCCCCAGTCTCTTCTGACTGGGTTCTTACCCTATTCCATCTACTTTGTGCCTTGTATGAAGTGTGACATTTAACTTGTTTCTCTGTATAACATCCCCAGTACTGAGAGGGTGGAGGTGGCAGTGGAGGAAGCACTAGGTGTTCTGTGCCTCCAGCTACGGGGAGGCCAAAGTAGTCCCCAGAGAAATCCAAGGCGAGTAAAAGTGGCTGTTCCAGGACACCATTCCCAGGAAACACAGCTCTCAGTGACACTTGAAGACCTTCCAGACCACAGCCTGTATGCCTCCTGAGTAGCGAGCGTATTCACTATTGTGGAAAAGGTGTCTGCCAGGCCTCGGTATCCCTGGAAGCCTCCACCCCAACACACCAAAAGCACCTTGGCCTAGTTCCCAGATCATAGCTTCTTACTCTAGGAGCACCTCCTGGAGAAGTTGCTAGGAACTGATGTGTTAGAAGTACAGATATTATCTACTGCTATCCCCCTACCCACAGAAAAGGAGCTGAGGCCAGCAAGAATGAAGTTGTGTGAGTCATCAGATGCTGGCAGAAAATGGTAGAACTTGAAGCTGCAAAGTAATCTGCCAGCTCAACTAAGAAAATACTAGATTTCATTAAGAATAATGTTAGAATTTGGATTTTAGCTATTATTACTAAGAATAATAATCGTATTTTAAAATATAATACTTGATTTTTCATTTTACTTGCAAGATTGCTCTTAAAACCTATGTGCTGCCTTTACTTGATGGAGTATTTACCAAGTTACTTGGTTTTGAAATAAAGAGTGGATTGTGATAATATATCTTCTAAAATATCTGCAAATCATAGAAAAGAGGTAGGAGCCAAGGAAAGGAACTCAGAAAGAGTGAAGACAGCATAAAAGTGTAACTGAGAATATTTATACTGCTCCCCGGTTCACTTCTACCTTACCCTGAGGACAGCTTCAGACACCTTTCTCTCTTCACTATAGTACATAGAGACCCCTAGATAAGCTTGGAAACCCTAGAACAGAGTGTCCTTTGACCGTTTTCTCTGGAGCCCAGAGCAGAAATGGCAGGTGTGGTAAATTTAGCAGAGACAAGGCTGGAGACAGTGCCTGAACTGGGAGCTCTCCAATAGGCCCCAGCAGTGGGCAAGACAGGGTTGTCTTGCCTTGGGGCAAGGTGACCTATAGCACAGGCTCTAAGGTGTGCCACCCAGAGGATCAAGATGAGGCTGTGTGTCCACGCTTCACTTGAGCTAGGAGGAGCTGAAGGGGGTGGGAGTGGTGGACCTTTATTATATTAAGACACAAATTATTCAGCTGCCAAACCTTCAGGTACAGCAGGGACAGAGGCATGTGGGGCTCAAGAAGACTCTCCTTTCTTCCCTGGAACCCACATACATCCTGAGGTGAAGAGAAGAGGAGAGCCCTTGAGAATGGAGAACAGCTCTGATATTGAATTTGAGCTTTAAATGGATAGAGTTTAAATCTTTAATTTGTCTGGATATTTACTCCAAGAGACTAACTTTGAAAATGCAGTGATATAGTTACCTTGAAAATGACAAGACTGAGTTTCCCCCATCATTAAAAATGGAATTTGAGCCTGGCTGGCATGGCTCAGTTGGTTGAGCATCATCCTATGCATTGAGAGGTCACTGGTTTGAACACATGCTCAGGTTTGGGGCTTGATTCCCACTACAGGGTATGTTGCCTTTTCACATAGATGTTTCCCTCTCTCTTCCTCTGTTTCTAACATCAATAATAAAAACATTTTTAAAATGGGTGCTTAGAGTAAAGTTTAATTCTAGTGCAGAGAAACGAGTTAACATATCTCTTTTCCTGCTGGAGTGCTAGATGGTGAATTTTAAATCCATCACACTGTCATAGTCTCCCTTAAATCATGTACCTGGTAGACAGTAGTATGACTCAGCTGTGAGCTCAGTAAAACAGTATGGACAGTGTCTGTGGGTTCGGTCATTCATGCTTGGAGCCTGTGGGCACATTTCACTCTTCAGAGCATCAGAGAACTTTTCAGCTTCTCCCAGCTGACAGTGGCCTAATGATGATGCAGCTTCTTCAGAGGCCATTATCCATCCCATTAATTATCTTTATGTGACCAAATATAATAACATTTATTATGCACCTATGGTATTCTAAGTGCCTGTAAATAATATGTTGGAAGACAGGAGCTTACTTCAGGAAGCGCACTGAGGAAAAGAAGGAGATAAGAAGAGGGACTTGAAAATATAAGCATTTACTAAATAATCCAGGCCAAATCTCTCAAACAATAAACTGCTTTCCCCTTTCCTTTGATGGGTGAGAAGACAAAGTGACAAAAGGCAGCTAAGAGGCAGCGTGCAAAATCAGGCACAGGAATGCGGCCATGACGCCAAAGCAGGAAGGACGTAACTGGGATGATGTGCAAGCATTCACCCTAGCAAGCTTGCTGTCAGAAACGTTCCTCCTCTATCCAGTTTCCTCCTTTATCATTAGTCAAAGCTCACATTATTGCCAATGAGAAGTCTCCTTTGGTCCAATTCCTTTCTCATCTCACCTGTGGGAAAGTCCAACAGGGCACAAGGGTCTGCTGAGTAGGGCAGTGACAATGTAGTCTACCAAGACAGAAGTGGGAACTGGGAGGGGTTGGTTGAGTCAATGGGAAGGCAGGGAGCTGCTGAGAAAGAAAGGCCATCTTTCCTTTCACTCTAGTGGCAGGAATAAAAGGCTTTAAGAAAATTATTATTTAAGGTAGAAGTGTCTTACTAGTATATTACAGAGCTCTGTCATTCCTCCCACGCTAATTCCTCATCCCCCAAAACACACACACACACACACACACACACACACACACACACA
>JAAGEH010002531.1:13495036-13522870 GCA_011751065.1 Lasiurus cinereus
AACAGAGAGGCTTTTGCAGTTTTGCAAGTCTGGTATCATAAGGCTGAATCCAACACAGAAGTTCTCCTGGCATAGTGAAAATGCCAGGACAAGGGAAGGGATCACAAACAAAAGAAATGGAGAAAAAGAAACGACTGGATATAGAGTTCAAAATCACACTTATAAGGTTTTTCAAGAATATCCTAGAAAAGTTGGATAAAGTTAGCGAGAGCCAAGAGGAGATGAAAAAGGACCAACTAGAGATACAAAAGATCCAACAAGAGATGAAAAGGACCAACTAGAGATGGAAAAGGTCCAACTAGAGATGAAAAAGGACCAAGTAGAAATTAAACATACACTGACTGAAATAAAAAATACTATACAAAGTCCTAACAGCAGACTAGAGAAAGGCAAGAATCAAGTCAAAAATTTGAAATATAAAGAAGCAGAAAACACTCAACTGGAAAAGCAAGAAGAGAAAAGAATCCAAAAATGTGAAGATAATGTAAGGAGCCTCTGGGACAGCTTTAAGCATACCAACATCAGAATTGTGGGGGTGCCAGAAGAAGAGAGAGAGCAAGATACTGAAAACCTATCTAAAGAAATAATGACTGAAAACTTCCCACATCTGATAAAAGAAATAGACTTACAAGTCCAGGAAGCACACAGAACCCCATATAAAATGAACCCAAAGAGGACTATACCAAGACACATCATAATTAAAATACCAAGAGCAAAAGACAAAGAGAGAATATTAAAAGCAGCAAGAGAAAAACAGTTCATTACCTACAAGGGAGCACCCAAACGACTGTCAGCTGATTTCTCAACAGAAACGATGCAGGCCAGATAGGAATTGCAAGAAATATTCAACGTGATGAATAGCAAGAACCTACAACTAAGAATAATCTATCCAGCAAAGCTATCATTTAGAATTGAAGGGCAGATAAAGAGCTTCACAGATAAGAAAAAGTTAAAGGAGTTCATCAACTCCAAACTAGTATTATATGAAATGCTGAAAGGTACTCTTTTAGAAGCTGAAGAAGAAAAAGGTAAAAGATAAAAAATTATGAACACCAAATACATATCTATCAACAAGTGAATCTAAAAATTAAGTGAATTAAAAATTTGATCAACAGAATAAACTGGTGAATATAATAGAATCAGGAGCACAGAAAGGGAGTGGACTGATAATTCTCAAGGGGAAAGGGGTGAGGAGTGTACAGGGAGAGACTGGACAAAAATCATACACCTATGGATGAGGTCAATGGGAGGGAGGTAAGGGCAGAGGGAAGGGTGAGAGTTGGGTGGAGGGGAGCTATGGAGGGGAAAAAAGAGAAACAAATGTAATAATCTGAATAATAAAGATACAATTTAAAAAATAATAAAAAGCTTAAAAAAAAGAAAATTATATCTGTAAGTTCCTGAAACAGAATTGCTAGGACAAGGAATATGTACATTTGTAATATTGAGAATATTGCCAAATTCCCCTTCATAGGGATTGTTTCAGTTTATCTTTTTCCTGGAAACACATGAAAGTGCCTATTTCTCCATACCACCAACATAGTATATTATAATATTTTTGTGGTTTTGCCAATCAAATAGGTGAGAAATATTGTTGCTGTAATTTTAATTGACTTATCTCCCTTTTATTGTGAGTAGAAGGAAAATATTTCATATGCTTAAGAGTCACTTATGTATTTTTTCTGGTGAACTGTTTATCTCTTTTCCCCACTTTTTTTCCTTGGGCTTTGGTTTTTCACTTAACCTTTTTGTTTGTAACAGCTATCTGAGGTTTTAGGTCTTGGTTACTTATATGGGTTGCAAATTATTTTCTCAAGTTTGTTCCTTGACTTTGTTTATAGTGATTGTAGCATGCACTTAAAAATTATGTTATGATATTTTTTGTGTCATAAAAAAAATCTTTGCCATTCTGAGGATTTTTTATCACTCTTTATGGTTATGTTATTGCTTACTTTTCTTTGATTCATTTGGAATTTATCCTGATATAAAGGTAAAGGTATGCTGACAGTTAATTCTTCATGGAGTACTCATGTTTTTAGGCACCTTCTGATGACTTTTGTTCTGAACTATCTTTTCAAGGACATTTGCATAGTGATCAGCTTAGGAGACAAGCAGTCAAAGGGCAGATTTGTTTTCTGTCCAGTATAGTAAAGATAATATTTCTTTCTGTGCCAGGTTTTCTAGCAGTCTCCTTATAAGATGGAGGGTTTCCTAAAATCATACTTCAGCTGTGCACAACCCGCTGTGTGTGCACCATCCACCTGGACCAATCTTTGCGTTACCCCAGGGGTACTTAGGGAGCAAGGGAACCAATGTAATTATGGAGCTCATGTTTCCTGCTGTGCATGAGTAATACAATCTTTTGTCTCTGATCCAGGAATCTTCAAATCTTCTGAGAGCATTTATGAAATCCTAGCAGGCTAACTTGTTAGCTTGCAAGAGGGTAAAATCCCAGACTCCTCACAGTTTTACTTCTATTTTTTCCAGATGGCTATGCTGTTACCCCATCGCCAGTTTTAAAAAATAGTTCTTCCTTTCCCTGTTGATTAGATGACAACTTTGTTTTACACTACATTCTTATATGTGTTTAAGCTCATTTTGGAGCTTATATTCTTCTCAGTTAATCTGTCTATGTGTGTGCTAGAATATACTTTTAAAAAATTATTGAGGATCTGGCTGGATGGCTCAGTTGGTTGGAGCACCATCCCATACTCTAAAAGGTTGCAGGTTTGATTCCTGGTCAGGGTACATGCCTAGGTTGTAGGTTTGACTGCCAGTCTAGGTTCGTGTAGGAGGCAGCCTACTGATGTTTCTCTTTCATTAATGTTTCTATCCTCTCCTTCTTCCTTCCTCTCTCTCTAAAATAAATAAAAACATATTAAAAAAATAAACGTATCATTTTCAAGAGTAGATTTAAAAAAATTGTTGAGGCTTTACAATATCAAGTATCTAGTGGAATTAATTGCCACTTATCCCCTTCTTTTTCAGAATTTCCTTGTAACTTCCTGAATTATTGTTTTTACTTCTAAAATTTAGAATCAGGTTATCCAATTAAAAAAAAAATTCCAGTGTCAAACTTATAAATTAACTTAAAAAGATTTAACATCTTTATGATGTTGAATCTTCCTATCTAGGAACATGGTATGTCTTTCCTTTTACTCAGGTCTTCATAATTTCTGAATGTGAATTTTATACTCCTACTAGAGGTCCAATACATGAAAATTCATACACTGGAGGAGGGATCCCTCAGCCCAGGCTGCCCCCTCTCACAGTTCAGGAGCCCTCAGGGGTGGGAGGCAACTGGGTGATCAGGGGAAGGCGACACCCCCATCACACCACTGCTGCTGCCACTGCTGAAGTGCAAGCCTTGGTCAGCCCTGGTTACCTGGCCTCACGTGGCCCTGGGCAGCTGGGAAACCACCATCCGAGGCTGGCCATGGGTGGCTGGGTGGCTGGGCAGCTGCCATTTGAGGCTTGCCTGTGCCTCGGGCTGTCCCTGGGCTGCTGGAGGTCTGAGGGGCCTGGGGGACTCTGGAGGCAAGTGTGCAGCATGGTGCTATCATATTTGAGGGCATGGTATCAATTAGCATATTCCCTCCTTATTGGCTGTGGGCACTGCCATCTTTGTTTTTATGGCACTGCCATCTTTGTGAGGGCATGATGGTTAATTAGCATATTCCCTCTTTATTAAATGGGATTTATAGAATTTTCTTATTTGTTATAGTTTTGCAATAGATTCTCTTTCATATTCCAGTTTTATAATTACAGTGACTGAAAATGTAAATAATTTTATCTCTCTTTTAATATCTCTAATTCCCTTCCTCTACCTGTTTGATTTGTCTAGTACCTAAAAATTAATATTAAATAATAACAAAGATAGTTAAAACTTATTGAGTATTTATATACCTTGTAATGTGTAAGTACTTCACACATATCAAGCTACTTATACCATAATTATTATCATTATTCTCATTTACAAAAGGGGAAACTCAGCACAAAATATTATATAAATTGTTCACAATCACATAGGTTCTAAGTGGCAAAGTTTGGACTTGAACCTTGGTAGATGAATATCAAAGTCCTTAAATTTCACCATTTTATTACAGTGCTTCTTAAGAGAAGTAAGAGTAATATGTATCCTTTGTTTATGTTTTTGGTGGAAATGTTCCCCATTAAATATGATGATGGCTTTGTAGTTAGACAGATCTCCTCAATCATGTAAAGGATTCAGAGTTTTAATGAAGAATAGATAAACATATATTTTAAGAGCCCCTCCCCCCCTTTTTTAGCATCTATGGAAATGGATCTTAGATAACTTTTCTCCTAAGATCTATTATTATTATTTTTTGTTAATCCTCACTTGAGGATATTTTTCCATTGATTTTTAGAGAGAGTGGAAGGGAGGTGGCGGGAGAGAAACAATGATGTGAGAGACATATCTATTGGTTGCCTCCTGCATGCATCCTGACCAGGGCCAGGGATTGAGACTGCAACTGAAGTACGTGCCCTTGACCAGAATCAAACACAGGACCCTTCAGTCCGAAGCCCGACGCTCTATCCACCGAGCCAAACTGGCCAGGGCTCTCCTAAGATCTGTTAAAATAACTTAGGTTAGTGGAGTTCTTAAAAGTGACTTATTTTGCACCTATAGAATGAAACCCAACCCACTTGGCCTGGTGTGTTATTTCTTTGATGTGCTACTGGATTCTGTTTGATAATGTTTTATTGGATTTCTGCATTGATATTAATAAGTGAATTGGCAAAGTTGGACAGGAAAACAAATTCTGGTGTACAAGAAGAGATGGTTTTAGCTGGAAGCCCTTTTGTGAATATGAGGGGCACCTTGGTGATGGCAAACAGAGGAGTGGGACAGTTATGATTCATTCCCTAAACATAGTGGCTATAGTGGATAGCTCTCTGCTCTTTAGTGAGCTACATAAAAGTAAATGAGAATGACTCACAGCTGGAGCACAAGATTCATTAAGGAGAGAAACTGAAGAAATACCAGAGTGAGAAAAGATGATGAAGTTGACAGATGTCACGATAACTTCTCTTAATTCTTCTCTATGAGTAATTCTGCAGAGTGAAATAACTCAGCAGTATAAATGCTGAATCCCTTTTGCCAAAGGGAAAAAGAGAAATCAGTTCCTCAAGGGGGGCTTTATAGGGTACTCTGCTGGCTCCCCAGGATGGTATTTCTAGATGAGAGCTGTTGGGGCCATTGGCATCAGAATCGCCTGGGGTATTTGCTAAAAACCTGGGGTTAAACTCTAAAATTTGATTTTTAAAAACTACATTTTAAAAAATCAGATTTCAGAGAGGAAGGCAGAGGGAGAGAGAGATAAAAACATCAATGATAAGAGAGAGCCATTGATTGGCTGCCTCCTGCATGCCCCCTACCGGGGACATACCCATAACCTGGGCATGTGCCCTTGAGTGGAATCAAAACTTGTTACCCTTTAGTCCTCAGGCTGATACTCTATCCACTGAACCAAATGGGTAGAGCTGAAATTGGATTTTTTTTTAAGTCAGATAATTCTGATGCATATAGTCCTAGGCCCTCATTTTCAAAAACAGTTCCTTAGAGATGGTTAACTTCTTCTTTTTTAAAAAAAAAATATTTTATTGATTTTCCACAGAGAAAGGGAGAGGGATAGAAAGTTAGAAACATCGATCAGCCACCTCCTGCACGCCCCACACTGGAGATGTGCCCACAACCAAGGTACATGCCCCCGACTGGAATCAAACCTGGGACCCTTCAGTCCGCAGGCCGACACTCTATCCACTGAGCCAAACCGGTCTCGGCTTAACTTCTTCATTAGACCTTTTCTAGACTCAAAAAAAAGTTGCCGCATTTTCAATATATCATGACTCAAATCAGGTCCTGCCTCTCAGAAAGATGTACCATCCAGATTGTGATACATTTACATACACAGAGTGGCCAGATTATTATGATCTCTGAATGCATAATAATCTGGCCACTCAATATATATCCTACATAATAAAAAGGCTAATATGCAAATTGAACCCTTGACCAGGAGTTTAACCAGCAGGCAGGCTGGCCAACCGCCCATGTCCCCTCCCCCTAGCCAGGCTGGCCAGACCCCATCCATGCCACGAATTCATGTACCGGGCCTCTAATACACACACACACACACACACTGAGTGGCCAGATTATCATGCATTCAGAGATCATAATAGTCTGGCCACTCAGTGCCAGACTGTGATCACTTATTTCAGTATTTTTACACAAAGAAAAATAGACAAGTTGATATTATTGAAACAAATTCATCTAAAGATAGCTGACCTTCCAGGATTCATGGGTTTCTCTGCATAAAATCACACAATCACTTTGGCAGATTCTGATGGTAGGGATGTAGTGATAAGCATTCTTTTATACCTTTTTAATGGGTTGAACACTAAAGGGAAAAGTTCCTGTAGGTGTTATCATGGGGTGTCACAAGAAGACAGTTATCTTTGGCTTCTGGTTAATAATTTGCAATGAAAAATGAATGTTTCAGACTTCTGAATAGTCTGGTTAATAATTTGGAAGGCAGAACCCATCTCTCTGATGCTCACTAAGCATTTTTGGCAAGTAATTTACACACATTTATCTTCTCTGACACCACCTAATGGAACTATCTACTTCCCTGGTGTCTGTTGAAAGTGACTGGCTAACATGTGTGCATTCTTCACTCTACAGAAGGTGAGCATGCCCCACAGATAGAAGCAGCCCACCATGGGCAACCAGCCTAAAAAGTTAAACTAACTAGTTCTCCAGTTGAAGTTCAGTGAGGTATTTGTTATTTTAACCTCTTAAGTAAGGTCTCAGACCTTTCAGGGCTTGTCTCTGGGAGTTAATTTTTTAAAAAATTTTTATTGTTTAAAGTATTACATATAATATTACATATGTCTCTTTCCCTCCCATTGAGCTTCCCCCGTCTACTCCCACCCTAAAAAAAGTTTTAATCCAAGAATGTCAAAATATATTCTAGTATTAAAAAAATTCCATTTTAAACTGAGTAGAAAAACAAACATTAGAAGTTAATTAAAAGGAACATTGTGAGTGTGGCTTTACCCATGTTTCAATTCTTGAACTCTAAAAAGTGGTGGCAGTAGAAAAATGTGCTTAAGACATTTATATAGTTTTAAAATAGAAGTAAAAAACTATGATGGTGATGATGATGGTGGGAAAAAAAGGAGGAGAAGGAAAAAAAATACTTGGTAGAGTTTTTTTAGTAAGTCTAATTAGAAATACCTGATCCCTAAATTAAGAAAGAAAAAAGGTAGTGGTAGCTGGGGAAAGAAAGAATCCAAGACACATGTTTACATTTTATCAGTCCTTAAAGTCAACCAAGCAATGGCATAAATCTTTTAAAAGGAAAGGGAAACTGTGGGCTTTCACTGCTGCAGTCAAGTACATACAGGTTGCTTCTAACGACTTGAGGAACGATATAATTCTAGGAGACAGACTGCTCTCACTGGAGAGGCATGTAACCTAGTCTGGCTATAAACGATGGCATGGCAAGTCTTCCCAAACCTGTTCATACCTCTCAACTCAACACTCAGCAATATCAGCTTAGTTTTTCATCTCAAGAAAGGTGATAAAACATTGCTAAAATGGCTCTTAATATATAAAAAACACCTATTTGCATTTTATTCAGTTTCATAGCTATTGAAAACTGAGTAACTGAAAGTTACAGATGGATATAAATACTTCAGTCATCCACGGTGATAAGTGTGGCAAATAAGTGTTCTTGGTGCTTTGGGAATCTTGTCTTTCAGGATGGATTCCAAATGTTAAATGATGCATTTTAGAGTTGGAGTTAGAAAAAGCCCAGGCCACAGCTGTTTTTCCCCATCCCAGATAGAGCCCACTATTGGTATAGCACCCTCAGAATCTGCCAAAGTAATTGTGTGACAATATGGAAAATGAGTAGGGTTTACTGATAAGTATAGAAATCAAGGCTTATAATTGGATTCTCATCTAATGACTGAAATTATATGTATGTGTGTGTAGATAAGACTAGAAGACGACATGGGGGAAATGAGGCCAAATGATTTGTTGAGAAGTAAGATTTGGGATGAATAATTTCTAGTTAAAATTTTCTAATACTGTTATTATTTTGTTTGAAAAAATAACTTCTTTTAAAGAAGAATTTATTTGACTTGTACAGTAAAAACTATAAAATGTTGCTGAGAGAAATTAAGGAAGACATAGTAAGTAAATGTAAAGACATCCATTGTTTAGAGATTGAAATATATAACATCATTGAGATGTCCATGCTACTCAAAGTGATCTAAAGATTCCATGCAATCTCCAAAAAAATTCCAACAACTTTATTTGCATAAATAGAAAAAATGCATGCTAAACCTCATGTGGTATATAGATACAATGGAAAAAGGGGAATTCTGACACATTCTACAACATGGATAAACTTTGATAACATTAAGCTAAGTGAAATAAGCCAGTTATGAAAGACATTATTATATAATTTTTCTGATATAATGAGGTTCCCAGATAGTCAAATTTATAAAGACAGAAAATAGAATGGTGGCTGTCAGAGGTTGGGGGAAAGCAGGGGATGGAGAGTTACTGTTTAACTAGAGGTCTGTTGCACGAAGATTCATGCAAAAATAGGCCTTCCTTCCCCGGTGTCTCTTCTGGCTGTCGGGAGCCTGCAAGTCCTCCCTCCTGGTAGAGTGCTGCTCCTGTAGCTCTCTTCACCTCCTGCCCTCCCCCTCATAGCAGGTGTCCAGCCCCACCCAGCTGCTTTGTGCTTGTGTATGCAAATTAACCCACCAGCTTTGTTGGGTTAATTTGCATACTCACTCCTGATTGACTGATGGGTGTCATGGAGGTTTGGTCAATTTGCATATTTCTCTTTTATTAGTGTAGATGGATATGGAGTTTCAGTTTTACAAAATGCAAAGAGTTCTGGAGTTGGTTGATGGTGATAGTTGCACAACAATATGAAAGTATTTAGTATCACAGAAATATACACTGAAAATAGTTAAAATGAGAAGTTATGTATATTTTACCACAATAAAATCTGATTGAGTGCACATTCAACCCTCCTATCTGAGGCAGTACATCTTGAGGTTCTTGTTCCTTTTTCCATATTCTCATTTCTCTTAGCTTTGGCCTTAATGAGATTGTTGAAGATTAATTGCCCTAATCTTTACTCAGCAGTAGATTCTCCTCTGACCACTTTCATTGTCTGTTTCTGGGCTGATGGGTTCATCTTTTTAATTACAACTACGTACTAATTTTGTAATATATGCAGGACTCTGTGTTTGGTGATATCCTATCTAACAAAAGAGTAATATGCAAATTGACCGTACCTCCACTACACCCGCCAGCCACACCCACCAGCCAATCAGAGTGAGCATGCAAATTAACCCCAACCAAGATGGCTACTGCCACAGAGAGAGCAGGAGAGAGGCTTGGGTTGCCCTGGCGATGGAGGAAGCCAAGCTTTCCGCACACCCTGGCTGACAGACCTCTGCGTAAGGCAACAAAGTTCCAATGGCTGTGCCAGCAGAAGGCTTGGCTCTGTTCCAGGCTACAAAATTTCAATTGTAGAAGATAAATAAATCCCAGATACTAGGGCCTCCACTTGGTCACCAGAGGGCATGGCTGGCCTGCAAACCACCACAGGCCCCTCACTCAGGCCAATCCACACCCCAAGGAAACACCCACCCTGATCCAGGACACCCTTCAGGGCAAACCAGCTGCCCCTCACCCATGCACCAGGCCTCTATCTTCTCTAATAAAAAAGTAATATGCAGATTGACCATCACTCCAACACACAAGATAAATGCCCCTATGTGGTCAAAAGATCCTGCCCCCATGTGGCCATAAGATGGCCACCACAAGATGGCCAGCAGGGAAGGGCAGTTGTGGGTAATCAAGCCTGCATGGGAGGGAAGTTGGGGGTGACTGGGACTGCAGGGAAGGTAGTCTGGGGAGACCCAAGCCTGCAAGGGAGGGCAGTTAGGGGTCACCATGCCCACAGGGGAGGGCTGTTAGGGGCAAACAGGCTGGCAGTGGATCAGTTAGGCATCAATCAGGCTGGCAGGGGAGTGGTTGGGGGTGATCAGGCGGGCAGGCAGAAGCAGTTAGGGGCAACCAGGTCGGCAGGCAGGTGAGCAGTTGGGAGCCAGCAGTCCTGGATTGTGAGAGGGATGTCCAACTGCCTGATCCTACCCCAAGGGGTCCCAGATTTGAGAGGGAGCAGGCTGAGCTGAAGGATACCCCCTCCCCGGAACGAATTTAGTGAACCAGTCCTCTAGTAGATACTAAAGTAGAATGTGAGCCCAGGGACTTGCAGCAATACCCTGATAAGCTAGGGCACATGGGACACAGAGAACTATCTTCAAAGGAAAATGATGCTTATACACCCATTGTGCGTGGACAGACCAAAAGAGCATTAGAAATTTGGAGAAAGAACTGGGAGAGGTGGAGTTGAAGCAAGCTTTGGAGAATGGGAAGCACTGAACTGAAGGGGCAATTCCTGAGTTAACTATTAACATGTGCAGAGTTTCTCAGTATAGGCACTACTGACATTTTGTATTGTACTATTTTTGTTGTGGGGAACTGTCCTGCAGATTGTAGAATGTTTAGCAGCATCCCTGGCCTCTACACACCAGATGACAGTAACTCCCTTCTTCACTCCAAATTGGGACAATCAAAAATGTCTCCAGACATTTCAAAAGACCTCTGGAGGGCAAAATCACTCTCACCCATCTGAGAACCACTGATATATGGTACCTGTCCTGAAGCCAGGAAAGACATCAGTTTGTCCAGAGAAGAAAGTCCATTCATGATTTTGTCTTTCATTTATGTATTCCAAGGGTCAGTTTTGGCACCTGACACATACTGAATGGTTCAGAAGTCTTTTTCGTCTATCCCTTTTTGAATGGTGCTATAAAAAAGTTGATATGAAACCTTTAAAAGAGTTTGGGCAGGGAGATCGTAGAAGTAGATGGACCATTTAGGGATCTTTTGTAATAATTCAGAAAAGGGATATAAAGATCTGAACTAAGGTTGTGATAAATAGAAAGGGGATTTTATGCAAAAATTCGTGTGAAGGAAGATTATATAGGATTTGGAGGTAGGAGGAAATACATCTGGTTGGCTGGATAGAAGACAGGAGGGGCCTTCGTCTTACTGAGAAGCAGGGGAATTGGTGCAGATGTAAGTCTCTGAGTAGGTAAATGAGGGTTGAGCTCGAACAGTTATTATTTCAAACCTGTAGAAGTTGTCAAGCTAAATCTGGAAACACTCTGCAGGTAAAGGAGGCAGGCAAATTTAGATTTACATTAGGAAAAAGGTATATAAGAAGGACAAAGAGAAGAGAAAAACTGCAAAATTCATTTTTCTTTTTGTTGTTGTTTTTGCTCCGGAGTGTCATTTTGAGATGTAAAAATTAATCATCTGATGTGGGATTCTGAAATCTGCATTTGAAGCTCAGTGTGTCCCTTTAAAAGTCCTAGGAGAATAATAATAATAATAAAAACTTTGTGCTTTTAAAAATTCTAAACCATTTCCTCATTTTCATGAAGGAAACATGGACAAAGCAAGGGCAAAATTTCAGCATCAGGGCCTTTCTCTGGCTCACAGCCTTGGATGTTGCTAAGCTGGTGAGCATCCTATTGTCATCTGAGAAAGCCAGCTGCATAGCTAGATAGAGTGAGCCTGTCTCTGCAACTCCAAGACTGTAATTATGCTAAAATGGGATCTTGCAGCAGTGAATATAAAGAGAAGCCTTGGAATATCTCTCCTACACTAAACAACTTTATGGTTGAAAGGAAGCAATTACTGAGAACAAGATGAGACTGAGTAAAAACAGCATAACTTTCAAACTTTTCAACTTGGTTATTGACAGAATTGTGCTGACCTCAATCTTTGCTTCCTTTCCCCCTCCCCAAAAGCCATAATAATTCTAGTTTTCTAGCATGATTTTTAGATTCAGTGGAAGTAATTTTTTAAGTTAACCATTCCCTCACTCAGTTTAAAGCAACTTAATAAGTCAGCTTAATAATATTAGTAATTCTACCAAAGTCTTTAGGTTAAGTTTCCCTCCAACCAAGACCTGGAGAGACAGGAGGTATCCAAGTAAGACTTTATGCAGCAGCTCTATCTTCCTAAGTTACCACCGTCCAGCTGGGAGTAGAGTTGTCTGTGAAAAGGACAGGTATGAGAACAGCAGAACCTGAGGGTTTCTAATTATTTTTCTTTTCCTGTGATAGAAGGTGGCAGAAATAGGAAACTGGGAATTGAACAGGACCATGTCTGAAGCTAGAAACTGCAAATTAGGACCATCTACAAAATTGCATCCATTACCTCCTCATTCTGTCTGCAGTCTGCAGTGAAAAATATCCACCTTGAACGTTTTTTCTACAAGGTGTGTTATCAAGTAAAGAGAAATGTGGTGCTTGAAAAGAAGCACATTTTACATAGGTTAATTAGATAACTCTCTCAATAATAGCAGAACCCAAAAGATCAACTTTTACCTAAATTACACACATGACCATGCTTGGTGATATTGATCACTCTTTGAAAGTCTTCATCAAAGCATAAGACAATAGGAAGAAACAGGATAAGAAGTACTGAGAAGAAAAAAATGATCACTAAATGAAGTGACTGTCTTCTTAGAAATAGGAAATTTAAGATAATCGAAGGAAAAACAATAAGGCCTAATGAGAAATATAAGTAAGGAAGCCAGGTGTAGCTATAAGCATGCCAAATCCCTATCTTTCTTACATGTCAACAATAGTTAGTTATGAAATATAATGTAAAAAGATTGCATGAGAGGAATTCTTTAAATAAATCTACATATGTCCATCCAATGTAATATATTGTATACAGCCATTACAAAGATAAAGTGGATCTCTGGAAGATGTTATGGGAAAAATAGTAAAATGCATGGAAAAATAATCTAAAAAACATAACCAAATCCTTTTTTGGTGGTTTTCTTAGCGATGGGGGACAGCTGGTATTATGGCTAGTTTTCTAATTCTATAGCTCTCTAATACTTTTTACATGACCATTATGTATTATATTTGAAATTAAGAAAAAGTAATAAAGATTAAAAATTTAAGAGCCCTAACCAGTTTGACTCAGTGGATAGAGCATAAGCCTGTGGACTGAAGGGTCCCAGGTTTGATTCTGGTCAAGGTCATGTACCTTGGTTGCGGGTACATCCTCAGCAGGAGGCAGCTGATAGAAGTTTCTCTCTCATTGATGTTTCTAACTCTCCCTCTCCCGTCCTCTCTGTAAAAAGTCAATAAAATATACCTAAAAAATAAAAATAAAATTTTAAGAAAAAGTGAAGGAAGAATCCTGAGCTCTCCACTTGTTGGCATTGGAAAGCTCTATGGTTCACCTGCTAGTCAAACACCTTTCACAGAGAACTTGAAAGTTCATCTCCTTAAGACTAAACTAGAAAATGAACAGCTCCCAAAGTGGAATAAAAAGTTCTGAAGTTTATCCATGCTGTCTCAAAAGGTAAGATTTCCTAAAGGTGAAGGGGTTAAGCAAAGAAAAACAACAACTCACAGACATAGACAATAATATGGTCATTGCAAGAGGGATGGAGGGTGAGGAGAGGTGGAAGTGGATCCAAGGGGGATAAGGAGATATGACATGTTGTGGGAACACAAAATACAATATACAGATGATGTATTATAGACTTGTACACCTAAAACATATAATTTTATTAACCCCAATAAATTTAATTTTTAAAAAGTTCTAAGGTTTAGTTCATATAAAGGTAACTGTGTATTGATATTGTTAACTTAAAACATATTTTAAAAGAGAGACCCAACACTGGAAATTTCTCATTTTATCTGGTCTTTAAATATACTTTTAAAAACATTGTATTTTCTTTTAACAGGAATTCATGTGTGTTCCAGGAATTTAGAAAACAATAAAAAGTACAAAGAAATAAAAAAAATTCTATAATCATGTTTTTCAGAGATAACCAAATTAGTATTTTTATGTATATATTCCCCTTTAGTCTTTTTATCAATGCATATGTATATTTTAAAAAGGGGATTGTAACTATGTTATTTATTTATTTATTTATCGATTTACTTATTAATTGTTGAGAGTATTACAGATGTTCACCATTATTTCCCCTTTGCCACTCTCCACCCAGCCCCCACCCTACCCCAGGCCTTCACCACATTTGTCTGTGTCCATGGGTTATGCATATATGCATAAAAGTTCTTTGGTTAATCTCTTTCTGTCCCTACCCATCTCCTCTCTGAGATCTGTCAGTGTGTAATTATGTACGTATTTTCATTTGACAACACCTGGTGAACAGCTTCTCCTGCCATCCTTTAAAATATCATCAGATATTTCCTTTACTTCCTGTTTTTCTTTATCATAAATAATACTGCAATGAATTATGTTTATATAAAATTTTTGAATAAAAACATAAACTCCATGAGCACAAGGACTTTTTCTGTGTTATTATGGCTAAGAATACAGCCTGATTCTTAGTAGTGACTCAATAAACATTAATGAATGAATCTGATTTGTCCTGGCCAGTATGACTTAAGCTTTAATGTATATAAGAATTATCAAGAGAACTTGTTAAAGCAAAATTCCAAGATCTCAGTCTGAATGAGATATTGATTCAGGCCTCTTAGGAGAGGGCCAGTTGATGCTGATGCTCAGATCAAGCTTTGGGAAACTGCCTTAGGCTACATATATAGCAGAATTAATGGGTCAAAGCATAGATATTTTTAAGGTCTCTGATTTATATTGTTAATTTACCATCCTGAAAGGTTTTGTCAATTTACCAATTCACTGTTTTAAAGTATCCTCCTACCTGCTTTATAATATGTAAAACTAACTATTTTCCTGTCTTTCATCAACATAGTGTATTTTCAGTTTAAAAACTCATTACTCGCTGATTTGATAGGGATGAGGCAAAAACACAAAAAGTTATAAAAGAAAATTATAGTAATCTATATCCACGTTCTAGAATGAACTACCCTTATTCACCTCTTGACATATTTGTTTCTCATCTCTGTTTTTTTTTTCTCTCTTTCTTTTAAAATTTATCTTTATTGTTGAAAGTGTTGCTGATGTCCCTTTTGTTCCCCATTGACCCTTTCTGGCACCTTTGATTTTTAAAGAAAAAAGTCATTGCTGTGCTTATAAAAATGGCACATGCTTACTATAAAGAATGTATATACACTGTGGAAAAGGACAAGCATAAAGGTTACTTAACATAAGAAGGGAATAATTTAGACATCTTTCTATAAGTATCTATAGAAAGAGGTGGGCAAATGACTGATTGGCTGGATGGCTGGATGGAGAGAGGATTCTTTTATAAACATTGAATCATACTATTATGATGAGTATGCTATCTTTGACACTATCCCACCCCCCTCTCTCATTATTCACTCTAGCAAACTACCTTATGGTGAGGACACTCACCAGCCAAGGGAGAGATCCACACAATGATTCTGTAAACAGTTAGCAAGCGACTACAGCCTGCAGACCACAGCCACATGAGCGAATTTGAAAGAAGGTCTTCCCGCCCCTGTCAAGTCTTGAAATGGAAAGTCTTGAGTCAGAACCACTCAGTTAAGTTGCTCCTAGATTCTTGATTCCCAAAACTGTGAAAATAAATGTTTATTTGAAGCTACTAAGTTTTGGAGTGATTTGTTAAGCCACAATAGGTAACCATTACAATTGCATTACCTTTTTCCATTTTCCAGTTTTGTTCTTTTTGGTATATTTATGGTTGGCTTTTAAACTACTTTTGCTTTTTTTTTTTAATAGGCAATTTAAATTCACCATATTAAACAACAACTTTCATATTAATTCTTTTGTCACGAGCATGTATTAAATTTAGCTTTTTACTCCTTTCCATTATATAGGAGCCACAAGAGACCTAGAGCATCATTTATCATTTTTATTTCCTAAGCAACAATAAAGAAGTAATTTGTTCAGTATGTGCTCCCCCTTCACATTGTTATCTGTCGGGCCCTTAATCGACAGAGGTACTTTGACAAGTTGTAGGCAAGAGAAGGCTTTAATGCTATCTCCAAGAACCTCTTCATTTTCCTATCTGCTTCTAAAAATTCTCTTGAATTCTGATTGTCAAATCCCCCAGTCACCAACACCGCTTCTGTCTCTCCCTGTGGTTCAAGCAGATTGGAATTGATTGTTCTTTTGTATCACTGAGTCATGGTCTCAATTTTCTCTGTTTGAAATTTCTTCAGAAATAGTTTTCTGCTATAAAGTCTATACCGGCATTTGATTTTTAGAACGATTGCATGGAGGACATGGAGCAAAGGGCAGAAGGTGACTAGGGAGTTTATGATGTCATAAGGCCAGAGTCTCTTAACCTAGAAACTAAATAAAGCAGATGTTCCATTTGAAGCAACTCTTACAACTCAAGTTTTTATACCTTAAATCACTTTAAAATCAAAATCTATTATTTTGAAATATAAGAACTAGAGAATAGGGCCCCAAGCCATATTTGATCACTTGTAAGAACACCTCCAGTGAAACACAGAGTTAGAAATGTGAAATGCAAAATTATTCATACCCAATGATAAGATTTGTGTGAAAAGTATGTGTATATGTGGACAAAGATTAGAACTAAAGAAATTCAAGCAATTATTTCATTTAGACCTAGACATTATAGTTCTACTTCATGAAACTGTAAAATAAAAATCTTTCCGGAAGAAAGAAGTCTAACTATGTATGCCCGGGTGAATTTCTGTAAACATACCAAGCTGCAGAATTTTAAAAAGTAAATGGGGCCGGGGTTATGAAGGAGAAAGAGACCGTTCTTTCCTTCTGGCTGCAGTGAAGCTTCTGGGCTAAGACTTCGCTTGTGTTGGTGAAAAAAACTTGCCCTCCGTTTCTTTTCTTGTCCTGCTCAGCCCCATTTTGCTGTAGCCTGCTTTTCTTCTCTCTTGATATAAAATCTCCAGATAAGTTTATGGTGGACTATTTGGTCTTAATAAAAATCACGGTAATAAAACTTCTTAAAAATAAAGAGTGGTAAGTCCCAGTTTAAACATTAGACCAACCAGGTGGCATCTCAGAAGCTGAGCCTGCTGTCACCTTTGGCTCCTAGTAAAGGACACAGCCTGTCTCCACCTCCTGTGTGGCTTTCTGAGCGTGGAAGTGACTGAACAGAGGGCAGCAAAGCAGGCTGTGGAGCAAGCAGTCTTATGATGAAAACATAAGTAGGCCTGCTTATTAGCTCTCTCCATAAAACCCTGATCTGTTACACCCCATTCATTAATACCATAATAAGCACCACAGGTTACATTACAGATGTGCATGTGGTTACCTTTAAAAATGTGGCTATCTCCGGAAGGAATTGCATTTGGAGAAGGGCCAGTAGCAGGGCAATGTCAAACTGTTTCCATCTGCCCTGGAAACTGCTGAACACTGATCATTTATGTCAGGTTGTAGCACTGGGGTCAGCAAAGTCCTTTTTCCCCCTGGCAAGCAGAGAGAGGGGGTGGGGATGGACATTAGGCCAGAGTCAGTAGATCTTTACACAGGGGACTCCAGCCCTGACCTTGGTGCTTGAATAGAAGTAACCTTGCAGAAGGCTAGGGTTTAGGTTTTGTTTCTTCATTTTATACTTTAAACACACACACACACACACTCACACACACACAACTATTTCCCTTCTCCAGAATGTAGGGAATGAGTGTGGGGAATGTTGTTTATTTTGTTAATGGCCGTATCCCCAACACAAGTGCCTGTGAGGTCTGAAAGGTTGGCAACCGCCGTCCTAGAATATGGTTTGTTAGTGTATGCAGGCTGTGTCAGGTGACAATGGGTATATGGGGACCCCTGAAGTCTGAATTGAAGAAATAGGATGATGTTTTCCAAAGATTACCAGGGCTCATCATTGAAGCCAAGAACACACCTGAGGATCTTATCAAAATGCAGGTTTTAATTCAGCAAGTTTGGGGCAGGAGCTAAGATTCTGTATTCTTAGGAAGTCCCCAGATGATGTTGATGCTACTGGCCCAGGGGCCACATTTTGAGTAGCAAACGTTCTAAACTCAGGTTTGGTATTAGCTGCAGTGGAAGCCTACCCGGAGGAGCCTGGGTATGTTGCAGTGAATGAGAAATGAGAGTGAAGATCTGGGCAAGGTGAAGGCCCTGGTGGATCTGCAATGCCAAGTTCAGTGGTGGGTTTGCAGCTTCAGGCGGGGCATTGTTCACTCCTGGCTTGGCATCTTTGGGAAAGGTGAGGTCTTGTGTCCTCATTTACCAAATAGCTTGTGTCCACATTTACCAAATTTTCATCGTTCTGAGCCATGTTTTTCTCATCTGCAAAATGGGGATAATAATAGGAACTACTTCATAAGATTAATCACATAATTATTATGAGGACTATCTATATCTATAAAACCCTAATATGCAAATAGACTGAACAGAGGCACAATGAAACAAACCAGTCACTATGATATGTGCTGACCACCAGGGTGTGCACAGAATATGGCAGGCACTGGCAGCAGGGGGCAGAGCGCAGAACATGGCAGGCGTTGGCTGCGGTGAGATGATGGAGCAGGTGAGTGGGGGAGTCAGACCAAGGCAGGATGCCGATTGCTGTCATCAGGGTGAGCCTCTGGTGGCTACTGAAAAATTTTTGCTCCTGTGTGCCATAGTCCTGCCTGGCACTCACACCTGCTTCTGGTACCATTCCTGCTCTCACCTGCTGCGGGCGCCTGGTGCTGTCCCGATCGCTCAGCACTGTCAGCAGGTGTGAGTGGTGGCTGCTGGCCCTGATCATCCCTGAGGGATTCTCCACCTCCCTCTGCTCCTGGGGGTGATCAGAGCAGCAGCCGCCACTTGTACCTGCTGATGGCGCTGGCCCCGCTTGCACCCACTGCTGGCGCTCCATGCTATCACTGAGCAGGGCTGGTACCATCAGCATGTGGGAGTGGTGGCGGCAGCGGGAGTGGGGCTGCTGGCAGACAGGAGACCAGGGGCCGTGGCAGGAGGAGTTGGGCAGGGGTGCAGAGCATGGGCCGAGACCTGCCCCTGTGCCCACCACAGCCTCATGGCCTACAGTTCCTTTCAAGGTGTACAAATTCACCTTGTCCTATCTAATAAAAGAGTAATATGCAAATTGACCATCACTCCAACACACAACATGGCTGCCCCTGTGTGGTCAAAGATGGCTGCCTGCATGTGGACACAAGATGGCTATCAGAAGATGGCCAGCAGGGGAGAGCAGATGGATAGATCAGCCTGCAAGGGAGGGCAGTTGGGGGTGACTAGGCCTTCGGGGGAGGGAAGTTAGGGGCAATCAGGCTGGCAGGGGAGAGGTTAGGGAGTGATCAAGCTGGCAGGCAGAGCAATTAGGGGCAATCAGGAAGGCAGGCAGGTGAGCAGTTGGGAGCCAACAGCCCTGAATTGTGAGAGGATGTCCGACTGCCCATTTAGGCCTGGTCCCAGGTTGGAGAAGGTGCAGGGAAAGAGGGTGCAGTTGGACATCCCTCAAGGGGTCTCAGATTGGAGAGGAGCTGAGGGACACACCCCCCCATGCATGAATTTCATCCTATCTAATAAAAGAGTAATATGCAAATTGACCGTACCTCTGCTACGCCCACAAGCCACACCCACTGGCCATGCTCACCAGCCAATCAGAGCAAGTATGCAAATTAACCCAACCAAGATGGCTATGGCCACAGAGAGAGCAGGAGAGAGGCTTGGGTTGCCCCTGGCAATGGAGAAGCCAAGCTTTCCACACACCCTGGTGGGCCCAGGCCTCTACTTAAGGCAATAAAGTTTCAATGGCTGTGGGAGCAGAAGGCTTGACTCTGCTCCAGGCTACAAAGTTACAATTGTAGAGGATAAAAAAATTCCAAATACCAGGGCCTCTGCTTGGGTCATCAGGGGGCGTGGCTACTGCAAACCACCACAGGCCCCTCGTCCAGGCCACCCCACACCCCAAGGGAACACCCACCCTGATCCAAGACACTCTTCAGGGCAAACCAGCTGGTCCCCACCCATGTACCAGGCCTCTGTCCTATCTAATAAAAGAGTAATATGCAGATAGACCATCACTGCAACACACAAGATGAGTGCCCCGTGTTGTTAAAAGATCCTGCCCCCATGTGAACACAAGATAGTCACCACAAGATGGCCAGCAGAGGAAGGCAGTTGGCAGGGACCAGGCCTGCAAGGGGGGCAGTTGGGGATGATTAAGCCTGCAGGGGAGGGCAGTTAGGGATGACCAGGCCTGCAGAGGAGGGCAGTTGGGGGGGGACCCAGGCCTTCAGGGGAGGGCAGTTAGGGGTGACCAGGCCTGCAGGAGAGGGCAGTTAGGGGTGACCAGGCCCACAGGGGAGGGCAGTTAGGGGCAATCAGACTGGCAGTGGAGCAGTTAGGCATCAATCAGGCTGGCAGGGGAGTGGTTAGGGGGTAATCAGGCTGGCAGGCAGAAGCAGTTAGGGACAATCAGGAAGGCAGGCAGGTGAGCAGTTGGGAGCCAGCAGTCTTGGATTGTGAGAGGGATGTCCGACTGCCCGTTTAGGTCCGATCCAGGTAGGATCATTGGGCAGTCGGACATCCCTTAAGGGGTTCCAGATTTGAGAGGGAGCAGGCTGGGCTAAAAAACACCCACCCCCATGCATGAATTTTGTGCACTGGGCCTCTAGTATAATATAATCTATAAATTCCAGAGTGGAGAAAACTCTATGAATGACTCAGTTTCCTCATTATATAAATTGAAAGGAAAATAAAGACAGATGTTTTGTTTAGGGGAAGAGAAAGAAGAGAAAAAGGGAGAGAAGAGAGGGAGAAGGATAGGTGGAGATAGATATTGAGATTAAATGCAGAATATATTGAGAGAGATACTGGATGCACATTTAGCATGGGTCCTGGCAATGAAAATGTTAACTATTAGATTGACATCTAGGTCAAATAATTTATCCATTTATCTATCTCCTCAGCTATAAAGTTTGGATGAAAATTATATCTGCTTCCTAGGGCTGTTGCAAAGACTCATTACACCAGATATGTGAAGTGCTGAGGACCTACCTACCACCCAATTTAATATTCAATAATTAATGCTTCCCACTATTGCTACTACAATCTATATATAAAAAAGCCTAAGTGACCAGATGCTGGAATAACCAGAACGACTGGAACAACCAGTCGCTATGACACGTACTGACCACCATGGGGCAGATGCTCAACACAGGAGTTGACCCCTGGTGGTCAGTGCGCTCCTACAGACAACCTCCCATGGCCTGCCAACTCCCCTGATCCCTGTCCCATCCAGCAGGCCCTGGCCAGCAGCCAGCAGCTGGCCGGAAGGTATCAGCTGGCAGCCAAAAGGCCCTGATCAGCCCTGATCACTGGCCAGGCCTATGGACTCCACCTGTGCATGAATTTCATGCACTGGGCCTCTAGTAGTAAATATTTTTTGTTTTCAATGTGCTTATGATTCAATAGGGGAGATAAGACTTGTCTACATATAATTATAACCCAAGGTCCAACGTGAGGAATGTTGCTAGAGCTGTAAAAGTTCTGAGGGAGTGCAGTGGAGAGAGAGAACAAACTACAGGAAGTGACTGCCTTTCCATCTTTAAGATGGAAGCACCTCTCCAGACTCAGAGGCTAAGCTCCTTCTTTAGTTCATTCACTTCTGCTCTCAGAAGAGGGATTTGGACAGAGGGGATGTAAAGTTAGGAGATTCATTTGTATCATGGACATTCTTAAAGGGTGTCCCTTCATGTCTGGGTACCACTTCTCTCTTCATAGAACCACAGGGAAGCAGCTCTGGATGCAAACTTGAGATCCCCATAGATGCTACCCCTTGTGTGCTGGGAGCGTTGGGTTCTGATACCATTAACACTCTTCTGCTCAGTGCTTTCTAGTTACTGCCATGCAGCAGCCAGTTGATAGAATCCTGGGATGGGAGGGAAGCCTTGACTGAGGGGTAGGGGAGTAGCAGAATAAAGCTCACCTACTAGTACACACTGAGGGAGCACTAGCGTCTGGGCAAAGGGGATCCTTGTGCAGAGCAGCTTGGGAGGAGCCCTGGACTTGAGTCAAAAAAGGTTGATTCCTGGCTCCATGAAATATAGAGTGGCCTTGGACAAGTTGCACAATCACACTGGCTTGCAATTGCCTCAATCACAGAACAGGTTGAGTAAGACCTGCCCTGAGTATCTCATGGGAACATAGTGAAGATTGAGTGAGCTAAGGTATATGAAACATGAGTTATTCTATCAGTGACTTTGCTCCCTTTGTCCTTGGCTGGGCTATGTTTTGAGTGTTTTGAAATAAACAAATCCCTCAAGTAAGTGTTTCTACTCATAGTTTTGACTAGGAGACTTGTTACTGTAAAGGTCATTTACATCTAGTATGTTTTGAACATTTTATGTATTTATTTCTTCCCTCAGGGAAATCTATTCTCTGCATGATAGAATCCTTACTCATCTTTTCATAATTCAGCATAAATACTGTAATCACTTTAAAATCACTGGTAGGAAAGGCAGGTCTTTTAAAGCCTCCATCATTTAGTACAAGACTAAAGAATGACCTTGTCTGAAATACAGGATATAATTATTTCAGGTTCTGAAGAAAACAACTGTTCTTTGAACAGTCTATGCCTCTCCTCTGTGTTTCTTTAAAAAGAATTGCAATCTCTAGTGAGAAAGATGCTACAAAAATAGAAATGCCAATCTCTAAGATCTTAAGGAACTTTCAAAATAATAAATAATTAATTTTCACAGCAATCCTGATATGATTAATCTTATTTTAGAGATGAGGCCAACAGAGGTTAAGGGACCTGCCCAAAGTTATAAGCAGCTAAGCCTGAAATAGAAGCCAACCTGAAAATTAGAGTTTCTCATGAAAAGGTTCTTAATTTGGTACATTTACCAAGCATGTACTATGGTCTAGGACCCTTATCATCTAGGACAGCGGTTCTCAACCTGTGGGTCGTGACGCCTATGGAGGTCGAACGACCCTTTCACAGGGGTCGCCTAAGACTATTGGAAAGCACCTATTTCCCATGGTCTTAGGAACCAACACACCACTCCTTGGTGTAGCAAAATGTAGCAATGTAGTTTACTGTTGTCATATTAAGACTGTTACCCATGCTATACCACAATTCAAGACAAAATTTCTTTTATTTGTTATTAGAAATAAATATTTCACAATATATAATTACATATTGTTTTTGTGATTAATCACTATGCTTTAATTATGTTCAATTTGCAACAATGAAAATACATCCTGCATATCAGATATATTTACATTATAGTTCATAACAGTAGCAAAATTACAGTTATGAAGTAACAACGGAAATAATTTTATGGTTGGGGGTCACCACCACATGAGGAGCTGTCTTAAAGGGTCACGGCATTGGGAAGGTTGAGAACCACTGATCTAGGAGCTCATGACCTAGTGGGTAACACACACACACACACACACACACACACACTTAATATAAAGCAAACAGCAATGCATATTATAATTAGACTAGAGGCCCAGTGAATGAAATTCATGCTTAGGGGGTGTATCCCTCAGCCCAGTCTGCACCCTCTCCAATCTGGAACCCCTCAAGGGATGTCTGATTGTGAGAGGGATGTCTAATATCCCTCTCATAATCCAGGACTGCTGGCTTCCAATTGCTCACCTGCCTGTCTTCCTGATTGCCCCTAACCAATTCTGCCTGACAGCCTGATCACCCCCTAACCACTCCCCTGCCAGCCTGATTGCCCGTAACTGCTCTTCCCTGCAGGTCTAGGTCCCCCATAATTGCCCTTCCCTGCAGGCCTGGTCACCCCTAACTGCCCTCCCCTGCTGGCCTGATCAGCCACAATTGCCCTCCCTTGCAGGCTTGTTCCCTCCCAACTGCCCTCCCCTGCTGGCCATCTTGTGGTGGCCATTTTGTGTCCATACTGGGGCAGCCACCTTTAACCACATGGGGGCAGTCATCTTGTATGTTGGAGTGATGGTTATTTGCATATTACTCTTTTATTAGATAGGATAGAGGCCTGGTGCACTTATGAGGACTGGCTGGTTTGCTCTGAAGGGTGTTCCAGATCAGGGTGGGGGCTCCCTTGGGGCATGGGGCAGCTTGGGCGAGGGTCCTGTAGGCTGGCCACGCCCCCCGATGACCCAAACGGAGGCCCTGGCATCTGGGATTTACTTATCTTGTATAATTGAAACTTTGTAGCCGTGAGCGAAGTCCAGTGCCAGCCAGGAAGCTTGGCTTCCTCCATCACTGGGGAAACCCAAGCCTCCTGCTTGCTCCATGGCTGCAGCCATCTCGGTTGGGTTAATCTGCATACTTGCTCCTGATTGGCTTGTGGGCGTGGCTTGTGGGCATAGCAGGGGTACAGTCAATTTGCTTTAGACTTTTTTTCAGTTTCTCTAATATGTATGTATCCTAGATTTGAGTTCCCTTAAAATGACATAGGGTGAATGAGAAGGAGTGAAGGCATGAGAAGAGTGAGAAAGAAAAGAAGGGGGAGAAAGAATAGGAGTGCATTTTTGAGATTGCTGTTCTGGGCAATGGGGCTCTATTTTGCTGCAACCTCCTGAGAAGAAAACAGACGGCCTCCCAGGGAGGTGACCCTAAGGGAAGAGAGGCTGGGGCATTTATCAACCAGCTCCTGTCCCCCATGGTTGAGGGTTGCCTGACAAGGTGAGGTTAATACCCCCGCATTTGCACACTGCACTTGAGGCATTATCAGAGAAAGCAGAAAGATGCTCAGATGCTTGAGGTGGGTGGCTGTCAGCTAGAGGTGAGTTTGAGCTCACAGGGACCATCCACCACAGCTATGGCTGAAAGAGAGAAGGGCTGAGGGGATATAATGTGGGCCACCACTCCAAGCTTTTTTCTTGAATTGGTGACTTTGTACAGGCTGTTCCCTCTGCTGGCCTTCTCTTCCCCCTTACTCTGCATGTAACTGAATCCTGTCTGTTCTTTAGCTTTCAGCTTTAATGTCATTTCTTCACAGACATCTTCCCTGGTCTCAATTACATCTCTTGGGTAGTCTCTCTCATAGTAAAGTAGAATATACATAGCATATATGTGCATATCCCGTTGGATTTGTGATTATATATGTATATGTCCCATGCTGTGTCTGTCATCCACATGAAACTAACTCTTGGCCTCTATTATAGGTGCACAACTGATGAATGAATGAAGATAAAGTTATAAACCTAAGTATGTAGTCCAAGAACCAGTCTCAAGTCTTTCTTCTGGCAGCAAAAGCAGGGACTTGGTTTTCCATCAGGCTTGGAAGAGCTCAGGTTCCTTAGGCAACAGCTGGTACAATAGAGGGGGGAAATTTGGGGTCAACACACAAACAGGGAAGGATTCAACAAATATTTGCAGAGCTTCCACTATGGGTCAAGCCCTGTCTTGGTGAAGGGAATATAAAAAGTGTAAAGACATAGTACCTGCTTTCAGAGGGTGGTCATGGCAGTCTCGGGAACTTATAAGTGGTGAGATGATTGGCCGATAATAAAGCACTAGAGGAGTTTATGAAGGCTGGACTAGATGGTTCTCTGGAGCCTTCCAGCCTTTTAATCTAAGGCATTCATAATCAAGTGGGGCCAGGATCAGGGAGGTATGCGGCTCTAAGGGAGATTCTTGAACTATTTCAATTCAAGGGGTGCTTGAAAATAGCTTTGCTCACAACTCTCAAGTGCTGCCCAGCACATGGGAAGATGGTTTCAGATACAGAGTGCAGCTATGCAGTTCCCCATCCAGGCTAGAACGTGGTTCCACGCCACTTTCTCTGTGGTAGATGAGTAGACATGGAGGATTAAATTGGGCAAATGTTGTTTAGTCTAAACATCCATGCTTTAATACATTTTTCTTTGTGATAGTGGCCCAAAATGAGTGGTAACATTGAATAACATGTGGCATAATATAGCTTTAAATTTGAAACTCAGAAAGTACATTTTTACATGTGAGATATTCTGTGGTAACATCTGCTTCAACTACAGTAGATACTAGTACAGGATCCGAGTGTTAGATCCTGAGAAATGAACTCATTCATGATGGCCCCATGTCTTTGAATCACTTTTCCTAAACCACTGTCAATGCAGACACTCCGATTTCAGAGTGTTCAGAAGTTCTCAGGAATTCGAAGAGACAACATTCTGAAGGCATGAAGGGGAAGGGAATGAGCAAAGGTCTAGGAATTCAGAGCCCTGGTTTCTTGTCCCATTCCACCGCTAGGCAGCTAGACAGCAGTGGGCACGAACCTTTCTGGTCTCAGTTTCCCCAATGATAAAGTGTTTCCTGACTTTTCAGATCTCATCACAAATGGAAAACCCAGAGACACAGTGCAATATGTCTGAGTAAGAGGTTGGGTCCTGGAGTCAGACTGTCTGTATTCAAGTCTGTGCCCCACCACTTACCAGCTGTGGGGTTTTCAACAATTTACTTTACATCTCTCTGTCTACCTTCTCATCTCTGTAATGGAGTAAAGATGCTTTCTGTGTTATTGGATAGTTGTAAGGATTAGCTGACTTCATAGACATGAAAAACATCAAGAACAGATGACATAACTTTTTGCTAATAGTGCTCATTGTAGCATTGTAACAGAAAAATCTGGACATAACTTAAATAGCTATCACTGGAGAATCAGTTATATAGACTGTTAAAGAATGAGGTTGAGTTCTATATATTTTTATTAAAGATCTCCAAGATACATGGTTAATAGAAAAAAAAAAGACACAAAACAGGAAAAAGCCTGCTCCCACGTGTGAGTTCCTTTTTTAAGGGCACACATTGAAGTGTACTAGTGTGGGCATAACATTTCTAAAAGAACATAGAGAAACTCTCAATAGTTGTTATTTCTTAGAAGGAGATTAGGGTGGGGATAGGTTAAGAGAGGGTTAACTTTCAATTTATGCCCTTCTACTTGAATTTGTTACCAGATGTATGAGAATGGAGACAAAGAATGTGTTTTTCAAGAAATTCTTAAGTTAGAGGAGAATCCAAGATGGCGGCATAGGTAAACACCTATACTGCTGCCTCGCACAACAATTTCAAAACTACAACTAAAAGACAGAACGGACATCATCCAGAACCACAGGAAAACTGGCTGAGTGGAAGTTCTACAACTAGAGGGAAAGAGAGGGGCTCACGGAGACCCAGAGGAGCTGCAAAAAGCTGAGGTACGGAGACGCGCATGTGGAGAGAGCGGTTGCTGGAGAACCTGGCTGGCTTTCTCTGGCGGGAGGGAAATGGAGACTCTCAAAGGCATTGAACCCCTTATCCTACGACACTAAACCCCAGATCCAGCCGAAACTCATATGGGGGGAGTTTGGACTGTGAAAAGGGAGAAGTGCACGGAAATTTAGGGGAGTCGCAAAGGATTGGAGGTCTGGTCGCGCATGGCACCACGCGGAGGACAGATTGCTGATTGTGCCACTGGCTTTCGCGAGTGGGCGGGAGACAGACCCTCCCAACTGTGCCACTTCTGAGTCCACTAAACCCCTGTTTCGGGCGAAACCCTGGAGACCTAGACTGCTGTGGTCCTGGTGCGCAGGGGAGCCGGAAAGACAGCGGTTAGAGGCACTGCGGGCGCGCGCACAAGGACCGCTCCAGCCATTACCCAGTCACGTGAGGCTCAGAGGCCGTGGAGGGCGGGGCTGACTGGAAGGCAAGGCGGTCCCTTAAGCCGTGAGACTCCACCCATCCCAAGCTCAACAGAGGCTTCTGTGGCTGAATCCAGCACAGAAGTTTCCCTGGCATAGTGAAAATGCCGAGACAAGGGAAGGGATTACAAGTAAAAGAAATGGAGGAAAAAAAAGGACTGGATATAGAGTTCCAAACCACA
>JAAGEH010002531.1:13523270-13804738 GCA_011751065.1 Lasiurus cinereus
ATAAAGCATCAAACAGACTGTGAAATTACAGCAGAAAGATTAAAGTTAGGTGAGGTAGATAAGTGATCAATCAAAGGACTTGTATGCATGCATATAAGCATAACCAATGATCACAGACACTGGGGGGTCGGGGTATGCCTGGGAGGGAGGGGGGGCAATGGGGAGATATGTATAAAAAATTAATAAAAATTAATTAAAAAAAGAAATTCTTAAGTTAAAAACAAAAGCAAAAATCATAATACTTGCTTTGCCAGACTCAGAAGATCATTCTGAGGAATGAATGTGGGACACTATATCTAAAAGCATTGTGATCCTAGCTGTTTTGGCTCAGCAGATAGAGGATCGGCCTGAGGACTGAAGGGTCCTGGGTTCAATTCCAGTCAAGGGCACATACCCAGGTTGTGGGCTTGATCCCCAGTAGGAGGCATGAAAGAGGCAGCCAATCAATGATTCTATCTTATCATTGACATTTCTATCTCTCTTTCTACCTTTTCCCCTTCATCTCTGAAATCAATAAAAATATATTAAAAAAAATAAAAGCATTGTGAACTGGAAAATGCTATGGCAATGTAATGCAGTAGTAAAATGAGAGGTTTTGGCCTGGGAAAATAAAAAAGTCCTACATGTGCATGTTTGTTGAAGTAAGCAGGGCTTAGAGTATTTGCACAACAATTAAAAAAATAACTTTAACAGTGATAATAGCAGTAGTATTGACTACGCACAGTGAGTAGCACTGGATCATTAACAGCAGTATTAAAGTAGTATTGGTAGCACCTGGGGATACCATGGAACTCAAAGCTTCTCTTCCGGAAATCAATTTATTTTTCCATTTACATAAAGGGTAAGAGTCCTTCCCCAAGAATTTTGCACTGGAGTCATAATTATTTTGCAGCTTTGGAAACATGAATTCAATGTTAAAATTCCCAGTGTTTCAAGTGTTTTCACTTTCCTCTGATGAGGGATAACTATTAAGAAAAGGTTCCCAATTAGAACCCCTGCCTCTTTCATTAGACAATCATTGATGAAAAAGATTTATCTAAGTGGAAAGTTGAAAAAAATAACATCAGCAAGGGCTTTTAATTCAGGCTAATTTCAAATGTGAGAATTATGTGTTTTTGAAATCAGGCCCTGGTGGGAAAGAAATGATAAGTGCTCCCCTTTTCCTCATTTCCCACAAACTGGAAATTTTGAGTCAACCTTAAGGAACAGAGTTCCTGCTTTGTGTTCAATTGTGAAAAAGGATGTTCTATAATTGTATAAGACCTGAGGAGTTAGATGGGATCAGGCAGTTTAGGGTAAGGGCCGCTGGGAGGGAAGATGGTAGATAAAGAAGAGATGAGCCAGTTGGTCAGGATGTGAGCAAGACAGGTGAAATGTACTGGTCACTCATAAAGCAGCCCTTGCCTCTGAACCCAAGAGCAGGAACTAAAATCAGGAAGATGAGGGTAAAAGGAGATTGACTGGTGTTTTTTGTTTGTTTGTTTTTTGAAAGAGCCAATAGAAGGCAAGAGCAGCAAATATAAACCCCTAGACTAGTGTGCTTCTGGGGCAATCTTTTTAGGACCCCTCTTGCATGCTGAGAGCTTCATTACTTTTGCTGTAATAAACTTCACTTCCCTTTGCTTACCTCTCCCTTGTCCATGAATTCATTCATAGACTTCTCAAGACAATGAACCCAACCGTTCAGACTGGCATCTCATACTAGTAAGCTTGATTGCATCTAGCAAATACAAGAAAAATCCTCAAGACTCCCTACTCTGGGGTTTGTGAGCCTGGACACACAGCTTTGGGATGCCCCTGCCCTTCCATCCCTGCTTTCTGTCACAGTCCCATGGACAGCGGCCCCCAAACTTAGCCTAGAATGCAAAGCCATTGCGGCTTTCCATTCCGGGTATAATTCTGCACACAGGCCACCGATCTGCCTTGTTCACCTGTTCCCACCATTTCTGCTTCCTGCTTTCTGAGCTGAGCACCCCTTGGGGTCCCTGACAAATCAGTTTCCATCTCTACAATCACCACCCTTGGCCAGAAAGCTGGGAAGTGGATTTGTGTACACTGTTGGTCCCATCCATCTGTCGAGTTTCAAGCCTCAGGGGCTGTCCATTTGGAGGTGTGCTGGAGCTCTGCCTCTCTCCTACTTCTTCCCACTTCCCCAGGAATAGAAGTGTGTCTAGCATGGCTCCTCCATATTTCTCCCACTCCCAATCCTCTCATCGGATTGCAAAGAGCTGCATTTACCCAGTTGGGGACTCTGCCTGTCATCCTGATTTCTTTGGTTATCTGAAGAGCAAATTGCAGAAATGTCGACAGTGCATTCTCCCTTAACCGTTTCTCTCAAAAAGCCTCCCTTCTAAGCAGTGCTGGTGAGTGACTCCGCCTCCCAGCTGCTCTGAGCTGCTTCTCACCTCTTCTCCCTGCCAAGGCCCCAACCATTTCTGCCGGCTGAGCTGCCTGTCACAGAAACCTCACCTCGCCCCAGATTTGAAGAGAAGGATTTGGATGCTTAGAGTAGTTATAAAGCATTCCTTTTTCCAGTGACACAGGAATTCAACCACATGACTCCCGCTGGTGTTTTGGAAAGGCAGCTGGAAGGGAGGAGAGCTCTTGGAAGGATGCTGTGTTTCCTAGGCACAGACTGCCTCCCTGGAGACTCAGGACAGTGCCTCAGGCCATGTGGCCTGAAAGCGAAGAATGGAGACAAAGAAATCTCTGCCCTGGATTAACAATTGGCTATTGAGCTCTGATTCTCACTGGGTTCTTTCCACCACCACCAAGAACCAGTCCCCTAATTCAGAGCAGACATTCCTGCAGCCTGAAGAACTGGGGAAGTGACAGGCAGCAGGGGCTAGGGGTGCCTTTGTGTAGTTTTGGGGTATAAATTGTGGACCAATTGCAATAATGTCCACATTTAAGCTTTGTGGTCATTGAGACAATAACTGATACTTCATAGTGAGCATTTATCTAAGATTTATGCCCTTTATATCTTTAAATTTGCAGAGCTTCTCAAGTGTCTTACTTGTAGTCATTTAATCACTATAATATAACCCATTGAAGTGGTTGATTTCATTATTATCCTCATTTTACAGTTGAGAAAACTAAAACTTGGAAAGGTTAAGCAACTTCCGTAGGACCACACATTTAGGAAATCACCTAAGTACAATTCAATCCAAACAGCTGGCTCCAGTATGTACTCTGAACCAATGCACATACTACTGTTCCCAGGGATTGCTGGTTAGGGATCCCTTTATGGAATGTACACATGAGTAGTTGGGGGGCAAAGGAGGCTACCCCTAGCATTACATAGAGCTGTTGACCCAAAGAACACAATGTATGGAAGAGTGGAGGTGAATTTTTATTTTGATCTGAAAATAAAATAAAATAGAAGGAAATAAGAAAATACTGATTGGGATCTAAAAATCAAAATAAACGAACAAGGAATCTAATGAACAAAATAAGCAGATAAGTAAAATAGAACCAGAGTTATGGAAACATTGAACAGACTGGTAAATCTCAAAGAGAAGTGGGGAAGAGATTAACCAAAGAATTCATATGCATATAAGATTTACCTATGGACACAGACAATAGGTTGGTGAAGGTGGGGGAGGGGAGTTTAGGGGAGCAACTGGGTGGAGGGGGACAATGTGGGTGGGGGAAGGGGGACATCTGTGATACTCTCAACAATAAAGATTTAAATTAAAAAAAAAAGACTGGCCGAAACTGCTTTCGCTCAGTGGATAGAGCGTTGGTCTGCGGATTGAAGGGTACCAGGTTCCATTCTGGTCAAGGGCATGTGCCTTGGTTTCCAGGGGACATCCCCAGTGGGGGGCATGTAGGAGGCAGCTGATCAGTGTCTCTCTTTCATCGATGTTTCTAATTCTATCTCTCTCCCTTCTTCTCTGTAAGAAATCAATAAAATATATATTAAAAAAAAAAGACTGAGTAGGAAAGGAAGAAGAAGAGAAAAAGGGGAAGGATAATTAAAACACATTCGTTCATTTACTTGATAAATGAGTGTCTCCTATGTGCCAGGCCTTGTGTTAGACGCTAGGAACCAATGGCTAGCAAAAACAAAAAGACAAGATTGGGGAACTAGTAGCTTAATTGGGAAAGCAACCTTCATCAACCAACCACATGTGTACATTTCAAATGATATCTCCTATTTAGTGCTGTGAAGGAAAATGCCATGGGGCTTCACAAGGTATAAGATGGACCTGGCCTCGTTGGTCTCCTGCTTGAAGTGTGCTGGGCAGAGGCTGACTGCCTTGCCTCTTTCAGGGGGAAGGTGAAGTTGATTCTAAAATTCTTGAGTGAGTAAATCTTGCTGATATGATAGTCATCTTAGTTTCTCACTAGAAGTTTGAAAAGGAAGTCTGCCTTTAAACTTTCCCCAACCTGTTCTAATTTTAACTTTATTTCTCCTGGTTCAGTGCCCCTTTCCCTAAATCACTGTGTCTCCAAATCACCGTCATTTCCCCTTCAGTAGCAGTTTCTCATTGGGCAACTGTCTCCTGAAGAACTCATTTGTCAGTGACCCCACTGCCATTCCTCCAGCTTGGCAGGAACATCTGGGAGCCAGTTGGCTCACCTCAAATTCCCTTCAGCCGTCTCTTTCTTTCTGGAACATTGATCTGAAGCAAAGACTCCAATGTTCTTCTCCATTTATTAGACTCTCTTTAGGTTATCTGTAGGCTATTTTGACACTATATTTTTACAATGAACAGAATGTACAGCTTCTTACAGACAATATTTTATCAATAACATTTAATAACATTTAAACTAATATACATTAGTTTCTATTTCTCTATTCTCCCTTCATACCATAATAGGAAAACATTGGCACTCTCAAAATTCCAAAATAATGATGTTGGTACAGCAGCCCAGAATATCTATGTCATTGGTGGTACTGAGTTTGTGTAGCATAGTTAATACTGATTTTTCAGATTTCTTTTTGGAGGTCAAAAACGTCTCATTAGCTTATTGTGTTTTCGCCAGTGGGAGTTATATTTTGATGAAAATTGAGAGAATGATGGCTCTTTTTACCACTACTCTGCCTTGACTGCTATTTGCCCAGGATATTCTTCATGTGGACATTGAGTGGAGTCCAAAGTGCTGGGTCACTGCTGCCTGACAGGGGCTCCTTGTGTTTGGATTTTGGAATTTACAGCCACTGTGAGAGTCAGCAGTCAAAAAACACACGTACTCAAAACATATTTCCATTTCCCCCCTTTCCATTAAACTGCTGCTTACAACCGGGGCATAAAAACAGATACCAGAATCTAAGGGTCCATATTTACTATTTCTCTGAAGGACACACTGGAGACTCTGGCAAGGTCCCTCCCGAAGGGACCTCCTCACCAAAAGGTGCTGAGCCCAGCTGCCTCTCCAGATACTACAGGGCATCTCATGCCTTGTTTTCAAAAGAAGGTGTCTCCCTCATTTCTGAAAATGTTTTCCAGCCAGAGGGCTGTGAGACCCTTTCTAGAATTTCCCGCTCTCAGCACTTGGAAGGGTCCCTGGGTGACTGTCCTGACCCTTTTCACCGGAGTGTTCACTTCTGGTGATTCCCCCCGCCTGCTTGCACTCTCTCGCGGGAATAGTCTTGTAGTGAGACTTTCCAAAGGGAACATAAGTCCAAGTAACACATTCCGACATTCATTCAGGCAATGCCAATTGTGCAGCACCATTCACCGGTCCTGGGCTGGGGCTGCACCAAACAGTGGTGAGCAAGACAGTGCTGGGCTCTGTCCTACTGGAGCACACGATCTATCGGAGGGGATGGAGATACCAAACGATCACACAAATTTAAGATTAGAATCATGAAAAGTGCTGAATGAAAGGCAAGAAGCCAGGATTGTGGAGGTGGGGCAGGGGGTTCCCGGTGAGCAGAGACCTGAAGGACATTGCCCTTCTGGTGCCTTGCCTTGGCTGGCTGCTCTGGAGCATGTACACCTAGTGGAGCAGGGCTTTCTCAGGGAGTATCTCATTCACCAAGGCCAGTACAGATTATTCGCTTAGCACGTGGTGGAGGATGTCTGGTCAGCCTCTTGTATCCTTTGGAACCAGAGCCTGGTCTCTCAAAATAAGAGGAGTATTCTCCTAAGTCTTCCTCTGCAACATTTAACTTACAGTAGGGTATTGGAGAGGAAGTACAACTACAGAGGCATTAAACTTAAAGCATTTAACAACATCATCTTATCTGGTCCTCATGCCACCCTCAGAGGTAGACTATCTTTTATCCCCCCTATTTTATAGGAACATAAGCAGACAAGATGGGTGTTTCACCATTCATCCCTTTACTCCCCTTATTGTAACACTTAACACTTTATTGTCATGACTTACTTGCTAGTATGCTTCCCCCACAGGATTTTAAGTTTATGAAAGCAGCTATAATCACCACCACATCTCGGGCACCTAGCAAGTGCCAGGACATAGAAATAATTATTTGTTGAAAGAATAAATAAGTGAATAAATGACTTGTTACAAAGGAAATCTGTGTTCTGGAGGAAGAAAAAGACATTGAACTAATTTTCCAAACAAGACTACTTTGTCCCCGATGGGCTGGAATTCAAGGCAACAATAAATGTAAGGGCCAACACAATTTTTCACGTGCCTGAACTGGGAGTCTGTAAAAGACATGTAAAAACACACAACACTTATCTTAAGCCTCTCCCACAAAATTATTACCTCCACCTCTGACTGTTGTCAGCCCTGCTGCCAAGAGACACAATGAGCACCCCCATCCCCCACTGCAATTTCCTGCTCTGCTTCATGTCAAGATAATCTCTGAGTATGTTTGTTTTACATGTCGAAGCTGAGACCAGAAGTCCTGTATGGCTGTTTTAGACACGTGTCTTCATCAGGACAAAAGTGAAGTTAGATTAGCATTAGCCACGTGGTGTGCCCTGTGCCCCTCCTCACATCCCTCCTCGTTTCTCTTCTGATGGGAAGAGAACTCCCTCCACCCTTTTGGTAGTGAACTGATATGTAAAAGCCGGTGTCCAGGTTGTCAACACTGCTCTACTTGTGGTTCTTCAATGATGGGGGCAGGGTATTCAGGCTAGAGTTTAGCAAAGAGGAAGAACTCAGGAGCCATTTGTTTATACCCATTAGCCAGGGGGATGGGTGTCTCCAGGTTTCTCGCTGAATCTCAGTGAATTTGTTCACTGTTCTAGGCCTTTGCTCCTGGATGCAAATCAGAGCAGTGGTAACTTGAGAGTTGGACCCATACCATGTCTGCTCGTGGCTGTAGCACAATGTCCCCAGCTGTTCTATCACCAACTCTGTTGTCCCTATTCTGGGGTGTTAAGTTTCCTGCCCTAACAACTGTTCAAAGAACTTGACTTGAGTCAATTGTATGAAACTATTTTTTAGTGGCTAAGCAGAGAGGATGTGGGGTTAGAGCTGGATATGATGCACTCAATGGTGCTTTAAAACATAGTGAAGTTAGCAGTGCCCCAGGTTTCACTCAGATCCCCCCAAAGTTGTTTGAATGGGAGAGTTATCAGAATGAGGCTCACAAAGTAGAAATCCACAACAATTTTTCTAACTCCTTAGGAGTCCTGTTTTGAATAATGAATAACTAAGGGGAAAAGTTGGGGTCCACACGGATGAGGTCTCTTTTTCAAAGAGAAAAATAGCAAAACAAAAAATTTAAAGTTTATCTTCTCTAGATTATCCAGAAAAAAGGAACTCATCCTAGAAGCAATGAAAGTTTCATAAGAGTATTTATAAATAAAATCATGGTGACTTGGTATCTGAATAGACCAGGAGTTAGGAAAGCAGTTGCTAGTCCCTTAACTACTTGTATAACTTTGGGAAAGTCACTTCCTACTTTTAAACCTCATTTTACTCATTTTCAAAATGATGTGACTGGGTTGGATAATTTCTAGGGTGCTCTTTGCAGCAATACAATTCTCTGGTTGAATGAAATAATGTAAATGTCTAAAGGAAGATTGTAGAATCTGTTTTTTTTCAGTGGAGTGAGGTTGGCTTCTGAGCTATTACTTAGAAGGAATTTTTTAAACCGCAAACCAGTAAGTGGCTATTCAGTTAAACAATCTGTAACTGAATTTAAATTACATTTAAAAAAAATCCAATCCTGCTGGAGTATGCCTAAAGACATTGAACTGAGTTGACTATTTCAACATGACTTGAAAAAAGTAATGGGATCAGTAGTAATATTAAATGTTATTGATATTATAATAATATTAAAAAGAGAAATAATTCTAGTAGCATTACTGTACCACAAAGAAGATACAGAACAACACAACCCCTATTATTAGTCATTGTGGCATTCAGTTATTTTCTAATGCCATCGCAAAACATGTGTAATCAGGAAAAGAACGTCTGCACTAAACCTTGTCAGAAGAACTAAGGCAATTGGAATGTTGGAAGTACTGTCTCTGAGGACTCAGAAAGCAAAAGTTCATCTAAAATCCTATATAATAAAAGCCTATGTGGTCGTGACGCCCTCACGCCATAACAACCCATCACCAGGAGGTTGCGTGTGCAGCAGGCTCACTCGGGTGGGCGGGGACTTGATGCTGTGTGCGCTGCAGAGGTGGGTCCCACGGCTCTGTGCAGGGAGGCCAGGGGTTCTGAGGGTGCCGGCAGGGGCTTAATGCTGCGAGACACCCTCCCCCACCCCCTCTGAGTGCATGCATTTTGTGCACCAGACCTCTAGTTTTATATAAGAGTATTTTTCCATTGAGCTCTCTAGTGAGCCTGTCTCAGAATCAGCTGGGGTGTGAAAGTGCCCACATTAGACCCCACCTAGACTCATGGGATTAGAATTCTGGTAGCTGGATGTCTTAACAAGCACCCCATATGCAGGAAAAATCCTGAGAAAACTAAGGTCTAGAAATATTCTTGGGGTGGGGGACTTTCTTTGCAGAAAACACCACAATGGCCCTCAGAAGGAAGAGAATATTCTAGGAACCAACAAATGAGGAAAGATGCTTTGTGTTAATTTATCAGCATCCAGTTAGGAATAAGATGCATTAGATCATTTTATTAGAATAAAAAGGGGCACAGGCCTGAGCATCTGCCTCGAGCTTAGCCTGGTGGGGGTAGCAAGCAGAGTGTAGTGCAAAGAGCATTGGCTTGTGAGACAGATGATCCTGGGGTGGGGTCCTGATTCTGCTCAACTCCAGAATGCAAGCTGGAATATCAGCAACGTGTTTAGTTTTGTTAGGACTGTACATCCCAGCACCGTATGGTAGGATCTCAATAAATATTAAATAAATCTTTGCATTCATTTCCTACTGCTGCTGTGTAACAAATTACCTCAAATTTAGTGGTTTAAAACAACACAATTTATTCTTTTATACTTCTGGAGGTCAAAAGCCTAAAATGATTCAGTAAAGCTGCATTCCTGTTAGAGGCTCTAGGGAAGAATCTGTTCTCTAGTTTTATGATTTTTTTTTTCCAGCTTCAGAGGCCACCTGCATTCCTTGGTTCATGGCGCCATCCACCATCCTTAAAGCCAGAAGCATAGCATCTTCAAATCTCTCTCTGCCTCTCCCTGACTTCTCATTTGGTCTTCATACCTCTATCTCCTCCTCTGGCCCTCATGCCTCTCTCTTATCAAGACTCTTGCGATTACAGTAGACCTATCAGGTGATCCAGGATAATCTCCTCATTTCAATATCCTTAATTTAATCATACTGCAAAGCCCCTTTTGCATATAAGGTAACATACTCACAGGTTTGGGGGATTAAGATGCAGACATCTTTGGGAAGCATTGTTCTGTCTCCTACAATGCTGTTAAACAAAAATTTCTTAACTTCTCTAAACCTTGGATTTCTCCTCTGCAAAATGGAGTTTCTATAAGGCTTATAAGTAGTGTACTGATTGTAAATGTACAATAAAGGGAGGCTATTATTTGTATGCCTTCTAATTATTCTAGAACCAAACTGTTTATAAGGAAATGAATTAAATATACTAAATTGATTTCTTTCTTTCTTGTGAGTAGTTCATTATCAGCATATACTTCCTCTGCCAATACTTTATATACCACTATACATTTAGTTTAGTTCTTAATTTAAATAAAATATAAATATTCAGAGGACCTTAGGAAACTTTCAAAAAGTCCTTCACTAAACTTTTAAGGGCTTAGCGAAGAAAAGAGAACAGCTACAGATATTTTAAGTAGACAGAATGTAATATAGGCCAATAGATAATTCTAAAACCATCGGAAGGACAAAGGAGCAAGGATCAGCTGCAGCCACTGGCAATATTGAGTTTAAAAGCACACTGTTGTAGGGGATCACAGGTTCAGGAAGCTCCACCACAGTGAACACAACAGCCTTTCCATACCCTTAAGGCCTGAGACTAGAAATTGGAAGCCACCACCTGCCTCAACACCTTGAGACCTTGTTTGTCAGTAGAAACAGTCGTAAGAACATGTTAAGAGTTTGACAAATGAGTTAAAATGCATACAGCTAATTTAAATAGTGAGACAATTCTCAAAGCAGTGTGTGATGAGAATAAACTATGACCAAATAAGCACCTGGCTCAACTGGGTTCTCAATAAGGATTCTTTCTCTTTCCTTTTATTCCCATATAGCTTTTGCCCACCTGAGGCAAAAATGCAGGAAAGCCTTTGGTTTGTAGTGGCCCCAAGCTCATTTAGCCAGATATTACTTTCAATGAATCTCTGAACCCTACTATGCCACATGGCTTTGGCCACATTAGTGACTTTCTTGGTATAACCTTGAATATGGTACATGATTTCTAAACCACCTAAGATAATCTTGGGGAGCATCAAAGCAAAAACAGAACAACAACAAAGAGCCCGCCACACAAGGGCCCTTACATGTATTTGATTATTAGAGGTAAGAAGGACAATTTTGAACCATAGCACTGGAATTAGATGATGGGAAGTGGGAAATTACTCTTTGCTGGACCTGAGATTGCTTTTTTTGGCATCTCCACACGAAGTTACCACTCATCATTTTGGTAACCTATTGTCAAGCAAAAGAAGGTTTACATTTTTGGATTAAGAACATTACATTCTCTTCCATTACGCTAATTTACATAGATTGAAGGTCACCATTAATACCATGTAAAGTGTGATCCTTTTAGTCATTTTCACCGCCTCATTTATTTAAATAAAGCTGTGTTCTTCTCCTTCTTTTTCTTCTTCTTCTCCTTCTCCTTCAAGGAAACTGGCCCTGAGAGGCCTTTTTTTTAAAAAAAAAAAATATTTTATTGATTTTTTTACAGAGAGTAAGGGAGAGGGATAGAGAGTTAGAAACACCAATGAGAGAGAGAGACATCGATCAACCGCCTCCTGCACAATCCCCACTAGGGATGTGCCCACAACCAAGGTACATGCCCTTGACCAGAATCGAACCTGGGTCCTTTCAGTCCCCAGGCCGACGCTCTATCCACTGAGCCAAACCGGTTTTGGCTAAAGCTGTGTTCTTGACCTCACATGGTAGGAAGACCTTACACTAACACAAAGCACTAGTTTTTCGGTGTGAAATGAAGTACACGTTTAGAGCAGTGAGCGCATGGGCAGAGCCCCCAGCTGAACACTGCAGGCTGGCTGGTCTGTGATGGGAACAGCCCTCAGGGCTTCCCCACAGCCGTGTGTTTGGAAAGCCCTAGCAAATCTGGCCCTGTGCCAAGCAACTGAGGGGCACATTTTTTTCTTATGAATTGAATGAACCACCCTCTCCTCCACCGCTCCCCTCCCCCCTGCTGCAGACCCACCCATGGAAGGCTCCAGGAACAGCTGGGTGGAATTAAATGGCATTTATTCCTGTATTGGTTATGGCCACGGGCCAGGAATTCTACACCCAAGACATACGCAGCCTCCAGCACACATGAGCAGTGGTATTGATTGTGGTTGGAGCTCTCCTCGCACTGTGGACAGGATGTGAATGATTAATTTTTCTATTAAAACATTCCTGAAGAATATGGAAGGACTATTTGGTTTTTGCTCTGGGCCTGGTTTTCCTGATACCCATGTAATTCTCACGTGTCCATGACAAAGGGGAGAATTGCACAATTAGGCCATAGATTCAGATGACTCACACGACTAATCCAGCCAGAAGTGTCCACAAGGATCTAGTCTCAGATTCACTAAGTAATTATCTAGTGACTTCATGCGACACTGGATTTAGTTGGAAAGACTTGATATTATAAAAGTATAATTTCCCTCAAATTAACCTGTATGGTCACCTGGAAAATTAAATGTGCTGAAATAACTGGGGAAAAAAGAAAAAAGAAAAATAGATTATGAGGCAGGGGGTGGGAGGAGGAGATATAGGGGGGCGGGTGGGTAGATCAGCCTTATCAGATGGAAAATCCACAATGAAGCTATAGCAGCTTCAATGTTGTAGTATTAGGTGAGAAGAGATACTCAGATGAGTAGAACAGGATGGACAAAACCTATTGTCTATGGGAATTTATAATAAAATTTGTAATTCAAATTAAAAAAAGTTATAGGATGTTCAGGAAGAGTTGAAAAATTAAGTTACAATGTTACCTCTCAGGATATTTCACCCTTCTCCCATCCATTAAATCTGGATGGGCTAAAGATTGAAACATTTAAAGATACATGAGAGACTAAAGGTATGTGCGTATGTGCAAGTGGAGAAGCCTTTCTAAACACAACTCTGAACCCTGGAGTCATAATAGAAAAGATGGCTTCATTTGACTCCACAAAACCAAAATAGTTCATAGGAAAAGAAGTACAAATTCCTATATGCATATAAAAACATGCTCATCCTCATAATTAAGGAAATGCTAATTAAACATAAAAAAAAGAATACTTTTTTTTTTGCCTATGGGCAACTTTTAAAAGTTTCAAAATCAATATTGGTGAGAGATTGAGAAAAGGAGAATTTTCACATACTTTTTGAAAGAAGAACATGATAAAACCCTTTTGAAAGCAATTTGACTCTATCAACCAAATTTTAAATTGCCTAGCAATAACTCCTTTTGATATTATGACAAAAATATACCAAGCTATTTATCGAGCATTGCTTGTTCCAACAACAGCTTTAGTAACAGTAGAAACAATCTAAATGTCCAATGGGGGGATGACAAATAAATTACAATGTGTCCATATGATAACATATTATCTTACCATTAAAAAACATAAGTTCTGATAAATACAGTTACAAGATACATAGGTAAATGGCAAAATTTATTTGTGAGGCATTGTCAGGTGTGCATGGGACTCCAGGAACTGAGGCAGCCACTTCTACCTGAGGGAGGAGCAGCCAAAGATGAAGCCACCTGCTGGGTTCGCACCATGGAAAGAATCTGGAGCCTGGTTGGTGTCATTGAAATGTTGAATTAACCACCTTGCAGCCAGCCTTCCTTCAGACTTCTTGTTATAGGAAGTAAATTTTCTTCATTGTGAAGTAATGAATGATGGGTTGTCTGTTGATCGTAGCCTCCTTAAGTGTTGCACATAAAGTAAAATACAGATCACAGAAATACAGAACAACCTTGATGAGAGGTATTAACATTGCCTTCAAGTTGGTTTCTCAACCTCTCATTCTGTCTTTAACACGTACATCTTCTGGAGTAGCTCTGTGCAATACTACCGCAGCAGAGTTCTGACCAGAATGATCCTGTAGTGAGAAAATATTAAAAAAGGAAAAAGTAGGGTGGCTTGTGTGGCTCAGTGGTTGAGCATAGATCGAGGAACCAGGAAGTCATGGTTCAATTCCTTGCCCAGGCACATACCCAGGTTGCAGGTTCGACCCCCAGGATGGGGTGTGCAGGAAGCAGCTGATCAATGATTCTCTGTCATCATTGATGTTTCTGTCTCTCTCACTCTCCTTTCCTCTCTGAAATCGATAAAAAAAAATTTTTTTTTAAAGGAAAAAGTAGATGTGTAATAATTTACAACATAATGTTAAGTTTAAACATTTGACTTAAATTCCAAATAAAATTTTTTATAATTTTACCTTCCTGGATTAATGGAAATAAACTTATCAGTAATATATTAAAAACCTATTTCTGAGGAAAAACATTAAAAAACCATAAAAATATGTATATGGGTGCACATTTTTCTTTTGCCTCAGGCTCCACTGTGGCTTGGCAAGGCACTGTTTGGATCCTATTTTTACTTAAAATTGTGTGATTTTTGTTCATTACAGGTTTTGGCATTAATTTTGATTTTTAAAAATATTGCATGAAATAGTGTTTATCTTGATTTTTGAGTATTTTGGTGCTGGTTTATATCTTGCACCAGAGGTGAGTGTCTCACTCTCCTTATTCTTGTCTTAGGGGTAATACAATGTGTGCAAGACTTCTAGTCATGTGATCTAACTCTCTGCTGTCTAAATTTTGGGATATCCAGCTCCCCAGTTTTCTAGAGACTCTGTGGGTTGCTCCTCCTGTTTTCCTCCTAGCATCTTCAAATTAGGAATACCTCCCCCACTAAAGTCCCTGCTGAATAAGCCCTAACAGAATTCTTTGTGTGAAACTCTGAAATATGATTTAGAAATGCCAAAGCCAGTTGTTTATTTTGGATCAAGTCAGCAGATTGTCAGGCTCAAGGCAATATATGTAAAAAGCTCTTTGGAAGTTAAATTTGTTTTATTGTAATTCCAAGTGTTTTTATCTTTTCTAACCCATAGGCTGCTGAAGTATTTTCTGTAGTCAGGCTAGGAAAGGAGACATTTTTAGATAAATGACCTGGTACTACTCTCTAGAGACCCCATTCATGCTGCTGCATAGGAAACTTGCAAGGAGAGGCGGCTTTGGTGGATTCTTAAAGGGGGCAGAAAGGGAAATGGAAAGAGTCCTGAAAGGGTAATCATTTAGATGAAAGGTTTGGTTGAAGAGGCCCAAGATTCCTCTTTCAACATGGGATTCAAATGGATTGGCAAAATCCATTTCTGTGGTAGAAATAAAACACTGAAATCAGTGGGAAAATGTCAATTTCTCACTTAGCATTTTAAAATGCCTGTTTAGCAGGAGGCTTAAAATATGGCTGCTCCTCTCTACAGCTTGTGTAGATAGAAGACAACCCACAGGCCAGCTGAGACTTCGAGCTCCTGTATTTTAGTCTTCTTGTTGCTGACTACCAGCTCATTAGTATTTAAATCAGCTCATAAATATTTCCTGGAAAATTCACAGTTGCTTAACCTTCACCACTATTCATCTCCTTTTCTTTAGTCTTACTTAACGCCTTTGTTTCTTAGGCAGCTAACATTGCTGAAGGGTAGATTTCATTTCATATTCATCTTCCTGATGAATGGTGATAACAAGAAAAGGAAGTCCCGTTAAGGATAAGGATGAGAAATGGAGAAAGGATGTAGAGGGAAATTTTTACTGCATTTTGTTCTTGCAAATAAAATTATCTAATGATGGACCAAGGAAATGTGTATAAAATAAGAACAGCCCCAAAGCATATGCCAAGGCAATTCATCCTGAATGAATGTTTCTTTCACATACTCTTTGAAAGCTTTGAAACACAGACGAAACATTTCATTGGGGGCAGGCCCAGGATGTTACCACTGGGGAGATGGTTGCATGGTTACAAAACCTCTTCTGTTCAACATAAGAGCTGTATTTCTAATTATAAAATAATGATGACAGAGAGGGGCCAGTTCCATCATGATTCTGTATGGTTGTTAGCATTCTGCCAGAGTTCAACACTAATACTTATATACAATGCCAACAGCCAGTTCTTTTAAAAGAGTGTGAATAAAATTTAGCCAATGAGAAATGGGAGGAAAATAAATATATCACATTTCATTGAACTTAAAGTGCCATTGAATGTAAGTACCATTTTTTTTTTATATATACCCAATGAAGAAAAAAGTGCTACCAATTAAACTAGGACAAAGTGTTGATTTTTAAATACACCCTTATTTCAGAGGTGGAAAAAAAAAAAGAATGCATCTCTTTAGCAGAAGCATCCACTTTAAGAAGCAATGACTTTTCCACTATCATAAATCTGAGAGATGTGAGAAGCATTGAAAAGCAAAGCTCTTGGGACCAACCCTGAGAGTTTGCCCAGGATGGGGGACACCAATGGGGGCTGACATTCAATCCTGTTCCAAAGGTCCTCTAGAGATAAACTTCAGAATAGATAGATCTGCCAGGCCCAGGCAATCCTATATAATAAAAGACCAATAACCATAATGGCATAACAACCAGAATGACCAATTGACTAGTTGCTATGAGATGCATTAACCACCTCTCAGTTCCTCCCCCCAGCTGGCAGGCTCCGATCACTGGATGGCAAACAGGGAACCATGGGGAGCTGGGGTGGGTGACAATGGGGCAAGACTGGGGACTGGCAAGCAGGCAGACGATGGCCTTGATCACAGGCTAGGCTTAGGGACCCTACCCATGCACAATTTTGTATGCTGGGCCTTTAGTTAAGATATAATTTTGGGTTAAGAAGCACCCAATCCTATTAAAAACAGCCTCGACAATTTATCTGCCATGCAAGAAAGCATAAAATCTGGTTTGAAAACATGTTTTAGGTTTTCTCCCTTCTAGTTTCCTTTATGTAATCTGTACTTTGCACCTGTCCTAACTCCATTCCCTTTTCTCATTTGGGTTTCTAGATTTCCAACATCTCCATATCCCAACATCTTTCCAGTAAACAACCTTTTTGATTAAATATGACAGAATTGCATTGTTACTTATCTGCAAAGGTACCCAGCTGAGACATTGTTTTTCTTTTTTTCCCCTCTTATGAGTATCAATACTTTATTTTGATGTAAAGACAGGAATCTGGAAAATACACTGTACAGTGGTACCTCCAGATATGAGTTTAATTCGTTCTGTAACCTTGAGGCGTGGGAAACTAGGAGACACTCGAGTCGAGGTAAACTGGTGGGTTGTGTGCAGCCGGCCGATCCACGTGATTACTTGTCGTATCTCAACTGTTGCTCGTATTTCAAGCAAAAATCGCTTGCTCGATGGCTGGTATCTCAAAAATCTCGTATGTTAGGGCACTCGTATCTCAAGGTACCACTATATTTAAAATCTTGGTTCCCCCTCACAGTGTGGAAATGCTCTCTTCCCGGAACTAATCTGTTCAAACTCAGAAAAATTCAAACTTAAAAATTATAGCAGCAAAACAAAAGCACTGAGAAAAGAAAACCAGATGGAGAAGGTAGCCTGGGCCCGTAGTGTCACCTGGTGTGGACGACTGAGGTGCTGAACAGGAGCTTCTGTTTCTGTTTTTTATTTTTTTATTTAATAAATCTTTATTGTTCAGATTATTACATTTGTTTCTCTTTTTTTCCCCCGCATAGTTTCCCTCCACCCGCTCCCACCTCTCCCTCTACCTTACCTCCCTCCACATTGTCCTCATCCATAGGTGTATGATTATTGTTCAATCTCTCCCTGTACCCCCCTCACTCCTTTCCCCCTGAGAATTATCAGTCCACTCCCTTTCTGTGCTCCTGATTCTATTATATTCACCAGTTTATTCTGTTCATCAGATTTTTAATTCACTTTTTAGATTCATTTATTGATAAATATGCATTTGTTGTTCATGATTTTTATCTTTACCTTTTTCTTCTTCTTCCTCTTCTTAAAGAGTACCTTTCAGCATTTCATAAAATACTGGTTTGGAGTTGATGAACTCCTTTAGCTTTTTCTTATCTGCAAAGCTCTTTATCTGCCCTTCAATTCTGAATGATAACTTTGCTGGATAGATTATTCTTGGTTGTAGGTTCTTGCTATTCATCACATTGAATATTTCTTGCCATTCCCGTCTGGCCTGCATAGTTTTTGTTGAGAAATCAGCTCGTATGACAATCGTATGGGTGCTCCCTTGTAGGTAATTAACTGTTTTTCTCTTACTGCTTTGAATATTCTTTGTCTTTTGCTCTTGGCATTTTAATTATGATGTGTCTTGGTGTGGTTCTCTTTGGATTCCTTTTATTTGGCGTTCTGTGTGCTTCTTGGACTTATAAGTTTATTTCTTTCACCAGATGTGGGAAGTTTTCAGTCATTATTTCTTTAAATAGGTTTTCAGTATCTTGCCCTCTCTCTTCTTCTGGTACCCCCATAATTCTGATGTTGGTACTCTTGAAGTTGTCTGAGAGGCTCCTTACACTATCTTCACATTTTTGGATTCTTTTTTCTTTTTGCTTTTCCCGTTGAGTGTTTTCTGCTTCTTTGTATTTCAAATTTTTGCCTTGATTCTTGCCTTCCTCTAGTCTGCAGTTAGGTCTCTTTTCTTTTCTTTCCTCTTTTCTCTTCAGAGAGGGCATCTGAAGTAGCAGGCATGTCCAGTTTAATGAAGGCTGCTTCAATGGGTTGGCTGAAGGAATTTTGGAAACTGGGCACAGGAACACAGTCCGAGTTATCACTCTCACCATCACTGCCCACAGTGGCAAGAGGGACTAAGCTGTTTCCATCTTTCTTTGGAACAGTTTTGGGCCACACATCTGCTTTTGCTTTGCTAACTCTCAGCATCTGGGCAAACGAAGAGAAGGGAGAGTCTTCCTCTAGGCTCCCACTACCCTGGTTTGCAGTGGGTGACACAGGGATTCAGTGGAAAGTCTCCTTGGGAAGCTGGACTTCTCTAAGAGGAGAAATGGGAAAGCTCCATGGCCCTCAGTGCTGGTGGGACCCAAAGCAGAACCAGAGGAACAAGTATAGGAATTGAAGGCAGGAAACTATTGTGGATCCTCCAGGGGAAGGTGGACGTCTGGCTACTTGCCCGGTTTCTTGTTCTCTTCCATCTCAATTCTGTGCTCTCGACAGTGCTCCTCCTGAGCCTTCTGCACTGGCGCCTCGGCTTCTCAATGTCATCTGAGACTATCTCTAGGGTTTCCTTAGAGGCCACAGGGGGCTGCAGAGCCAGTTCACAAGTGCTGAACTCACAGGTGTGGGGCAAGTGAGAGAGATCTCCATGATGCTGTCGAACATCCCCAGGCGTGGAACATCCAGCGGTCTTCACCACCGTCTCCACAACCGTCTCCAAGATTGCAGCTGTGCTCCAGGTTGCCATACCCCGCACGAGGCAATGCAGGGAGGAGACATTGCTATTGACTAGCTCTGTGTTTTATTTTTTATTTTTTTTCAAGTATATTTTATTGATTTTTTTTTTTACAGAGAGGAAGGGAGAGGGATAGAGAGTTAGAACATCGATGAGAGAGAAGCATCAATCAGCTGCCTCCTGCACACCCCCTACTGGGGATGTGCCCACAACCAAGGTACATGCCCTTGACCAGAATCCAACCTGGGACTCTGGAGTCCACAGGCCAACGCTCTATCCACTGAGCCAAACCAATTAGGGCTAGCTCTGTGTTTTAAACGAGTCTCTTAACCTCTCCAAACCTAGATTTCTCTTCCGCAAATTGCAAGTAAAAACTATAAACCTTCTACATTTGCAAAAGACACCCTCCTCATAATCTCTGCCTCTGTAAATACAGGTTCTGAGCTGCGGCCTGGAGATAAATGTGATACTGCCTCTGGCTGTATGGGCTTACCCGCCCCCTCCTACAAAACCAGTGGCAGGATCCAGGCAACGTAACAAAGCAGAAAACCCATTCTGAGTAGAAACTACCAGCAGGTCAAACAGCATTAGCTGAGACTGGCCTTTGTCCTCAGCATGCCTACATCTAGCTTCTGTTTGTGCTTAGTCCTTCCTAATGGCCCTCACCCTCCCTCCAGAGGGAAGTGCAGTGCCTATGAGAAGGAGCTCTATGCACTCAGTATTCTACACCCCTACCCTGACTGAAGCTGCTGAACTGTCTGATAGTCTGCAGTTCTGCCAGGTTAGCAACCAGAGCAAAGAAAGGAGGTCACGGTCAGCATTTGCTGTATCTCATCTAACAAACAAGGTCAGGTTTTCCTTTGAACAACCCGGTCCCAATAGCTGTGAAATACAAAGAGACAAAGAGGGGAAGGGTTTCCAGAGAGGCTGGTGGTTAGGCACAAGGTGGGTTTAAGTTTTCAGCTTTTGTTGTGGGAGAGGAAAGTTCTTCTCATCCCGGGCTTCACCTTTTCAGAGTGGGGAAAAGGAATCCAGGGTGAAAGGCCCTTTTTGTACTCCTTTGCTCTCACACTGCCATGGCAGGTGCAGACCTCGGTTCCTTGGGGAATCAGAATGTCATTGCCCTGGAGGTGTATGGCCATTCATCCCCATTCTTACCATTTATCACTACTGCAAACTCAAGAGCCTTGAAACAGATGAAAGAGAATGTTACACAAGCGAGCGAAAGAAAGGGGTGCTCTGGATATCAGAGCTATGAGCTGAGGTTCTGGCCAAAAGGGAACCGCAGTTGAGGGGCCTGTGAGTTTTCTGGTCTCTCCCCCAGTTAACTTTGCCAGATAATCCCTGTAAATGGAAACCAACCTAGATCCACAAACAGCTCTGTGTACTTTCTGTTTTTAATTCTCCAAGGGTACATTTTTCAATTTCTTTTCTTGTGACAAATGATGTAATTAATGTTATTCTAGCTAATGAAACAAGATGGTAACTTTCTTTAGAGAGAGGTAAGTTAAAATCCTAGGCCTCAGGACAAAACCACTTCTAGGGGGCTGCCCCTCCTTTGTTAAGTGAGCAAGCACTTAAACAACATTGTGTGAGGATTGATTTTTTTTACAAATGTTTAAGGAAATAGTGAAACTCTCTCTGAGCAGAAGAAAAGTGAGACCTCAGTACAGACCCCAGATGTTCTGTTGGACATCTTTACCTCGATGCTCCTCAGTACCCTGGAAATCAACATGTCTGAAGCGGAGATCAGAACCTTCAGCTACAAACTACTTCTTCTTCTTTTTTTTTCAACATTTAATTTTATTTTTTTAAGAAATATTTTTATTGATTTCAAAGAGAAAGGGAGGCGGAGAGACAGAAATATCAATGATGAGAGAGAATCACTGATCAGCTGCCTTCTGCATGCCCCCCATCAGGGATCGAGTCTGTAACCCGGGCATGTGCCTTGGCTGGGAATTGAATCATTCCTGGTTCATAGGTCGATGCTTAACCACCAAGCAACACTGGCCTGGCCTTTTCACAGTTCCTGGTGTATCATACCATCCAGACACCTGGGAGTCATCTTAGATTCCTCCCTCTACTTCCTCTCCCCATTCTATCAGTCAACATGCTTGCACAGCTCTCAAATCCGTTATCTCCTTATCCTTACTGACCTTATTTCAGGATTCATTTCTCTGAGCTGGCCTCTAACAACCAATTGTTTTGTCTGGCATTTAGTTCTCCATCCTGTTTTGCTCCATTCCATCCTTCAAATGGAGGCCTTTCTAAAAGACAAACCCTATCATGACTCTTACCTGCCTAACATCTGTTACCCAGTAAGTAATGCCATTCCTTAGCATTGCTCATGAATGGACTCCTGCCTACTTTACAGCTTCAGCTTCTGGCACTACTTTTGTACCAAGCACTCTGGTCATGCCAAAGATTTGAAATTCCTAATTGGTCCATAGCCTTTCACACTTTCATTCTTCTGTGTATGCTCTTCATTGGTTCATTATATAAATATTTACTAAACACCTCCTAAAAGTGTGCCAGCCACACTTTAAAGCTCTAGAGATATAGTAGTGAGCAAGACAACCCAAATCCGTGATATCTGGGGATTTCTAGTGAGAGGAGAGAGTCAACCAGCCTCAAATATTAAAAAATAGATAAATAATAATAAAAATCTAAGCTCCTTTCTATTATATCTCATCAGATCCCAGGTTCTTTCCCAAGTTAACTGGCGAATATCTTCAGGACTTTGTTGTGTATAATATTTCTATGCTTTTAGATATAAAAAGCTACTTAGAGAAATATGAAATTTACTCACATAAATAATATTCTTCAATTTCCTTATTTTTAAAAATATATTTTATTGATTTTTTACAGAGAGGGATCGAGAGTTAGAAACATCAATGAGAGAAAAACATGAAGATACATGCCCTTGATTGGAATCAAACTTGGGACCCTGGAATCACAGGCTGACACTCTATCCACTGAGCCAAACCGGTTAGGGCAATTTCTTTATTTTATCCAACAATATATCTTAAGGTAATTGTATGTCAGTATAAAAATAAATCTTTTTTTTTGCTAGTACATTGATTTTCTCTTGGGAAAAACCACCTCCCACTCTGTTTATATGGTTGATCACCTGAACTTATCCATTCAGGAGGTGGGCTATGACCTATATTGGGCCAATTAGTGTCACAGAAGTGGTTCAGGGCCTCTGTCTGGGCCAATGAAAGTCATCTCTGAGAATTCTGCTAGTTGCTATGCTGATGGTCTCTCCAGTCTCCTCTTGCCCTCATGTCTAAACCTGTGAGCCTGAAACATTCCATCATTTGCAGCAGTCTTCTCTAGACAGCAATCTGGGAATTGATGTTATCTTGCAATCTGTTTCTGTATGTCTCCCATATTCTAAGGATTTAAAAAAAAAATTTCTGGCTCACAGAGAACATTACATTTTGCTTTTCAGGTCAATTTTAGATTTTTAAGCTAACTCTCTGTTGCTTCTGTTACATAGTAACCAGCACATTGCCTTGTGATTATCTATGTGCTTATCTGCCTTTGGACTAGACTCTTCAAATAAACAATGATTCACTACCTGTCTGTCTGGCATTTGATAGTCATGCATAAATATTTGTTGAATAGCTAATTAAATAAAGAGTTGACCTTACATTCACCTTCCCTGGATTGGTTCAAGAGACTCTAGTGCTTTTCAAAGTAAAAAGTCTTTGTACTACCTTGTAATGGATTACATTATCGGCAAATATTTACTCCCCTCACCAGGATTCCATGAACACAGGATATTTCCCTTCCATTGACTTTTGTCTTTGTCATGTTTCTCTCTTTGGCCAATGGGATATTAGCAGACAAGGTGTGAGCAAAGGCATGGCATCTGCTTGGGTGGTAGGGTTTGCCATCTCACACTCCTACTTTTCTCCATGAGAAGAACCTGCCTCAAGTAGATATTAATTCAAGGAGGATGAGAAGTATGCAGAGTAGATCTGGACCAATAGGTTGGAGCCTAGTCCAGCCTAGATAAGCTGTACTCAGTTTACCTGCTGATGTGTGAGTGAGTGCTTATTGCTGACACTGAGATTTGGATGGTTAGTGATGCCCTATTATTGTGGCAATACCATATTGATACACGTCCACATCAGAACTACTGGAGTGTTTATTATATGAGATTTTTGAGTTCCACCCTAGACGTCATAGCCTGTTTCCCTAAAAATAAGACAGTGTCTTATATTAATTTTTGCTCCCAAAGATGTGCTAGGTCTTATTTTCAGGGGATGTCTTATTTTTCCATGAAGAAGAATACGGTACACATTTATTGTTGAACAAAAAAAAAAAAAAAAAAAAAGGAAATTTATTACCTGTACATGATATGGTAGTAGTTGTCATCACAAACCTGCTCACTGATTGGCTGTGGCGCAGCCAGAGCTGTTCAGGCAGTGCGAGGTCTCTTTAAATTAGGAGTCAGATGCCTTACGGGGGTCTTATATTCCGGGGAGGCCTTATATTTGGGGGAGGCCTTATTATCGGGGAGGTCTTATTTTCAGGGGGATGCCTTATATTACAGCGAGAAGCAAAACTGCAAGTAGGCCTTATTTTCCGGGGGTGTCTTACTTTTGGGGAAACAGGGTAACTAATAATCTAGAGCAGTGGTTCTCAACCTGTGGGTCGCAACCCCTTTGGGGGTCGAACAACCCTTTCACAGGGGTCGCTTAAGACTATTGGAAAACACCTATTTCCCATGGTCTTAGGAACCAACACACCGCTCCTTAGTATAGCATAATGTAGCAATGTAGTTTACTGTTGTTATATGAAGACTGTTGCCCATGCTACACCACGATTCAAGACAAAATTTCATTTATTTGTAATTGGGAAATAAATATTTCACAATATATAATTACATATTGTTTTTGTGATTAATCCCTATGCTTTAATTATGTTCAATTTGTAACAATGAAAATACATCCTGCATATCAGATATTTACATTATAGTTCATAACAGTAGCAAAATTACAGTTATGAAGTAGCAACGGAAATAATTTTATGGTTGAGGGTCACTACCACATGAGGAGCTGTCTTAAAGGGTCACGGCATTAGGAAGGTTGAGAACCACTGATCTAGAGTGTTTTTAGAAAGCTGTATTTTAAGAAGATTCTCAGGAGGTTGTGATGCTTACTCGTGGACTACAGCATTTACCACATTTCTATTTTCAGTGATGTGGAAAGGGCAGTACTAGTACTCAGACAGCTGCTACACTGACCCACAAAAAAACTTCTGAGAAATTTGGTGCTGTAAAGAAGCCAGGAAACAAGATTTTCTCATGGAATCTTTTAAAGGGGTTGGGAATTGAGAAACCTAAAGGCTTCTTGAGTTGATTTATAAATTTAGCATTTCTCAAAAAGCTATCTTTTCAAGTATGTGTCTAGTTAATACTTTTTGTTTAAATCTGAATGTTAAAACCAATTGGCCTATACAACATTCATTAATTAAACATGTCTTAGTAAGCTCTTACTATAAGTATTAGGCATTCGGAAGATGATGGGGAAATCCAATATGCCTTCCAGCTTAGTCAGCCACATCCCCCCCTTTGCAGAGGTGGGAGTTTCTGGGAACCTAAGTGACACAGTTCTTGCCTTTCAAATGCTTTCCTGGGATGACTTCAGTCATTTCTTTAGGCACCCACTCACATTTCTCACATTTGTTTTCTCGGGGGCTCACCTTGCTTTTGTCTTTCAGAGAGAATTACTTTTAGTAGTCATAGGACAAAGCTCTCTCTTCTGGACTCCAAGTTCACCTCAGCACTCTGCCCCAGGTTTCTTTGTCTTCATGAGTGTATGGCATCCAACCAGGAAATCCCACCACTCAGCAACCCCGCAGGTGGCCAAGGCCCTGCCACTCAGGTTCTGCTGTTCCACTCAGTGTGCTCGTCCTACTGGCCGGGAGCATTGGTCCTGACCAAGAAACTTGATCTCGGGGCACTACTATACATAACTTTCCGGTCGTGGCATCCGTGCCTTGAAAAAGCATTTTCAGAGGCAGACAGAATAAAAGCATTGAAATCTGCAAGGAGTCGGCCCTGTGATTAACATGCTGCAGAAGCAGATATTGATTTGTTTCTTTGCTCATCCGAAGCTCATCTGCTCACCTCAGAGCATGGGTGACTGAATTAACCTTTGGTCACAGACTACATAGAGCACACAATGTACTTATTTTTCTCCTGACAATATAACATAATGTACCAAGCCAACTGCCTTGTGCCTTTTTTCATATTACTCATGCAAACCACAGCTTTGCCCTGTGAGACTGACCTTCTAAAAGAGACAGCTAGACTCATGATAATGATGTCATCCTTTTCATTTTATATGGACAATTGCTAATGGTACCAATTGTCGTAAAATGTAAGCATTTCTAGAATAAGATTTGTGCCTTTGATATGTTATCTGCTACTCAGAATGCCCTAACCAATATTTAACGACCATCAAATAGGGGAACAGAAGCTGTAAACTGTGGGCTGAACATCTCTAATTCTAGTTCTCAGATAAGTCAGAGGTTCTGTTTTCATCCCTGAGAAATATACCATTGAACATTCAAGAACTGCCAGCAGTGATCCAAATGGCATGGCTGAAGGAAGCCCGCACTCCTTGCTGAATCTGCTCCTGGATGAAGGTCGGGATTGGAATCACCACGGCCATTTGCCTTCTGAGGCAGTGCTATCACTGTCCCACCCACACTGTCTTTTTCTAGGCTGGGGCTCCCAGTCCCCGCCAGTCCCCCACATTCACTGCGGGTGTTGACGGCTAATAGCGGCTCACAGCTGCTTCTTTCTTTGGGCAGCTGCCCTGAGCCAATGAGAGTCCCGGGAAACAGGAAGGTCATGACCCCTCTCCAGTCTAGGGCTAATGACTGATAGGGGTAGTATAAAAGCTCAGCCCCTTGACTCAAGGCAGTACAAACTGTGGAACCACTCATGCTCTAGAGCTCCCCTGAGATCAGGCTGAGGCAGGCCATCTTGGGAAACCACATCTTTTTCTACTTACTGTATTTCCCTTCCTTATTCTGCTTCCCTCACTCTTTTACAGGTTTTTCCTGAGATAAATTGCTTACACAAGAATCACCATCTCAGATTTTGCTTCTAAGGAGCTTGTCCTCAGCAACCCACCCAAACAGGGTGAAGTAAATCTTTTCTAGCAATATATTGCTATTAAGAATAAGGTCGCTGAATCCCAAACACTAGTTTGAAACTCTGAAGATGCACTTAAACACCACCTGAACTATAAGATGCTGCCAATTGATCAGATACAGTTACAGAAGACATTGTTCTGGATACAATGTTCATAGACAGGTCTTCATTTGAATAGAAATCTTAAAATCCAGCAGAATTACAAATAGGAATTTTTCCTTCATGGAACAATTTACTTGTGATCACAACATTCAGGTAATAACACAGGAACAGCAGAATTTTCAGAAGCAAATGACTAAATAATATTAACAAGAATAATGAAATAGAGGAAATACTATCAACAATAAAAAATATTTTAAAGAGAATAATAAAATGGATAATTACTATTCATTACAGGTAGGGTGCTAGGCATTTTGTCCAAAGGCCTTCTGCATTTCATTCACGTAACTCTATGAAACCCAGTTAGCATAGCAAGGACCCCATTCAATTGTGATTCAACAAAGACATTGGTCTCCATAGTTGCAAAATAACCAGAAGATGGTGGAAAACTGCTACCAAGACTGGAGCACCTCCCACAGGATGAAAGATCAGTCTTTTCCTTTTCAAAACAATTAAGATAATCATCACCTCCATCTTCTAAGCCTTCTCCTTCTCATTCAAAGCAGTCTCTGGAGCACTTTTAGTCTCTTTTATGTTTTGATTTAATGTGCTGTCTGCTCACTAGAAGCTGTGCTTTTAGCTGAGCTACTAAAAGCAAGAACTCATTAATCAAACATTAGCACTTTAACTCAAGTATAATCTAGAAGTGGCAGACAGTGAAATTCTGGCACATAATACCTAGAATATTGACACACCTCAGCAGGTTCCCTTCTTTCCATGGCTGGAGTCCTGGGTTTTTAGGTGTGTACTCCAGCTTCCTTTCAGACATGGAGGATATCTAGAAACTTATATATTACTAGGGGCCCCGTGAACAAAATTCATGCACTGGGGAGGGGTCCCTCAGCCCAGCCTGACCCCTCTCACATACTGGGAGCCCTCAGGGGATGTCCTACTGATGGCTTCGGCTCACTCCCTGTTGGAGCAGTTTGGCCTCCCTTTGAGGGAAGAGACCGGACTGATCAGGGGAAGGCACCAGCCCCATCACCCCGCTGCTGCAGCCACTGCCAGTCACCACAGCCACCAAGGTGTTTTCATCAACATGGACTCGAGTCCCTTCACCATGAAAAAATGACAACTTTCTTTAGGCATTTTCAAGATGTGCCTTTCATAAGATATGACACTTCTTTATTTTCCTTTTTATCCTCACCTGAGGATATATTTTCATTAATTTTTTCCTGCTTCCCTCTGATCCCAGGCTCCGCCCCTTCCCAAGCCTCCAGCCTCCAGAACAGGCTGTAGGCTTGGAAAGCCGGTACCACTGTCTCCCAAGCCTAAAGCCTCCATGGGATGGCTGGCTGGGAGTGACCTGGGTGCTGAGCAGGTTCCCAGGACCCAAGTATGTATGCAAATTAACTTCCATCTTTACTGGGTTAATTTGCATACTCACTCTGATTGGCTGTGGGTGTAGCGGAAGTATTGTCAATTTATATTATTAGGAAAGATTGGTTACACGTCTCCAGAAAAGGTACATGTATGCACTTTGTCTTAAGATCAATGTCAAGGTGTTGGTAATGAACTTCCATTGGCAGGGCCTTGTGAATTTGGGCACCTCCCCATTACAAATGCTGCTTGGAGAGTCATAAACTTCTTCCTCTAATGGAAGAAATGAGAGTCCCTCTCGGTGTGCTCTGGACATTTCCCTCTCTTTTCAACACTTATTCTCTTACTCCTTCTCGTTTGGACAATCTTATCAGTGGACATATGGGCTTTAATATTACTGGTCTTAAAACATAAATTCCTCTCCCTTGGTCCCAAATTAGCAACTCCTTGATTTCCTGTCTCTGCTTCACAGCAAAACGTATTGATTGGTGTTACAGATGACCAGAGAAGAACCAAGCAACGCTTAGAGAGATGGAGTTATACTTTATTATTACACACGGGCCAAGAGAAACTGTATTTCAAATTCCGGCCCCAACATGAAGGAAGTTTCCCTATTTATATGGTTTTACCTTCTTTATCTCCCAAATATGGGGTGTTTCCAGTCCTCTTTGCAAGTTCTTAAAGAGCCCTATGTGCTGGGACTTTGAGACCTCAACCAAAGGCTTGGCCTGGCACCAGCACTGATAACTTCATCTGGGGAAAGTTTATGGCCTTATTTTCCTTATTATTTAAGCAAGCAAGCATTTACAGAAGCCAAAATAGCAGGGTTAAAATTTCAAATTGCAGTTTTTATGTAAGATGGATGCTTCATTGGAAGAGTGGTCTCTTCTTAGTGCCCTCACTCTCACTCACCTTTTCTCCTGGTCAGGCTCCCATGTCCCCCTCTCCACTGAAACTGCTCTAGTTGATTCATCCTTGACCTCCGTGTTGAGAACCCTATGAATGACAGACATTTTTCTGTTCTTGTTTCATTTGGTCTTTTGCTGGCAAAAGATCCATTAAGTGGTGTGCTGGCAAAGTGGCTCCTAGCTGGAGGAGCCCTGATTTGTATCCATTCCCTTCCCCCACAGTGTAAATACTCCCATCATGGCTAAATAAGCGCCCCCCCTCCCCCAGTGGTTTCATCACAGCTCACAACATACTACTGCTTCCATGAAAGACATCTCAACACCACTCATTCCTGGTTTTCTCCTCTTACCTCTTACCTTCTGCTTCTTGCTCTTTTTGTTGGTCTTTCCTTCAAAATTCTAAACGTCCATCTTCTTTAGTCCTTGGATCTGGGGCCTCTTCTCTCCTTCTTTCTTTCTTCATAGAAGATTTCAACTCTCTACATGTCTGTCTTTCTTTCAAATTAAATTTAAAACAGGATTTATTTTTATAACAGGCAGTAACTTAGAAAATGGAAATGATATAAAAATACTTTAAGAAGTCTCATGTCTATCCCTCTCCATATCCACCTCTACTCCATTACCCTTCAGATAAGCACTTTTATTAGTTCCTTGTGTATTCTTCCAGTGTTTCCTTTTGTAAATGCAAATGTTTCCTGTGGTATACGTGTGTGTATTCTTAATTTTCCTCTTTTTTATACAAAAGGCTGTATTATAAACACTATTCTGCAGCTTCCTTTTTACTTCAAGATGCTAGAGCTTTTTCTACCATATCAATAGAAATATCCACATGATTTAAAAAATACCATCTAAATACTGACCACTACCAAATATATATATCCAGTTCAGACCCCCTTCTCTGCGTTATAGACCCTTGATATCTCAAATTTTTATCAATTTCCAAGTAATACACATGTTTTTATCTCCTGTGATGGACGATATTTGATTGGTCAGAGGACAATTTCCCCAGATGCTGTGAGTGTTGGCTGCTAATGGCTCACAGCTGCCCTATTCTCTGGAGAATTGCCTTCAGCTGAAGTGACCCACCTTTTCCTGGAAGTTACCCTCACAACCACCCACTGATTGACAGAGAGTATTTCAGCAAATGGCTATTTCTTTACAAGATTTGAAGATGTACAGGGGATTGTCTGAGCACATTGGTACCCCAATTGGTGATTTTCTGGAGAGTCTGTTCAGAAAATCTGTGCCTTGAAATGATCCATTGAACAAAGGCACAGAGAGCATATTTATCTGCTGTCTTCCTCCCATCTCCTGTGGCCTATTTAGTTCAAGGCACTATACAGAGAGTAAACTTCCTGCTATTCCTGTTTGTATCCCTTGGTCCCTCTGGCACTTCCTTGCGTTCAGAAATGTTGGGAGGAGGTAGAGACATGAGGGGTGGGCCTCAGGGAAGTCTGCACAGGGCCCATGTCATAGTGGTGATCAAGGCAGAGCAAGCAGCTTTGAGAGACAGGCGAGCCATGAAAATCTGAGGAAGTCATGTAATGCCTTGTTTTGAAAGGCTATGTGGCAACTTACCTGAATATATAAAATATGGGAAGGGAATTTAACTAGGAAATTAACAAAAGAATAAGGAATACAAATGTAGGGGTATATAACAGCCAGGAATAAGACACTCCAAAACTTATACTGATACATGTTTGCACTTTTTATTGCTAAGCTTTCTAGTAGCCATGACCAAGAGAAAAAACCTGGTCAGGTCTGTAATTCCCAGGGTCCATAAAAGATAGCACAGGGATTCAGAACCTGGGATTTTGGATCAGAGCCATCATTTATGGACTCAGTCACTGCAAGCAACAAATTTCAATTTCCTCATTTATAAAATGGGGTAATCAATGGTGCCTATCTTATCAGGGTTAAATAAGGTAATAAATGTAAGGAACTTGAAACTGTGCTTGGCTATTGGCTATTATAGTAACAAATTGTGTCCAGTTTTTAATGTATTTTTTTCTTGATGATACTGAGGAAATTGAAGGCAGACTTCTGACAAGGAGACATGGTAGAATATTTTTAATATTTCCTACAACTTTTGTGATATACTATATTAATAGAGTTTTGGAATTATTATACTTAAAATCCTTTTTCCTTGAAATATTAATATTTATTGCATGTAATACTATCATGTAAGATAATTTTTCTTTTTCTTTTTAAATATATTTTGTTGATTTTTTACAGAGAGGAAGGGAGATAGAAAGTCAGAAAAATCTATGAGAGAGAGACATCGATCAGCCGCCTCCTGCACGCCCCACTGTGGAGATGTGCCCGCAAGCAAGGTACATGCCCCCAACCGGAATTGAACCCGGGGCCTTTCAGTCCGCAAGCCAACGCTCTATCCACTGAGCCAAACCGGTCTCGGCAGATAATTTTTCTTGAATAATTGGTGTTTACTGCATGTAATATTATTATATTTAAAAGTTTTTCATGAGATATTAATGTTTATTGCATATATTATCCTATTTAAGATTGTTTTCCTTGAAATAAAAAAGTTCCCATTTGGAAAAAAATAGAATAATATTTTTGACATGTTAATGTATTTTAAATACATTTTGTGCATTTAAATTTAATTAAAATTATTGATTATATGTTAAAAGCTTATTGTTTGCCACTACTCTGTACCCACACATTGAGCCGGCATTTTTTCCTGTTTGCTCTGATAGGTGAAGATTCTGTGAATGAGGAAGAAGAGGGAAAAGGCTGCTGTGTGTCTCTAAGGGGTAGTCCTGAGTTGGCCCCTTTCTGGGTTAATGGAAATGTGGGGCTTGAGGGCTGAGAGGGTCTGCTTTTTCTTCCCAGGGAATCCCAGGAAAGTGATCAAGATCTGAGACTGCCTCCTCCTTTGCTTCTGTGTGTGAGCCGATAGGGAGTCAATGTGTGTGTGTGTGTGTGTGTGTGTGTGTGTGTGTGTGTGTGTGTGTCGCGGGGATGGGAGGGGGGTGGAGGGGGGTGGAGAGGGTGGAGTAAGAAATTTCAGCATTGCAGGTCAGTCCTGAGTCTTCCACAGCCTGGAGTAGCCAGCAGTGCATCCACACTTGTGTGAAACAGGCTCAGGACTCTCTCAAGAAGGCCTGGCAGATTAGGAGATGCTTTGTATTGCGAAGAGAGGGCCCAAGAGCAGATGTCAGCACTCTCCTTCTATCAAAGGCCAGATGGGAACTCAGTTGCCTCTGTGGATGCCAGCGGGGAGAGATGCTGACAATTGGTGACTTCTAGGAACAAGGCATGGCAGAGGATGCCAGCATGGACAGATGACAACCAAGGACCAGATGAGCCCTCTCCATGTCCAGATGTTCTAACAGTCCCCTCCAAACTCTCTGGGGCAAAGGGGGATGGAGAAAAACCCTGAATGGACTACATTTACCTGGAATTGATTTGCTTCCAATGCAAGTAGAATGGGGACTCAAAATAGAAATTGGAGTCAGTTATGGGAAATACAGGTTAGATAGCCAAGTTTTGTGACCAGATATATTATAACCACTACAAAGATAAGGCTGAACTGAGACAGTAGAAAAGGCCTCTGATAAAAAGCAAGAGTAGAAACATTTTCTATTCTGGAAAAAAAAAAGGCTCAGGTTAAAAAGAAGATTCTAGGCTGCAGAAAAATTTGCAGATAGGAGAGCAGTGGGATTATGTCTCCTTTCTATGTAGGCAGGAGTTTTGGTGACACTTGAAGCAGTTGACAGAAAAATGTAGCAGAATGGCAATATGTCACTCAACAGGCTCTCTCTTGATGCTCTAGAAAGCATGGGTCTGTAGTTAGCATTTAAGATTCATTGCATTAAATTAATCTATAGGGGAGGGGGGGAAACAGATATCTGTAAGTAGCTAATGTCTGGTATTTCCCACCTCTGTTCAGAGATCCAGATAACTGAATTTAAAATATGTAAATCTTAGAAGGAGGAAGTGGATAAAAATAGAGGTTTTCCTAAAACAGATATATTCATTAAAAGCAAAGGTTCCTAACCCTGGCTGATCATTAGAATCAACTACGAAGCTTTTAAAAACGTGGAGCCTGAGATCTGCCATCTCCAAGATTCTAGTTTAATCAGTATGAGTTTCTTTGTAATTGTGAGATGCTAGGGAACCAGGGAGGACAGGAAACGTGAATTTGTACTGCTGAGCACCAGCAGCTTGGATCCTCCTATGGAAAATACTGCTAGCTGTCGTCTTATATTAGAAAGATATTTTTAAATTTTTAATTGGGTACATGGTCACATATAATAAAGGCTGTATTTCACAGTGCCTTTGCCTCAAGGAATGTTATCTGGCTTTCCTCTTGTCTTTTCAATGAGAATTTAGGATGAATTGAGCTGTAAGTAGCAGAAAATCCTGCTCAAAGTGGTTTAACAATAGGGATTCATTTTTCTCCCACAATACGTTTGGAGGCTGGCAATCCAGAACTGAAGAAGCAGCTCAAATACCTCATCAAGTCTGAAGCTCTTCCGAAGTTTCCACTCTGCCATTCTTAGCATAGTGGCTTCTCACATGATAGTAGGTGACAATAGTTGCCACAGCTCTAAGCATCACTTTCTTGTTTAAGGCAGGAAGAAGATGGCGGGGGGCGGGGATGGCTCTGGCTTTATCTGTTCTTTTTATTATTATTTTTTTAAAAATATATATATACATATATATTTTATTGATGTTTTACAGAGAGGAAGGGAGAAGGAAAGTTAGAAACATCGATCAGCCGCCTCCTGCACGCCCCCTACTGGGGATGTGCCTGCAACCAGGATGCATGCCCTTGACCGGAATCGAACCCAGGACCCCTCAGTCCACAGGCTGACGCTCTATCCACTGAGCCAAACCGGTTTCGGCTTTTTTATTATTATTTTAAGTATGTTATTTTATTGATTTTAGAGAGAGGAAGGAAAGGGGGAGAGAGAGAAACATTAATTGGTTGCCTCCCACACACACTCCAAGGGATTGAACTCACAACCTGGGTATGTTCTCTGAACAGGAATCAAAAGACAATGCACAATCAACTGAGGCACACTGGCCATAGAATTCCCCAAGCATACTTTCATATTTAAATCATTGGGTGCATGGCTAGAACTGTGGCCTTGCCATCCTCTCCCAGATCACCTGAACAAGAGAGGCTGCTAATGAATATTTAAGTTTTCTAGCTTCTACAACTGGGAAGGAGAAGAAGACTAAAATGGATGTTGGATCAGCCAGCCAACATTGCCCATTATATTCATCTACTACATCTATCAATCATTTCTGCTCTCTTCACCTCATGGCATCATTCTTTTCTTTTTTTTTAATAAATCTTTATTTTTCAGATTATTACATTTGTTTCTCTTTTTTCCCCCCATAGCTCCCTTCCATCTGGCTCCTATCCCTCCCTCTGCCCTTACCTCCCCTTGCATTGTCCTCATCCATAGGTGTATGATTTTTATCCAGTCTCTCCCTGCACCCCTCTCACCCCTTTCCCCCTGAGAATTGTCAGTCCACTCTCTTTCTATGTCCCTGATTCTATTATATTCACCAGTTTATTCTGTTGATCAGATTTTTTATTCACTTGATTTTTAGATTCTCTTGTTGATATGTATTTGTTGTTCATAATTTTTATCTTTACCTTTTTCTTCTTCTTCCTCTTCTTAAAGAATACCTTTCAGAATTTCATATAATACTGGTTTGGTGTTGATGAACTCCTTTAGCTTTTTCTTATCTGTGAAGCTCTTTATCTGACCTTCAATTCTGAATGTCAGAATTTGCTGGGTAGAATAATCTTGGTTGTAGGCTCTTGCTACTCATCACTTTAATATTTCTTGCCACTACCATCTGGCCTGCATCGTTTCTGTTGAGAAATCAGCTGACAATCGTATGGGTGCTCCCTTGTAGGTAATTAACTGTTTTTCTCTTGCTGCTTTTAATATTCGCTGTCTTTTGCTCTTGGTATTTTAATTATGATGTGTCTTGGTGTGGTCCTCTTTGGATTCCTTTTGTTTGGGGTTCTGTGTGCTTCCTGGACTTGTAAGTTTATTTCTTTCACCAGATGTGGGAAATTTTCAGTCATTATTTCTTCACATAGGTTTTCAGTATCTTGCTCTATCTCTTCTTCTGAGAACTCCATAATTTGGATGTTGGTACACTTGAAGTTGTCCCAGAGGCTCCTTATACTATCTTCACATTTTTGGATTCTTTTTTCTTTTTGCTTTTACAGTGGAGTGTTTTTTGCTTCTTTATATTTCAAATCTTTGACTTGATTCTAGTGTTCCTCTAGTCTGCTGTTAGGTCTCTGTATAATATTTTTTATTTCAGTCAGTGTATGTTTAATTTCTAGTTGATCCTTTTTCATCTCCTCTTGGGTCTCACTAAATTTATCCATCTTTTCTAGAAAATTCTTGAAAAACCTTATAATCGTGTTTTTGAACTCTATATCCAGTCATTTGTTTTCCTCCATTTCTTACGTTTGTGATCTGTTCCCTTGTCTCCACATTTTTGCTGTTTCTCTGAGTTGGTAGAGTAGCTTTGTGTGCTAAGTGTCCTATAAGGCCCAGTAGCTCTACCTCCAGTTATCTGAGGTGGATTCTCTTGGTGGACCCCTTTGTGGACTGTGTGTACAGCCTTGTTGTAGTTAAGATTTGATTGTTGTTGGGGAATTGACCTCCAAGACAATTGGTTGTGAAGATCAGCTGTGTCTATACTGCCGGGAGAATTTATTGCCAGGCTTATGATACAAGACTTGCAAAATCCTCTCTGTTCAGCTTGGATGGGGCAGATTCTCAGTGCTGAGCAGAGACAGCCTTGGCTTCCCATCAGCCCTGTCCTACATGGCCCCTGGGTCTCAGTGTACCTCACTAATCTGCTGATTGTACCATTGACTTTCTCTAGCAGGAGGGAGAAAGAACCTCCCAATTGTGCTGAAATCCACTTCTGACTACACTGAACCCTAGTTTCAGGCGAGACCCTGGGGACTCAGACTCATGTGGGTCCCCAGTGTGCACTTTCAGACATCTGACTCTCCGGCTCCTCTGAGTTTCCATGCACACCGGGGTCCCGTATGAGTCTGAGTCCCCAGGGTCTCGCCTGAAACTAGGGTTCAGTGTAGTCGGAAGTGGATTTCAGCACAGTTGGGAGGTTCTGTCTTGCTTCCACTAGAGAAAGCCAGAGGCACAATCAGCAGTAAGCCCTCAATGTGTGCCCTCATGTTTACACGCCTCCAGACCTCTGCCTTTTCGTGGCTCCTCTAAGTTTCTGTGCACTCCATCCTTTTCACAACAGTCCAGACTCCCCTTGTATGAGTCTCACCTGGAATTGGGGTTCAGTGCAGTCGGATCTGGGGTTCAATGCAGTCAGGAATTTCAGGCTCCCCTTCGCTAGAGGAAGCCAGCCAGGCCCTCCACCGCCTGCCCTCTCCACGTGCATGTCTCCGTACCTTAGCTTTTTGCAGCTCTTCTGAGTCTCTATGAGCCCCTCTCTTTCTTTCTAGTTGTAGAATTTCCACTCAGCCAGTTTTCCTGTGGTTCTGGATGATGTCCATTCTGTTTTTTAGTTGCAGTTTTTAAATTGTTGTGCAAGGCAGCAGTTTAGGTGTTCACTTATATCGCCTTCTTGGTTTCTCCATGGCATGATTCTTGAAACTCCATAAACACCTCCCTAATTCAAAACCGCATTCCCCATTAGCCTCCACTTTAAACATAAACAAACAAACAAACAAACAAACCTCCAAAATGGTTTCTATTTGTTATGTGCTTTTGCTGTAGTATTTGAGAATATTCAATTCTGCTATAAAAGACAGGACAAACAGGATGGATGTAACTCTTAGGAAGTATGAAGCACTGATAGGAAGTAAATGAAGAGCTTGTGAGATACGTATAGGCAAAACTCACAGCATTTATTAAGTATAGGAAATGATTAAATATGCAGCATATGTGAGACAGGTAGAATTCACAAGATGTGTTACTAATAGATAGTAAGTTATCAATCTGTGAGACATGCAGAGGTTTCAGAGAAGAAATACAAAATATATATAGCCAACAAGAGTTGCTTACAGGTAGAGAGGGATGATTGCTTTCACTGGCTGACAGTGATATATCTTCCCTAATTAGTCACCCCATGGTGACACCCAATATGTTTATGATTACTTTCTGGCCCCACAGGTGCTCTGCCAATTGCAGACAAACCTTGTAGCTAGTCTGTGGGTTATTTGGGAGATTACATCTGTGACCAGGTGTACTTGTGCTGTGCCCCTTTAATAGAGAAGTGTCTTTGGTTTCAGATATCTTTCTTCTGTTGCCCCTTGCTCAAGTGTCAAATTAGATCATCATAACCACACCATCAGTGGGGATGGCTGATGTGGGTGGGGGTGGGCTCAGGAAGACATATGAACACCACTCAGCTAACATAGTCCTTTCACCTGCTTGCACCCGATTTCTTCCCTTGTTTCTCACCACGAATTTTGGATTGGTTAATGAATTGTGTGGTTTGAGCATTTTAATTTGCATGCAGGAAATGCTCTTGGGAGCCCTGATGTCTGCCCAATGTTCCACCATGGACAAGTCAATGGAAGCAGATAACCCGTGGGGAAGAGGAGTGACCTTGGGTGAGTAGTAGCTATAGAGTTAAGTCCTTCAGTCCTGGAACAGGGATCTGGGCTGCATGACACAGACTGATCAGACTCTACTTTAAGCATGTCAAACTCAAAAGCTAACACAGTCAAATAAACAAGGTTTAAGTTTATATGGGCCGCAAAAAAAAAAAAAAAAGCTTCAATTTTCATAGAAGTGTAAGTTTATTTTGATAGAGACATGCTGAACACAAAGGGCTAAATAAATGAGTAATCGTTAACATAAAATAATAGAACATTTTGAGAAATTATTATTTTTTCTTGAATATTAACTTACCAAACACTGAATAACTGTACAAATTAATAAGCATAATGCAAATAAACCTATTTTTCTTGTTCTCCGAAAGCGAAATATTTCTTCTTATGCACACCAAACAAGTCAGTCCAAGACTAACGACGTGGCGAACGGCTGCTAAAATATTCGTTGCTAGTATTAGTGGAGAGAAATGGTGCGCCTGCGCATAAGGCACATAAGGGAAATGAATGCAACATGATTATAGTAATCAATCATTAGTGAACTTTGTAGTTCGTATTTATAAACATGTACAACAGGATATTGTAAAAATTAAGTTATAACATTTTTATTAAAACGTTTCTAACATACCGTTATATTGGCTGGGCTGCAAAAATATTCATTGTGGGCCGCATGCAGACCGAGGGTCACAAGTTTGATACCTATTTCTCCATCTTATCTCTTGCTTTCCTTCCATTAAACACAAAGCCACTGAAATTTACTTAAATAGGCCAAACATACCAGACTCTCCCTTCCTCTGTGGCTTTGTACTCTGCCCCTCCTGCTCAAATGTCCCCTCTGGTCACCACTTCCACACTCCTGCCAATCCCAACCCACAGCTTCTCAGGTCATACCTCTCACCCAAACCATCCATTCTGCCTGGAGGTTAGGCTCACCCTGCTCCAATCCCCTCTTGTAACCTGCAGTTGTGAACCAGCTGGGTTGTGGGGAGAATGGGACTCAAGCCCTGGAATGAGGCACAGGTGATGAATGCTTGGACAGGAGGGATCCAAGGCGAATCACGCTCCCCATTGTAAAATATCTTCTCTCTCTGAGCATTCTCCTTCCTTCCTACCCTCCCCTGCACCCCAAAACCAGTAACGAGAAATGTGGATTCATTTTTGTAACAGAAGATGGTACATTGTAGCTCTAAATTGTGTTTTAAAAATTTAATAGTAGGCTAAATTGAAAAACACACAGGGAGCATTTCGAAGATGCCCTGCAGCTGGATTTGTTTTCTGCTAGAGCAGTTTTGCTGCCTGACTACTTCCTGCTGAAAGCACAGAGGATGTGCTGAAATGCTGCCACAGTAAACAAAACTAGATCAGGCAGATGCCTTTCTCCTGCACCGACAGACCTACCTTGTAAGTTGCTGGCAGCAATGCTATTTGACAGGCACAGTGCTAGAGAGCAAGTGGCTTCCAAAATAAGAACTGAAAGGGAGGAATTCTTCAACAAAGGCTTGGAAAATGTAAGCACTGGAAGGGACTTTAGAAATCATGTAATCCAGCTTTCCGCGTTTGTAATTGTGGAAGCAGAGGCCCAGAAAAGGTGCTTTCTTCTCAGTCACACAGCTATGTATGAGTGGCAGCCTGAATCAAAACCAGGTTTCTTTAAAAAACTGCAAATCTAACCAGTCTAGTCATCATTCTGCTACGTCGTGCTCAAGTTCATACTTTACCCTAGGTTTTTATTTTTGCCATTATGCATTTCAGAGGATTGTGTGTAATTCTTATGATCTATATCACTATACTATCTAACTGCAGACAGAATGACGATTGGTTGTCATTGGGAGGAAGAGTTAAATTTCACTAGTTGGACTTCTGTGTTCTTTTCTCTCCTCAAGGCTAATTACTTATTTAATTAAGTCATTTTGCCTTGATCATAAACGCAATCACATAAAATATTTGATGAATCTTTATGCTGTGAGGACCCAACATATGTATGAAGTGTTTTCGTTAGAACTTAATGAAAACTAAGCACTAATTAGCTTTGAGATGTTTAAAGTTTAAACAGGAACAAATTCATAAATTTTAGAACCATTCTCAATTTTGTATACTTGCTCATCCATGCATGAAAAACCATAAGGGAGCTGAGTTATTGATGGAAATTATAATTTACTATTTCCTTATGATTTTCTTTGTAAAGCCTCAAAGCAATTTGTTTGGCATTTACCACCTCTTTGTGTTTCTATGACACCTTTTTCTTCCTGCAGGTCAAAGTACTTAATACTAGTACATATCAACTCAGTAATCCTCACTGCAGTACAGCCAGAGAGAGTAGATGGCAAATATAATCCTCTTGATACTGCAGGCCCAGAGTCTGCTTGGAAAATTCAATGTTCAATTGACTGGCATGCTAAATGCATTATCAGAGTATTTACACAGTGGTTGGGAATTGCTGTCTAATCTATATGTGACTGGTTGTTTGCTTTTGGGCATCTTTCCAATTGGGAAAAGAAAAATATGAACAATACAATGTATTGCTGAGTTTAAAAACATGAAATTGCAAACCACATGGATTAACATAGGCCTAGTTTTCTAGGGATGTCCTTGGCTAAAGTTACAAGAACAGCAGAATGATTGAAAATAGCAGATAAACAAACCAATAACAACGATTATAATTTACTGAGCTCCTACTTTGCATCAGATGCAGAGCTGAATACCTTACATGTGTTTCTTTAATCCCTACAACACCCCTGCAAGACAGGCACAATTATCTCAATTTTATAGGTGGGAAAGATATGTCTATTTTCTCAGTGATTTATTTTAGCAATTACTTCAGAATTTCAGGTGCATCATCCAAAGTGATGGCACTAGTGAAGGGGACTGCAGGCCAGATTCACACTGTTCAAAAACTTTTCTTCTCCTCTTTTCCAGTTTTCTGGCCAGCACCTCTTCCCTCTCTTTATTCATTCAACAAATGTTTATTGAGCACATACTATGGCATTGAGAATATGGTTGTGAACAAGAAGTCAGAGTTCCTTCCATCCTGGAGCCAAAGTCTGGATTTTTATAAGACACATGGTAAGAAAGAAACAACAGAGTGTTAGGTATAAGGTGGGCAAAGAAAATGAACACACAAATAAACGATGGAGTCTGTCTAAATAAATACTGACTTCAGAGTTGGAAAGTGGTATACTTTTCACGAGTGACTTTATTTAGTGATTTTACTTTAGTCATTTTTGTGTAAGTCCAGCACCAAATACCTCACTGTGGAAAGGAAAGGTTGTACAATTTGTCACAAAATGTCATGGCTGTGAGCCAGTCCAGTACAGCATGGAATCTTAGAGAATGCTCAAGGTTAAGGTGAAATATTCCAACCCATAGAATGGGTTGTACCCAGAACGGTGGAGCTTAGGTGATAACCTAACAAGTCTATTCAATATGTCCCACCAAGTCCACAAGTCACTTTCACTGTCGGTTGACAGCATTTCCCTCGTGCTCCAGTGGTTGAATAGTCCCTCCAAATATGTCTATTCATCACAATTCTCTACCACCCTCTGTCATTTCTCTCTTGGAGATATTCTTGTCCATGTTCAACCCACATTTCACAACTCTTTAGGCATCTGCTCTGTTGCTCCAAGCCACCTGCAAATAAACTGTCGCTTTTGGTATCTGGTAACATCCATAGTGGACTACATCCCTGTCTGTCTCCACCCCAGGCCATCCATCTGGGGGCTCCAGATGGCCACCTCCAAAAATGGCTTCTAATTATATCCTCGCATGAGCTTGGAAATATTGCCCATGGAGCTGCTTTGCCTCTTCAGAAGTAGTCCAATGTGTAAAAAATCTTTATGAGTGGGAGTTTGTGGATTTACCCAACCCTTCCACTAGCATAAAGTCCTTGCCCTGGCATTTTATGCACGAAGGCTCAGGGCACCAGGGGGAAACTCACACTTCATCTTGTCAGGTATTACTAGAGAGCAAGCAAGGCCTCATGGCATAGAATCTATTCAATGGAGAAAACGATTCACTCACCTTTATTTCTTAATTAATTCTGGCACCAATTCTTAACCTACTCCAGGGAGAACATTTCCTCACTAGCAGAGCCTATTAGAATGCTAGCAGGAAATTTACCGTCACTTCATGTACAAGCAGCTCCATTTCGTATCTAAAGCTTGCATAAGCTTTCAAACTACAGCTCCCTTTTCTTAGGAAAAAACACTGTCTTTGTTCTCTGGGCTGCATTGTTCTATTGTTTCTATTATACGCATATCTGGGCCTGGAGATTATAAATAAGATTCTGGTCTAGATAAGAGTGGCAAAAAATAAAATGAGAATGTCTCGTGAAGGCAGAAACAAAACTGCTGTGGGGATAAGTAGATTGATCGGTAATTAACCAATGGAATGGGTATGTTCCCAAGGAGAAGGGCAAAGGGCAATTTTCAGGTATAAGAGGGCAGAGAAAACTTATTTGCAGGAAAAAACAAACAAAGTCTGGTTCCTGATTTAGGAATTCTTAGCAATTTTGAGGTATAGTTGGGCAGAGAAGAACATGTTTTTCAGAAAGAAACAAAACAAAAGCAAGACCTGATTCCTGCTTCAGTGCACACAAGCAGGGATCTGGTTGGATAGGCAAATACAGACTTCCTCTTGAACCTGCCAATCAGAGCCTAAGGGTGGGCCCAGCAATCTGCATTTTAGCAAACCATACACTAATTGTGACACACCCTAAAGTTTAAGAACCAATGGGTTAAAAACCTCCTCTTCCACAGGAAGAATATTTAATTCAGGACACCTGAGGTAGGAGGATGCTGGGACAAACACCTCAAAGGGGGGGAAATCCATCCCACCCAGGTCTCGGGTCACTGCTGGGAAAAGCCTAGGCCCTAGGAGAAGAGGCCCAGGTGCCCCGCTGGTGCCTTTAGAATTCAAAGGACAGCTTCAGAACTGAGCTGCCAAAGACTGTAGCTAGACTAATTAGTCTCTTGGAATTTCCCGTAAGAGTCTGAAGGGCTGGGTTGGAAACTTGCAACCAATTGCCCTGGTGAAGTGGGGAAAGAAAGGACCAACAACGCTGCTGAAATCCCACAAAAGCCCTTCCTCCCCACGAGGGACTGAAGGCAGGCTTGTTTCTGTGTAGTAGGCTGTGAAAAGCCACTCCTTCGTTCTGATGGGAACTGGGCTCAAGAGAGTTTCCCTTCCAGCAAGATGCTAAGGAATAAACCAAATGCTGGCCAAATCTGAAGCCAGGGTTCACAGGCCAGCCACCCTGCCTGCTTGCTTTCTTTTCTTCCTATTTACCCCTTCCTTTCTCTATTTGTTTCTTCTTTTCCTTACTCATATTAGCCCGAGGCCTTGGCTATGATAGCACTGACTGGGGGTGGGGTGGGAGGGCACCTCTGGACACAGAATCTAGAGCTTGGGTCCATCCTGGTAACCTCTCAGGACTGAATTAGATGTTCTCTAATGTCCATTCCAGTTCTGATCTTTTGCTACTAAAAATTTTATCATGGACAAAAGCTTCCTCCCAGTGAGAAATTCGATTGGAGTTCTAAGATCTGTAATTCCCCTTTGACATCTCACTAGTCCAGCCACTGCTTTCTGTCAGATGTAGCCGTAGGCCAGCTTCTCAGAACTGTTACAGTTTTGAGATCAATGGCTGTGGTCCTTCCCAAGATCTCCTCATTCACCCATGCATTTGTGCATTCAGCTATACTTACTGAGCTTTGCATTCTGGGCTCAAATCCCTGGGTTTCTTCCTTCCCTCCCTACCCACCTATCCAATCATCCTCTCTCTCCTAAGTACTATTATACGTTATCCCATGTCTACATTTTCCCTCGCCTAGATAGGCTGTGAGGTCTTTAAAGGCAGGAATCATGTTGTATTCATCATGGTAGTCCTATGCCTAGCACATACTTTGTGTGGATTGAACTACATTAATTTAAATATTTATGTTTTTATGCTGTTTTCAGCATAAGGTTGAAAGTTTATTTCTTCTAACTTGTCCATAGGTATTTATTTTTGTTTTGTTTTTAAATATTTTTAAAATTGATTTAGAGAGAGGGAAGGAGGGAGGGAGGGAGAGGGAGTAAAGAGGGAGAGAGAGAGAGAGAGAGAGAGAGAGAGAGAGAGAGAGAGAGAGAGAGAGATTGATTGCCTCCTGCACACAGTTTCAGGGTTCAAACCTGAAACCTGAGTATGTGCCCTAACTGGGAATCAAACCTAAAAGCTTTGGTGTATGGGACGACACTCCAACCAACCAAGCCACACTGGCCAGGGCTGTAGGTATTTGTTTTTAATTAAAGCAATTTTCCTAGGAGTGAGCAATAAATACATAACTGTATTGTTTAACTGTCAAAGAAAAACCGGAGCTGGTCAGTAGGTAAAGGACTACTGCCATAGGGGAAGATACCTCAGTGTAGAACTGGGCTCAATTCCAAATGTAGCGTGGACAAGTGGGAATTTATTGCCAAGGAGCGGGGTGGGATGAGTGGGTGGCAAGTTACTAAGGGGAAACATCAGGAGTGAGGGGGATTCTCACAGGATACTTGCTGCAGACGTCACCTGGAAGGAAGTGGGGGATGAGGAACTTGATCAGATATGGAGGAGGAAGGATGCTTGCTAAACTGACCTTGCAGGGTTCTTTCTAAAACTAGATTTCATGACAAAGTGCATGGATGGGCTGAGGACAAGGTTCAAGAGACTGACTAAAGTTTGGTCAAACAAAGAATATTTGTCACAAGCCAGAGAAAGAATACTGTAATAAACCATGAAAAATAATGCAAGGGAGTATGGAGTATCATTCTCAAAGGAAATATACACCTTGAGCCAATAAAAAGGTATCATAGGTCATTTATGCGACTGACTGCTTTCACATATTTGGCCAGTAGTTTGGATGGTAAATTTTGTGGGGTAGGGGGTATAGATAAAAATGTTTGAGGCCCATACTTTTTTTGTTATTATTGAGATGTCAGGTGGTGCTGACATCTCTAAAATCTGATTAAAGATGTTATATACTCCAGGGTTTCATTAATAGGGTATGTTGGCACAGAAAAGTCAAAGCCAGAAAGAGAAGTTAATATTTATTTTCCATGACTAGATGGTAGAATCTCAAACGAAGGACCACTTATCTCTTGGCTGCTAACTAGTCCATAATTTGAATTCCTACATGGTTACAACACCTTTAAAAACTACCAGTTAAGAATATAAACCAAGCTAGCTGCTGCACTAAGCCATATGTGTAGAGAAGTTATTTACATACTTCTAAAGCACAGTGGGGCCAGAGAAAGCTCCTGAAAAGCTTTACAGTGAATTGTGGCCTGTCAGAGCCTTTGAAAATGTTAAGTAGCATGCAAGTGCCCAGCAGGGATCATGCTGACATTGTTTTATTGTCCTACCAAATAACTATGGCAATATCATGCCATCGGCCCCACGAGTTTAACATATCATTTGCATTTACAATGTGAAGTTGTTATTAAAGGCAGGCTATTTTTGCAAGTGCAAATGTTGTATCTTTTCTCTTTCCTCTCTTGTTGTGCTCAGTATTTAAGAACCTGCTGCTCAACCACCTGTTCATGTTTATTACTATAAGAATTATCCGCAATTTTCATTCCTTGGTTATAAAACTGTCCCAAACTTATCTAGGATGATGGGCTTCAGAAAGAAGGTATATTGCATTGGGTGCCAAGATCCCAGGAAATGTATGGCACGGTTTTGTCTGACTTGGAAAGAATCAGCCTCCACAAGGCCATGTGCATCCTTCCTCTTGACAGCAAGATCTCTAGGGAAGGGCTACTTCTGGTACTTGCCTTTGGGGCATGGGATTGTCAATTTGCTCATTTTAACATGAGTGTGCCCAAGTCCTAGAACTTCCCTTCCCTGGATCACATCACTACAAATATCCACTGGGTCAGGAAAACTCTCGGGCGCCAAAGTTACCTTGACAGCATCCTGGTAAAGAAATGGAGTATTTGGTACAACGATCTCTTCCACTCAGCTGGAGTTCATTTTGATGTGGTTTCATCTATATAAAGGATGTGGAAAAGATTAAATTATCTGTTTCATTGCCCACTTGGCTTGGAGACACTGTGAAGTGATCTTGGTTTTATGATAATAAGAATGTTGGTGAAAAGCTAGAATCCAAGATGTGAGCTAAACAAAGATAGACCAAGCTATCTCCTGCTCTTGCAACCTAATCTATGCACACCACTGCTATTACCAAGAGGAAAGCACTAAAAAAGAGAGAGAGAAAGAAAGAAAAGTGAAGAGGATAAGAATTGATAAAGGCAGAGATGAAGGAAAGAAATCTCCATGCTGGCCTAGTAGAGCCACACTTAATACACAAGGCTCAGGGAATGCTACAGACCAGTGATTAAATGTGGTTGAGCATCGACCTATGAACCAGGAGATTACAGTTTGATTTGCAGTCAGAAAACGTAAGTGGGTAATATACTTGATCCGCAGTCAGTGAATCTCTCTCATCACTGATGTTTCTCTCTCTCTCTCCTCCCTTCCTCTCTGAAATCAATGAAAAAATATTTTAAAAAGTGCAACAAGAACCTCGAGTCCTTTTAAGCAGGATGAAAGGGGTAGCCTAAGTGAATCTGACCCACATTCACACCTCAGCCACCCTGGGCTCTCCCAGAGGGTTCTAGTTTCCTTGAAGGCACCTGGGCCACTTGGAAGGCACTCTGAGGGACACAATTTTCGGGCATCAGGATTGAGAAACTGGATTACAGGGGAGAGGGGGGCGGAAATGGAGGGGAAATAAAAGCTATTTCTTGATAAGGAGGCAGAGAACCTAAGCTGGGGTGGAGGCACTATTTTAAAAAATATATATTTTATTGATTTTTTTTTTTACAAAGAGGAAGGGAGAGAGAGAGAGAGCTAGAAACATTGATGAGAGAGTAACATTGATCAGCTGCCGGGGATGTGCCCGCAACCAAGGTACGTGCCCTTGACCCAAGTCGAACCTGGGACCTTTCAGTCTGCAGGCTGACGCTCTATCCACTGAGCCAAACCGGTTTCAGCCCCCTGCACTATTTAAACCATCTGAAGTGTAGAGGAGAGAAGCAAAGCCTCTAAATTATTTTATGATGTAGAATACTTTTGATGACAAAAACCTGTCAAAGATTATGAAAATGAAAGAGAATTATGGACCAGACGAAATGCTAGTAACCAGAAACCAGCAGAACTTCAAAAAGAACTGACTTCCTTTTGGGAAGACAAAGGTAAGCTCTACACTAGGAAACCTAGTTATACAATTCCCCAAATTTCTTAAAGGAGTACAATCCTTTTGCCCTCTCCATTGGTGCATCAATGTAAACTGGGAATTCACAGATGCATCTTACTGATCGGCTTGAAGTGAGTTTCAATTCGTAGTCAAAATTGGGTTACTGCACATAAAAACCTGCATCCGCAGCTTTCTTTGGAAATTGCACCATCACAACATGCTGGCCTCTCCCGTTGCTACAATTAGCTGCAGCTGCAGAAGTTGTTGCCGCTTCTCTCAGAGCCTGGATCTAGTTCCGCAGAGCCCCCATCACCCCAGCTCCCCCGTGTCACTGGCCTGATTATTTACTTGATCAGCTGACCCTGAATATATTCAGTTACGGCCCTTGGTCGTTCCAAAGGCTTCTTTTACTTGCACAATTTAACGATTCTAAAATTCGGTCCAGCTGTCAGTTTAGAAAACTATTCCTTTCCCTATTACTTAAAAGCCTAGCATTTTGAGCTAATGTGAGTGTAGCAAGCTCTGGCCCTATGCTTTTCTTTCTTTTTCCATTTGCTTGTAGCAGACTATCCTTGGTTACCATGGTGATTACCATCCCTTAATGATACACTGCTACCGCATGGGGAATGTAATTTTCTTTAAGCTCAGTGGAAAGCAGTGGGGAACAGTAGTTGGTGTAAAAGCTTTCTTCCCCCTCGGTCCCTAGGTGCTCCTCAGTCGCCACAGAGGACAAGAGCAAGCTGCTGATCAATCTCCCCAAACAAACCAACAGCAGAGTGGCTTTAGGATTTAAATACCCTCCCCAGGTCCCAGTGCACATGTGGGAACCCTGAGAAAGGCTATTTTCAACCTTCGAAAAGTGTTCTGCATCAAGTCTCATGGGACTTAATTAAAATAATCAGTTTTCACAGCCCAGGCTCTCGGCTTTAACCTCCTGCACAAAATGAGCATCCCATGTGCCAAGAGGCCCTGCTCACGGGTACTCTGAGCGAGTAACATCTCTAACTGCACACTCTTCTGCTGGCAGGGCTCCCATGGTCTGCATCTGGCCCTTTCTGACAAAATTAAGGGCAGAGAGAGGTAATCCACAGCCAGTGGATCTGCCTAGACTTCCAGGCCTCACTTCTGAGTCGTCAGAGATGCTGACTGTGTCCAAGGAGGTGGGAGAATGATGCTCTCTCATCCACAAAACTCTCAGCACCAGGGGCTCACTCCCTAAGGCCGTGGTCGGCAAACGGCGGCTCTCGAGCCACATGTGGCTCTTTGGACCTTTGAGTGTGGCTCTTCCACAAAAATCTTCTATTTTGAAGATGTGGCGTTAGAAAAAGTTTAAAAAATTTGGCTCTCAAAAGAAATTTCAATCATTGTACTGTTGATATTTGGCTCTGTTGACTAATGAATTTGCCGACCACTGCCCTAGGGTGTTATCTGAGAGGCAGGTTGACTCTGGCCATTGCTGACCTGGCTCACCAGCACTTTGAAGTCTTGAACTCCTAAAATTCATTAAAAAAAAAAACAAAAACGGAGACTCTCAAAGGCATTGAACCCCTTATCTTAGGACACTAAACCCCAGATCCAGCCAAACTCATATGGGGGGAGTTAGGGCTGTGAAAAGGGAGAGGTGCACGGAAATTTAGGGGAGTTGCAAAAGATCAAAGGCCTGGTGGCACGCATGGCACTGCACAGAGGACAGATTGCTGATTGTGCCGCTGGCTTTCGTGAGTGGGCGGGAGACAGACCCTCCCAACTGTGCTACTTCTGACTCCACTAAGCCCCAGTTTCAGATGAAACCCTGGGAACCTAAACTAGTGTGGTCCTGGTGCACAGGGTAGCCAGAAAGGCAGCGGTTAGAGGCACTGCGGGTGCGTGCACAAGGACCACTCCAGCCATTACCCAGTCACGTGAGACTCAGGGGCCGTGGAGGGTGGGGCTGACTGGAAGGCAAGGCGGTCCCTTAAGCCCTGAGACTCCACCCCTCCCAAGCTCAAAAGAGAAGCTTCTGCAGTTTTGCAAGTCTGGTATTATAAGGCTGAATCCAACACAGAAGTTCTCCTTGCATAGTGAAAATGCTGAGACAAGGGAAGGGATCACAAACAAAAGAAATGGAGGAAAAGAAATGACTGGATATATATTTCAAAACCACGCTTATAAGGTTTTTCAAGAATATGCTAGAAAAATTGGATAAAGTTAGCGAGAGCCAAGAGGAGATGAAAAAGGACCAACTAGAGATGCAAAAGATTCAACTAGAGATGGGAAAGGTCCAACTAGAGATAAAAAAGGACCAACTAGAAATTAAACATACACTGACCGAAATAAAAACTATTATTCAGAGTCCTAACAGCAGACTAGAGAAAGGCAAGAATTAAGTCAAAAATTTGAAATATAAAGAAGCAGAAAACACTCAACTGGGAAAGCAAGAAGAGAAAAGAATCCAAAAATGTGAAGATAATGTAAGGAGTCTCTGGGACAGCTTCAAGCGTACCAACATCAGAATTGTGGGGGTGCCAGAAGAAGAGAGAGAGCAAGATACTGAAAACCTATTTAAAGAAATAATGACTGAAAACTCCCCACATCTGGTAAAAGAAATAGACTTACAAGTCCAGGAAGCACACAGAACCCCATATAAAAGGAATCCAAAGAGGACTACACCAAGACACATCATCATTAAAATACCAAGAGCAAAAGAAAAAGAGAGAATATTAAAAGCAGCAAGAGAAAAACAGTTCATTACCTACAAGGGAGCACCCATACGACTGTCAGCTGATTTCTCAACAAAAACGATGCAGGCCAGACGGGAGTGGCAAGAAATATTCAACGTGATGAATAGCAAGAACCTACAACCAAGAATAATCTATCCAGCAAAGCTATCATTCAGAATTGAAGGGCAGATAAAGAGCTTCACAGAGAAGAAAAAGCTAAAGGAGTTCATCAACTCCAAACCAGTATTATATGAAATGCTGAAAGGTACTCTTTTAGAAGAGGAAGAAGAAAAAGGTAAAAGACAAAAAAAAAATTATGAACAACAAATACATATCTATCAACAAGTGAATCTAAGAATTAAGTGAATTAAAAATTTGATCAACACAATAAACTGCTGAATATAATAGAATCAGGAGCACAGAAAGGGAGTGGACTGATAATTCTCAGGGGGAAAGAGGTGAGGGGTGTACAGGGAGAGACTGGACAAAAATCATACACCTATGGATGAGATCAATGGGAGGGAGGTAAGGGCAGAGAGAAGGGTGGGAGCTGGGTAGAGGGGTGCTATGGAGGGGAAAAAAGAGAAACAAATGTAATAATCTGAATAATAAAAGATTTAATTAAAAAAGTATTTTTATTGATTTTAGAGACAAAGGGAGAGAGGGAAGGATGGAGAGAGAGAGAGAAATATCAATAATGAGAATCATTGATCAGCTGCCTCTTGCATGCCCCCTACTGGGGATTGAGCCCACAACCCCATATGCAATGAGCAGGAATTGAATTGTGACCTCCTGGTTCACAGATGGCTCAAACCTTGACCCATACCAGCTGGGCCTAAGACTTAAAAATTGAGATATAATTGACATATAACATTGTGTGAGTTTATTGTGTATAAGGTAATCTAAGGTCCATTTTTAAGTCATGGCCAAATAGAAAACGGTGCAAATGAAAGAGGTTAAAATTTTAAAACATGTATTATTATTGTTACTCATTTTATTGTGGTAAGAACAATTACATGAGACCTATCTACCCTCCTAACAGATTTTTACGTGTATGATTCAGTATTGCTATATATAGGTAGGACATTGTAGAGCAAATCTTTAGAACTTGTATTTTGCACAGCTAAAAATTTATACCGTTAATTAGCAATTTATTATTTTCCCATCCTCTAATGTTGAATTTTAAAAAAGGAGTTACTAGACTAGAGCAGTGATTTTTCAACTGGTGCCACAAGAATTTTTAAAACACACAATATCTGATGAACAGCCAAGACGACGATAGCTCCCAGGTGTGAATGCCCTGTCACATAGAGTCGTTTTATTGGTCACATCACATAATAAGGTTGCGTCTGATAATTCTTGGTACCAGAAATCCTTATATATAAGTATAGGTATCTGATTTTGTAAAAAGTCAATTTGAAGCAAAAAGGATAGCTAATTACTATTATTATTATTTTCTGTAACCAAAAACACTTCATTTTCAGATTGGCAAAAAATATAACATATTTTTTTGTGTGCTACAGAATTTTAGTTTGTGTGCCATGATGAAAAAGGTTGAAATTGCTAGACGAGAGTCACCTCTATTGGTCTTCCCTTCTCCTTTCCTCTTTCCTGCCCCTTCAAATTTTCATACAGTTAAAATTTGATTAAAATAAATAGCTAAATAGATATATGATAAAGCAAATAGAATCTAGGAATGCAGAATGCCCATTGTAAAATTATTTCAACTTTTCATTGCAAAACATTTTCATAGTAAATATCGCAAAGTGAATAAATGACTAACGTGGAGTTTACAAATGGGTGGCCCACAGACCATGTAAGACCCACAGACAGGATTTATTTTGCCATGAAGGAATTTTTAATTACATTTAAAAAATCTGGATTTCTAGTTTTCTAGAAAAACTAGGAAATTGGATGACAGCAGGACCCACATTCTTGCATGACAACAATTGCCTGGAGCTAGGAGTGGCTGCCTCCTTTTGTTGGGGCATGGCCCCACTAGATATGACTCCTCATTTATGTTACTTACATGGGCCAGCTTCTTGGTTGATGACACTGAGCCAGAGCAACCTCCAGAGGTGGAGAAATGTGATAAAAGGGCAGCTTAATGCTATGTGTCTGCACGTGTGGATAGGAAAACGCAGTCCTGTACCTTGTCTTGGTTTCATATGGCTGAGGGCAGAGCCTCCTCCCACCTCATCTTGCTCACAGCCTCCCAAGATTCTGCACAGTGCCATGCCTTGAAGTTCAGAAGGCAAAGTAGCCCATACACAGGCCTGGATGTGGCTATCTCGAAAGAAACGTATTGGGCCTCGCTGAGCAAGGCGGCATGTGTTTTAGAATGCTTGCCTTCTGACTAAAATAACAAATAGAAAGAAGCTAGTGTGGCTGGAGCATGGGTCCATTTAGTGCCTGTCAGTGCACTAAATAGACCATCTCCTATCAACTTGTTGCCACCACGATTTATCACAAAGCTTTGTTGTTAGGTACCAGGCAAAGAGAGCCATGCAGAACTCGGGTGTCCAAGAACCTCAACTTGATGTGTACATATCATCGTGTGAAAATTCCCTTTTCTTTCTGGCATAAAAAAGGTTTGTAGGTTAAAATACGTTCTCAGAGGAAAATTGATGCATGCTGCAGAGACCCACACTTGAAAGGATGCTTTCACTGGGGCGTGCTGTGCCTCCGAGGTCTGTGCTGGGGTGGGAGATCTTAGGGTGGGAGCCATGTCTACTAAATCTGCTATTTTTCTAGTCAGTCCACTGTGAGTGCTGTAAGGAGCGTAATACATCTTACTTGGTCCCTTTGCTCTTCTTACCCTTCCTTCAGTGCTTTCTCCTGAGCTTAGTAAACAGTCTGTCCCCTTCCTTGGCCAACTGTCCTTATGTGGTCTGACCCCTGTGATTTTCCAGCCCCCTGTAGTCCTGCTCTTCCCTCCCCTTCCCATGCTCCAGCCACACTAGCTTCTTTCTATTTTTGAACACCCATAGCTTGTCACCACCCACAGCTGCAATGCAAAATGCTCTGCCCTCCACCTGGACCACTCTCTCTTCAGCTCTTGGCCCTGCTGGCTCTTTCTCCTCATTTGAGCTTCGGGTCACATACCAGCTCAGAGGTCTTTCCTGACCACCTCCCACTACCCTCATGCTCTGTGTCTAGTACGTTATGTCCTAATTTTTTCATTGCAATTACAATCTAAAATTATTTTCATTTATTAGTGTCTGCCTCTTCCACTTCAATACAAGCTTCACAAAAGCAAGGACCTTGTCTCTTCCTCACCAGAGAACATCCCTATTCCTGGAACCTGCATTTAATCTGCAAATGTCCACACCCAGGGAGGCGTGGGAAGTGTAACAATTGTGAGCCTGCAGGCGTACAAATGAATATTATACTGCAAAAAAAAAAAAAAAGTCTATGCACATATTTAACGCTCCTGATTTAAACCTGACTTTCAGGATGGACTTTGGCTGTTTGTTATATCCGGATGCCAATAATAAAACCATGCAAAAGAAAGAGCAAGATTTGATGGTTTATCTCCTTAATTATGATTTTATAAAATGGCTTTGACTGGTGACACAAAAGGCAAGATTGCCACCTAGTGTTCAGATGTGTGACACCAGTAGAACCTTTTAAAAAAATAGAAAGTCCAGTTTACACAATCTGCTGTAATACAGATCAGGATTTACCAAGGGGGCTCATTCCCCACAAACGAGTGTCTCTGAAGAGGCTCCAGATGGATTTCTTCCATCTCCTGAGCTTCTGCCAAGAGTTGAGATACTGTCTTTGTTAGCTACTAAAAAAAATCCACAGCAATAAGACAGCTGGCTAGCTTAGTTTCACAAAGTAGCATATTCTCCAGATTGTGTTTTTTTAAATCCCACCTGCCTCCCCTGTCAATGTGTGCTACTTCTAAAATAAGGGAAATCAACATTATCCTATCTAATAAAAGGGTAATATTCAAATTAACCATCACTCTGCTACACCCCAAGCCATGCCCACAAGCCAATCAGGAGCAAGTAGGCAAATTAAGCCCAACCAAGATGGCTACAGCCACGGAGCAAGAGCAAGCAGGAGGCTTGGGTTTCCCCGGCAATGGAGAAAGCCAAGCTTTCCACACACCCTGGTGGGCCCAGGCCTCCACTCAAGGCTACAAAGTTTCAATTATAGAAGATAAATGAATCCCAACAAAAATGGCTATGGCCATGGAACAAGGAGGAGGCGTGGCTCCACTCCAGGCTATAAAGTTTCAATTGTAGAAGATAAATAAATCCCAGATACCAGGGCCTCTGCTTGGGTCGCCAGGGGGCATGGCCAGCCTGCAAACCACCATAGGCCCCTCGCCCAGGTCACCCCATGACCCAAGGGAATCCCCACCCTGATCTGGGACACCCTTCAGGGAAAACCAGCTGGTTCCCACCCATGCACCAGGCCTCTATCCTATCTAATAAAAGAGTAATATGCAAATTGACTGTCACTCCAACACACAAGATGGCTGCACCTATGTGGTCAAAGATCCTGCTTCCATGTGGATACAAGATGGCTGCCACAGATGGCCAGCAGGGTAGGGCAGTTGGAAGGGACAAGGCCTGCAAGGGACGGCAGTTAGGGGCAAACAGGCTGGCAGGGGAACAGTTAGGCATCCATCAGGCTGGTGGGGAGTGGTTAGGGGCAATCAGGAAGGCAATTAGGCAAGCAGTTGGGAGCCAGCAGTCCTGGATTGTGAGAGGGATGTCCGAATGCCTGTTATGATCAGGCCTAAATGGGCAGTTGGACATCCCTCAAGGGGTCCCAGAGTGGAGAGGGTGCAAGCTGGGCTGAAGGACACCCCTTTCTCCTTCCCCTGTGCACAAATTTCATGCACCAGGCCTCTAGTAGAAAACAGAAGTACCACCTCAGCTGCTTTTTGCCCTGGCAACACAGGGAAAGGTGTATTTCTCGAGGTTCAGAAACACATGAGCTATTCAGACCTCTAATTGGTTGTGACCACACACAAGACTCACCTGCACTGAAAGGTCGTGGTGGCCATAGGCTGGGCATTTCTCACTCTCGAGCCATATGCTGAAAATGAGCAGGACAGAGGGGAGCTGTGGAAAGTGGCCAGATGAGAGTGGCACCAGGAAAAACCACTTCATAAAGAGCCTGGGTGATATTCTCCTAAGATATCGCTCCTGGAAACTAGGTTATTACTAATGATGGAAAATGGGTGGTGAGATAAGCCAGTGGATGGAAATAACCATGGCAACCAAACTATCCATTTTCTTATTTCACGTTCCTAAAAATAGATCAAGTGTAGGTCATTGCAAACAAGTCCAGCAATGGTTTCCATCTCCTGCTGCAGCTTTTGCTGGCCTTTTTAATGGGCATGTGCAGAAATGTTCTCCTAACCTTAAAAAAATATTATATATCTTTTGTTCTAACCATTTAGTCTGTGCTCTGTATATTATCTTAATGTTTATAGTCTTCTATTTTCACTTTACAAAATATTTTCTAAGAGCAAATATAAATAAATATGAAGTTACAAAGCAAGAATTGAAATGTTATTTGGAAACCACCTACTCAATGCATGAATCTTTTTTGTTGTTGTTGTCATCCTAACTAATGTTGGCTCTATTTAAATCTCTTCAGTACAAGGAGCTCCCTACCTCACGATGTAGCAGTTCCATAATTTAATTAATGGTTGGAACATTCTTTCTCTATTTCTATTTACTCCTGCAGTTGGTATTTATTTAGTATCTCTTGGCCAGGCACTGTGCTGGGAATTTTAAATGTAGTGATGAAGAAAATGAACTCAGTGCCTGAACACACAGAAGTTTCAGTCTGCTTCCCTGTACCTCTCCTGGGGGTATGTGCAATCAGAAATAATACAGAACATTAACACAGACTTTTCCCATATGAGAGTCCTGTAAAGTTTGAAAACCCTTAGATTTTCCTAGCTTGTGTTCTTAGGGAGGATTCCTTGGATGGAAGTAAGTGAATAAATGAACAAAATCCCTGGACAAAAATGGATCTATTTGTGCAAAATTGGGTAGCTCAGAAAATTGAAGGAAGAGGAGAAGAATCAGGTCTGGAGAAAGCAGAGTAAGAGGCAGCTTTGGGGACTAAATAGCAGAAACTAAAAGACAGTTTTTTGGGTTTTTTTAGGGTGCTGCTTTTGTTTTCAGTCTTTGGCCCTTCTGACTAAGATTCAAATTTAAGAATGGCCCAGCTTGGATCCCATGCTGCCCCCATGGAACTTTTTTTTTTTAATTAAATCTTTATTATTCAGATTATTACATTTGTCTCTCTTTTTTCCCCTCCATAGCTCCCCTCTACCCTTCCTTTCCCCCCAATTGATGAGTCCATAGGTGTATGATTTTTGTGCAGTCTCTCCCTGTAGCCCCCTCCTCCCTTTCCCCCTGAGAATTATCAGGCCACTCCCTTTTTGTGCTCCTGATTCTAGTATATTCACCAGTTTATTCTGTTGATCAAATTTTTAATTCACTTAATTTTTAGATTCACTTGTTGATAGATATGTATTTGTTGTTCATAATTTTTTTTATCTTTTACCTTTTTCTTCTTCCTCTTCTAAAAGAGTACCTTTCAGCATTTCATATAATACTGGTTTGGAGTTGATGAACTCCTTTAGCTTTTTCTTCTCTGTGAAGCTCTTTATCTGCCCTTCAATTCTGAATGATAGCTTTGATGGATAGATTATTCTTGGTTGTAGGTTCTTGCTATTCATCACATTGAATATTTTTTGCCACTCCCGTCTGGCCTGCATCGTTTCTGTTGAGAAATCAGCTGACAGTCATATGGGTGCTCCTTTGTAGGTAATTGTTTTTCTCTTGCTGCTTTTAATATTCTTTCTTTGTCTTTTGCTCTTGGTATTTTAATGATGATGTGTCTTGGTGTAGTCCTCTTTGGATTCCTTTTATATGGGGTTCTGTGAGCTTCCTGGACTTGTAAGTCTATTTCTTTTACCAGATGTGGGAAGTTTTCAGTCATTATTTCTTGAAATAGGTTTTCAGTATCTTGCTCTCTCTCTTCTGGCACCCCCACAATTCTGATGTTGGTATGCTTGAAGCTGTCCCAGAGGTTCCTTATATTATCTTCACATTTTTGGATTCTTTTCTCTTCTTGCTTTTCCAGTTGAGTGTTTTCTGATTCTTTATATTCCACATTTTTTACTTGATTCTTGCCTTCCGCTAGTCTGCTGTTAGGTCTCTGTGTATTATTTTTTATTTCAGTCAGTGTATGTTTAATTTCTATTTGGTCCTTTATCATCTCTAGTTGGATCTTTTGCATCTCCAGTTGGTCCTTTTGCATCTCCTCTTGGGACTTGCTAAATTTATCCATCTTTTCTAGCATATTCTTGAAAAACCTTATAAGCATGGTTTTGAACTCTATATCCAGTCATATTTTTTCCTCCATTTCTTTTATTTGTGATCCCTTCCCTTGTCTCGGCATTTTCACTATGCTGGGAGAACTTCTGTGTTGGATTCAGCCTTATGATACCAGACTTGAAAAACCGCAAAAGCCTCTGTTGAGCTTGGGATGGGTGGAGTCTCAGGGCTTAAGGGACCACCTTGCCTTCCAGTCGGCCCCGTCCTCCACGGCCCCTGAGTCTCCCGTGACTCGGTAGTTGCTGGAGCGGTCCTTGTGCGCGCGCGCCTGCAGTGCCTCTAGACTGCTGCCTTTCTGGCTCCCCTGTGCTCTGGGACCACACGAGTCTGGGTCCCCAGGATTTTGCCCGAAACTGGGGTTTAGTGGAGTTAGAAGTGGCACAGTTGGGAGGGTCTGTCTCCTGCCCTCTCGTGAAAGCCAGCGGCACAATCAGCAGTCTGTCCTCTGTGGCGCAGTGCTGTGCGTGCCACCAGACTTCCGATCTTTTGCGACTCTCCTAAATTTCCGTGCACTTCTCCCCCTTCACAGTCCAAACTCCCCCCAGAATGACTTTTGGCTGGATCAGGGGTTTAGTGTCATAGGATAAGGAGTTCAATGCCTTTGGTAGCCTCTGTCTCTCTCCCACCAGAGAAGGCCAGCCAGGTTCGCTGTCACTCGCTCTCTCCACGCGCGCGGCTCTGTACCTCAGCTTTTTGCAGCTCCTCTGGGTCTCCGTGAGCCCCTCTCTTTCCCTCTAGTTGTAGAATTTCCACTCCGCTAGCTTTCCTGTGGTTCTGGATGATGTCCGTTCTGTCTTTTAGTTGTAGTTTTGAAATTGTTGTGCGAGGCAGCAGTGTAGGTGTTTACCTATGCCGCCATCTTGGCTTCTCCCCCCATGGAACTTCTTGATTTCCACAAAGAATGTAGCCAATGAAGCAAAGGGTGTTTCTGCAAAGGAAGATGAAGGAACTGCTGCCGGAGGAGGAGGAATGAATACTGGAGGCAAAACTAATCAATGACCACAACAGTCCCCATCTCAATCTCCATTCTTGGGCAGACAGGCCACTTGACTATGAGGCTTGCTAGATTGACCTCAGTCTCTAGTTAGAATCCCCAGGTCTGCCTCACCTTCATTCCTCGGGATGATTTTGATGACCTCATCCTTCGGGCCTCATTCTACCTTAGGTTTTCTCTGGGAGGCCCAAGAGGAGCCCAGCTGCCTTCCTGCAGCCTCGGGCAGCGATGATGGAGATTCAGCTCTTCCTTTTGAAATCTGCCTGCTGGGTCTAGCCCAGGCACCAACACTGCCCCAAACCTTGCCCTTATCGCCAAACAAGTGATCCGAATCCACTCCTCAGCTCACCATTTTACCCATGAGCATATCACAGTGGACTTGACGTAAGTAAGTGAGCTCAGTTGTTTCATATGCTTGTTCTTGGGAATCAGTTAGTTTTACAAGTACATCCTAGATTTCTGCTGGAGATTAATGTCAAGACTAATAACTGTATATCTACTTTAGATAAGGGAGACATCTTTAACAGTTTCCAGTATTCTAGCAGTGCTTCATGGTTTCTTGGAGATTACTCCAGTATCTCTGATCATGTCTGCAGGCACTTTGAGTGCTTGGAATAGAACTAACTTGGGTTCAGTGTTACATATTCTTTAAAAAAAATTTTTTTTTAATATATCTACTTTAATTGATTTTTTTACAGAGAGGAATGGAGAGGGATAGAGAGAAACACTGATGAGAGAGAAACATTGATCAGTTGCCTCTTGCACACCTCCTACTGGGGATGTGCCCGCAACCAAGGTACATGCCCTTGACCGGAATCGAACCTGGTACCTTTCAGTCCACAGGCCAAAACTCTATGCACTGAGCCAAACCGATTTTGGCTACATACTCTTTTAAAGCTGCCAGCTGTGCTCGCTCACCTACTCACATAGCTCACCGGGCTTGAACACCAGTCTTTTTGCAGGAGGAAGCCAGAGAGCAGTTGACTAGATTTGTCTTCACCCTGAACAACTGTGTCGTGTCTAAAAGAGCAAGGGCTTTGCAACTGGAAAGACTTGGGTTTAAGCCCTGTCCCTGTCTTAAACTCTGTGTGGCCTTGGTTCAGTTATATACCTATGTCATGTCTTTGTATTGAAGAAATGAAAAGTCTTTTCAAAAGAGAAATACTGAGACAGTAGCAATCCTAGGAAACACCCTAGAACCGGGGAGTGGCTGGAAGAGTTTGGGATTGGTAAGGTTTGGAGCTTGAGAAGGGGCCCTGCCAAGCTGAAACTCAGACCTCTGAGAAAGGTCGCTGCTCAGCTGTCCTGTTGTTTCAGGAGCTTGAAGGCGGCTCTGGTGGGGTGAGACCCAGACCTCTGAGGGGGGTGACTGACTGCTGGTGCTGGGGTGCCCCGGAGAGGCAATGGTGCTGGTGCTGCGAGTGTCAGAAAAATGCAAACCAGAATCAAATGTTGCTACAGAACAACCTGCCGCTGCTACTGCTGGGGTGAAATCCATTGCTAGGATGGTGCCGACAAGAGCAATAAGACAAGAGGAACAGAAGGTTCACCGGGGTGGAGGGGGGGTGGGGTTGTTGGGGGAGCACTCCCTTCTTCCTCCAGCCTTGAAGTCTCCCTCTAGTGCCAGCTATTGGCAAAGCCTAACAGGGACCCAGCTGATAAAGGAGAACTGAAGGCTGCAGTTTCCCAGCGTCAGAATCACAGAGCAGCATGAAAGGGTGTGTTTGATGCTGGGAAACAATTACTTAACTGTCTATTCATTTGGCTACCAGCATTCACAGACACCGTACTTCCCTATGGACTTCCACACACGGAAAACAACTTCAGGCTGCTGCCTGACAAAGTGCAACTTCCTTTACACAAATGAAGATGTGCTTCATCGCACTGTATCTCAATGTCCCAACAGCCCTCAGTGGTCACTGTATCTACCTCTGGGAGATAGTCCAATCATTCAGCTTCCAGTTATCTTAGTGCTCTCGGGTTCAAAATCCCATCACAACATTCTATTACTGAAAGACTACATTGTCTTATGTAAAACTAGAGGCCCACTGCACAAAATTCATGCATGGGCGAGGGGAGGGTTCCCTCAGCCCAGCCTGTACCCTCTCCAATATGGGACCCCTCAGGGGATGTCTGACTGCCAGTTTAAGCTCCACAGGGATCAGGCCAAAACCAGCAGTCAGACATTCCTCTCACAATCTGGGACCACTGACTCCTAACTGCTTACTTGCCTGGCTGCCTAATCACCCCTAACTCCCCCCCACACCGGTCGCCTCCAACTACCCACCCTGCTGGCCTGGTTGCCCCTCACTGCCCCCCTCTGCTGGCCAGGTCATCCCTAACTAACCCCCCTGCCATCCTGGTCATCCCACTCAGCTGCTCAGTCATTTGTTGGCCCTCACTAACCCCCCTGCCAGCCTGGTCGCCCCGCGCAGCCTGTTTGGTCGTCCATTCAGTTGTTTCAGTTGTGATGCACACTATAGACAGTGAGGGCAAGAAGAAGAAATACAAATTAGTGTAAGTTAAGGGTCAACAAACTCCAACCTATGGGTCAAATCCAAATTTTAAAATAAAAGTTTATTAAAACACAGCCACACTCATTATGTCTGCCATTGTAGCCTGTATCTCTGGCTACAATGGGAGAGATAAATACTTGTAACAAAGATAATATGGCCCTCAAAGCCTAAAATATTTATCAGCTGGTCTTTTCAGAAAATTTTACCCTGCTTTAAACACACATACCTAGACACACACTCTGTAACTGTCCTATTTCAAGTTTTCTATGCTCTCTGTCAGAACCTGACCTAGTTCTTTACGTGGTGAGGTAACCCAAATATTCATTCCTGAATGAATGTTAGACTGAATTCAGAAATGTCTGAATCCTCAATGGTTCTGATTTTTTCCCCCCTGATGTTTTCCATTAATTTTTGTTATTGGCCATGGAAGTGCCCCAGAGAATCCCCCAAGTTCTGTGATCCTATCTTCATTTTTTAAATAGCAATATAACTGGTTCTTGGTGATCAGAATAAATCATCCCAGCCTGTAGAGCAATCTTCTTCTTTACCTGTTGGTTGAGGGACATGAGGATGCCCAAATGACCAGGTGGCTGTTTCAATGAAAACATTGGGGCATACCCAAAATGAATTACTCTTCCCTCAAAATCAGTACAGATCACTATTAAAGGGATGGGATGCAACAATTTGCAAGAAGGTTAGTAGATGTAATCATGAGAGGAGCCATTCTCTTAGCCACTCATTGATGCCTGGACCCTGCATGCTGGCTTTGGATGAAAGAGCACCAAACATTGGTTACTGATGTAAGCATATCCTATATCCTATAAGGCAGAACCCCATGCTTTTAGGATTTTGTCTTTTCGGGCACTGTCACCTAGTTTTCAATGGACCATTCTATCATTCTATTGGGCCAGCTGCTTCTGGGTGATGGGAAACATAGTAAGATAGACAGGCATCTGGGATATGCTTCTTCCATACAAACTGATCCAAAAGGCATCCGTGTCAATGACAGGTCAGGAAAGCAGTTCTTCACATGGGGGTGGGTGAAGGGGGTATTCACTATGTCCTCAGGCAAACAAAGGAGGCCAAACACCACAGGGTATTCTGAATCTTTAGCCCTATCTGGGTGTTCTTTGTGCTTCTTTCTTTTCTTTTCTTTTCTTTTTTTCCCCCGCAAATACTCCTCTCATGGATACCCTCCTTCAGGGCCTCTCTGCTGTCAAAGGCTCCTCAGAGCCGGAAGAACTTCTTCTGCTGGAAAACTGGGAAGCTTATAAACTACAGAGAAATTTCTTCTTGCTGAACATCATGGGCGATGGCATTCCAGACCTCTCCAGACTTCATCACAGCTGCCTCCCAATTGGCATCATTCTCCTTGGTGGTTCAGCCAGAGCAGGTATTGTGGGCCTGGAACAGGAGTCACCTCTTTCTCTTGGGCATAGCAACTGGGTCAGGATGAGGCAGCTACTGTGCCTGCATGCCAGGCCACGTCTCAGTCAGCAACACCCATCGCTATGGCCATTACCCAACCCCTTCTTCAACATTTAACACAACGTAGATGATGTGAATTAAATCCAACCTTATTTTGGCCATTTCTGCCAAAGTCATACTTAGTGAAAGTAATTTGCATACATGGTTATCAAAAGTTATACTAGACTTTCACTGGCCCCCTAAAAGTATTACTTGGAATCCTGGAAAGGAACAAAGAAGCAAGATTCTGGATAAGCTCAAATACTAAGAATTACTAATTTGTAAGTATGCATATATATATAAATGTGCAAGGGCAATTTAATAAAATAAGAGCAATGATGTTTTTGTGTTGCCACGTTTAAATGAGTTCTCCAGTTTGTAGTTTAAAAAAATTTTTTTAATATAAACATCCAAATGACATTTTCTATATATTTTTTTCCAGATTTATTTGCATCATTGTGCTGTAGAATTGGGGCAGGGCAGGCAGGAGGTCAGAAGCCTGTTCCAACTCTGCTCTCAACACTACCTATCCCGCTGTGTGTGACCCTGGGGCTTAACATCTCAGGGTCTGTTTCCTCATCTGTGAAATGAAATGAGTAGGTAAGATGATTTTAAGGTCTTTTTTATTTTAAAACTATGGTATGAAGTGAAAAGTGATACAATCTCATATGACATGACTGATAAAAGGATAAGGCAGTGACTGCATTTACTATGGATAACCATACTGTTCATATTTAAACTCTAACTCTTTTTGAGCCTACTAGATTTTTTTTTAATGCTCTAGATAAAGCAACTATCAATTCATCTGAAATAAATATGGTAGATCTGCTCTGAATACATCTTGTTTTAATTTCTCCAGAGAACTGGTACAAGATCTCTCCGATACTTACTGGAAGTAAAGAAATTTAATCTGGGTGCTGGTAGCAAGAAGCACATGGCTGGTGCCTATAAAATCTATACACACTATCCGATCACTTTGAGAGCAGTACAGCGGGATTTGTTTGATTCTCTATCTTGTCATGGCTGGGTCAGAATGCCTCTTTTAATAATAAACAGTGACTCCCTGTACTCAACACAGTCTCACTTGAAATATGAATAAGAAGATGGAGCTTGAGAAAGGTAAGGAGGGACAAAAGAAAAAGGGTCTTGGATGAAGGGTGTCCTGGTAGTTTTTATGCATGTATTGGGATCTGGTCCAACACTCCTCTTAGTAGCTTAGACACTTGGAAATGCTTCTGGAAAGGGAAGCAGAGACCAGCTTGAGAAAAATGCAGCTCATCAGTTCTTGTGTTGAGATGCTCATTTACGTTGAGTACGTGGATCCAGGGAAGCCAGACACACAGAGTAAAGCAGGAGGAACAGGAATGACTTGACTGAATTTTGGAATTCTGGTCATGAGTTGACATCATTTGTGTCTGGACCAGATTCCCTCTCAGAAGGGCACTGGCCAAGAGGCCTGTGGGGATTAGACTATGAGGTCCTGGGTGTGGAGTAAGAACTCAACGGTGGCAAGCAGGGCTCATGCTTCATGAGCATATATGCAGTGCAGCTGCACAGGGCCCTCAGCTCAGAAAAATCCCATGCTTGAAGTTGAGTGCTCTGTGATTGACATTTTGAAATCTTTAATAACTTTATTTTTGAATTTGTGTTTAATAAGTGAAGTCAGATGGGACAGTGGAGCTTAAACTAGGGACTTGAGGCTTCAACTCAGAAGTAGTCTCGCTTTTCACCAGTTCCTGCTTCCTGCTTCTCAGCCCCCAGCTTCCCTGTGCCCTTCAGCTGCCACTGGTGTCCTGGGCCCCTGATGGGCCTGGGTATGGAAGGAAGGGCTGGAACCAGGCATGATCATGCTGCACATGTATCTCCTGTTGAGTTGTTGAGTTTCACTGTTCCCTCAATAATCCTCAAGCAACACCAAATAGCAAATGCGAAACACCATGACTAGTCAAGAGAGAGACCACAAAATAAGCTAGTCAGAAAAAGATAAGTATCACATGATCTCACTCATATGTGGAATCTAATGAACAAAATAAACTGATGAACAAAATAGAACCAGAGACACAGAAGCATGGAAGAGACCGACAAATTTAAGAGGAAAAGCAGGGGTAGGAGGGGAAAGGGAGTGATTAACCAGGGAGCTTACATGCATACTAGAGGCCCAGTGCACGGATTTGTGCACTGGTGGGGTCCCTCGGCCTAGCCTGTGGGGATCAGGCCAAGACCGACTTTCTGACATCCCCCAAAGGGTCCCAGATTGCAAGAGAGTACTTCTCAGGTGATGCACCCCAAAATCGGGCTCCCTCCTCTCAGGTTCTGGGTGTGTCACCTGAGAACCACAGCTGCCAAGTCACCACAGCTTGGTATCTCCTGCATTGAGCATCTGCCCCCTGGTGGTCAGTAGTTACAGTGCATCATAGTTTTTATGCATGTATTGGGATCTGGTCCAACACTCCTCTTAGGAGCTCAGACACTTGGAAATGCTTCTGGAAAGGGAAACAGAGACCAGTCTGACAGTCAGATAGTTGCTTAGGCTTATATGTATAGATAGATAGATAGATAGATAGATAGATAGATAGATAGATAGGGATATGCATAACCCGTGGACACAGACAATAGAGTGGTGAAGGCCTGGGAGGGGTGAGTACAGGGTAGAAGAGGTTAATGCGGGGGTGGGAGGAACACATAACCCAAACAAAGGGGACATCCATAATCTTTCAACAAGAAAGATAAATTGAAAAAGAAAAGAAGGAAAAAAAGCTTTTTCTTCTGCTTTTTCCACATTTCCCCTTTGTACTGGGTCCCACACATGTAGCCAACACTAGTGAGAGGGATAGCTAATGACTGTGCAAGGCATGAGCTAGCCTGACACTTGAACACAGTGGGGAGTAAGAGTGAACAGCAAATCCACGGGTGAGGAGCCAAAATAAAGGCCACAGCTAGGCAATGAGACACAAGTTTGAAGCAAGGGAGAGGAGAGGAAGAAAGCAAGATGTATGCATGGCTAGGGTAATCTAAATCCAAGTTTAAATAGTAACTGGTGCTTCAAACTTATTTAGACCTGGGTGAGGGTCCATCTGATTCATATGGCCAAAAATGAAGCTGAGCAGTGTTGACTATGTTCTAAGCCCATGTTAGTCCTTGAGAGGGGGAATAAAGGCATTTACCTGACCCTGAATTTGTCTTTTAGCCTTCCTATATGATAGAAAGAATTACCATAATGAAAATTCAGTTATCTGTTATGCATTTAATGTGAATGTAACTATTGAATGACTGCCATATCTTATAACATTCTTTTTTAAAAAAAATGTATTATAATCTGCAGGGGAGAAAAATAAACTTTTACTTTCTCTCTTAAGTTTGGCATCTTCAGATATCTACACTGAGTGGCCAGATTATTATGATCTCTGGACGTATAATAATCTGGGCACTCAGTATATATATTAGAGGCCTTGTGCATGAATTCGTGCATGGGTGGGGTCCAGCCAGCCTGGCCAGGGGCAATTGGCCAGCCTGCCTGCTAGTTGAACTCCCAGTGTAGGGGACAATTTGCATATTAGCCTTTTATTATATAAGATATACACTGAGTGGCCAGATTATTATGCGTTCAGAGATCATCATAATCTGGTCACTCAGATTATATGGGGATACTGATACGGGCTATTGCTCCTACTCATGAAGGCAGGAACTAGGCAGCAAATTCTCCCCATTTGGGATGCCATAACCTCCCAGCATGTCTTGCTTGGTGCCTCTGAAGTTGTGCTGAGTTGGAAAAAGGTGCAAACAATGCTTAGCCCTCTGCTTATTTTTTTAACAAGATGGAATTTAATTAAACACAATTTGTGCTCTTAATTTTTTCTTCTGGAGCTTTTATAGGCTCAGAGTGACTACTGCTAACTACAGCTTAGAGAGAGGAAAGTTTTTAACTATACTTTGAAACAGAAGCTGCTTATCAGCTGGCAGGGGAAGCAGGGAGCAAGCTTGGAAGGAAGTAACATCTGGCTTGTCTGACACCTGACATTTTTATTTATTTAACAAATGCCCCTATAGTGCTTACTGTGGTGTCAGGCACTATTCCCGGTGCCTTACAAACACTAATTGAGTACTCATAACAATCAGGGCTGACTTATCCATAGTGCCTAGGGCCTGGGGAAAACAAGTTTTAATTTCTTTAAAGTCAGGAGAAAAAATTAGAATAATAACAATGACTATATAATAAAAAACTCAATCTGGACTGTATTTGTCTTTATACTAGTGTAGTCAATTTTTAATATTATTTTATGAAAGAAGGGGGCTATGAAGGCAAATGTATATAGGGCCCACAAAAGTAATAATATACTTCTAGTACCAATTATACTTTTATGTTAATTTTACACTTATACCAGTAACTGACAGAGCTGAGACTCAAGTAAGGCAATCTGCTTCTGGCTCCACAGAACAGTGTGTTGAGTTGTGCTGACGTGCTCATCAATGAAGTATTTCATATGAATTTTTTAGGTAGCTAACAAATTAGCACTCCACAAAACCAAAATTCTTTCTTTTAATAATTTCATAAGAAGTTCTTTCCTACATTTTTTACTTCCTGTCTTATTGGATTATCCTGAGCTTAATCTACTCTTTTTCATGATGATAACAGTATCCTTATCCATAGACAATCTTAATGACTATTTTTTATGTGACTGGAACTCTTCTAAGATTTATTTTACAAGTGCTAACTCTGCCTCCTCACAACCCTCTGAGGCATAAAGATTTCTTATTTTTAGATGAGGAGACCCAAGTTAAGTTAAGCTACTTGTCTAAGTTCACCCAATCACTTGAGAGCAATGGAATTCAGCATCCTGGCTCTGAGTGGCCCTGTCAACCAGGATGAATAGGAGCTTTGTTGTGCATACAGAGTGATGCTCTTCGGAGCTTTATTCCTATCCTTGCATCTTCAAACCAAGATGTTATTTTAAGTCTGTGTCACCTCTTCAGGGTGTACGGCTTTGAAACAGAAGCTCTTCAGGGTGTATGTCTTCTCTGTTGTCAGGCAGTTGACTAACTGATAGCTTTAGCTGTGTTTTGCTTCCAGTTTGTACTCACATTTATCACTTGACAAATGAGTGAAGGGCCTACGAGGGACCATGTTGTGTTTATTTGCTGCTTCCAAATCACTTTAATGAAGAACCAGAGAGCCCATCATCTTAGTGTTGTGTGTCAGGTAGGTCAATGTGTGCTGTGTGGAGGGAGAGGTGCCCTGTAACCAGCCTTGTGATCCCTGCTGCCTGGCTTTGTGAGGGTGATTTTGGATGCTTTGAGGACTTTTGTTGGTTAATGTTCATTTATTTCTTATTTGTCAGCTAAGTTTTCAATGGTGAATGCTGGTAAGTGGCATGGCAGATATATCACATGTAAGGAGAAAATACTACGTGGCATGATACCTTAACTAAGCAAGTGGTTTGACAGAATTCATTTGCCAGGTAACTGCACTATCATTGTGGTGTTTATTGAATGGAGTTACAAATGATTTAACTGGAAAGTAACACTCCATTGGGCTATTCTGACTCCTTTATGGCTCAATCTTGAATGCTAGGCCTGAAGTTGGGAGGGACTCCATTTATCTCCTTACCTATATATATCTGTATGCATGTGTATTTCTACATTTATATGTGTATATCAACATAAAATATATAATATGTTTTTATATAGTATGTATATATTTTTATATATTATGTTATATATATTTCTTATGTTGGAATAAACAAATGCTTTTTACTTGTCTTGACCCCTGCTCATATCCAAACATCACATTAGGATTGCCTTACTTGACTCTCAGCTCTGTCAGCTCCTAGTAAACACAATTTGTGCTTAATTTATTCCTCTGGAGCCTTTATAGGCTTAGAGTTACTACTGCTGAGCTTAATCTACTAAATTTGGCTTTCATGACTATTTTAGACTTTATAATCTAATTGGCTACAACTCTAGGATTTGAAAACTGCTCTCTGACACCAATTGATTATTTTCTGTTAACTGCATTCAATTCTTGGCCTCACAGCCTTCTCAGAAAACACTGCTACTATGCCCAAGATCTTCTCTGTGCCTGGCCCCAGAAGGCTGTGCTGATTGGGAATCAGTTTACAAGTTTGCAGAGGCTTGACAGTTTCTGGGTCCTACTGCTTAGTCATCATGGGTATACCTGAAGCCCTTTGTAGGTTCTGAAATATTGACTGATATTTTGGCTAGGAGAAAAACAAGCAAGGGGTTAGTCGATTTCTTGAAATATTTTCAATATTTTTTTTTTTAAAGAAACAAGCAAAGTACTTTAGACTGCTACTTAAGTCAGAGTTTATACACCGGTGATACTCAGATTGGATTTGAGCCATAGATATGTTTGGCTTTAAATCAATTGCTTTCATTTAAAAAAATCTAGAAATTTCACTGTATAATCTCCAGACTTTTAACTGCTTTTGCAATTGAGTGATCTGAAAGCACGGGACCTATATTCCTACACAATTGGTCAGAATGAGATAGTACCTGGCCACTTAGACAGGACATGCACTTTAAAAAATTATATATATATATATATATATATATATATATATATCCTTTCTAATAAAAGAGTAATATTCAAATCGACCATACCTCCACTATACCTACAAGCCACGCCCACCAGCCACACCCACCAGCCAATCAGAGCAAGTATGCAAATTAACCCATCCAAGATGGCTATGGCCACAGTGAGAGCAGGAGGGAGGCTTGGGTTGCCCCTGGCAATGGAGGAAGCCAAGCTCTCTACAAACCCTGGCAGGCAGGCCTCTGTTCCTCTGTTTAAGGCAACAAAGTTTCAATGGCTGGGGGAGCAGAAGGCTTGGCTCCACTTCAGGCTACAAAGTTTCAAGTGTAGAAGATAAATAAGTCCCAGATACCCAGATACCAGGACCTCCACTTGGGTCACTGGGGGATGTGACTAGCCTGCAAACCACCATAGGCCCCTCACCCAGGCTCCCCCATACCCCAAGGGAATACCCACCCTGATCTAGGACACCCCTCAGGGTAAACCAGCTGGCCCCCACCCATGCACCAGGCCTCTATCCTATCTAATAAAAGAGTAAAATGCAGATTGACCATCATTCCAACACACAAGATGACTGCCCCAATGTGGTCAAAAGATCCTGCCCCTATGTGGACACAAGATGGCCACCACAAGATGGCCAGCAAGGGAGAGCAATTGGTAGGGACCAGGTCTGCAAGGGAGTGCAGGTGTACGTGATCAGGCCAGCAGGGGAGGGCAGTTGGGAAAGACCAGGCCTTCAAGGGAGGGTAGTTGGGGGTGACCAGGCCAGCAGAGGAGGGAAGTTGGGGGTGACTGAGCCTGCAGGGAAGGGCAGTTGGGGAAGACCCAGGCCTGCAGGGGAGGGCAGTTTGGGGCAAACAGGCTGGCAGAGGAGCAGTTAGGCATCAATCAGGCTAGCAGGGGAGTGGTTAGGGGGTAATCAGGCAGGCAAGAAGGTGAGCAGTTAGGAGCCAGAAATCCTGGATTGTGAGAGGGATGTCTGATGGCCCACATAGGATCGGGCCTAAACAGGCAGTCGGACATCCCTTAAAGGGTCCCAGATTTGAGAGGGAGAAGGCTGGGCTGAAGGACCACCCCTCCCCCCGTGCACGAATTTCGTGCACCAGGCCTCTAGTGTATATATATATATAATTTCAGAGAGGAAGGGAGAGGAAGAGAGAGATAGAAACATCAATAATGAGAGAGAATCATTAATCAGATTGGCTGCCTCCTGTACAATCCACAATGGGGATTAAGCCTGCAACCCGGGCATATGTCCTGACCAGGAACTGAACCATAAACTCTGTTTCATAGGTTGATGCTCAACCACTGAGCCATGCTGGCTTGGCATGCACTTTTTGGGGGGTCACAATACATCTTCAGTACAATTTTCTTACTTACATGACCTGTCTGTGCCCCGGAGCATTTGATTTTATATCCCCTACTATGAATCAATGAAGGATGCAAGCTCAAAAGCTCAAGACCACAGTGCCTATGCTTACTTTCCTGTTTAGTTTATATAATCTTAAAAATTAATATTGAAAAGCAATACTCACACCAAAAAATATTACAAGGTAGAAAAGCATATAGTAAAAAGTGTAAGTCCAGTGACCCCCACTGATCTAACAATTCCCTTTCCTTGGTCCAAGAAATAATACTAGTAATAGTATCTTTTATATTCATTTATATATTTTCTATGAATAAAGTTTTTTTTTTTTAAATCTAACTGCGGCTACCTACTTTTTGTAAGGCTGTAAGTGTATATAAATACAGTCTTACAAAAGAGTCCCACACATGAAGGAAAGCAATGTGGTATATTAAAGTAATTATCTGTATAATTAACAAAAACTCTTGGTGCAATTTCCAAATATTAGAAAAAAATGTTTTTTAATTACCTGGCTAATTACCTTCATTAGTCATTCTCTTGGCTCCTTTCTTCATGGAAGGAATCCATCCATTCAGTAGACATTCATTGAATTCCTTTTATGTTCAAGGTGCTCTGTGAGGTAAAGTGGAAAATACAGAGATGAATTGAAAACAAAATCAATAACATTAATATAAGGAAAAAGTGAGTATTTTCTCCTAAAGGAATGAGGTGAAGGTATTGAATTTTTAATTGAACATGCCCCATTGTCAGTGGATCAAGTCTAAGGTTTGAAGGACACTTAAAAATCACAGATATAATCCAAACCTGAAAAGGTGAAGTAAAGGAAGAGATTCAGCTGAGCGGGGAGGGAGTGCCTGATGCTTAGTTGGTAGGAGGTGGACTGGTCATGTGAGGTGAGGATGAAGGAGAGCTCACTGAAAAAGCATCATTTCTCCTGGTACAGACCTGCAGGCATTTGGTCTGTGTTCAGACAGAAAAAAAATATGACTGCAGTTCCTTTTCTTTCCTAGAGTAAATTTCAATGACAATTTGGATAAAATGAAACTGGGAAGAGAGAGTTTCAAAAGTAGACATAAAAGATACACTCAAGAGCCTGGCACTTATGAGAAATTTAAGGAGAAAGAAATTTTGTCTTATATTTCAGTTGCCTGTGCACAAAAATTTGTTGTTGTTGTTGAATACTCTCCTTGAATTAGAGAATGGTAAAAATTGCCAGTCTTTACAAAAATAACCAAACAACCAAAACCAAACCAAAACCCCATATGGTTATCTGAAGTGCTTTCTTCCCCACTCTAATTTTTTTTTTTTAGACTATTGGGCCTCCTGGAAATAATAGGAAATACCCATCTCTTATAGATCTGCAGTCACTCCTAGATAAGACATAAGGGGAACCTAGAGTACACCCAGAGTTCCAAATATATGTCACGGTTCACAAATCCTTTATTTTGCTCTCCAGCAACCTGATGTTTTTATATACCCAACATGGATGAGTAGAGTTATGTAAATCTAGTTTTGATATGCATAATGGCTATGTAAGCCATTATATAGCTTCATGAATGGTACATAGAAACCTCTGAACTATTTTTGCAATTTCTTGTGAGTTTTAAACTACTTCAAAATATAGTTATTTAAAAAAAATAGTCATGAAACCAATTTTCATTTTGCTTTGAAATTTATCTTTTTCTTGAATGTATCAGTTAGAAGTTCTAATTTAAAAATTTCTTACTGAAATGCTTTTATGGATACTACTAATTGAAATAGTAATAAAGTTTTTCAAACTAAGCAAAAATATTACTTTTGAGGAGAAGAGCTTTTATTCTCTCTTGAGTTTCTGAGGCTAATGACAAACTTCACAGGATAATTGGTCAATCTCAGTTTGTCCTTGCTCTCCTTTAGAACTTTAGATATGAATAAGTGTCTTTTATAATAATCCCATGAACTGACTTTTTTTTTCATCTACATAGTATATGAATAGACCTGCTTGAAATATTAGTAGGACCATAACCAATTCTATTTATTGATATTATTTTGTCAACATTTTTTTTTCTCTTCACAACACATTAAACCAATCTATGAATGTGTTATGCTCTATAATCCTATCTAACAAAAGAGTAATATTCAAATTGACCATACCTCTGCTACACACACCAGCCATGCCCACCAGCCAATTAGGAGCAAGTATGCAAATTAACCCAACCTAGCTGGTTACGGCCACAGAGACAGCAGGAAGGAGGCTTGGGTTACCCTGGTGATAGAGGAAGCCAAACTTTCCACACACTCTGGCTGGCCCAGGCCTTCGCTTAAAGCTACAAAGTTTCAATTATAGAAGATAAATAAATTCCAACAGAAATGGCTGCTGCCACCCAGCGAGCAGAAGGCTTAGCTGTGCTTCAGGCTACAAAGTTTCAATTGTAGAAGATAAATAAATCCCAGATCCCAGGACCTCCACTTGGATTGCTAGGGGGCGTGACCAGCCTGCAAACCACCACAGGCCCTTCACCCAGGCTGCCCCATGCCCCAAGAAAACCCCCACCCTGATCCAAGACACCCTTCAGGGCAAAAGAGCTGGCCCCCACCCATGCACCAGGCCTCTATCCTATCTAATAAAAGAATGATATGCAGATTGACCATTACTCCAACACACAAGATGACTGCCTACAGGTGGACACAAGATAACCACCATAAGATGGCCAACAGGGGAAGACAGTTGGGAGGGTCCAAGCCTGCAAGAGAGGGCAGTTGGGGGTGATTAAGCCTGCGGGGGAGGGCAGTTAGGAGTAACCAGGCTGGCAGAAGAGGGAAGTTGGGGGCAACCAGGCCTGCAGGGGAGGGCAGTTAGGGCCAAACCGGAGGGCAGGGGAGCAGTTAGGGGGTGACCAGGCTGGCAGACAGAAGCAGTTAGGGGCAATCAAGAAGGCAGGCAAGTGAGCAGTTAGGAGTTAGCAGTTCTGGATTGTGAGAGGGATGTCTGACTAGATTGGGCCTAAGTGGGCAGTCAGACATCCCTCTCACAATCCAGAACTGCTAGCTCTCCACTGCTCGCCTGCCTGCCTTCCTGATTGTCCCTAACCAGGCAGTTAGACATCCCTCTAGGGGTCCCAGATTAGAGAGAGTGCAGGCTGGGCTGAAGGACACTCCCCTTCTGGTCAATTATATAAAATCAAATAATGACTAATTTTTAAAATTTTGTTTTTAAAAATGCTATAAATTTGCTTAGAAATAACATTACAGTCACTTTAAAAAAAAATAATGCGATGGTCTCACAAGTAGGGCTCACATGTCCGATGGGATATTCAGGTACATTCATATTAATGGTCCAAATTTGAAAAGTTAAGATGTGACCCAAAGCAATGGTAATATCAATATACCTCTGCCGAGGAGAATCCAAGATGGCGGCATAGGTAAACACCTACACTACTGCCTCGCACAACAATTTCAAAACTACAACTAAAAGACAGAATGGACATCATCCAGAACCACAGGAAAGCTGGCTGAGTGGAAGTTCTACAGCTAGAAGGAACGAGAGGGGATCACAGAAACCCAGAGGAGCTGCAAAAAGCTGAGGTACGGAGACGTGTGCGCGCGCGAAGAGAGCGGGTGCCGGAGGACCTGGCTGGCTTTCTCTGGTGGGAGGGAAACGGAGACTCTCAAAGGCATTGAACCCCTTATCTTACAACACTAAACCCCAGATCCAGCCGAAACTCATACGGGGGGAGTTTGGACTGTGAAAAGGGAGAAGTGTACGGAAATTTAGGGGAGTCGCAAAAGATCAAAGGCCTGGTAGCGCTCACCACATTGCGCACAGGACAGATTGCTGATTGTGCCACTGGCTTTCGCAAGTGGGCGGGAGACAGACCCTCCCAACTGTGCCACTTCTGACTCCACTAAGCCCCTGTTTCAGGCGAAACTTTGGGGACCTAGACTCATGTGGTCCTGGTGCGCAGGGGAGCTGGAAAGGCAGTGGTTAGAGGCACTGCGGGTGTGCGAGAACAAGGACCGCTCCAGCGATTACCCAGTCACGTGAGACTCAGGGGCCATGGAGGGTGGGGCCGACTGGAAGGCAAGGCGGTCCCTTAAGCCCTGAGACTCCACCCATCCCAAGCTCAACAGAGGCTTCTGCGGCTTTGCACGTCTGGTATCATAAAGCTGAACTCAACACAGAAGTTTTCCCGGCATAGTGAAAATGCTGAGACAAGGGAAGGGATTACAAACAAAAGAAATGGAGGGGAAAAAACGACTGGATATAGAGTTCAAAACCACGCTTATAAGGTTTTTCAAGAATATGCTAGAAAAGTTGGATAAATTTAGTGAGACCCAAGAGGAGATGAAAAAGGACATACTAGAGACACTGACTGAAATAAAAACTATTATACAGAGTCCTAACAGCAGACTAGAGGATGGCAAGAATCAAGTCAAAAATTTGAAATATAAAGAAGCAGAAAACATTCAACTGGGAAAGCAAGAAGAGAAAAGAATCCAAAAATGTGAAGATAATGTAAGGAGCCTCTGGGACAGCTTCAAGCGTACCAACATCAGAATTGTGGGGGTGCCAGAAGAAGAGAGAGAGCAAGATACTGAAAACCTATTTAAAGAAATAATGACTGAAAACTTCCCACATCTGGTAAAAGAAATAGACTTACAAGTCCAGGAAGCACACAGAACCCCAAATAAAAGGAATCCAAAGAGGACCACACCAAGACACATCATCATTAAAATACCAAGAGCAAAAGACAAAGAGAGAATATTAAAAGCAGCAAGAGAAAAACAGTTCATTACCTACAAGGGAGCACCCATACGACTGTCAGCTGATTTCTCAACAGAAACGATGCAGGCCAGATGGGAGTGGCAAGAAATATTCAACGTGATTAATAGCAAGAACCTACAACCAAGAATAATCTATCCAGCAAAGCTATCATTCAGAATTGAAGGGCAGATAAAGAGCTTCACAGAGAAGAAAAAGCTAAAGGAGTTCATCAACTCCAAACCAGTATTATATGAAATGCTGAAAGGTACTCTTTTAGAAGAAGAAGAAGAAAAAGGTAAAAGCCAAAAAATTATGAACAACAAATACATATCTATCAACAAGTGAATCTAAGAATTAAGTGAATTAAAAATTTGATCAACAGAATAAACTGGTGAATATAATAGAATCAGGAGCACCGAAAGGGAGTAGACTGATAATTCTCAGGGGGACAAAAATCATAAAGCATCGAACAGATTGTGAAATTACAGCAGAAAGATTAAAGTTAGGTGAGGTAGATAAGTGATCAATCAAAGGACTTGTATGCATGCATATAAACATAACCAATGATCACAGACACTGGGGGGTTGGGGTATGCCTGGGAGGGAGGGGTGGCAATGGGGAGATATGTATAAAAAATTAATAAAAATTAATAAAAATATATATACCTCTGCCAATGTTCTTCAGAATTAATTTAGCCAATATGTCTTTACAAGAGTCTTTATAATAAATTAAGAAAAATTTTATTTTATTCATATTTCTAATACTTAGTGGCTATTATTTTGGGGGCATATATCTGTACTTTACACATTTCTATAACTTTCTAGAAAGTATTATGGCCTTGTTAGAGAATCATCAGAGTAATTTTTCAGCCTTTTCATTCAAGAAAACATATAACTTCTGGTTAGAAACTATCTAGATGCTATCTAGCCCAATTGACTGCCTACCACTTGAATCTGCTTTTTAAAAATTTCACCAAGCATTCTTCTAGCTTGGTGTTACATGCTATGATCTGTAGAGCCTCAGGCTCTCAGAGAGAGAGTGCTTCAAGGGCTACTGTGAGAAGTAGTGGGGAACTGGGAAAAGTGATTGCTGATCTAGCATGGATCCAGTTCTCACTCATTCATTGAACAAGAGCAGCTGAGATAGCATTTGACTCACTTAATTAGCTCTGTGTCAGATTTAATTTTTAGAAAGTGTTCCATTGCTCAGGGAAGTGACCCCTGAGCTGAGTCTCAAGAATGAGTATGTTAGCAATGTAAAAATATGGTAATGGACACACCATTTAAAAGGCAAAATGTGTCTCCTTATAGAGGAGTGAGAGAAAATGGCAGAGTAGAAAAATTCTCATAAAAGTAATAAAACTGGCAAACATCATTAGAGTCAACTATTTCAGAACTCTAGATATTAACCAAATATCTGGGGAGTGTTAATTGAAAAACAACACAACAACAATGGCTAAATCTCAGTAAAAAGGAGTGAGATTTGTGGCATTTTAACTTGCCCTATTCTCATCTCCTCTCTCTAGCTCCATGGTAACCCTGAAAACCGACAGCTTGTAATCATGTTGAAAATGGGAAATAATAGCAGCCACTGGCGGTTGCAGAATGGAGCTGACCTCCATCAAAGCCTCAGTCCCAGAAAATTGCCACACTTTGACTTGTCTGATGGTTCCCTATAAGACCATACTTGTAAGGCTATCTTTATTTGATAGTAAAGGCCCAGTGCACAGATTCGTCCCTTGGCCTGGCCTGCGGGGAATCAGGCCAAAACTGGCTCTCTGATATCCCTCAAGGGGTCCCAGATTTCAAGAGGGTTCAGGCCAGGCCGAAGTAACCCACAGGTGCACTATTGGGGTCGGGGAGGGACTGTGAGATCATGTCTGGCCCGTTTCACCCAGTTCCGATTAGCTGAACCCCAGCAGCAAGCTAATCTACCCTTTGAAGTATCTGCCCTCTAGTATTTAGTGTGTATTATAGCAACTGGTCAAACAGAATGAATAGTCAGACACTTAGCATATTAGGCTTTTATTACATAGAATGACTCAGAGTTGAGCTAATCTAGTGGGGAAAGCCTTTTCCTCAGGGGTGTTTGTCAAAACAATTAATGTCAATTATTTAACTTTGTGGCTGCTAGGGGTGATGGAGAAAGTTGGGATAAGCAATAGGCTAGCTCATGGTCAGCAAACTCATTAGTCAACAGAGCCAAATATCAACAATTCAACGACTGAAATTTCTTTTGAGAGCCACATTTTTTAAACTTAAGCTTATTCTAACGCCACTTCTTCAAAAGAGACTCGACCAGGCTGTGGTATTTTCCGGAAGAGCCTCACTCAAGGGCCAAAGAGCCGCATGTAACTCATGAGCCGCAGTTTGCTGACCACTGGGCTAGCCAAAGGCTGAAAAGAAAAAGATGGAGAATAAGATGCCCAAAAGGGCTTTGAAAAGCTCTGACATATTCCTAGGAATCTAGATGATCAAATGTATGCCTAGGGTTATATATGCCCACGACGTTTTGCACACATGGTAAGTAAAGACATGAGAATGCCCTAAGCTCTCATACCTGGATGAACTTGAGGATCTGTGCCAGTAGAAAGTGAAGATTAAGGCAGAGTTTTAAACTTTCTAATGGAGTGTTGAAGGCATGACTCAACCCACATACAGAGCCCCTTAGCAAAGACTGGGAGACTTACAGGTCCAGGCATTTAAGGAGATCTTTGCCCAATTGTTACCTGACCACTAAGGTAACTGAGGAGAGACTTTAGCAGATACACACGACAAAGAACACACAATTTTTCATTCAGAAAAGTTGCTAAAACAAAAATAATAACAAACAGGAACACAATAAACCCTGGGAAGGGGAAAAGCTGATTTCCATAGTTGTCAAAATTTGTTATTTAAATGTCCAGTTTGCCACAAAAAAATTTACAAGATGTGCAAAGAAATGAGGAAGTATGGTGCATAAACATGGCATGTGGAGGGGCAATTAATTGGAACTATCCTTGAGGAGGCTCAGATGTTGAAATCACTAGACAAAGACTTTACATTAGCTATTGATTGGTCACTAGGGAAATGCAAATCAAAACCATTTCTTACCCATTAGGATGGCCATAATAAAAAAGACAGGTAATAGTAAATATTGGAGAGAATGTGGAGAAATTGGAACCCTTAAGCATTGTTGGTGGTAATGTAAAATAGTACAGATGCTTTCAAAAACAGTAGGAAGTTCTTCAAATGTTTAACACCAATTTTGTATGACCTCAAAGTTTCATTTCCTAGATATATACCCAGAGAAATAAAATCATATGTTAAAGCAAAAAAATCTAACAGGTATGTTCATAGCATTATTATAAATAGTAGATAAAAAGTTGAAACAACCTAAATGTCCATCAACTGAGGAATGAATAAACGAAATGTGGTATATTCGTATAATGAAGTATTATTTAATCATAACAAGGAATGATGTACCAATTCATGATACAACATCGATGATCTTTATGAAAGTTAAGTTTATGTGTCAACTTGACTGGATCATGGGCTTCCTAGATCTTTGGGTAACTATTTATTTCTGGATGTATCTGTGAAAGTGTTCCTAGGTGAGAATGGCATTTGAATTGTAGACAGAGTAAAGCAGAGTGCCCTTCTCAATATGCGTGGGCATCATCTAATCCACAGAGGGCCTGAAAAGAACAAGAAAGTGAAGGGAGGGAGAATTTGCTTTCTTGCCTGACTGCATGAGCTAAAACAATGTCTTCCCTTGCCCTTGGAGTGAGATATGCACCATTGATTCCCATGGTTCTCAGGCCTTTGTGCTTAGATTGAATATACCACTGGTGTTCGTAGGTGTTCAGCTTGCAGATGGCAAATCACAGGACTTCATTTATATTAAATGTCTGGGATAGGCTACATGTAGAGAAAGAAAGTAGATTAGTGGTCAGGGACGAGGAAGGGGAGCCACAGGGAATACAGTGTGACTTCTAATAGATATGGAGTTTCTTTTTGGGGTGATGAAATGTTCTGGAAATCGGAAGTGGTGACAACGATCCAATATTATGACTATATTAACAATCACTAAACTGCACACTTTAAAAGGGTAAGTTTTATGGCTTGTGAATTATATCTTAACAAAAAATAAAATAAGTTACATAGTACGTATTCTATACTGATATGTTAATATGACAAATTTTGCTTTTTAAATATGACTTTAGGAAAAGAAAGAGTAGTGAAGGGAGGAGAAGAAAAATAAATATTAAATGAAGATTTCCCATGTATCAGGCATTATACTAGGTTGCTGAAGACACAGAGGAAATAACTTACAGTCCATCCCCTTAAGCTGGCTCAATGTAGAAAGTTTTTATTAGAGAGTCAGAGGGAGATTTCTTTTTTTTTTTTAATATACTTTATTGATTTTTTTTTATAGAGAGGAAGGGAGAAGAATAGAGAGTTAGAAACATCGATAAGAGAGAGACATCGATCAGCTGCCTCCTGCACACCGCCCCACTGGGGATGTGCCCACAATCAAGGTACATGCCCTTGACCGGAATCGAACCTGGGACCTTTCAGTCCACAGGCTGATGCTCTATCCACTGAGCCAAACCGGTTTTGGCAAGAGGGAGATTTCTAAAAAGGGTGGCTCATGATACAAATCAAGAAATACTATTAATGAAGCCAGTGCTAAGAGAATGAAAAACAAGCCACAACTTGGAAGAAATGCTACAAATTATATATGTGATAAAGAACGTGTATGCGGAATATATACAGAATTCTCAAACTAAAAAACAATAACACATAACCACACAAATAATCCAATTCAAAAATGAGCAAAGATTTGAACATATATTCCACCAAAGAAGATATACAGATATAAATACACCGCGAAAAGATGCTCAACATCACTAGCCATTAGGGAAATGCAAATTAAAACCATAATGTGATACCACTGCAAAACTGTTAGAAATGCTCCCTATCCGAAGATATCTACAGAACCTGAGGCTGTTACCTTACATGGCAAAAAAAAAAAAAAAAAAAAAAAAGTGTGTATGGGAGTGGGGGGAGGGAGGTGGCAGTTATCTTTAAAGAGAGGTAAAGAGTTAAAGATCTTGAGATAAGAAGATTATCCAGGTGGACCCTAAATGCTATCATCACAAGTGTTTTTATGAGAAGCAGAGGGAGATTTCGAAGACAGAAGAGGGGGCCATATAACCACAGAAGCAGAGATTGGCATGATGAGGCCACAAATCAAGGAATGCCGGCAACTACTAGAAGCTGGAAGAGGCAAGGAACATATTCTCCTTAAGGCCTCCAGAAGGAGTGTGGCCTCACTAACACCTTGAGTTCAACCCAGTGATAGGGATTTTGGATTTCTGGCTTCAAGATTTGTGAAAGAATATATTCCGTTGTTTTAAGTCACCAAGTTCATGGTCATTTGTTTCAGCAGTCATAGGAACAGATACATTGATCTTACCAAATGTGAAGGAATTGAAACTTGTGTGCTCTGAAGGTAGGAATGTAAAATGGTATAATCACCTTGGAAAATAGTGGCAGTTTCTTAAAATCTTAAAATATATACTATCATATAATCCAGCTATCCTACTCCTAGGTATTTACTCAAAACAAATGAAAGCAAAATCCATAAAAAAGAGTGGTATATGAATAGTCACACCATATAGTTCCAAACTGGAAACAACCCCAATGTTTATCAACAGGTGACTACCTAAACAAATTGTGGTATATCCATACAATGGAATACTACTCAGAATAAAAAGAGATGGTCCTATCCGGTTTGGCTCAGTGGGTAGAGCATTGACCTGTGGGCTGAAGGGTCCCAGGTTTGATTCCAGTCAAGGGCATGTACCTTGGTTACAGGCACATCCCAAGAGGGAAGTGTGTAGGAGGTAGCTGATTGATATTTCTCTCTCATCAATGTTTCTAACTCTGTATTCTTATCCCTTTCTCTCTGTAAAAAGAAATAAATAAAAAGTATATTTAAAATAAAAAGAATAAAGAGATGAATTATTGATATATACTACAATGTGAATGAATCTCAAAGTAATTATGCTGAATGAAGAGGCCAGATTAAACATAGGGACTGTAGAATTCCATGTGCACATAGAGTGGTTTCCTATAGAGAAAGGTGGGGATAGGAGTGAGGTGATATGTTTATGATCTTGATTATAGTGACAGTTTCACAAATAGATATGTCAGACTAAATTTATCAAATTTTATAGTTCTAATATGTGAGGTTCATTTTCTGTCAGTTATGCATCAATACAATTGGCAAAAGTAAGTGCAAACTGAAAGTCATATACAGGAATCTTGGTTGCACAAATAGTGGATGTCCTCCTGGAGGTGATGGGCCAGAGGTCTGGGATTTGCTGCTTTATTCAAACCCAGTTGTTTGGACACTCCTTTTTGGGAATGGAATCTTACTTGAACCAGGGTCAGAAGCTAGGGCTTCAAACATAGAATCATGCTCTGAGTCATGGTCTGATAGCTTTATACATATTAGGATACTCCTATACCACATAATCATTGGTCCTAAAAAGCAGCCTGCAGGCACCCACTGGTATTTGCAGAGTAATGGTCTAGAGAAGCAAACAATGCAGGTTAAGTCGATGCCAAAACTAGAGGGATGTGGCACAAAACGAGGGCCCAAGCAGATGGCTCTGGGGCCACAGAACACAGCAGTAGAGAAGGGTCTAATTTATCTGACAAACCTTATTCTGGTGAGTGTAACCTTCCTCACTTCAGAGGCAAGGAAAATATCTTATAAGTAATCAAGGCATTTTCTGGCATTTCCTGAATGGATTCAAATACCCACAAATCATATTGATATGTTCCAAAAACATCTATTTAAAGAAGCAAAGAAAGAGTCTATGGGATAATTTTGTGGATTAAATGCCAGAGGCATGTTCTTGAGACACACATTCCATTTTGTATATGCTTGACTTCTCTTCGTTATTACGAACCATAGATACTAGTTGAAGTGATTTGTCTAGAGCTCAGATGAAGTACCATGCAGGCCAGCAATGTTCTCTCGCACTACAGGATCTGATACAATTTGGCTGTGGATGCACACGCTATTTAGCTTTACAAGGTATCATTTTGATCTGTAAAACTGATTAGCCTCTTCAGCTCCAGGCTATTGTGCACTTACATTTTTTCTTGACAAAAAAATAAATTAGTACTTTTGCTAAAATGTATGACAGATGCTGTGACTGTATGAACTACAATAAATCAATCAAGGTACTGGAAAATAAATCACATTAAATATAATTTAGTCATTTAAATGGCAAATAGTAGTGATCTTTTTATAGGTATATTTCGAAAGTTAAGCATAGTAGCTATTGTAAATCTACTGGTCAATTTCAATTTCTCCTGAATGGCCCATAGTTCTAACTGAGAACCATAAACTGCCTTCTATTATATTAAAGATTCTGACAGTGATGAATGTGGTCACTGCCCTCTGAGTCAGTAAATGTACTCAGGTATTGCCAGCTCCTGTCAGATGTTCTTCTAGTTGAATGTGTTTCATTCTGCTTTTACTGAAGAGAGAGTAAATTTATTAAATCAGACAGATTTCTTGTTTCCATCTTTTCCACTTAATCATTAAAATCAGTACTGGTAATGTTTTTTTAAAAAGTGATCATTGTTCTTATTTTTCCACTCTTAACATGTTTCAGTAAGTTAAAGTTCTGAGACTTGAATGATCTCTTCAAATACAAAGTAAAAACTGGGATTTAAATTAAACTTAACCTTGAGGTATCCAGAAAAGCGTAAGTCAAGAGCAATGTATTGGCATAGGATTGGTGTTGAAAGAGGGATCTTGATAATTCCCTCTGCTGCCTTCTAATTTGCACATCTTAAACTGCTAAGAAAAAAAAAAGGGGTGAAGAATTGAATAGAATATTGCCTTTATTTTTTGGGCATGTGTGCCTAATTGAATTTTCAATAGTTCCTGAGGCAGTTCTTTGTTATCTTTAGAGATTTCTCTCCTTTAGCCAAACTATTAATGAGTGATCTTAGAAAATGCCTCATTGTCCTTTCTTACCTTTCTTCCTCTAGGCCTCAGGGCCCTACATTATTGGAGTCAGAGAACTGGCAGTCTTCTCTGGCAGACTTCCCACAAGCCTATTCTTTATTTTTTCTCTTTCTTTTTCAAAAACTCCAATCAAAGAAACTGAAATTCAAAGTAAAATCAAGGACACCTTGACTTAAACAAGATTGAGATAAAAACCTCCAATCTAGAGCTGCCTTTTTTTGTTTTGGTTTGTTAGCAGAATCTCTTTTATCATCTAACTAGTGGCCTGGTGCACGAAATTCGTGCTTGGAGGGCAGGAGAAAGGTGTCCTTCAGCTCAGCCTGCACCCTTTCTAATCTGGGACCCCTCAGGGAATAACTGGCAGTTGGACATCCCTCTCACAATCAAGAACTGCTGGCTCCTAACTGCTTACCTGCCTGCCTGATGGCCCCTAACGTCTTCTGTCTGCCAGCCTGATTGTCCCTAACTGCACCCCTGCTGGCTTGATTGCCCCTAACCACCTCTGCCTCAGCCCCACATCCAGGACCCAGGATTCCCTCCTCCAGCTGACGATAGGCACCCTCCCTCTGGTCAGCCATAGATGCCCAGGCTGGCTGCAGCCTCAAGTGCTGGTACCCAGGACTGCAGGGTGGGCGGCTTCTCCATCTACCAGGCTGTAGCCAGCCACAGGTGGGCAGCTTCTCCGTCTTCCCAGGGATGCAGTGTGAGCAACTTCTCCAGCTGGCTGCAGCCTGGGATATCAGGTTTCTCTGTCTCCCCCAGGACGTCGGGCAGGTGGGCATGAGTCTTCTGCTGTTGGCTGCGGCCTGGGATCATGGGGTAGGTGGCTTCTTCATCTCCCGGGCTGCAGTCAGCCTCAGGTGCTGGCACCTGACTTCCTGACCCCCAAATTGGCTGGTAGTGCAGCGGAGTAGTGATAATTTTCATGTTTCTCTTTTATTAGTGTAGATATGTCAAATCACTCAGTCACTGCAGGTTTGTATTGGAGCAGAATATCCTGCCTACTAGATATAAAAAAAACAAAGAAAGAGAAAAAGGTGGAGAAATCGATTGGTCAGTCTTAGGAGACCAAAAATACACCCTGAACCAGGCCACCACTATTTCAAAGGGTCATGTCTATTCTTTCTTAGTTATTTAGTGACCAAGCTTTGGTGTTGGGCTCTGGAAGCCCATCTGAATAGGCAGGGTTTCCCCAGCTGGGAGCTGTCTCCTTTGGTGGACGTGGAGTCTGGGCCTCTCACTGCCACTACAGATGCTGGTCTCCTGTGAGAGCCTGACACTGTTGTCTGCTGCCTACCTACAGCAAGGATGTCAGAAATGAGTCATGAAAACATCTAACCTATGGTGAGTCGAACTGTCAATAATTGACCTACCACTGTGGTGACCATTTTTCTGACTGGAAGTCAAGTGGTAGCAGACCTGCTCTCTTCATCTCCAAGCTCTAAGAGCATATTAAATATCCTGCCAATGATCCTATCTATCCTCCAAAGGAAGTCTGTATTTTAGATAATGACCCCAAATCACTATCAGTAACAAAGCACTAGTAATTAGAAAACAGAACGAATTCTCAAACACAAAAGTGAAAAAGCAAATGGACCATTTAGAACATCAGCAAAGACATGAAAAGTATTTCCATCAAATGATATACAATTGACAAGAAAGCATATGAAAAAATTTACAACACTATTAGCCATTAGAGAAATACAAGTTAAAACTACAATGACATAATACTACTTACCTACTAGAATGGCTAACATGAAAAAGAGTGACCACACCACATGCTGGTGAGAATGAGGAAAAATATCACTCATATATTATTGATGAGAATGTAAGTACAGCTATTCTGAAAAACAATGAGAGACTTTCTCAAAAAAACTAAGTGTGCAGCAATCATACAGCTAAGTAATCAAACTTCTGGATATTTATCCCAAAGAAATGAAAAAAAAAGTTCCACAAAAATTCTTATTGCATGAATGTTTATAGCAACTTTATACATACTAACCCCAAACTAGATACAACCCAAATGTCCTTTAACAGGTGACTAGTTAAACAAATGTGATAATCCATACCATGGAATACTACTCAGCAATATAAAAAAAGAGAAACCATTGGTACACACAAGAACTTGGATGAATCTCCAGAGAATTATGCTAAGTGAAAAAAGCCAATCCCAAGTTGTTGCATATTATATGATTCCATTGAAATGACATACTGATAGAAGTGGATTATAGATTATTGGTTGCCAGAGATTTAGGAGGCAGTGGTATCAGGAGGAAAATGTGTATATCTATAAAAGGTAACTGGAGGAATTCTTGTGTTCACAGAAATGATGGAAACGTTTTGTTTCTTGACTATTTCAATACTATGTCCTAGTTGTAATATTGTTCTACATATAGTTCTGTACAAAATTACCACTGGGAGAAAACTGGTTAAAGGGTATTTCTAACAAATACATACAAATCTACAGTTTATCTATCATCTATCTATCTATCTATCTATCTATCTATCTATCATCTATCAGCTATCTAATATGCAAATAGAGTGAATGGCAGAACAACCAAACAACCGAACAACCAGTCACTATGATGTGCACTGACCACCAGGGGGCATGCGCAGAACAAGACGGGTGCTGGCCACAGTGGGATGGTGGAGCAGGTGAGCAGGGGCAACAGTCACTGTCATCGGGGTGAGCTTCTGATGGTTACTAAAAATTCTTTGCTCCTCTGTGCCACAATCCCACCCAGTGCTCGCACCTGCTGCTGGCACTGGCCTTGCTCACACCGAATGCTGGCACCCTGCACTAGCCCCAATCACTCAGCCCTGTTAGCGGGTGCAAGCATCGGCTGCTGTCCCTGATGGCCCCTCAGGGCTTCTCCACCTTTCCCTGCTCCTGAGGGGCGATTGGGGCAGCAGTTGCTGCTCGCATCTGCTGATGGCACTGGCCCCACTTGCACCAGCTGCTGGTGCCAACCCCAATCGATCTATTTAGGGAAACCAATTTTTTTCTTGTTTATTATTATTTTTTACTAGGGGCCCAATGCATGAAATTTGTGCAAGAGGCTCAGCCCTTGCAGTCCTAGCTGCCTCAGCTTTTATAGCCCTGGCTGCCTCGCAGCCCTACAGCCTTGCCCCCACCCACTGATTGTTCTGGAAGGTCATTCTGCCGTCTGGTCTAATTAGCATATTAGCTCTTTATTATATAGAACTAGAGGCCTGATGCACAAAGATCTGTGCAAGAATGGGCTTTCCTTCTTCTGGCTGCCAGCACCACCTTCTCTCTGGCCAGAGTGCCTTTCTGCCTTTGCTTTGGCCCAGAGCCTGCCTTTCCACTTTCCTATGCTGCCCAGAGGTCCGGAGTGGCTGGAGTGATGCAGAACTCCCCCTGCTGCTTGGCACCTGTGTATGCAAATCAACCCACCATCTTTGTTGGGTTAATTTGCATACTCACTCCTGATTGGCTGGTGGGTGTTGCAAAGGTAGTCAATTTGCATCTTTCTCTTTTATTAGTGTAGATTTCTTGTTGCTTAGCTTTAGACTTCTGAGTATGTCTATATTAAATCTCAATATTTGTCTCAATACTGATAAAAGTAAAAATATTAATGAGTCCTAAATATGTAATGGCTAATGACAATAAAGCCAACAGAAGTCCATCTATGTTGTGGCTAGCTATATAGATGGCTAAATTAAGATATATTAGATGAATATATATAGATTAGATATTAGATATTAATTTGCCTCTCATTAAATGTTCCATATTATATAGCATTAATTAAGATGAGTAAGACTTTTTTTTTTCTTTGAAGAGCTCATAGGCCAGCAGACAGATACATAAAAACAATTTCAACACTGCAATAAAAGCTCTAACAGGGGTGTGTTCATAGTGTTATGGAAACACAGAAAAGGGAGAAACTAACTCAGCCTGTATGTAGAGGCTAGTTTCCAAGAGTCATAGAATCCTGCAGTTTTCAAGAGATCTAAGTTTGTTTCCTAGTTTCAAAATGGTCTCTTAACAGTGAAAAATTATAGGACATTAAAAAGTTTCAAAATTTAATATCTGAGGCTCCTAATACATGTACTATGGCTGAACCTGCTTAAAATCCAAATATTTCCCGATACTTCCCTGAGAAACTGTGATCCAGACTTTGGAGCCAGACTCTGAGTTCAAATCCCAGATCTGCTGCTTATTAGTTGTTTGATCATGACCAAATCACTTAAACTCTCTGGACTTTACTCTCCCAGTTGTAAAGTAGAAGTCATAGATATGCCTATCTCTCATTCATTTCTGAAACCACCCATGAATTAAAATGGTATATAATTTACCTCATTCATTGCATTCTTTTTTAAAAGTATTTTTATTGTGGATAGTATTACAGATATCTCCCATTTCTCCTTTCCTTTTCGCCCAACCTCCTCTAAGCCCCTACTTACCACTCTAAGTCTTTTTTTTTAAATATATTTTATTGATTTTTTTACAGAGAGGAAGGGCGAGGGACAGAGAGCTAGAAACATCAATGAGAGAGAGACATCGATCAGCTGCCTCCTGCACATCCCACACTGGAGATGTGCTGCAACCAAGGTACATGCCCTTGACTGGAATCGAACCTTTCAGTCCACAGGCTGATGCTCTATCCACTGAGCCAAACCGGTTTCGGCACCCCTCTAAGTCTTCACTATCCTATTGCTCATGTCCATGAGCTATGCACATCCTATATAATAAAAGGCTAATATGCAAACCGACCAAATGGTGGAATGATCGGTCACAAGGAAGTGCCGCTCAGCCAGAAGCCGGCTCATGGCTGGCAAGTGCAGCAGTGGTAGTAGGAGCCTCTCCTACCTCCATGGCAGTGATAAGGATGTCCAATTGCTGGCTTAGGCCTGGTCCCCTTGGGGAGCGAGCCTAAGCTGTCAGTTGGATATCCCCCGAAGGCTCTCGGACTGTGAGAGGGTGTAGGCAAGGCTGAGGAACACTTCCCTCGAACCGTCCCCTCCCCCCCCGCCCCAGTGCATGAATTTCTTTCATACACCAGGCCTGTAGTAAGTATATAAGTTCTTTGGTTTATCTCTTCTCATCCCCCCAACCCCACCTTGAGGTATGTCAGTCTGTTCCATGCCTCCATACTTCAGCTCTTATTTAATGGTCAACTCATTTTTTTCTGTAGTTTCCACAAATAAGTGAGATCATGTGATATTTGTCTTTCTCAGTTTGGCTTATTTCACTTAGCATAATATTTTACAGGTCCATTTATACTGTCCCAAAGGATAAGACATCCCTCTTTTTTTAAAATATTTTATTGATATTTTACAGAGAGGAAGGGAGAGGATAAAGAGTTAGAAACATCGATCAGCTGCCTCCTGCACACTCCCTACTGGGGATGTGCCCGCAGCCAAGGTACATGCCCTTGACCAGAATCGAACCTGGGACCCTTGTGTCCACAGACCAATGCTCTCTCCATTGAGTCAAACTGGTCAGGACCCTCGTTTTTTTTAATAGCTGCATAGTATTCCATAGAGTAAATGTCCCACAGCTTTTTTATCTATTCATCTACTTGGGCTGTTTCCAAATCTTAGCTATTGTAAATGATGCTGCTATGAACATAGGAGTGCATATATTATTTCTGATTGGTGTTTTGGGGTTTTTAGAATATATTCCCATAAGTGGGATTGCTGGGTTAAACAGAAGTTAATTTTTTGAGGACACTCCATACTGTTTTCTACAGTGGCTACACCAATCTGAATTTCCACCAGCAATGAACTAGTGTTCCCTTTTCTCCACATCCTTGCCAGCACTTGTTTTTGACTTTTTGATGATATCCATTCTGACAGGTGTGAGGTGATATTTCATTGTGATTTTAATTTGCATTTCTCTGATGATTAGTGATTTTGAGCATTTTTTCATATATCTCTTGGCCATTTGTATGTCCTCTTTGGAGAAATGTCTATTCAGGTTTTCTTCCCATTTTTTACTGGATATTTTGTCTTCCTTTGGTTGAATTGTATGAGTACTTTATATATTTTGGATATTAACCCTGGTTAGATATATCATTGGCAAATATGTTCTCCCATACAGTGGGTTCCCTTTTCATTTTGCTGGTGGTTTCTTTTGCTGTGCAGAAACTTTTTATGTTGATGTAGTCCCATTTGTTTAATTTGTCTTTAGGTTCCTTTGCCCCTAGGAGATGTATCTGTAAACATATTGCTATGTGAGATGTTTATCAACATTTCTCTATCCTCAGCTTACTGTTGAGGGAAGGACCGAAAGAAAAGAAACTACTGGCTGCCTTATTTTATCCTTCCTGTTTCGTTATGCACAATACTCCTCACTCTTTAATAAGTAAATTTCCCCTACTATCTCAGCTCAATTCCAATGGATTGGCCTAAAACCCAAATGGAAAGCCAGTTATAAGTATTTTTGGCTTTCTGTTCAATCATTCCAAGATCTGAGATGCTTTTCTTAAATAGACTATTCAAATGCTCAGGTCAGTCTCCTTACTGCAATGACTCGTTCTGGGATTCCGGCAGGACCAGGCTTGTTTGCTGAACTGGTAGGGCAGGCCTGCCAGAGGTTTTGCTTGGCTTTGTTGGTTGAAAAAAAAAAAAGAGAGGCAGGGTGCCCAGGTCCTGGAGGGAAGGAGACATGGGTAAACATGGTAGATCTCAGTGATGTTTCCCCGGCCAGCTGTACAGACTTGGGATGTGTCTATGGAGAGAGTGACTGCAGGCGGACCCTGAGGGAGCTGTTAAGGAACTCTAACACTGTGGGACGTGAGGATGTAGACAATGCTGCTTCTGTTCCCAGGTGAGAAGGAGGCACCTTCTCTGCAGTTAGGGACAGACCACAGCAGGTTTTCAGAACACAAGGACTCAGAAGAGAACAGCATGGCTGTTGATTTGCACTTGTGGGGGGTCAGGAAGCAACATCTTTGGCCAGGACATCAGTGGAACTTCAGTTGGCTTCTGAGTGGACCTCACCAACAATGGCAGTGGACACCAACAAGCAAGCTCCTGGTAAGCTCTGTAAGGGGAGTTACAACATGTATCTTCTATGTGCCTCAACCAGCTCCAAGTCCAGGTTTGCTGGATGATATCCATCCCCTCACAAATGCAGTTCTTCGGATTTCACCACATCAAACAATCTATTTACACTAATAAAAGAGAAAGATGCTAATTGACCGTATCTCTGCAAATAAACTCAACAAAGATGGTGGATGAATTTGCATATGCAGATGTGGCAGGCAGTGCCTGATGTTGCACATGGAGTCCCAGACAGGCAGCATGGGCAGCGACTGATGTCACCTGTAGGGTCCAGGTCGCTATCGGGGACCTGGGCAGGGGGGTATTACCAGTGTCTCTGGGATCACTGTCTTCCCCCCGGGACACCTATGGACACTGGTGGAGCCGGGCTGGGTTGAACATTTTAATGAAAATGGGATGCCTGTGCCCCGCCCCACTGCACCCCGTCCCTGGAGAGGAGAGGGCAGTGGGCAGTTAGGAGGCATCTGGGCTCGGAAAGGGTTGGGAGCAACCTGAAGGCGCACTACCAGGAAGAGGTGCTGAACCATGAGGATGCAGAGGGCTGGCTGATGGAGGCACGCAAAGATGCAGATGACGTGGCTCTCACCAGCGCTGAGCTGGTAAAGTGCATCGACAGCCTGATGGACGAAATCACCTTTCTGAAGAAGGTGCATGAAGAGGAGATCACTGAGCTGCAGGAGCAGATCCAGTACATTCAGATATATGTGGAAATGGACATGTTCTCCAAGTCCGACCTCTCTGCCATGCTCAAGGACATCCCTGCCAAGTATGAGAAGCTGGCTGCCAAGAACATGCAGGATGCCGAAGAATGGTAGAAGAGCCGTTTCACCGTGCTGACCGAGAGCGCTGCCAAGAACACCTACACGGTACCCATGGCCAAGGACCAGGTGTCCGAGAGCTGCCACCTGCTCAAGGTCAAGACCCTGGAGATGGAAGCAAACCAGGGCATGAACGAAGCGCTTGGAAAACAGCTGCAAGAGCTGGAGGATAAGCAGAATGTCAACGACAGTGCTATGCAGAGCACAATTAACAAATTAGAAAATGAGTTGAGAACTACAAAGGATGAAATGGCATGATATTTAAAAGAATATCAGGACCTCCTCAATGTGAAGATGGCTTTGGTCAGTGACACTGAAGCTTATAGGAAACTCTTGGAAGTTGAAGAGACCCCACTCAGTTTCACCAGCGTGGGAACATAGCCAGCGGCTACTCCCAGATTTCCCAGATCTTTGGTCGATCTGCCTATGGGTGGTTTACAGATCAGCTCCTACTTGATGTCTACTCATTCCTTCCCTTCTTAATATATCAGCCACATCCAGGAGGAGCAGATCAAGGTGGAAGAGACCATTGAGGCTGCAAAAGCCGAGGAAGCTAAAGATGAACCCCCCTCTGAAGGAGAAGCTGAAGAGGAGGAGTAGAAGGAAGTGGCTGAAGAAGAGGAAGGAGAGAAAGAGGAATAAGGTGCCAAGGAAGAATTTAAGGATGCAAAGGAGGAAGAAGGAGATGAAGGTGAAGAAGAAGATGCCCAAGAAGCTGTGGATGAGAAGAAAAATGAAGATGCTGGGGAGGAGTAAGAAACCAGGAAGGAAGATTAAGCCCCCCTTTCCTTAATTATTTCAGGAATAATCCTCCTGAAACCAGGTCAACCCCATCACCAACCAAACAGTTGAGTTCCCGATACTATATGAATTAAGAAGTCAATATATATAACATTCTGAGGTGACTCAGGTTGGACATTAAATGTTGTGCTATGACTTTTCTCCTTATGCAGAGTATCTGTTTGCTTTCAGAGTCGTTTCCTGGCTTGCTGCCAACCTATGTGCATGGTCCACGCTTATGAGTTCAGGACCTATGACAATATGAATAATTCACATGTTTACAATAAAAACACATGAATACATGAATTCACTAATGTTAATGTTTAACTTCATGGAAAAAATAGTCCTTGGAATCTTTGGTGGTTAGAAATTAAAAACCTCAAATCATGTGCAATAAATAGTAAATAGTTACACTGAATGACAAAACAAAACAAAAAGCACCTTAGGGGCCAGGAAACGTTCAAAGAACTGGGGAACCATTCCCAAACCAGGAAGGGAAGTTACAGGGTGTATATTATTGCTATGAATGCAGTATTTCCTACTACTTACAACATATACAATGAAATGTATTAGATGCCTTCCTATTGCATGAAGTACATATTCTCATAGAGTAATACTGGTAGATATGTTATAGTTATGGCAGTATGTCATATCCTATCTATATTAATAAAAGGGTAATATGCTAACTAGACCATGAGACCTTCCAGATGTCCTTCTGGACAAAGCCATGGTCGTGGGCCCAAGGCAGAGGCGGTTAGGGGTGATCAGGCCAGGAGGGAGGGCAGTTGGGGGTGATCAGGCTGGCAAAGGGGTACCCTTGGGGTAGTTAGGGGTGATCAAGCAGGCAGGCAAGTGAGTAGTTAAGAGCCAGCAGTCCTGGATTGCAAGGAGGTGTCTGACTGCCAGTTGAGGCCCAATCCCACAGGGGTCCCAGATTGAAGAGGATGCAGGCCAGGCTGAGGGACACTCCCCACCCTGTGCATGAATTTCATGCACTGGGTCACTAGTATATGTATAAAAAGGCTAAGTGACTGTCCTTCCACCTGGTACCTATGATGTGCACTGACCACCAGGGAGCAGACCCTCAACCCAGGAGCTGCTGAGTTGCGGTGATTTGGCAGTGATGGTTCTTTGGTGACGCGCCCTAGAACCAGAGAGGAGGGAGCCAATTCCTCACCAGGCTGTGTGATTCCATTTTTGGCCATGGGTTATGTTGTTGCTGGGGCACTGTTGCACTGAATCTGGTTTACTGCACACTTGCATTTATGTTCCACACCCTGTATGACAGCAACTTTGCAGAGTGCCCTTTTGCAGCCCAGGACCTCTCAGGAGATGCTGGAGAGCCAGTTTCAGCCTGATCTCCACAGGTCAGGCCATGGGACCTCACTTTCCAGAGGGACCCCACTCATTCTGCAAAGGCCCTTTGAGCCGTGGTGCCACCCCAGGAATTCTAATTCATTTCCTTTCAATGTGCAAGAATCCGTGCACTGGGCCACTAATGTTACGAAAACTAGTGGAGAGAGAACAGAATAACTTCAGTAACAACTCCCATTTAGGAAAGGGGAGAATACAGTAGTTCTTGGATGAAAGCATATATTCTCTCCTATAGGGCAGGAAAAGAAAAGAGTCCTTGGTCTACCTATCAACTGCCCCAGCTTCTGAACTTGTTGGTGGTGGGCGGGTGGCGGGGGGGAGGGGGGTAAGAAGAGGAGGAGGAGAATTTCCTTTACTCATTGATTTCCATGATCATTGTTTCTTCTTTCTGAAGATCTCCCTTGTTAGGAGATCATAGAACCAGTGTACCCAGGAGTCAGAGTGGGACCATTCAGATTACAACTCCTCAGATCCATAAGGGACTCACTCATGGGGCAGACTCAATGAGCACCAAAGCCCCACTGATGCAAGTCTTGCCTCATAAGGGTATTGTTCTGGGCTGCAAACATAGTATTCTGGGATGAAAACATTGCACAGCTCCTCCGTTGCCTCAGGAGGCAGGGTGTATTAAGACAGAGGAAGATGGAGTAGGTCACTGATCAATTAATCGGTTGGAGTTTTGGGGAAGAGGGTGGTTCATGCTCCGGCCAAGCATACCCAGGTGTTGTATCTGTGCCCTGAGTTTCTTGGAAACGGCTGAAATAACTTTTGTAACCTTCAGAGTGTCATTGTAAGAGTCCTAACTCCCTCTTGTGGTTTCTGAGTATAAATTTGCTGTAACACCTGTGGTCTGGACTGCAGTTCAGCCTTTGCCACGGTGAGTGCTGTAACTGTAGTCACTGGTCAGCTTAATAAAAGCTTATAAATTTTGATCTCTGTCTCTGGTGGTCGTCTCTTAAGAGTTGCCCCACAACAGTGTCTCTAGCACAGAAGTCCTCCCAGCATAGACACAGCTGATCCTCACAGCCAATTGGCATGGAGGTCAGTTCCTCCCAGTGATACCAGCAACAACCAAGGCTTAACTACAACAAGACTGCACACAGCCCACAAAGGGGTGCACCAAGAGTGTTCACCTCAGGTAACTGGAGAGGCTGAGCCACTGGGCCCTATAGGACACCTAGCACACAAAGCCACTCTATCAACTCAGGAAAGCAGCCAAAATGTGGAGACAAAGAATCAGATCACAAATGAAAGAAATGGAGAAAAGCAAACTACTGGATATAGAGTTCAAAACCACAGTTATAAGGTTTGTCAAGGTATTTCTAGAAAAGGCCGATAAATTTAGTAAGACCCTCGAGGATATGTAAAAGGATCAACTAGAAATTAAACATACACTGTCTGAAATAAAAAATAATATACAGAGATCCAACAGCGGACTAGAGGACCACAGAAATTAAATCAAAGATTTGAAATACAAAGGAGCAAAAAACACCCAACTGGAAAAGCAAAAAGAAAAAAGAATCCAAAAATATGAATATAGTGTAAAGAGCCACTGGGACAACTTCAAGTGTACCAACATCAGAATTATGAGAGTGCCAGAAGAAGAGAGAGAGCAAGATACTGGAAACCTATTTGAAGAAATAATGGCAGAAAACTTCCCCTACCTGGTGAAAGAAACAGACTTACGAATCCAGGAACTGCACAGAACCCCAAACAAAAGGAATCCAAAGAGGACCACACCAAGACACATCATAATTAAAATACCAAGAGAAAAATACAAAGAGAGAATATTGAAAGCAGCAAGAGAGAGAGAATCCAAGATGGTGGCATAGGTAAACACCTACACTGCTGCCTTGCACAACGACTTCAAAACTACAACTAAAATACAGAACGGACATCATCCAGAACCACAGGAAAGCTGGCTGAGTGGAAATTCTACAACTAGAGGGAAAGAGAGGGGCTCATGGAGACCCAGAGGAGCTGCAAAAAGCTGAGGTACGGAGACGCGCGCGTGGAGAGAGCGGGTGCCGGAGTACCTGGCGAGTTTTCTCTGGCAGAAGGGAAACGGAGACTCTCAAAGGCATTGAACCCCTTATCTTACCACACTAAACCCCAGATCCAGCTGAAACTCATACAGGGGGAGTTTGGACTGTGAAAAGGGAGAGGTGCACGGAAATTTAGGGGAGTCACAAAAGATCACAGGCCTGGTGGCGCGCATGGCACTGTGCAGAGGACAGATTGCTGATTGTGCCGCTGGCTTTCGTGAGTGGGTGGGAGACAGACACTCTCAACTGTGCCACTTCTGACTCCACTAAGTCCCAGTTTCAGGTGAAACCCTGGGGACCTAAACTCGTGTGGTCCTGGAGCGCAGTGTAGCCGGAAAGGCAGCTGTCTAGAGGCACTGAGGGCGTGCACACACAAGGACCGCTCCAGCGACGACCCAGTCATGTGAGACTCAGGGGCTATGGAGGGCGGGGCTGACTGGAAGGCAAGATGGTCCCTTAAGCCCTGAGACTCCACCCCTCCCAAGCTCAAAAGAGAGGCTTCTGCAGTTTTGCAAGTCTGGTATTTTAAGGCTGAATCCAACACAGAAGTTCTCCCTGCATAGTGAAAATGCTGAGACAAGGGAAGGGATCAGAAACAAAAGAAATGGAGGAAAAGAAACGACTGGATATAGAGTTCAAAACCACGCTTATAAGGTTTTTCAAGAATATGCTAGAAAAATTGGATAAAGTTAACGAGAGCCAAGAGGAGATGAAAAAGGACCAACTAGAGGTGCAAAAGATTCAACTAGAGATGGAAAAGGTCCAACTAGAGATAAAAAAGGACCAACTAGAAATTAAACATACACTGACTGAAATAAAAACTATTATACAGAGTCCTAACAGCAGACTAGAGAAAGGCAAGAATTAAGTCAAAAATTTGAAATATAAAGAAGCAGAAAACATTCAACTGGGAAAGCAAGAAGAGAAAAGAATCCAAAAATGTGAAGATAATGTAAGGAGCCTCTGGGACAGCTTCAAGCGTACCAACATCAGAATTGTGGGGATGCCAGAAGAAGAGAGAGAGCAAGATACTGAAAACCTATTTAAAGAAATAATGACTGAAAACTTCCCACATCTGGTAAAAGAAATAGACTTACAAGTCCAGGAAGCACACAGAACTCCAAATAAAAGGAATCCAAAGAGGACCACACCAAGACACATCATCATTAAAATACCAAGAGCAAAAGACAAAGAGAGAATATTAAAAGCAGCAAGAGAAAAACAGTTCATTACGTACAAGGGAGCACCCATACGACTGTCAGCTGATTTCTCAACAGAAACGATGCAGGCCAGACGGGAGTGGCAAGAAATATTCAACGTGATGAATAGCAAGAACCTACAACCAAGAATAATCTATCCAGCAAAGCTATCATTCAGAATTGAAGGGCAGATAAAGAGCTTCACAGAGAAGAAAAAGCTAAAGGAGTTCATCAACTCCAAAACAGTATTATATGAAATGCTGAAAGGTACTCTTTTAGAAGAGGAAGAAAAAAAAGGTAAAAGCCAAAAAATTATGAACAACAAATACATATCTATCAACAAGTGAATCTAAAAATTAAGTAAATTAGAAATTTGATCAACAGAATAAACTGGTGAATATAATAGACTCAGGAGCATAGAAAGGGAGTGTACTGATAATTCTCAGGGGGAAAGAGAGGAGGGGGTACAGGGAGAGACTGGACAAAAATCATACACCTATGGATGAGGTCAATGGGAGGGAGGTAAGGGGAGAGGGAAGGGTGTGAGCTGGCTGGAAGGGTGCTATGGAGGGGAAAAAAGAGAAACAAATGTAATAATCTGAATAATAAGGATTTAATTTTTAAAAAAAAGCAACAAGAGAAAAAACAGTTACCTACAAGGGAGCACCCATATGACTGTCAGCTGATTTCTCAATAGAAACTATGCAGGCCCAACGGGAGTGGCAAGAAATATTTAAAGTGATGAATAGCAAGAACCTACAACCAAGATTACTCTACCCAGCAAAGCTATCCTTCAAAATTGAAGGGCAGATAAAGAGCTTCACAGATAAGAAAAAGCTAAAGGAGTTTATCAACTCCAAACCAGTATTATATGAAATTCTGAAAGGTATTCTTTAAGAAGAGTAAGAAGAAGAAAAAGGTAAAGATAAAAATTATGAATAACAAATACATATCTATCAACAAATGAATGTAAAAATCAAGTGAATAAAAAATCTAAATAAACTAAATACAACAGAATCAGGGGCATAGAAAGGGAGTGGACTGACAATTCTGGGGGGGAAAAAGGTGTGGGGGTGCAGGAAGAGACTGGACAAAAATCGTACACCTATGGATGACAAGAGTGGGGGAGGGTAAGGGTAGAGGGTGGGGTGGGAACCAAGTAGAGGGGAGCTATGGTGGGAAAATAGAGGAACAATTGTAATAATCTGAACATTAAAGATTTATTAAGAAAATAATAAATTCTCTCATATCCTATATAATAAAAGCCTAATATGCAAATCATCTGAACAGTGGAATGACTGGTGGCTATGATGTGCACTGACCACCAGGGGGCAGACACTCAATGTAGGAGTTTCCCCCTGATGGTCAGTGCATTCCTATAGGTGGAGGGCCATTCATCCAGAAGCTGGGCTCTACGGCTGATGAGGATGGTGGCATCAGTACTCTCCTGCTTCAGCATCAGTACTAAGGAGCAAGCAGCCAAGAGGTAAGGAGCAGTACACGAGTGGGCAGTAAGAAGCGAGGGAGGGGCCCCACACTGCAAGAGTGATGTCTATCTGCCAGCTTAGGCCCTAAACTGGCAGGTGAACATCCCCCAAGGGCTCCGGAATGCGAGAGGGTAAAGGCCAGGCTGAGGGCCTGCCACCCAGTGTATGAATTTTGTGCACCAGGCCTCTAGTTTAATAATAAAATAACTTAAGTTGTATGAGCAGAATGAAGCATGCTCCATATTAACTTGCTTAGAAATGCAGTTTAATACAAATAAATTTCAATTGTTAGAGAAGAAAGAGAATAGCAATAATAATAAACAATTCCTGATCTGACCCAATGATGTGTATACTAGTATATTAAATAATGTCTATATACATGGCTAGTGTTTAAGATCACAACTGAATCACATGGTATCTTAATCTGCTCAAGCTGTTGTAACAAGTCCTAACCAGTTTGGCTCAGTGGATAGAGAGCATTGGCTTGCAGACTGAAGGGTCCCAGGTTCAATTCCAGTCATGGGCATGTACCTTGGTTGTGGGCATATCCCTAGTGCAGAAGGCGGCTGACCAATGTTTCTCATTGATGTTTTTGATTCTCTATTCCTCTCCCTTCCTCTCTACAAAAAAGTCATTAAAATATATATTTAAAAAAAGCTGCTGTAACAAAACTGGGTGGTGCAAATGTCTTTCTTACATTTCCAGAGGCTGGGAAGTCCAAGATCAAAATGCTGGTTGATTTGGTTTTAGTGAGAGCTCTCTTCTTGGCATACAGTGCTGCCTTCTCACTATGTCCTGCATTTGACGTCATCATATTTATGTGCAGAATAATGTGAATAAAGGTAACAATTTTAATGACTAAATTGAATTGTTGGCAATATGTCTTTCAGCAAAAAACAAAATGAAACAAAAAAGCCTCAAACACTGGACTCTTTCCCCAGTTGCCTTTGACAATAAACCCCACAGTGACTGATATTCATGATCTCATTCTGGAATTTGGCTTCAGTGACCAGTTTTAATCAACCTGAAAATAATGTCTCTTTGTCTGTTGGAAAACAAACGGCGACAGATTGACTCTTTCTGCTCTAACCACAGCTCATCTGACTAGCTTTGCCCATGAAAGTCTTAGAAAAGTATGGCATACAATTTGAAGAGTTAGTTGTGTGTGAAAATCTTAATGAACTCAGTCACCTTGTAATTTAATGGCTAAGAAGCAGCTGTCTGAACAGATTAGCCATTAAGTCTCAGATGTGGGGCTATTTGACCTTAGTTTGCATATTTTTAAAATCCGATTTTGCTGGATGTGGTCAGCTATTAGAGGCAAGTGAGGAGTGTCTGCCTTACTCCTGTCAGGTTACAGTGCTGCAGAGCAGAGCTGAGCCAGTCACTAGCAGAAAAACAAAAGGTGGCACTCTTCCCTTGCTTTATATAGCTTTATTAAATTAAAATGGTTTTATATAATTAGCATTAGCTCACTGGTCACTTCTGTTCTGAGATGCTAAATCAACATTCATTTGTGGCATTTATGTTGGTCTTTATAGTGAATTTATTTCTGAACATAGATATGACTATTACTGAGCTTCAGAAAACTGCCAATAAAATAACAAAGACACTAAAATAGTGTTGCCAAAGGAAATACCTAGAAGAATAGGGCAGGTAAAAGTTGAGTTACTAATGGACCTTCAAAATTAGTAATAGAATCCTGCTCAGAATATATACTATACTTCCCAGGCTTCCTTGCAACTAGGTGAGACCATGTGTTATGGACTGAATAGTATGCCCCACCCCCCTCCACCCTCCCCCAATGTTGAAGCCTAACCCCTCCACCCTATGTGACTGCTTCTGGTTACAGGGTTTTTAGGGGATTAATTAAGGTTAAATGAGTTCATAAGGATTGGCTCTAAACCCATAGGACTTTAGCCTTCTAAGACTCTCTCTCTCCTTGTCACATCAGGACACAGGGAGAAGGCAGCATCTGCATGCCAAGGAGAGCTCTCATCAAAACTAAATCAACCAGCATTTTGATCTTGGATTTCCCAACCTCTGGAAATGTGAGAAATAAATTTCTGTTATTTGCACCACCAGGTTTTGTTATAGCAGCTTGATACCATGTGATTCAGATCTGGCCAATGAATGATGAGCAGAAATAATAAATGTAACTTCTGGGGTGTGCCATTATGGAGAATGAGCACACCCTGTCCTTCACTTCCCTCTTTTTTATCAGCAGGAACCTGTACTAGGTGGTAGTCAGTCATCTTGGACCACTCAGATGAGGAGAATGATGCTTTAGGATTGTTGATCAACATCATAGAAGGGGCCTAGGTCCTTCCTACCATGGATCTGTCATCCTAGCTCTGTACTGTTCATGCTAGAGTTATATTACATGAAAATAAAACAAATTCTTTTAAGTCTTTGTCTTAAGAGCAAAATCTATTTCTTAAGTCACACAGTACATAAGAATTAAGAGGAGTGGTTAAAGTCCTAAAAGCATTAAAATCCAAACTTTGGAGAACAATGTATATGCAAAAACAAAAATAATGAAAACAGGTATCTTTGGGTGGATTACACTAGTTGCAGTTATGGAAGTTGATTTTCAATCTCTTTTTGGAATCCCTGGAAAGCTGCCACATGCTATAGCTTATCCCCCTCTGTTCCAGATTGTTCAAAGCATCCCTCTCCCAAAGCCCAAGTGACTGTCAGTCCTTTATCAGATCAAGACCTGGGGGTGGGTAGGGGAGCACCTAGTTCAGGTCCTTTATTACTGACAGGTTGATTAATTTCGAAAGTAGGAAGTTGAAAACCAAGGGCCATGAATTTTCAGAGTGCCAAAAGAAAAGGAATCTGAGGATGGATTGGGAAGAACATGCCCCTCAGGCGAGGGGAGTTGGGCCATCCCATCTTGGCTAGATTGGTACGACAGGACTCTAAGGGAGCCCATTCATAAAGGAGTTATACAACCTTCTGACAATCTTCCAAGTGTTGATGTAGTGTTTCGAGTCAAGCCTCCTTTTCCTAATTTGAGCACAGCTGCAGGATGCAGGGCTAGCACTGCTGCCAGGGTGGGTGCAACACTGGCGGGGTCGAACCAGCAAGGAGACTTCCTGGGAGTAGAGTGAGAGAGGTGGCAATCCCCAGACAAATGGAAAGGTTACCTTCTTTATAAAAATGAGTGAGGATTCACAGAGTCAGGAGTTTTAGAATATGCAAAGGGGTAGCATGTAGATCTTGAGATAACTGAGGAGTCGGGCGGGGGTAGGGAGGGGTGGAGAAACCCCACAACAAGAGTGCCAATGATATGTGGGTGGCAAGGACACCTGATTAGAAAGCTTCCTATATTTTCCGTCTTTGCATAGGAAATCTTAGACACTCCAAGTGGTGGTGGGGAGATGGGGTGGGGAGAGATTTCCAGTGTCATATTCCAACCATTTAAAAAAGCTTATTTTATGTCAAAGATATTTTAAAGGTAGCTGTCCCATATATCTGATTTTTTTGTTGTTGTGTTGGCTGCTGTCATTTTTTTAAAATTTTATTTTATTGTCTAAAGTATTACACATAGTAGTACATATATCTCCTTTTTCCCCCATTGACCTTCCCTCAGCCTCCCCTACCCTCTGTCGCATGCCCTCATCCCACCCATCCCCAGTGTCTTATTTCCATTGGTTGTGCTTATATGCATGCATATAAGTCCTTCTGTTGATCTCTTTCCCCCACCTTCGCAACACTCCCCAGCCTTCCAGCTGTAATTTGACAGTCTGTTCGATACTTTACTATCTTATTTTTCATCAGGTTATAATGTTATTTATTTTCCATAAATGAGGAGATCATGTGGTATTTTTCTTTCATTGAGTGGCTTATTTCACTTAGCATAATGCTCTCCAGGTCCATCCATGCTGCTGCAAATGGTAAGAATTCCTTCTTTTTTATAGTAGCATATATTCCATTGTGTTATCTGATATTTTTTAGAAGTTGAGGGAAGAAGGAGAGGAAATGGCAACATTTTGTGAAATCCATTGCCCATGTTTTAAATACTAACGGATTGTCTATGTTCTGCTTTATGGATACAGCAATTTTTTTAAAGAATTGTAATTAGTTGCCAATATGTAAAAGACAGACATTTCACAATAAAATTGGGATTTGAAAGCTAGAAAATGTGGCTATTCTGAGTTCACTCACATTCCCTTCAGGAAGTAACCAATGGAGCAGAAGACAGGCAGCCTCTTACATGGAGCCTCAACTCTTCCATACACTCCAATTCCCAATTCCCACCTGGGTCTGCTGCCTGTATATTACTTGTCTGGCTTCTGAGGGCATCTGACTTGGCTTCCCCTGCTAGATTTGGAACAGGGATTGGCCCCCCACCATGAGGATCTAGTGTATTGCTGGTAGAATACTACACTAGAGTAAGTGCTCTGTAAATATTCCTTGAATAATGAATGAATAAATTGATCCTGGTCAGGGTTCACCCAAGTCTGATATCAACGATCATCCTCAGGCTAGAATATGTTATGGACCAGTGTTTTGATCATTTTGCCTGGACCTCTGCTTCCAGCCAGGAGACAGGTGAAAGCCAAATGTCATGAGTTCATCTCCAGGGAATTGGCTTTTGTATTATTATTGCTAAGGTTGCAGAACCTGGTCCCGCTCATTTTTATGAAATCGTTGTTTTCTGATTGCCGACCTGGGTAGGCAATGGTATTTGGGCCCAACCTAAGTGACTTCTAGACTGAGGCCTTTCCATTTGCATATTGTAAAGCTGCTTTGGATTCTCTGTTTAAAAAAAGGAAAAAGAAAAAGATGACTTTTGCCTGGTGACCTGATCAGCTTATTCAACAATTCTGTGAGTTCAGTAATTTCCTCAGGAAACAATGTTTGGTTCCAAATGAAACTTAAGTATTTTATCTGCAAGTAACACACAAAGTGTCCCGAATGCTCTGACTTTAATTTATGAGTCATTTAGAAGAATGGACTATTAAAGAAAAACTAGGGTGGGGAAACAGGCAAGAAAGGAGCAGTGGGGGTTGTTTTGTAGTCTCAGCAGAAGTGGGGATCTTGAAGGAATATTTTAATCTTGAATCACACTGGGTATAAATTCAAATGCAAAACACTTCTAAAATTAAAAGAAAATCATCCAATCCGTGCTCTAGGGATGAAACTTCTCTGGTTCTGTCAATCTACTTTGCCCAGTCGCCATCGATTCTACTCGTTTTTGTGTAAATTGGAACAATGTAAAATTCTCTCGAGAGTTTTGCAGCCTGGTTGGTGCTTCATAAATAAGCCAGAGAGGATTTTAAACTCTTCCCAGAAGGATACAGTATATTAAAGAAATAACACTAAAAACTTAGTTGCCTCATTGCCAACGTCTTATATGTCCCTATGTACTCGGCATATCATTTCAGGTAACTAGTAACGGCTCCCTCCTTAAAATTCATGAAACAAGAAACATTTCCTGCACTCACTTTGAGTGTGTGTTTCCTGAGTTCTTTTCCACAGCCCAGCACTTAAGGGAGAGAAAGGCACCCACTTCCTTCTGAAAGCATTTAAGTGTCTCTGATGTGTTTATACCAGGCCCATCAAGAGGCAGAGAGTGGTGGTTGGAAGGAGTAGAAAAAGAAGATGAAGGAGAAGTAGAGAATACAGAGGACTCCTGTGATGAAATAGCGCCTGTCCAAAAGCCAGTCTTCGGGTGCAGATAAAATGTACACATTTGATTCATTCAATTCATTCACCCATTCATTTATCCATTATTCATTATACACTTACTAATTTACATTTAGGAAAACAGAGCATAAACAAAATCAAAAGACCTACAATTGACTGGGAAAACAGTGTCTGGTGGATAAAAGCACTCAATAATTTTTAGCTATTACGTCTATTGGAAAATCAAAACGTTAGTATCACAAAGAGCTTTTATAAATTAATAAGAAAGGAAAAAACACTCTAATTGGAAATTGAGCAAGGATTATGAACAGGCAAATTATAGAGGAGGAACTCCTAATCACCAATAAATATCTAAAAATATGCTCAGCCTGACTGGAGGTCAGGGAAAAACATCTATCGACACAACAGAGACCCCTTTCTCTCTCCTCTCTCTCTTCCTTCTCGCTCTTTCTCTCCTCTCCTGTCTTCCCTTTTCCCCTCTCCCTGCCCTCTCTCTCCCTCCTCTTTCTCTCAGTCCACACAATAAAGAAAAAACAAACAAACTCAAATAAACAATGAGATGCTATGTTTCACACAGCAGGGTTTCAAAGTTAAAAAAGGGCAAGTGAGGGTGGGCAGAAATAGTTGCTACAACTTTGGGAAAAGAAATCTGGTGGATTCTATTTAAAATAAAGGTACATAAACCCTGCTATGGCTTAAACTCAGGAGTGCATGAGGGTTTGTCTGAGAAAGTGCACAGGGCTGGAGCTGTGCGTGTTCTGGGAGTTTACATACACAGGGGAACATCTGTCAGAGTTTTACTCGGGGAGTGGAATGATCAGCCCTAGAAAATGATGAAGATCAGATTTTGTGTTTCAGAAGGAGGCTCTGTCTGCAGTGCAGAATAATCATGGGCTGGAGGCAGGGAGATGAGGGGACTGGCTGTGAAGAAAACGAGGGCCTGACATTGGGGCAGCAGGCCTGAGAGGAGTGGTACAAGTCACTCAGCATGTGAAGTGGACAGGCCACCTAAATGACTACTCGACACTGGGATGGCCAACAGCAGATGCTGAAGGAGGCAGAGGTCGAGGTGAGAATGGACTGGAAAAGTCCAGGAAACAAGGCTGTCCTAGATAAACTATAAAGCAGCTAAAATCTCTCTATATAAAATCCTTATATGCAAGTAGACCAAACAGTGGAACAACAGAACCACCAGTCGCTATGACGTGCGCTGACCACCAGGTAGTGTGCACGGAACATAGCAGGCATCAGCCGCAGCGGCCAGTGGAGCAGGTGAGCGGGAGATCAAGGCAGGGTGCGGGTCACTGTCATCGGGGCAAGCCTCTGGTGGTTATTGAAAATTCTTTGCTCCCACACACCATGGTCCTGCTGGGCACTTGCACCTGGGGCTAGTGCCAGCTCCACTCGCACCCGCTGCCGGCACCGCCCAGCTTGCACATGCAGCCAGCACCAGAGCCACCACTTGCAGCTGCTACCAGCGCCCAACACTGGTCCTGATTGCTTGACACTGTCAGAGGGTGTGATTGGGTCTGGCACTGTTAGTGTGTAGGAGTGGCGGAGGTAGGAGCGGGTCTGCTGGCAGATGGGGGACGGGGGACTGTGGCAGGAGGGGCTTGGTGGGGGTGTGGAAGATGGGCTGAGACCCGCCCCTGTGCCCACCACAGCCTTGTGGCCCACAGTTCCTTTCAAGGTGCATGAATTCGTGCACTGAGCCCCTAGTTTATATTATTTGTGTTCCTCTTACCTTTTTGGTCTGGGATCTCATGCTCCCCCCAATTCTCCACGCCAGGCCCTAGGCAGCCCCCTCCCTCCGGCAGTGCAGCAGGCATCCAGTCTCCAGGCATTAAGCTCTGAGCCACTGGAGTGAGGGGCTGCATCCTATACATTCTGTGTTCCAGCCTCTAGCATGTGACTGTCACTGGTGTTCAATAAGTATTTGGTTATTCTGCACTTTCATCTAGTTATTAAGAAGATAATTAACTAGATCACGCCAACCTATACAAGACAGCCAACTTCACATGAATTTTCCTGGAGTCAGCTGTTAACCCAAAGGAGTGTATTAGTGCTGGGGAAATTTCTGGGAGATGGAGAGCTTTCAGAATTTGTGTCTTCCAGGCCTGTCAAATCATACAATACAGGCAATCACTTAGATAAAATGTATTGACCTGGCACGGCAGAAGTCCCGAGTGCCATGTTTAGTTATGAGAATTTGATGAAGGGTAAAGTAGAACAGAGATTCAAATTCAATCATAGTCTGATTCATGCTCTACACAGAAGTCACTGTATGGAGCAGCAGAATCTGGGTTTATTGGAGAGCTTTGATTTAGTTACATCAAGCTGAGGTACTCAGACACGGAAAGTTTATGTGTTAAGAGCTCTAGCTTGGTCCACAATCTCAGTATTTCATACTGTAGATGCTTTGGGCTTTCAACAACCGAAACTTGCCCTGGGCTGATAAATTACCCATCCGATTTCACTTTTGGTTGCTCTATTGGGGCCATCAATGGCCCTTACTCCTGCCACGCTGAGAGTTTTTTCCCTGGGAGAACAAAAGGGCAGAGGCCTGTCCTCAATAATGTATCTTCTTCAAGGCTCTGGATTTGGCACACAGTGGGGACTCAGTAAATGTCTATGGATTTCAATGAGAATGAACCGTGGGTAAGAGGAGACTTATGGCATTCTCTGATTGTATTGAATGAAAGCTGTCTAGAGACAGGAAGTAAATTCTGAAATCACTGATTTATTGTTGGTCCTCAAAAGAGGCTGGGCTCTTTGCCCCACAACCATTGCCTTTTAATTTTATTTTTTCAGTTTGCATTCAATATTATTTTTATTAGCTTTGGGTGCACAGCATAGTGATTAGACAATTATATAATTTATAAAGTGATCTCCCTTATAATTCTAGAACCCACTTGGCACCATACATAGTTATTACAATATTATTGACTATATTCCCTATGCTGTACTTTAAATCCTCATGACTATTCTGTAACTACCAATCTGTACTTCTTAATCCCTTCACCTTTTTCACTTCCAACTCCCTTCCCCTCTGGTAACAGTCAATCTGTTCTCTATAAAACACTCTATTTTTATATATTTAATTCACATCACCTACTCTGAATCAACACCTTATTCTGTGGTCAATAATCATAACAATATCATAATGGCAGCTATTACTTATTGTTTGTGTCAAGAAGTATGCCTAAAAGTTTTTGTGTATTTTAATTCTATTATTTTTTTAAAATTTTCTTTAAGTTATTACATACATGTCCTCATCCTCCCATTACCGCCCTCCCCCCACCGCCCAATTCATGCCCTCACCTCCCTGTTGTCTGTGTCCATTGGTTAGGCCTATATGCATGCAAAAAAGTCCTTTGGTTGTTTTCTCCCCCTTATCCCCACCCTCCCCTACCTTCCCTCTGAGGTTTGATGGTTTGATCGATGTTTCTCTGTCTCTGGATCTGTTTTTGTTCATCAGTTTGTGTTGTTCATTATATTCCATAAATGAGTGAGATCATGTGATATTTATCTTTTTCTGACTGGCTTATTTCTCTTAACATAATGCTCTCCAATTCCATCCATGCTGTTGCAAATGGTAAGAACTCCTTTTTTACCTCCCTGTAGTATTCCATCGTGTAGATGTACCACAGTTTTTTAATCCACTCATCTACTGATGGACACTTTTTAAAAAAATATTTATTGTTCAGCCGAGACCGGTTTGGCTCAGTGGATACAGCGTCTGCCTGTGGACTGAAAGGTCCCGGGTTCGATTCCAGTCGGGGGCATGTACCTTGCATGCGGGCATATCTCCAGCGTGGGGTGCGCAGGAAGGCGGCTGATTGATGTCTCTCTCTCATCGATGTTTCTGACTTTCTATCCCTCTCCCTTCCTCTCTGTGAAAAAAAAATTTATTGTTCAGATTATCACAATTGTTCCTCTTTTTCTCCCCCCATAGCTCCTCTCCACCCAGTTCCCATCCCACCCCACCCCATGCCCTTTCTCCCCTTTTCCCATTGCACTGTCCTCATCCATAGGTGTATTTTTGTCCAGTCTCTTCCTGTACCCCCACACCTCTTTCCCCCAGGATTGTCAGTCCACTCCTTTCTTTTTTTTTAATATATATATTTTATTGATTGTTTACAGAGAGGAAGGGAGAGGGATAGAGAGGAACATCAATGAGAGATATCAATCAGCTGCCTCCTGCACAACCCCTACTGGGGATGTGCCCACAACCAAGGTACATGCCCTTGACTGGAATCAAACCTGGGACCTTTCAGTCCACAGACTGACACTCTATCCACTGAGCCAAACTGGTTTTGGCCCACTCCCTTTCTATGCCCCTGATTCTATTATATTCACCAGATTATTCTGTTCATCAGATGTTTTATTCACTTGATTTTTAGATTCACTTATTGATAGATATGTATTTGTTATTCATAATTTTTATCTTTATCTTTTTCTTCTTCTTCCTCTTCTTAAACAATACCTTTCAGCTTTTCATATAATACTGGTTTGGTGGTAATAAACTCCTTTAGTTTTTTCTTATCTGTGAAGCTCTTTATCTGCCCTTCAATTCTGAATGATAGCTTTGCTGTGTAGAGTAATCTTGGTTGTAGGTTCTTGCTATTCCATCACTTTGAATATTTCTTCCCACTCCCATCTGGCCTGCATAGTTTCTGTTGAGAAATCAGCTGACAATCGTATGGGTGCTCACTTGTAGGTAACTGTTTTTCTCTTGCTGCTTTGTCTTTTGCTCTTGGTATTTTAATTATGATGTGTCTTGGTGTGGTCCTCTGGATTCCTTTTGTTTGGGGTTCTGTGTGCTTCCTGGACTTGTAAGTCTATTTCTTTCACCAGGTGGGGGAAGTTTTCAGTCATTATTTTTTCAAGTAGGTTTTCAGTATCTTGCTCTCTTTCTTCTTCTGGCACCCCATAATTCAGATGTTGGTACGCTTGAAGTTGTCCCAGAGGCTCCTTACACTATCTTCACATGTTTAAATTCTTTTTTCTTTTCCAGTTGGGTGTTTTTTGCTTCTTTGTATTTCAAATCTTTGACTTGATTCTTGCGATCCTCTAGTCTGCTGTTGGATCCTGTATATTATTTTTTATTTCAGTCAGTGTATGTTTAATTTCTAGTTGGTTCTTTTCATATCCTTGAGGGTCTTGCTAAATTTATTGGCCTTTTCTAGGAGATTCTTGACAAACCTTATAACTGTGGTTTTGAACTCTATATCCAGTAGTTTGCTTTCCTCCATTTCTTTCATTTGTGATCAGTTTCTTTGTCTTTGCAGTTTGGCTGCTTCCCTGAGTTGATAGAGTGGCTTTGTGTGGTAGGTGTCCTATAGGGCCCAATGGCTCAGTCTCTCCAGTTACCTGAGGTGGACACTCTTGGTGCACCCCTTTGTGAGCTGTGTACACAGTCTTGTAGTTAAGCCTTGATTGTTGTTGGTATCACTGGGAGGAACTGACCTCCAGGCCAGCTGGCTGTGAGGATCAGCTGTGTCTATGATGGGAGAACTTCTGTGCTGGAGACACCTTTGTGACAAGACTTGCTTCAGTGGGGCTTTGGTGCTCATTGAGTCTGCCCGCTGAATGTGTCCCTTATGGATCTGAGGAGTTATAATCTAGATGGTCCTATTCTGACCCCTGGATACACTGGCTCTTGGATCTCCAGGTGCTAATTTAGCCTCTGCCTGAGGCCACCCAGCAGGAGCTACAAAGAGCTACAGATTCCTCTTCTTTGTTTGGGTTTTGGAGGTGCCCAGATGAAGCGCAGCTGCAAAGCAATGCAAGCTGTTGTGGGGGCTTGGGTCTTCTTTTGGATATTCTGGGTTTCACTGACTCAGCTGGAGTTTGATAGGTAATTTTAGAATTCAAAAGGTACAAGGCCCTTCATATGCAAAAGCCTCTGTGCACAGCTGGGATGGGGTGGAGTCTCAGGGTGGAGCAAACATGAATGGCTTTGTGGGGCAGGGACTCAGGGTGGAGCAAACAGCAATAGCTTCCCGTCAGCCCTGCCCTAAGAGGACCCCCGCCCAGTCTCAGTGTCCCCAGGTAATCTCTGGAAGCACCTCTGAGAGAAAGCAGCCCTCAAGTTCTGCCCGCTGCCAGACAGTCCAGTTTCTCCCCGTATGAGTCTAAGTCCCCAGACTCTCGCCTGGAACTGGCATTCAGAGCAGTCAGGAGCTTGTGTCTCTCTGGCTTGAAAAAGCCAGGCACATACTCACTTGCCAGCCCTTTCCGTGCACCTCCGTACCTCTGCCTTCTGCAGTCTCAGTGTGCTTTCCTTTTTCCTTCTAGTTGTAGAATTTCCACTCAGCCAGTCTTCCTGTGGTTCTGGATTATGTCCATTTTGTCTTTTAATTGTAGGTTTGTTGTTGTGTGAGGCGGTAAGTTCAGGCATTTACCTATGTCGCCATCTTGGTTTCTTTGCAAACATTATTCTGATGGGCACTTTTTAATTTTATTCTTAAAACAGTCCAGCAAGAGGAATTCTTCTTCTTCTTTAATCATTGAGATAAATCAGAGAGGTTAAATGACTTGCCCAAGGTCACTGGGATAGTAAGTGTTGGAGTCTTTTCATCTTTGCATCTGTGCTTGAGTCTCAATGAGGAGATATGTGCTTGCTGCCTTCCATCCCCATCCCAGCCCCATTTATTTATCAGTTGCTCAGATATTTTCTTCTATGCTGGAAAGGTAAAGAAATGTAAGTGAATTACTTATAGTAAAGTGTGCTTAGTGCTCTGATAAAGGAATGTAGCAAATACTATGGAAAATCAAGGTAGAGATACCTCAATCTGACCAGGGTCAGGAGTGGGGCAGTCTTCTCAGAGAAAGAGATCCATAAATACAGTTTAAAAAAATAGTAGGAATGTTATAGATGAAGAAGTGAGATAACATTATTCTGAGAACTGCTAAGCATTGGATTTAAGTCCTGATTTATCTCCTCATTAGCTGTGTAATTTTGAAAAAGTTATTTAACCTCTTTACGTCTCAATTTATTCATCTCAAAACAAGGCTAATAATTCATGTTAGGTAGGAATCTGGTGAAAGCCAAGGGGGTAATAGAGGGAAGCATCTTGCTTTACTGCCTGGTATGCAGGTGTTAGTAAATGGGAATGGTGATGGATGATGGTGGTGGAGTTGTTATGATTGAAGGTAAAGGCTTCTGGTAGAGCCCTTGGAATAGGCGAGATTGGTGGGGCTTACTGACCAACTGCAGCCAGAGGAATGATGAAGCCTGAACTCAGCAACAGCTGTGGGGAAGGAGAGGTGGGGCAGACCTGAGACATGTCAGAGGTTGTAGATGGAATAGGAAGAATCTGGTGATTAATTGGAAGTTTATGAATTAAAGGAGGGGAAAGGTGGGACAGCAGAAGAGGGAGAAAAAATTTGAGCCCATCCACTGTTTAGAGCTCACCACTCTGTGTGGTCAGAAGAGTCTTCAATCCAGTCACTTGGAGTTGACAGAGTGACTGCAGGCAGTGGCTAGGCCTGACCACAGGGACTGGAAGGAAGGTGGAGCTGCATATTTCTAATCCTTAACCTCATATCTCAATTAATATCTGTGATCTCCATGAAATATTAGCCTGTTGAGACAGTAACTCCAAAATTATTTGGGATGACATCTCCTTTAGTTTTTAAGCACCTTTTAGTCTCAGGAGGACTTAGAATTAAGTATAGAGACAAACCCAAGGCATAAAGAATGTTTTCACTTGTTTAAAAACTTGATTTTAGAGAGAGAGGCAAGGAGAGAGAGACAGAGAGGGAGGGAGAGAGAGAGAGAGAGAGAGAGAGAGAGAGAGAGAGAGAGAGAGAAAGAAACATTGATTGGTTGCCTCCCAGAGTACATTCCTGGGTATGTACTCTGACCAGGAATTGAACCTGCAACTTTTTGGTGTACAGAATGATGCTCCAATCAACTGAGCCACATGGGTAAGGGTGGAAAAAATAGTTTTTTGTTTGCATATTTGGTACTTTGTATATTTATAATATTTAAGAAAATAGAGTTTATTGAATAACCAAGTAGCCTTGTTTCCAATATGAATTTATAATGGAATAATTAATTTAAACTCGTGACTATAAGTTGGAAAATTTAAGAATATCTTACTGAGTTCACAAACAGGATTAGAAATCTTAAAACATTCAAAATATACTTAACATCTATTTATAAGAGTAAGTTAGGTTCTTAAAAATGTTTTGCTTGTTCTTTAGATAATTTAAATACTTAAGATGGCAACAAATTTGTATAAATGCAGTTTAAAATGTTTGAGAGTATTTTCTAATTAACTAAGTTTGTATATTAATTTAAAACAGTAACCAAAGTTTCTGAAAAGTGATTGTTAAAAAAATTGATTGTTAAAATTTGTTAGTTTTCTAAACAGAATAATAATATTTGTAATCGAACTAAAGGCTCAAGAAAGACCTAGAATTTTAATTTTTCACTTCAAGACATTACTTAGTTAAAAAAAAATCCTGAATAATCTATTCTGTTCATAAAAGCCTCTCAAAAGAAGCAAAAATACCAACACGTTGACATGCTGTATGCCTAACTTAAAAAGAATATTACATGTTTCTCAAATAATATGTATATTAATGATGTATTCTCAAATATATATATTATGTGTTATACACAATACTATATTCCCAATATATATTTGTGTGTCTATTCTTTTTTCCTCCCATAGGAGCAGCAACTGCATGTAAACTAAGGGCTGAAGGTTGTTTTCCACAGCTCTGATATTCAGTAATCCATAAGGAGAACAAAGGGATTTTGCTCTGTGGAGCCTAATTGCCTGCTGAATAAATAAATAAATAGAGATGAAGCACTGCACGCATTAAATGAAGGTAAATATTGACCCTGACACCATATGTTTGCTAGGGAGCCAGCTGAAGTGTGCTGGCAGGTTCAACCAGTCAGGGTCTCCTGGCCCAGCAAGCAGGGGCCTTGGTCTTTCAGGAGTACAGTAGGGAAAGAGACTGAAATATCAATTAGGCTCTCCTGCTTGTGTCTTAATCCTCTCCCTCCCCCAGATCTATCTCCAAAGACAGCTTGCAAAACCTTACATCCAAAAGAAAGAGAAGAAAGGAAAAACAGAATGAATATTGATTGTCTAACCTCAGATGGCCCCGTAGGAGTCCTTGTTAAACCAGACTGAGGAGGATTAGCATATCTTTGTTATACTTCACCTTTACTTTAAGTAAGGAAAAATTACTCTATTGGGTCAGACCCAGGAGTATGTGGAAAACTATATGTACTAGTACATAGCATGCCTTAGCAGAACAGACTCCCTCCCCCCAAACATCACTTTCTGGTAAAGCCCTGTCACTCTCTGAGCCCCCGTTTTCTCAGCCTCACAGGAGGATAAGACTAGTCCTGCCTTTGTCACAGGGTTTACAAACTCCAGTGGAGTTACTTATATAACAGGGCCTGGGAAAGGAGCAGTGGGCTTTAAAAACCTAATTATGACAACTTCTGAGAGACAAGTCACTCTGTTGTATCCCCTCACCCCACCTTTTTTTCTGTCTCATTAATATCTGTGATCTCAATGAAATCGAGCCCAGAGTGGCCAAAGGAGGGGCAAGGACAGGACCGGTTGCTATTGGAAGTGGCCATGGTGACTTCCACAGGGCAAGAAATCCCTTCTTTCTTCCTAGTTCTTTCTTAATTAAGAACTCTAAGTTACAAATTAAACAAACAAACAAAAAAACGAGACAGGATGGTGTGGTTCAGTGGTTGGGCAATGACCCATGAACCAAGAGGTTACCAGTTTGAGTCCCAGTCGGGGCATTGCCTGGGTTGTAGTCTCTATCCCTGGTAGGGGATGTGCAGGAAGCAGCCAATTGACGTTTCTCTCTCATCAATGTTTCTATCTTTCTCTATCCTCTGCCTTCCTCCCTCTCTAAAAATCAATAAAAACATATTAAAAAATAAAATACAAATCTAGAAGGTAGATTGAATTGTACAAAATTGCTGCTATTCAATCTTAAAATAAATTTACTCCTTTTAAAGATACCCAGAATCAGAGAAGTTAAATATTTTCTTTCAATAATAGACAGAACTTATTTCTAAGGGGTTGCATATAAAACATAAGCAAGTGGTCCTTAAAGAAGTGTAGGTTGACATATCAGTGTTTCTCTCTCTCCTTCTCCCTTCCACTCTCTCTCTAAAAAAATCAAAACCAGATTTTTAAAAAAAGTACGTTTATTTGGTTGCTTGCTGTCTTACATATACAGATGTATGTGGGTTTCAATCAGGATTATATTTAATTGCCTACAAACAAAAATCAAAGAAACCCCAAAAACAAACAACAGGGGTTTGAACAGGTGGACATGAAGAAGCCCAGAGACAGGCTCCCAGTCTGGGTGGTGCTTCCAAGCTTGTAGGATACAGGCTCCTTTTTGCTCCCCTGCTACTGCCTTTAGATGGCTGTTTGTGCTCCAGCCATGGCATCCAAATCCCAGTTACAAGGAGGGAGGGCAGAGATGTTGCATGTCTCCTTCCTTCTTTTAAAAGACTTTATTTACTTTTAAATATACTTTGTTGATTTTTACAGAGAGGAAGGGAGAAGGATAGAGTTAGAAACATCAATCAGCTGCTTCCTGCCTATCCCCTATTGGGTATGGGCCTGGAACCAAGGTACAAGCTCTTGATGGGAATCGAACCTGGAACCCTTGAGTCCCCAGGCCAATGCTTTATCCATTGAGCCAAACCGGTTAGGGCTTTTAAAAGACTTTTAAAAGACTCTCAGGAATACTTAACACATCTCATTGGCCAGGTCTGAGACACACAGCCATACGTACTGACCAGGAAATATGGAGAAAACCCTCAGCTAAAAATTGGGGTTTAGTTTCAGAGGTAGATTTGCATGCCACATTTTGCTTTGATATGTAGATAATGGGAATATTATAAGTTGCAAACTTAAAAGTATTGTTTGGATAATACTCAGGAACTGCCTCTTCCTAATTCTTACCCACTCTAGCAACGCACATTACTTTTCTGGAGTTTTGACTAAATTGATTAGTTAAAAGCTGTGATGTGCCAGGCATTGTCTTAGGTGCTATGGAGAAAAAACGAACAGGGTCCTGCCTCTGCCTTCAAGAAGCTCATAATCTAATAGGGGAGACAGATGCATAAAAGATATTCATAATCACAACACTGCAGTCAAAACAACAATCTAATCAACCCCCAAACCACATAGTGACCTTCTAGGTTCCTATTTACACCTTTATTTTATATACTGTGATCTAGTTAAAGGGAGATGAATGCTTGCTAAGAACTATCTACACTAATAAAAGAGAAACATGCAAATTGACTGTACCCCCACTACATAACAAGCCACTCCCACCAGCCAATCAGGAGTGGGTATGCAAATTAACCCAACCAAGATGGCAGCAGCCACAGAGCTGGAGTGAGCAGGAGGCTTGGGTTGCCCCTGAAGATAGAGGAAGCCAAGCTTCCCGCCTGCCCTGGCCTCCGCTCAAGGGTACAAAGTTTCAATTATAGAGGGTTTTCTCCAGATACTTGCTTCCAGCCGGGCCTGGCCTCTGCTCAAGGAGGTGCTGGAAAAAAAAAAAAGAAAGAAAAGAAAAAAGAAGGGGCTGGGAGCTTGGGTCGCCAGAGGGTGATCAGGCCACAATGGGACAGCAGTTGTGGGTGATCAGGCTGGTGAGTGGCGGGGCTATTGGGAGTAAGCAGACCACCAGAGGGCCAGTTGGGGGTGAGCAGGACAGCAGGGGGGGGCAGTTTGGAGTGAGCAGGACAACAGGGGAGGCAGTTGGGGGCAAACAGGCCACTGGGGAGGGAAGGTGGGTGTGATCAGGCCAGCAGGAAGGGCAGTTGGGGATTAGCAGACTGGCATGGGGGGCAGTTGGGGGTGAACAGGCTGCCGGCAGGGGGCAAATGGGGAGAACAGGCTGGCAGGTAGAGTGGTTAGGGGCAATTAGGAAGACAGGCAGGCAGTTGAGCGGCTGGAGCCAGCAGTCCTGGATTGTGAGAGGGATGTCTGACTGCTAGTTTAGGCCCGATCCCTGTAAACTGGCAGTAGGACATCCTCCGAGGGGTCCCAGATTGGGGAGGGTGCAGGCCGGGCTGAGGGAACCTTCCCCCGCCCCATGCACAAATTTCGAGTACTGGGGCACTAGTCATTCTATAAGACTGCAGCTCCCTGAGGGCAGAGAGCAGGCCCACTTTGTTCACCTCCGAGCCTGGTACTAGTGGACAGTCACTAAGCACTGGCTGAGTAGAAATTATGTGAGGAAAGGAGAGTCTCAGGGATATTTTAAAATGTATCATTTATGTAACATGGAAACTTGATAATATGAAAACACGTGTCTAACAATGATATAAGGCTTAGGATGATTATTTACCTTGGACACAAGGTCTTCATTTTAGAACACAATTTGTCAAACAACCCTGTGCATTTAAACTATGACTTGTGTAGTGGACATTTGCTGGTTACTCCAACCTGCTTTCTATGCCTTAAATAACCCACTTATTTCTTCCCAGGGCCCCTATATGGGGATCCCATGTGATTCCAGAGAAGCAAGTTCTGCATGTCCCTCTGGAGGTGCCTTTTGACCTAGGCTAAGCCATGCAATGCAGTACAGTCTCCCTCTACCCACAGTGATTACTTCAGGGATGAATCACATCATCCTCATTAACAACATTTTCATAGCATTTATGAAGCCCCAGGCACTGTTGTAGGTGCTGTGTTCGTCCACTTAATAGTCACAACAGCAGCAGGAGAAAGGTGCTATGATAGTACCCCATCTATGCTACTCTGAGGTGCAAAGCTGGGAAACTGTGAGCTGAGTTGGATTCTGGACTCACGCAGCTTGGCTCTGGAATCTGAGTTCCTAATGGCTCCACTGAACTGCTGGGCTCAAGCTGGTCCATCAGAGTGAATCCTGAGCCTCCAACCAAGAAAGTTAGAACAGTCGGCTCCCCTTGCTCTGTGTGGTATGGACAGCAGATGTGAGTCCTGGAACAACTCCAGCATCTGATTACTTCAAGAGAAGCCAGGCTAAGTTCAAGACCAATACATGGAAGTGGCAGAGGTGAAGGGGCACAGAGAGTCAGCATTAGCTCTGGATGCTGCTTGAAATTGGTAGAAGGCAATCACCTCTATTTTAAAGGTTGATTTCAGTTGGGTTTTTGAAAGCATCTGATATTTGATTTATAAAAAAATTATATACATGTATTCTTTTTTTTTTTAAATCCTCATCTGAGGATATTTTTCCCATTGATTTTTAGAGAGAATGGAAGGGAGCGGGAGAGACAGAGAGAAACACTGATGTGTGAGAGACCCATTGATTGGTTGCCTCCTCCCACATGGACCCACCCCCCACCAGGCCAGGAGTCTGTAACCAAGGTTCGTGCCCTTGATCAGAATCAAACCTGGGACTCTTCAGTCTGCAGGCTGATACTCTATCCACTGAGGTAAACTAGTTAGGACTACATGGATTCTTTCTTATATTCGTGTTATATGAAGACATCTGTACCTGTGAACCTCACTTATATTTGCCAATACACATGATATAAATATGGAGACATTAGTAACATTAAATCAATTATTTTAGCTGAAAAGAGTAGTATAAACATGATTAACACCATACTTCTTCAAATTTCAAGAAAATATTTCTGAAATTGGGGCACCTTCTATAATTGATGGTGTCTTCAATTAATTAGCAGTTTTATTTCTTTCTTAGTGGTAAATACAATAAGTTATTAACATAATTGGTAGCATTTTAGATTCAATGTCATACAGTAATTTGATTATGGTTGGCTATATACTCCTCCTATCTACAACCCAGACTAAGCATATTAAGATTGCATATTTGCCCTGGCTGATGTGGGTCAGTTAACTGAGCAACATTCCATGCACTGAAAGGTCACCAGTTCGATTCCTGGTCAGGGCACATGCCCAGGTTGTGGGCTTGAACCCCAGGAGGGTTGTAGAGGAGGCCACCTTTCGATGTTTCTCTCTGGAAGAGGCAGAGCAAAGTGGACACCTGAGCAGTCGGTGGGACCTACTGAAATGAAAACAGGGCAGCAGGTGGGAGGTGTACAGAATATCAGTATATAAAATTCTAATTGTACAAAAAGGAATACAATAAAACATCTCCATTCTAGTCTTGTCCACCAACAACCCATAGCATGACTGTTTTCAGTTTTTCTCCTGGCAACTTCTTAAGATCAGAATCAGAAGGCTGGGTATGAGTTCAGAGGTCATCTACTCCAGATCTTTCTTTGCCAAATGTTACACTGGGTTGCTCTTTCCCTGGAATGTCACTTCAAAAGGAAGAGTAATGTATTGTTTCCAGAAGAAAGGGATGAGAAAGCAGCATGCTGGCCATGAAGATCTAGAGGTACCCCAATACAAGTCCCATGTCCCTTATTGAACAGACTAATATGCTGAGGCCTGGAGAGGTGACGGGACTTCTTTATGGTCCCCTGGCTAGTCTGACTTAAAATCTAAATAACTGTGGGATAACTGAGGCTAATTTCCTCATTCTTTGATGGGGAACCAGATAAAATATGATGGAAGCCAGGTTAGATCCCAGAAAAGGAATTTGTTTTTAAATGGAGGTCAATTTCATCAGCTAGAAATTTGGCAGTCTTCTTTTGCTTAATATAAAAATCTGTTTTCATTTTTAATTCATTCTTGCTTGTTGTAAAAAGTTCAAACTTCCTTTTAAAAACAAATTAAAATGGACCTTTTTTTCCGGATGATTATGTAAACTGCTCTTTTTTACCTCACTGCTTACCTTGGATAACTTTTCATTCTGTGCGTATACATCCACCTCATCTTTTCTAACAGCTGCTGAATCTTCGACTAGATGCATAGGCTAGAATTAATGTAACAACTCCCTCTAACTGGGCACTTGGATGGTTTCAAAAGTTTTAATATTCTAAACATACTACAGTATCTTTTTACATACATCTGTAGCTATTATTTGATAAGGGTAAGTTCCTAGATTTTGAATTCCTGGGTCAATACTTAAATTATTGTATGCATGACAGTTTGCACTCCAGAAAGCCTGAATCAATCTGCAGTTCCACCAACAAAGAATCAAAATGCTCATTTAACCCACTCTCACCTATCTTGGGAATCTCTCTCAATCCAATAGGCAGAAGATGCTAATTTGTTTTAAAATGTTAAAAACATGTCCCAAGGGACGACCAGACTTATCAACTAGCTCCTCTGAACTCATTTTTGCTAGCTTATATTTTGACCAGAGAAGGGAGTACTAGGGCATTTCAAAGTCATAGTTCTAAGACATGTATATGAAATACAATCCATACCAATTCATTCACCAACAAGGTGTACAAAATAAGGATTCACAGTAAATTCTAAGTAACACTTGCATAGAGATCACAAGAATGAAGAAGCAGCTTAAGTTGCTGCCTGAGAGATGACTTCCTTTGAAATGTGGGCAATACCCTAGAGGTACTTCAATAAATGGGATCTAAGGCCTCAATACTTAGAAGAGAGGATAGCTGGTTAATGACATATATATGAAGTGAGTCAGAAGGCAGGATGGTCTTAAAAACTGGATGTGCCCGGGCACATACTATATTAGAAAGAAAACCAAGTAAGGTGTCTGAAGAGACTAGGCAGGAGTATGATGAAATGAAACCAGGAATATTTCCCTTTAAAAACTGCTCTTTCTGATGTAAGCTACTTGGCAGGCTCTTCAATACTCTTTTCTTGACAGGCATTAACTACACAATGATGGATGAGATGGTGTATTGGGGAGGCTACTAGTAAAAAATGCACCTCCCCCTTTAACAATTATTCATAGGTAATTAGGAACAACCTTTATTATTATTTTTTTGAAATATATTCTCTAGAGCAATGCTTCTCAAAGGGTGGTTCCTAATCAGCAGCATAAGCATCATCTGGGGACTTGTTAGGAATACAAATTCCCAGGCCCCACTCCTGACCAAAACTCTGGAGGTAGGGCTAGTAATCTGTGTCTTAACAAGTCTTCCAAGTGATTCTTCTGCACTGCCCATGGTGTTTAAGTAATTAAATTATTTACTTATTTTACTGTCAATGTTTTCATGGCATTCTTTCCTGTTTCAAATTACAGTTAACTTTCTGAAGTTTGGAAAATAAAAAAATAAAAAAAGACGGAAGACATGGATTGTTTAAAGACATCTTCCTAAATAGAATATAGTGCTTTAAACAGAATTCTGTATCTGGCGTTGGGAAATGCATGTTTCAGCAGTGGACGGGGGCCTGTTTTATGTGAAATCAAATTGCTTTCCTCAGGATGAGAATTCCTACAATCCTTCACAGATGGTCTACATATTTCCATAAAATTGTATCTACTCTCAGTTTGTTTGTCATTTGACTCATCTACATAGGCTTATTATGACAAAATGTCATCTTAACCAAAGAAAGTATTTTTCTAAAAAATCTCTGAAAAGAGATCAAAGGTTTTGACACAGGCTTTAAAGAGACTGTATTATGTTATGCACATGTTGAAAAACTATATGGTTTTCCTAGGGGTAGGGGCGGTGGGATGTGTTTGAATAATATCTTGTCAATTTGTTTCTCTGCATAGTCAAAAAAGTCTTTCTCCAAAACTCTGTGGAAAATATATGTTTATATGTTCAACTTTCTTAAAAATATATTTTATTGATTTTTTACAGAGAGGAAGGGAGAGGGATAGAGAGTTAGAAACATTGATGAGAGAGAAACATCTATCAGCTGCCTCCTGCACATCTCCTACTGGGGATGTGCCCACAACCGAGGTACATGCCCTTGACCAGAATCGAACCTGGGACCTTTCAGTCCACAGGCCAATGCTCTATCCACTGAACCAAACCAGTTAGGGCGATGTTTTTTCCTATAAGGACACTGAATCTTTTGTATCAAGACTCCACCCTTATCACTTCATTTAATCTTAATTATCTCCTTTAGGCCCCCTCTCCAAATACAGACACATTGGGGGTTAGAGATTCAACCTATAAATTTGGCGAGGACACAGTTCAGTCTATAACAAGGATCCATGTCTTTGTATGAACATTTTCTTTTGAAATTAAAAAAGAAAGAGTAGAATAATTGGATCAAAAGATATACAAATGGAAAATAAGCACAGAAGATGCTCAACATCATTAGTGATTAGGAAATTTGTATTAAAATCACCATAAGAGACACTTGCAGATCTAGTAGAATGGCCACCATACCAAGCTTTGCACCACCATACCAAGTGTTGGTGAGAATGAGGGAAAGTTTGTGTTTGCATACACTGCTGGTGGGGGTGTAAAATGTTATGACCACTTTGGATGACACTTGGACACTTTCTTAAAAAGTTGAACATGGAACAGGAGGAGGGGGAGGAGGAAAGGGAAGGGAGGGGAAGGAGGAAGAAGAGGAGGGGAATGGGGGAGGGGGGAAGGGGAGGGGGAGGGAGAGGAGAAGCACAGAACTTGTGTTTCCCCCTACACTTCCCAACAAAGAAGCAGATACAGTGGACTGGCAGCCACCTATAAGCCAGGAAGAGAGGTTTCATCTGAAAGCGACTCTGTGAGCACCAGATCTTGGACTTGTAGCATCTACAATTGTGAGAAAATAAGTGTCTGTTGTTAAAGCCATCTAGTCTATGGTACTAGCTTACTAGTACAATCCTCAGAGCAGGTCTTGTAATACTTATAATATTTGTAATAGTGAAAAATTGGAAATTACTAGTACACAAATAAATGGGTAAACAATTGTTGTAGGTACATATAAATGAATACTATGAGCAATTAACATGGATAAATGATTGGTATACACAACATGGATAAATCTCAAAATAATTATATTGAGCAAAACAAACCAGACCCCCCCCCAAAAAAAAAAACAATACCAAAAAACGTTGACAGCATGATTCCATTTGTATAACACTCTAGAAAATACAGAAAATCTAGTGACAAAAAGCAGATTGGGGGTTATCAGGAAGGTGAAGTATGGTGAGGAACAGGAGGAAGAAATCATAAAGTTACAGAAGGAACTTATGGGTGCAGGATATATTCACTAGCTTGATTTTGGTAATGGTTTAATGAGTATATACATAGATCAAAATGTATCAAATTTTACTATAAATATATGCAGTTTATTGTATATCAATGGCTCATTAACGTTTTTATTTTAACCTGCGGAATCTTCCCATTATCTCTAGGAAACTCTAATTTTGTGTTAAGTGAATTTTTTCCTTTTCTCTATCTCCGATAAAGAAATGGAAAAGAAAATGCCTCACACAGAAAAGTTTGTCATACATACAGGGCTTCATGGCGTTGTACTTTTCATTGTGAGGAGCCTGGATCAGAATTGCTGCCTCACCCCCAAGCCCCAGTCTTTCCATCACCATTAAAGGTAAAACAACCTTCTCCCCTCCCCCTCCCAATCAAAGGACATAAGACAGGTGGCAACAAGACTCAAAACTGGAAAATAAATGATTACACTTGGCCCCTATCTTTTGTTTTGGCAAACTAAGGAGGCTCTACTGAATATTATGATAATGAAAATCTGCTATGAAAATTTCCAATCCCCTTTGGCAATTTGTGCCAGGAGTATTATATTACAGAAAAGAAAAGCCCTCACAAGCAAAGATGCTAAACGCAGAATAAATAAGGTGTCAGCTCATGTCAGGCAAAACTTGGACAATACAACCCAAAGTTGAACAGAGAATTTGATTAGATACTCAAAATCTGTACCCATTTCACAGAAAGCCTGGAAGATAAAGCAGGTTCGATTCACAGCTTTACGTAAAGTTCGTACCAAGCACGGCAGGTTTGTATCGCACTCTGGGGGTTGAGCTCTCCATGTTTAGATGGAGCTACTACAGCAGGGAAAAGGCTTCCCTCCCACAGAAGGTTCTTGGTGGCAAATCACTATGGAAGGAAACTCCTCCCAAGTCACAAATTGTTCATTTCCGTTCTACTGGGCTGCAGTTGCCAGCTTTAAGATTATTACATTTTTATGTTTAAGGCACTATTTTTAAGGCAGTTTAAGCGAATTTTTTGAGCTTTGGTTACCTAGCTTGGAACTCAAAACTATGTCTGATGCCAAAGCTCTCGCACTTTCTAATACGAAATGCAGAGTTTCCTGGAAGGCCTAGCCTCCGCTCTGCTCGGTGTCCTCCCGCTGGTCTCCAGGAACCACCACGACGCGCATTAATTAACTGGCGCGGGTTCCCAGCGGGAGAGCAGCGATTGCACCTGCTGCGGAGGCCCGCGCCGCCCTGCCTGCCTCTCGCTGCTCAGCTGGGGTTGTCCGTGCACGAACCTGAGGACCCACCAGGGGTCACTGCAGCCTCAGAGCTATTGTGCCCGCCCGTGCCGGACGCGGCGGTCCGCGAGGAGGGCGTGGGGCCAGGGGCGCGGGAAGCCGGGGTCCTAGCAGGAACGCGCCCGGCCCTCGCGGAGCCGGCCTCCCCGTCTCCCTGGGAAACGGACGCAGCGCGAGAGGCCGGGGCTCCGGGCGGCCTCGTGGCTCCGGCGCCTGGCGCGGCTCCCCGTGCGGACCTGTCGGCACTTCGCCATTAGACTACCTCCGCTCCGCCCTCCGCCCCCAGCCGAGACCCCGCCCAGCAGGGGCGCCCCCTGGCCGGCGGCTTAGGGCCCTCGCTTGGCTCCAGAGGTTTCTGCCGACGCCGGGCCGACCCAGCCGCACCTGGGCTGCTCCCGCCCGGGGCGCCACACCTCGAGCGTCGGCGAGAACTTTCCCCGGAGCCGCCGGGGCCTGGCGCCCCAGGGCGCACCCCCGCCCGCTGCATTCCCAGCTCCCGGGGGGCCCGGAGGCAAGTCGTTCGACCCCTCGCTTTCCTGAACCTCCCGGGGAAGCAGCCCTCCGCCGCGGCTCAGGAGGTTCTCGGCGGGAGGGAGAGCTTGAACTTGGTCCTCCGCGGTCCTCCGAGATGAGCTCGGGGCTCTCCACACGGAAGCCACCCTGCGCGACGACGAGCTGACCTCCCTATACTCACCGGTCTCGGTAGGAACCCGCTGCCCTTTCCGACCGTCACTGGGCTTCTCGGTGCCCGCGGATGGGGAAGGGATGAACCTTGCCACTGCCCCTGCCATGCTGCTGGGACGTCGTGGGTGCCCCTGACACAAAGGAACAGCCTGGCGCTCCCTCCCCATCGGCGGGCCGGACTGGGAGTTGCGGGGTGGGGATCGGAGCTGGAAGTGCGCACCCTCTGGGGACTCCGCAGGCGAGGAGGAGGTCGATGCGTCCCGGCCGCGCTCCGGTGGTGCGCGGGTGGAGGGGTCTTTAGAGCTCCCGGGAGCTTCGAAGTCCGCGGCGGGCCTCGAGCTCGCGTCCCCCCCCCCCCTTATCTTGCCGCTTACCCCCAATTGCCAGGAGACTTTTGTCGTCCCCAGGACTGCGGGAGGGGGCGCGGCATCCCCGCCTTCGGAGGAGCCGGAGCCGCAGGATGTGCAGGGACGCGCCGCCGCCCTCCGCACCCAGTTCCGCCGGCGCTTCCCCGGCTACTCCCGGGCGCTGATCTCCAGGCTCCTCCGCCCTCCGGAGCCTCCCGCCCGCGCGGCCCTGGACCTCGCCACGAGCTGTTCCTGTTGCCCTCGCCGCGGCGCGGACAATAAATTAATGCCTCGTGCTTGAGGGGAGGGGGCGGCTCAGCGCTTGGGTCGCGCGGCTCTCTCGCCCGGCTGGACACCGCCGCAGCCGACATGGGCTGTTTCTGCGCTGTTCCGGAAGAATTTTACTGCGAAGTTTTGCTCCTGGATGAATCCAAGTTAACCCTCACCACCCAGCAGCAGGGCATCAAGGTAGGCACAAGAAGGGGGCGTGTTCGGGGGTGGAGGTGGGGGACAGGAGCTCGGGGTCCCCGGCTTTGTGAGGGTTGCCGGGTCGCGGTGGCGACTGCGTCTCCGCGCGCGGTGGGAAGGAGCCCCGGCTGCCCCCTGCGCGCAGGTAGAGAGGGTGGTCGTGCCAGTGCGGGTTTAACTTTGAGTCCCTTCATAAAGGAAAGTGAGTTTGATGTCTCAAAGGATAGCCCACGCACCAGCTCTCAGCTGCAGCCCACGGTCCTGCAACTGAGGCCAGATATCTTCTCAACACCGGTTTCCTCCTGACGCGTCCACGGCCTCCGTCGCAGCTCCCCGGGAGCCGCAGAATCGAATGTATGTTCCGCATGCAGTGTCGAAGGCACGATCTCCCTCGGCCTTTTCTCGATAGTGTCATTGGGGAAGTGATCACGCGTTGAAACACATTTCTGGGGCCGTTGTGATTGTGTTGCCTGGACGTGTGTAGTTGGGCATTGCTACGTTTGGACAGAAAATAATTTCCCTTTCCGCAAGCGAACTGGCTCCCCACATTTCAAGTACACATTTCTCAGAGAGACTCAGTAATAACTGCTTCTGTTTGCAGGTCGTTAAAATGCAGTTACCACTGTTAACCTAGAGAACCCAAACAAAAAGACTGGGAGACTGGCAGAGATCCACTTCCTTAATTTTGCTGAGTTCTTGTGTCATAAAGTTGACAACCTGACGGAGGCGTCTGCGCGCCCTCGTTTTGCCCTAGCAACGATGTTATTACCCAGAGGTGGTCCGAATCGGGAGCGGGTTGTTTTGTTTTCTTTTCTCCTTCACTCTTAGGTCGCAGGCATTTTAGATAACTCAGCAGCCAGTCTGGTGAAGGGAAGCGGCTCCCTTCTCCTTCCAGTAGAGCTGGGCATCTGAGAAATCAGATTCAGGCTGGCAAGTGTCCTTTCCTAGTCTTGTCATCTCAGCAGTTGGTCCTGGGCTTTTCCTTATGTGACTCGGTTTTTACATAGCGTTATGTGCTTTACAGTACTGCTCCTGGCCAGAAGCTTCACCTTTGATATGACCATTCTTGGTGTACAGAATTCTCAATTCCCAGGTGTCGTTCTTTTACAAGAAAAAGAGGCAAAAAATGACCAGTTAAAGCCTCAAGATAAAGTTAACCCCTTCCTCTGGAAAATTGTTTTGAATATTGTGTCTCCAGTTAATTTTAATAAGCAAAAGTCAATCATATTGTCATTTGCTGTATCCCTTGAAGGTCAATAAAATACTTTGGGGGAGGGGGAGAGGTTCATTTTATATTTTCAACTTTTCATTATGTTCCCAAACATAAATTTCTCCCCAAATAAAATCAGGAAAAGAACTTACCTTCTAAGATTATGTGACATTCTTTGGTATACTGGGCAAATAAAATAGGCAGAAATGACAAACACATTTAAAAATTTTGATAATACATAGATTCTCTTTGGCTTGGAGATAGGAACAATTGGGAAAAGATAACTAATGATCTGATGCTAAAACAACAAAGAAATCTTTCTGAAGTGCAAAGTCTAAAGTCATCTGGAGTGTGAGTTTCCTGTTTAATCATGAAAGCATGCTCTGTCAGCTGTGGAACATGTACATTATTCTGTCAAGAGAGCAGTCAAGTCTTGGGATCAAATGGAATAATTTTATCAAAGAAACATGAATCAGAAATCCTGGTCCATAATTACTTTTTATAACCTGATAGTGTTTACTTTGCTTTATAAATAGATTGAAGATTGGTGGGTGATTCAAATGCAATAGCAACTTTATAATGCTGTATGTTGGATAGATGCTGTTTAAATAAACAATAATTTAAGCAGGTTTTTGTTGAAAGTAATCATTTTGTAACAGGCTTGACCTCTTTTAGTGTCACAAAAGCATGCCACAATTATTTTGATGGCCATATGTGTAACACAGATGTCTGTTGAAGTTAACCACGTTAATCTGTAACTACCATCCTATATAATGAAGAGCTGATATGCAAATGGTCATCATGCCCTCTTGCCCTCATGCCAAGGAGCCAGGGGACCTGAGGTCAGGCCAGGGGATCTGATACCGTGCCCCCTGCCCTTTGGGGTTTGACAGGGGTGGGGCCGGTGAGATCTGGCTCTCCTGTGATTTTGAGGTGCACACAGGTGGGTGTGGACTTGACTCTGGGTCCCGCAGCATGCCCCAGACTCTTACAGGAGGGAGATTTTAATATATATTTTACTAATTTTCTTTCATCTTTGACACTTCTATTATAGAGAAAGGGCAAATAGCAATATTAAAATATTTCCTCTAATTAATTCCCTTTTAATATGCACAAATTTTGTGCGCCGGGCCACTAGTGCTACCATAAAATGCATGTGTTAAGCACCTATCTACTTGTGGTAGGTACTAAATTAAACATATATGCATATTTGTATTTAATATATGAATAATGACCATTCTTGGTGTACAGAATTCTCAATTCCCAGGTGCATTCTTTTACAAGAAAAAGGGGCAAAAATGACCAGCTTCCTGAATGTAAAAGGCATTCAAATATTGAATGAATATATATATATATATATATATATGTTGTATATTATCATACTGTACATACCTGACATTTTTAAACTCTTACTTTAGTTCATAAATAAAATAGTCAATAATTACTTCCCAGTTAATAGTATAATAGTTGCTATTATAGTGGTCTCCTCCTGCAATAGTACAGTTGATAATTTTGATTATCACTAATTAAAGTCAAAGTTAAGCAGACATCAATTAGCCTATTTTCCCCCTAAAATTATTTTAAAAAATTATTTTTCAAAAGTATCCTCCTGTATAATAAAAGCCTAATATACTGTTTGTTCATTTGACTGGTTGCTATGACACACACTGACACCAGGGGGCAGACGTTCTGACCTGTACATTAGCTTGCTGCTGGGGTCCAGCCCATCGGGACTGGGCCAGCCAGGCTAGACATGCCCTGAAGCCCTCCTATGGTCCCCACCTGGTCCTGATTGTGCACTAGTGGGATCCCTTGGCCTGGCCTGCACCCTCTTATGATCTGGGATCCCTTGGGGATGTTGGAGAGCCAGTTTCGGCCGGTCCCTATTGGCCAGAGCACCGGGCCTCTAGTTTCCAAATAGTTAATTTGAGCTGACCCTTTTGTCTATTCTATCTCAAATGAAATGAAGACAGCTAATTTTGCATTAAAATTATATTCACATATTTCATCCCTTAATGGAAGGAGTTTTACTGATTCCTGATAGTTACTTAAGAATTTGTTTGTATTACTCTTATAATAATTCCTTGTGAGTTAAAAAGGATTAATTTAAGTAGGAGTGTGAGAGAAGCTTTTTTCCCCTTGTGTACCATTTTGAAAAACACTCTTTGGATTTAAGTGCCAAATTATAAAGTTGGTTATGAACTGATTTTCTGCAATTTAGGTAAAAGTTTTATCGACTTTAGGAAAAAATTGGTGTTTGTTCCCATGGAAAGCAATTCAGTGTGAAGACAGTAGTTACACATCTTGTAAGAATTTAAATGGGAAGTTTTTTCTTTTTTTTTTAATTAAAAAATAATCAGGCCTTGCCCTAGGCAGTTTAGCTCAGTGGATAGAACATTGGTCTGCAGACTAAAGGGTCCCAGGTTCCATTTCAGTCAAGGGCAAGTATCCTGGTTGCAGGCTCCTCCCTGGCCTGGGCCTTGGTTGGGGCTCATGCAGGAAACAGCCAATCAATGAGTTTCTCTCACATTGTACTCTAAAAATCATGGGAAAATATTCTCAGGTGAGGATTAACAAAAAATAAAACAAAACAAAAAATCATCAGCCAATCCTGTGAGGCTCAGTGGTGGAGTGTTGACCTAATAACCAGGGGTCATCATGGTTTGATTCTGGTCAGGGACATGCCCAGGTTGTGGGCTCGATCCCCAGTAGGGGGCATGCAGCTGATCAATGATTCTCTCTTATCAATGATGTTTCTATCTCTCCTTCTCTTCCAATAAAAAATATATATTTTTAAACAAATCAAATTTCTAGTTATCAAAATAATTATGGGGATGTAAAATACAGCATAGGGAATACAGCCAATACTCTAATAATTGTACTAGTATATGGTGTCAGATGGGTACTAAACTTATTCGTACATTATATAAATGTCTAATCACTATATTGTACCTCTGAGGTCAATATAATATTCTGTGTTAACTGTAATTGAAAATTTTAAAAGTCAGAAAAATAAATCATATCTTTGTATTCAGACTAATGTTATGTAGAAACTTGCCTTCTTAACTTGCTTTACAGGTAATCTCACTTTGAAAACAGGAAGTCTTTTTCATACAATTTGTAGTTTGAGTCCTATCCAAGATTTAAGAACCCAGGTTTATATAAATGGGAAGTTATGGTTGTGTGTTGTTCTAGCTGTTTGTTCTCTGCTCCCATCTCTGTTGTTTATTCAAGTTAAGAATTTCTGCTACGGTTGGTCTTTTGGTTTTTTGAGTAATGTTTGTTCAGGGAAACTTTTGTTATGTCCTTTGTGGTTCTTTGTCCTGGTAGAGATATTTCTTTCTGTTCTCTTTAGAAGCAAAACTTTATGTGGCTCAGATAACCTTTATAGATTGTCATTTGATTAGCAAAGATTTTCAGGGGGTGGGGAGGAATCACAAGGTTTGATTATAAATTTAGTTTTGAAAATTGCTGGTGCAAATATGACCTAGATTAGTATTTTCACTTTAGTAAAATTTTAGTACTCTGAGTAGTAGTATAATAATCACTAAAGTGCTCATTTCCCCCTCAGAGTTTTTGAATAAATGAAACCATTATAATAGCAAGATGGGAATTCTGTTAACTTTTTAAAGGCTTTATTGAAATACTAGAGGCCTGTTGCATAAAATTCATGCACGGGTAGGGTCCCTAGGCCTGGCTGGTGATTAGGGCCAATCTTTGAGGTGACTGGCAGGGCGATTGGAATCCCTGCTGGGACTCGCTTTGGCCAGCCTGGCACCGCCTGCTCACCAGCCCCATCCCCCACCACTGCCGCTGGTTACCTCCCTCTGTGGGGCGGCTAGGGGCGTGATCAGGGAGTTACCTTCCTCTGTGGGGCGGCTAGGGGTGTGATCAGGGAGTTACCTCCCTCTGTGGGGCGGCTAGGGGCGTGATCAGGGAGTCCCTGCTGGCACCTGCCTTGGTTGGCCTGGGGCCTGTGGGCTGGGGCAACTCTTGCATTGAGTGTCTGCCTTTTGGTGGTCAGTGCACGCCATACCATTGGTCCTTCCACACTTTATTCAGCCATTCGGTAGATTTGCATATTAGGCTTTTCTTATATAGGATACCATACAATTTGCACAATTGAAGTGTATACAGTTCATTAACTTTTTTAAAAAAATTGAATAAATCTTTATTGTTCAGATTATTACAATTGTTCCTCTTCCCCCCTCATAGATCCCCTTCACTCCACCCTCTGTCCTTAGTCACCCTATCCTTTGTCCTTAGATCCCCCCATTGTCCTCATTCATAAGTGTATGATTTTTGTCCAGCCTCTTCCCTCACCCTCTTCACCCCTTTCCTCCTGAGATTTGTCAGTCCACTCCCTTTCTATGCCCCTGATTCTATTATATTCACCAGATATTTTCTGTTCATCAGATTTTTAATTCACTTGATTTTTAGATTTACTTGTTAATAGACATGTATTTGTTGTACATAATTTTTATTTTTACCTTTTTCTTCTTCTTCCTCTTCCTAAAGAGTACCTTTCAGCATTGCATATAATACTGGTTTGGTGTTGATGAACTCCTTTAGCTTTTTCTTATCTGTGAAGCTCTTTATCTGCCCTTCAATTCTGAATGATAGCTTTGCTGGGTAGAGTAATCTTGGTTGTAGGTTCTTGCTATTCATCACTTTGAATATTTCTTGCCCCTCTTGTCTGGCCTGCATAGTTTCTGTTGAGAAATCAGCTGACAATCGTATGGGTGCTCCCTTGTAGTAATTAACTGTTTTTTCTCTTGCTGCTTTTAATATTCTCTCTTTGTCTTTTGCTCTTGGTATTTTAATTATGATGTGTCTTGGTGTGGTCCTCTTTGGATTCCTTTTGTTTGGGGTTCTGTGTGCTTCCTGGACTTGTAAGTCTATTTCTTTCACCAGGTGTGGGAAGTTTTCAGTCATTATTCCTTCAAATAGGTTTTCAGTATCTTGCTCTCTCTCTTCCTCTGTTATCTCCATAATTCTGATGTTGGTATGCTTGAAGTTGTCTCTGTGGCTCCTTACACTATCTTCCAGTTTTTGGATTCTGTTTTCTTTTTGCTTTTCCAGTTGAGTGTTTTTTGCTTCTTTGTATTTCAAATCTTTGACTTGATTCTTGCATTCCTCTAGTCTTCTGTAAGGTCTCTGTATAATATTTTATATTTCAGTCAGTGTATGTTTAATTTCTAGTCGGTCCTTTTTCATATCCTCGCGGGTCTCACTAAATTTATTGACCTTTTCTAGTAAATTTTTTAAAAACCTTATAACCGTGGTTTTGAACTCTATATCCAATTGTTTGCTTTCTTCCATTTCTTTCATTTGTGACCTGTTTCTTTGTCTCCACATTTTGGTTGCTTCCCTGAGTTGGTAAAGTAGCTTTGTGTGCTAGGTGTCCTATATGGCCCAGTAGTTCTGCCTCCCCAATTACCTGAGATGGACACTCTTGGCGCACCCCTTTGTGGACTGTGTGTACCGCCTTGTTGTAGTTAAGTCTTGATTGTTGTTGGTATCACTGGGTGGAATTGACCTCCAGGCCAATTGGCTGTGAGGATCAGCTGTGTCTATTCTGGGAGAACTTCTGTGCTGGAGTCAGCCTTATGAGACAAGAAATGCAAAATTGCAAAAGCTTCTGTGCTCGGCTCGGATGGGGTGAAGTCTCAGGGCTGAGTAGACAGCCTTGGCTTCCTGTGAGCCCTGCCCTATGAGGCCCCTGGCCTCAGTGTCCCTCAGTATTGCTGCAGCTCTCTCTGAGCACACTGACATGCGCACCTCTAGACCTCTGCCCTTCGCAGCTCCCCTACATTTCTGTGCACTCCTCCCTTTTCCCAACAGTCCAGACTCCCCCCATATGAGTCTTGCCTCGAACTGGGGTTCAGTGCAGTTGGGAGTTTCCATCTCACACTAGAGGAAGCCATCCAGGCACTTCACCACCCGTCCTCTCCATGCACGTGTCTCCGTATTTCAGCTTTTTGCAGCTCCTCTGAGTCTCCGTGGGCTGCCCTCTTTCCTTCTAGTTATAGAATTTCCACTCAGCCAGCTTTCCTGTGGTTCTGGATGATGTCTGCAGTTTTAAAATTGTTGTGCGAGGCAGCAATTTAGGTGTTCACCTATGCCGCCATCTTAGTTTCTCCATTCATTAACTTTTGAATGAAGCTATTTTCTAATCCTGAGTTTCCTGAGGAAATATTGTGAGTTTTGATGCTTTGATCAGAAGCTTCTGAAGAAACTAGAAAAACAATTAGAAGGTGAGAGCTTAAATTATATTCCTCTCACTTACAGAGAAATGTGATTTTCATCCCATTTGGACTGGAAAAGAAAAATCAAAGAAGACTGGGAAAAAGTGAAAAGCAACAGTTCTTCACAAATTGCATTATGTAAATACCTATATATTTGATATCAACCACATAAATAGTCAGAGACCTTATAAACATAGATTGAAGCAAATAACTATACACCAGCATTTTTGTTAATGTAAGATTGGCTGGGGTTCTTGATTGCTTAGTAAGTTGCCTGTGACTGGGATAGAGGTACCCTTCTGCTCCACTGCATCTAGATTTCTAGAATTCAAGTATGATATTTGTATTGTGGCTGTTTAAGATGACATAGTATAGAAATACTTCCTCAACTTTTTTGTGTGTTTTAAAAAAATTATTTAAATTTTTTAAATTTAGTTTTTTTAGCTTATTGAGCTATAATTGATAAATGACATTAAAATATAGTGTCCAAGCTGATGATTTTATATATATATATATGCATTGAAAAAGGACCCCACCAAGTTAACATGTACATCACCTCACATATTTATTATTTTTTAATATATTTTTTAATTGATTTCAGAGAGGAAGGGAGAAGGAAATAGAAACATCAATGATGAGAGAGAATCATTGATTGGCTGCCTCCTGCATGCCCCCTAATGGTATTAAGCCTGCAATCTGGGCATGTGCCCTGACCGGGACTTCAATCATTACCTTCTGTTTCATGGGTTGATGCTCAACTACACCAGCTGGGCTATTATCTTTTTTGTTGTTGTTATTGAGAACACCTAAGTTGTATTCTCATAGCAAATTTTAGTTATATAGTATAGCACTATCAAATATAGTAACCATATTGTACATTAGCTCCTCAGAGCTTAAGTGCCCCCTCAATTTTAGGAGTTTTTTTTTATTTTCTTTGAAAACTGTATTAAAAAACTGTATTATCATTCCTGGCTTGAAAGTGTTTAAAAACAACTTAATGGGGAGAGCATTGTTACCTCTAGCAGCTAGCTAATGGCTGCCCTTCTCCAAGTATTTATAATTACCTTAACTGAAGGTGGACCATACTTTTTGCAGCCCCATTAATATAATTTTTCTTGAATTCTATAATGTTTAGCTTGAACTAACTTTGAACTAGACTTGAACTAATGCAGAGCGTTTGTTGCGTTTGAACATTGGTGGTGTCTTACCCCGTTCGGGCTACTATAACAAGATGCCCCAGACTGAGTGACTTGCAAACAAAATAAATTTCTTTCTCGTAGTTCCAGAGGCTGGAAATCTGAGATGAGGATGCCAGCATGGCCAGGTAAGGGCCCTCTTCCCAGTTGAAAGCTTCTTGTAACCTCATATGGCAGAAGGGTTAGGGAGCTTTGCTGGGCTGGCCCTTTTTCATAGGGGTACAAATCCCAAAGACTCACCTCCTTTTGGAGATTAAGTTTCCAACATGTGAATTTGTGGGAGGGGGTAGACACAAACATTCAGAGTTAAATTTAAATTGCAGGTACAAAAGTCCATACTCTCCATTAGCCATGTGGACAGCGGTTTGCTATTTTTAATAAGACACTTATAAACAAGATGGGAAGTTCATGTGTTCTTCGTAGTTTGCATCAGATTGTATCTCAGAATAAGGCCAGACAGTCCTTTGTTGTGGTCTGCTGTTCTGTCGATTGTGAGATACTGAATAGTACTCTCAGCCTCTAGCCACGAGCTGCCAGTAATTCTTCTTGCCCAGATAGTGCCAAATGGGCAAAATCACCTTCGGTTGAGAAACATTACCATAGAGACTAGCAGCTTCCTTTATTCTTGTGTGTTTGGTGCCCAGCCTTTTGTACTGGATGCAGGCTAACTTTTGGTGGTCTTCTTTTTTTCTTTTTGGGGGGATAGTCATGTACCTTATATATATGTCAGTGTCTGACTTGCTTAATATTCTAATATTAGGAGCAATATAATAAGTGATTAAAAGCATGGGCTCTGGAATCAGACCAGCTGGGTTTAAATTTTCACCCCACTGATTACTTACTATCTGAGGGACTTTCATAAATATATTTATCTTCTCTGAATCTCAGTCTCTCCAACTGTAAAATGATGCTTTCTTCATCCCTTCCTCCTCTTCCTTTTAGTGACTTGTTTCTTCTACAGATAAAGCCCAAACTTCATGGTTTATGTTGCACCCTACCTGATGTAGCCCTGCCTACCCAAATGACTTTCTCTGGGCACATGTGGCACTGCCTGGTCTCCCAAACATATATCAGATTCTCCCACGTCTTTATGCATGGGGTTCCCACTGAGTGGGATACCCTTTTGCCTTTCTCTAAGCACACACTCATCTGAACTCATCATTTTGACACTTCAATCATGTGTCCCATCGGCTAGAAAGCCTTCAACACAGCCTGACCAGGCAGAGTTAAGCACTTGTCAGTGCTTCTCACACATCCGGTTACAGCACATATCACACTGCAGGCATTATTTCTGGGCGCATCTGTCTCCTCCAGCAGCCTGCGAGCCCCTACCTGGGATCTGCAGCAGTCAGAACTGCGTGCCTCATGTAACAGAAGCTTCTTAGCTAACATTTGAATAGAGGAATGATTGTAGTGTTGCAGTTGGAAAAGGCCATATTGAAAATCTTTTGGATAATGAGGATCATTAAATTTTTACCAGAAAAGATCCCAGAAGTAAGTGAATCTCACTGTGAAAAACCTGTTGCCAAGATACTCCAGTTTTTATATTGATAATGGGTAGAAAATGAGATGGTGCATGTAACACATTGAAACGCTGACGAGCAGCTGTTTCAGAAAATACGAGCTACACCATTTTTGTATTGTAGAGGTAGCTGCGAGTCTTTCTTTTCCTCTCTTCTTGGAAAATATAACTTGCCCCTTAAAACTTGAGAGTCTTTTGGAAGAAGGGCCTATTTAAAAAATGGAGAACAGATTCTCATACTTCAGTTGCCTTTTTGCCTTGTCTCCTCCTCTGAAAGTATCCGTTGGTTTTGCAGTGTGGGTTTACATAACCAGGGAGGGACCCTTGGTATAATTTTTAATTTTGCTGTGTCACCCATTTTATTCTTGAAGCTACATAAACCTCTTTTGACATTGCTCTAAGGCTTAATGGAAAAAACAGTGTCAGTAAATTACATATTGTTTTTTTTTATGACAAATGATAAGTTTTTCATTCTGATGTACAGTGTATTTTTCTGCGGGCCTACTATAAATGTGGCAGGTCAGATAGAAGATTTGCCATGGCCCCTCTAGCGTTTCTGAGATTGATTGCTTTGGCCAAGCTTTGTCTCCAATATTTTAGCCACAAGTAAAGCCTATAAGTAAGACTCCTGGCCAGCCTGCTTTGGGGTGTAATGAGTATACCTGCTATTTGCTTCTGCCTCATCAGGTTTCTTCTAATGATCCTATATTAAGATTGACTAGGTATCTATTACTACTTGTTTAGCTATAGACTGGGTGTTTTTAGATCAGGAGACGCCAGTTTACTTTGTGACTCAAAAAGCCTGTAACTACACTTCAGAGAGTCTGTGTCATTCTCAAAAATGGGGATTGCATTCCTGTGCCCTCTCAGCCATGTGGTTATTTCCTGTTTTGTTTTTAAAGTGGAACAGCTACTCTTCTTTATTGGTGCCTATTGTTAATAATCAGTTTCTCTGTAACTGCGCACTCTTGACAAGAAATTCCTAATAATCACTGAAGACATATAAGGGCCTGGCAGGGCTTGCAAACGCGTGAGCAGTTTGTTTTCAAGGAGATTGACATGCCTAAAGAAAGGTAGAACAAGAGAGGTGGTGGCAGGCTAGGAAAACCAAGAGGTGCTGAGTGCTAGCCCCCACAGACAGTAACCAAAAGGTCAGATGGCAGGGCAGGAATCAGCGAACCGAAGCCGAAGAGGAAACCAAGTGCAACAGGAGATTGTTGAGAAACATGTACATGCCGAGAGTATGTGAGGAACTCTCGTAATGCCGAGAGTTCCTCACGTTGTGAAGATGGTGTCCCAGAAGTTGGCGAGAAAGGGCCTTGTTTAGAATACAGTTTTCCATATAGTGTGACATGAGAGAGGGTCAGGGAGATTCCTGAGCTAGCCCACCGAGACCGTATGAGCATTTAAACCATTCAAGTCCCACCTTGCCCTTCATTTAGAGCTGTGTTTGAGAAGCAGATGGGAACCTCTGCTGCCTTAATTGTCACTTGTCAAAATTGGTTTTTCTCTATCATCCTCGCTGCTCCCACTTCAGCCCCTCACACTTCACACCTAAACCAGCCTCCTAACCGGGGTGCTGTGTGATCACTTTCAGTCTCTCTTGTCCTGCTACCCCGGCCCTGCGTGTAAACCCTGGTCTGCCATGCAGTCATTGGTCTTGTGATTAGTCAAATGACTCTTCTTGGAACTAGTCTCCCTTTCTTCACTTACAAATTGGGAGGTATGATACCTGCCTCACAGGATGATTGTAAGAATTTGATAAAAGAATTTAGGCACATAGGATAAAAGGTGCCCAATAAAAAGTAGCTATTATTATGGATGGTGTATTATTTGCTAATAAATTTGTCCTAAATTCAAGTTGGGGGTATCTAATATCCCACCCCTGCCCAGAGAGAGGCTGGCTCTCTGAAGAGCATGGATGGCTGTTAGAAGTGAGGGAGCATGGTGGTTTGATGTTCATAGAGACTAGTGACATGCACTCCTATTTTTTTTTTTTTGTAAGAGTTTTATGGCATTCGCTCTCACATTTATGTCTGTGATCCATTTGTCATTAGATTCCATGTGGATAGTCAGTTGTCTCAGCTCATTTGTTGAAAAGACCATTTCTCCCCATTGAATTGTCTTGATACCCTTATTAGAAACCGATTGACAATAAGATTCATTTCTGGACTCTCAGTTCTACTCCATGCCTATCTTTATGTTTACTAGTTCCTTAGTACTGGATATATGTGTCATTCAGCAGAGAATGCACTCCCAGTTAAAACAGACTTAACATTTAATATTTTGAGAAACTTAAATATAGCAGGCTAATTTTTAAGTTGATAATTTTGTATGGCTTGGGAATGATGTTATAAATATTCAGATGGTCCTTGCCAGCAAACATTGTCTGTTTTACCCACTGTTCATTCCTTAAGAACCAGTGCTAGGCACATAGTGGTGCTCAGTGAATTTTAGATATGCTGCTGCTACTGCTTTGGTAACTTGAAACCTTGAATATTTTGATTTCCAAAAAACTTTTCTACATAAGGTTTGAGTACTGCTAATTACATTGTGGAAAGGATTTGCCTTTGGTTTTTGCAGACTCTTTTTGTAAATTCCTTAATGGAGTGTGGAAAAAGTATATTTGTGTATGTTTTATGAATAACAGTTTTGATAGGTGAAGGTGTAGCACAAGGGTGGGTAATGTCTGGCCCAAGGGCCATAGAAGGCCCATAAAATCATTTGGTCTGGCCTGGCCAAAGCACTAGGGGTGAGTTAATTAAATGTTTGACCAAACATAGCAGGCTAATTTTTCTTTTGGTGTGCGTGATTTATTTATTTATTTTCTAGCAGGCTAATTTTTAAGTTGATAATTTTGTATGGCCTGAGAATATTATCAATATTCAAATGGCTCTTGGCAGAAAAAAGGTTCCCCACCCCTGGTAGCATGTTAGAAATCTGTTGTTACCTTGAAACACTGAGAAATTGCTAGAGATTTTTCCTGTAGAGTGTTTTCCTCCTAGGAAAATAATTTAGTTCTAAACAATACCCCCTTCTCCCCCCAACCCTTCGTGACTTCCTTTCAGCCATGAACTTCCAGGATTCCCAGAAGGATTGCAGGTTAAAGCCTATGTAACAATGACGGCTTTATGGAATTGGACTAACATTCCCTCTGACTGAGGGAAATTGTAGCAATTCTTAGTGGTACTGAAGCTGGCATAATATAAGCTTTACAGCTTTGTCCGGACTGTACATTCTAAATGTCTGTGGTATTCAAACACCTGAAAACCCCACTAGATGTTCAAGCTATTTTCCCTCTGTGAAGAAAATCCCCAAAGTGCCATAAACTAGTGTCTACTTGCCATTGCTTTTCTTGCCAGCCAGTCATTCTTTTGCCTGATAGTTCAGTTGTCTGATTCTCTTCTCTGCACCAGACCCATGTGTGGTCACATGCCCTTTGTTATTTCAGTCCCATGATGCTTCCTGAGAATGCAGCAGACGCAGGAGGAGAATGTGGAAGAGATGACATAAATTACAACCCAATTGGATTTCACTTGTAACAGAAAGTTCAGCCTGGCATCGGAATCATCTAATTCTCCCATTCTCCTGATGAGGGAATGGGGACCCAGTTAGCGGCAGTGATGGGCTAGAGCCCAGCATGGGATTCTAGAATAGAACCCTGGCTCATTTTCTCAGTGCTTACCCTAAACCTTCAGTTTCTTTGCAGCATGCCAGGGAGGAAGGCTGAGAGCTGATTAGAGAAGGAGAAGTCAGAATTTGTTGAAAATCATTTAGGTTCACTGCTAATCCCATCTCCTCCCAGGCTCCCAACCTCTTCCTGTTCCCTCCCCACTGCTCCTTTTAAATCCAGTCATTATAGGCCTATCACCTGACCTGATCTGATTATTTTCTGCAGTCTTGGCACTTGTATTTGTAGAATTCTTTCTGAATAGACTATATGAGGGAGAGATCCTTTTGTCTCAGGGAATCTTTTTATTTATTTATTTATTTATTTATTTATTTATTTATTTATTTTATTTTATTTTCCTCCAATATAGGAAAGAGTTTGCCTATGTGGAATTTCTTTTCAGAGCAATGTTTATTGCATTGCATTTTAATTTTTTGAAAATGCGTATTGATCTAAAAGGTCTAGAATTTACTTAGCTTCAGAGCTCATATAACTCAGTGTTTCCATGGTCTTTATTTTGTAAAGTCCATATCTGAATTCTTACAACTCCATCCTAAATCTCTCTCCAGGAAAGAAAATTAAAAACTGATTAGTGACCCTTCTTATTGTTCTGGGGAGGGTGCAAAAAAAAAGAAAGCAGAAAGGTAAAATTGCTCTTTCCTTGAAAGGTTTCCAATCATCAGGAGGCCAATAGATCTTTTCCCCTGATAATGATTATTTGGTGCTTCTGCTACTGTTTACATGGGCACTGGAGGATGTGCAAAATTTCCAGAATTCCTCAGAGAGCCAGCTTTTTTTTCTTTCAGACGCACACTGTGTTTACATCATGTTCTAGGGTAATTATTTAATAATAAATAGGTTTTGCGTGTGAGGATTTAATGGGGCTCTAGACCAGTGGTTGGCAGACTCAACCAAATATAAACAGTACAATGATTGAAATTTCTTTTGAGAGACAAATTTTTTAAACTTAAACTTCTTCTAACACCACTTCTTCAAAATAGACTCGCCCAGGCCATGGTATTTTATGTATGAGCCACACTCAAGAGGCTAAAGAGCTGCATGTGGCTTGCGAGCCTCAGTTTGCCGACCATTGCTCTAGACCAATGCTATGTACCTGTAATTGGAGGTATGGATTTGTGATCTCAGTTCTACAATAATTTATTCAGAGCTTGTGTACCTGGGAGCATCCAGGTTTCTGGTGGGAATGATGAAAAAGAGGGAAGATTCTTGTTTGTAAGAAATCGTTGTACTCTTGATATTTGCCTCTCTTTTTATTTTTATTTTATTTTATTTTTTTAAGTAAATCTTTATTATTCAGATTATTAAATTTGTTTCTCTTTTTTCCCCTCTATGGCATCCCTCCACCCAGCTCCCATCCTTCCCTCTGCCCTTACCTCCCTCCCATTGATCTCATCCATAGGTGTATGATTTTTGTCCAGTCTCTCCTTGTATACCCCTCTACCCTTTCCCCCTGAGAATTATCAGTCCACTCCCTTTCTGTGCTCCTGATTCTATTATATTCACCAGTTTATTCTGTTGATCAAATTTATAATTCACTTAATTTTTAGATTCACTTGTTGATAGATATGTACTTGTTGTTCATAATTTTTTGTCTTTTACCTTTTTCTTCTTCCTCTTCTTAAAGAGTACCTTTCAGCATTTCATATAATACTGGTTTGGAGTTGATGAACTCCTTTAGCTTTTTCTTCTCTGTGAAGCTCTTTATCTGCCCTTCAATTCTGAATGATAGCTTTGCTGGATAGATTATTCTTGGTTGTAGGTTCTTGCTATTCATCACGTTGAATATTTCTTTCCACTCCCATCTGGCCTGCATCGTTTCTGTTGAGAAATCAGCTGACAGTGCTCCCTTGTAGGTAATGAACTGTTTTTCTCTTGCTGCTTTTAATATTCTCTCTTTGTCTTTTGCTCTTGGTATTTTAATTATGATGTGTCTTGGTGTGGTCCTCTTTGGATTCCTTTTACATGGGGTTCTGTGTGCTTCCTGGACTTGTAAGTCTAATTCTTTTACCAGATGTGGGAAGTTTTCAGTCATTATTTCTTGAAATAGGTTTTCAGTGTCTTGCTCTCTCTCTTCTTCTGGCACCCCCACAATTCTGATGTTGGTACACTTGAAGCTGTCCCAGAGGCTCCTTACATTATCTTCACATTTTTGGATTCTTTTCTCTTCTTGCTTTTCCAGTTGAGTGTTTTCTGCTTCTTTATATTTCAAATTTTTGACTTGATTCTTGCCTTCCTCTAATCTGCTGTTAGGACTCTGTATAATATTTTTTATTTCAGTCAGTGTCTCTAGTTGGTCCTTTTTTATCTCCTCTTGGGACTTGCTAAATTTATCCATCATCTCTAGTTGGATCTTTTGCATCTCTAGTTGGTCCTTTTGCATCTCCTCTTGGGACTTGGTAAGTTTATCCATCTTTTCTAGCATATTCTTGAAAAATCTTATAAGCGTGGTTTTGAACTCTATATCCAGTCGTTTTTTTCCCTCCATTTCTTTTGTTTGTGATCCCTTCCCTTGTCTTGGCATTTTCACTATGCCAGGGAAACTTCTGTGTTGAATTCAGCCTTACAATGCCAGACGTGCAAAACCGAAGAAGCCTCTGTTGAGCTTGGGATGGGTGGAGTCTCAGGGCTTAAGGGACCACCTTGCCTTCCAGTCGGCCCCGCCCTCCACGGCCCCTGAGTCTCACGTGACTGGGTAGTTGCTGGAGCGGTCCTTGTGCGCGCACCCACAGTGCCTCTAACCGCTGCCTTTCCAGCTCCCCTGCGCACCAGGACTACAGGAGTCTAGGTCTCCAGGGTTTCGCCCGAAACAGGGGCTTAGTGGAGTCAGAAGTGGCACAGTTGGGAGGGTCTGTCTCCCGCCCACTCGCGAAAGCCAGCGGCACAATCAGCAATCACTATCAGCAATCTGTCCTGTGCGCAATGCCGTGTGCGCCACCAGACCTCTGATCTTTTGCGACTCCCCTAAATTTCCGTGCACCTCTGCCTTTTCACAGTCCTAACTCCCCCTGTATGAGTTTTGGCTGGATCTGGGGTTTAGTGTCGTAAGATAAGGGGTTCAATGCCGTTGGGAGTCTCCGTTTCCCTCCCACCAGAGAAAGCCAGCCAGGTACTCTGGCACCCGCTCTCTCAGCACGCGCATCTCTGTACCTCAGCTTTTTGCAGCTCCTCTGGGTTTTTGTGGACCCCCCTCTTTCCTTCTAGCTGTAGAACTTCCACTCAGCCAGCTTTCCTGTGGTTCTGGATGATGTCCGTTCTGTCTTTTAGTTGTAGTTTTGAAATTGTTGTGTGAAGCAGCAGTGTAGGTGTTTACGTATGCCGCCATCTTGGATTCTCCCGTTTGTAAGAAATTTAATTTTTAAGTGGAAAGGTTTAGTTATAAAACAGAGTACAATACAAGACAATTTATATCAAGTATTGGGTTATATTGTGGAAATCCTAAGAACTATAAAAATTCTGAAAAGAAATCCTAATTCTTATATGTTAAGGTGGGGTTAATCAGGAAATGTGTTTTAGGAAAACTGAATACACGTTCTCAGTGCCTTATCTGAAACCCCTAGGGCCAGGTGTGTCTAAAATTCAAAATTTTTCAGATTCCAGCAAGGTGATGTGGTATATATAGCACTCATTACATAGTATCTCTGGCCAGGACTGTGGTGGTACTTTCTAAAACAAGCATATTAATATTCATGCAGCTCATCAACTGTATATCTACAATACGTGGGGATAAATAGAGTCTCTCAACTAGCCTCACCATCCCCAGATGACCTGGGCATAGCTTAAGTGCAACTTCCTGAGAGACCCTGAACCAGAATCCTCCCAGTTAAGCTGCTCCTGGATCCCAGACCCACAGGAGCTGGAGGTGAGTTTGTTCCTTTAAGCTGCTAAGTTTGGATATAACCTGCGACATAGCAATAGATAACTAATACTGGGACAAAATCTGTTATAAACTGCCATAAGGCTACTTAGAGCCTCTGTATTCCCACTTATTGTGGATATACAGTTGATGAGCTGCATGAATATTAATGTGCTTGTTTGAAAAAGTATCACCCCAGTCCTGGCCCAAGATATTGTGCAATAAGAGTATATCTTTTTTTTTTTTTTTTCAGAGTTTGGAGTTACATTTATTATGCACGGTTCCAGAAGAAAATGTCTCTCAAATTCTGGGCCCCAACATGGAGGAATTTTCTCTATTTATATGTTTTTACCTTCTTTGTCTCCCAAATATGGGTGTTTCTGGCCCCCCCTTTTTTTTCCTGTCTCTGAGAATTTTTTTTTATTAAATCTTTATTATTCAGATTATTACATTTGTTTTTCTTTTTTCCCCTCCATAGCACCCCTCCACCCAGCTCCCACCCTTCCCTCCCTCCCTTTGACCTCATCCATAGGTGTATGATTTTTGTCCAGTCTCTGCCTGTATACCCCTCACCTCTTTCCCCCTGAGAATTATCAGTCACGGGTGGGTCTGGAGCAGCAAGTCCTCCGCGGGCTCCGCCGTGAGTGAATCTTCAGTCCGCAGGCCGATGCTCTACCCACTGAGCACACCTCCTCCTGCTGCCACAGTGGCAGCACACACATGTGGGTGGGGCGGGGGGCCGCGGGGTCACAGGGGTTAAGGGAACCAGCACCGGCGCTCGCTCCTGCAGGTCCGGCCCGGCCCGAGCCTCACCGGAAGCCCTGAGGGCAGGTGCCCTGGCGGCTCGAGAGCCGAGGACGCACCGCTCAGCCCCAGCCTCAGTGCGAGGGTCTCTGCGCCTCAGCCTAAGAGTATATCTTGCCACATCACCTTGCTGGAATCTGCTTTTTTAAATTTTTTTTTTTTTTTTATGTTAGACTTCATTTACAGCTCTTCAAAAATTTGGAGGTCATAGCTGACAATAAATCCCTTTTCATTTCTGATGGTATGGTTGTCATCTTGCCTATTCAAGCATAAAAAGCTAAGTTCAGTTTAGATCATCTTGGTCACTTGATGAAGATATATTTTTTAAAAAGGAAGCTTAGATTTGAGGAACTGGGAGAATTTACTCATTAAAATGCCTCGTAGGAGTAAATGATGAGTAAAAAATGAAGATTTGCAGTTTTTCTGTTAATTTTAGTGATGAAGACACTGCGTTTATTATGATGTAGTCTTTGTAAGAATCAGAAGAGCCTTGTTTTGAGTCTCAAGAGATCTTTAACAAATCATTATTTCCTAGCCCCTTTGTCCTACAAACCCTGAAGAACTTTCCCTTAGACTGCCTTGAAGCCATTCCCTGCACCCGGAGAGCTGGCTGTGGCGGTGCCATGGAAACATCAGTATTGACACGGGCATTATGGGGACTCCTAAAGAGCCAGGCTGTAAAGGAAACCAGACCCCGGGCTGACAGCACATCAGGTTCCTCAGGTCACACATTTCCTTTGTGAGTGATGGGGAAAAATCTTGGGCTTCTTGTATGTTTTCAGGTTAAAAATCCTTGAGTTTTCCTTCTACTTGAAAATGCTACACTGTGTGTGTATGTGTGTGTGTGTGTGTGTGTGTGTGTGTGTGTATCTGTGCGCACGCATCAGAGGAGAAAACCATGTGACCTAACATTTAAATGTCATTTTAACATTCGGGTCAGTTGTGTGGTCAGTTGTGTTTCAGAGTAAATACTACATGACTGACTGCTCTCTAGGAAACATGATCTACCTTTTAAATACTGTTTTGAAAAGATGAGTATTTTTGTACTGAAACATTTTCTTAACATGTTAAAATAGGGGCAACTGAGGACAGGTGTGTATAGTGTCACCTTGAGATACGAGTTCAATTCGTTCCGTAACCTTGCTCGTATATCAAGTTGCTCGTATCTCAAAGCAAATTTCCCCATTGAAATCAGTTGAAATGCCGTTAATCCATTCCAGCCCCCAAAATGCCACCCCAGTTGTTCATGTTACGTGTTTTTGAATAAGAAAAATGTATTTATAAATGACAAATATTGTATAAAAACATAATAAAAGAGAATGTAAAGGAATAAACTGGTTTTATAAAGTGTATTTACCTACTCGTTACACTCTTAATGCTACACTTTATCCCTAAACTGAATGTAACTTAACTTATCTTCACTGAACTTAATTGCTACTGGTCTTTGCAGTTTTGGTCGATTTAAAAAAAAAACGTGTCCAATGAGGTTTGCCTCTTCCTCCCTTTCAGAATGTTTCTGAAATGGGTGAGGCAAGTTTCATTGAACAGCTCCGATGCACGACCAGTAGCAACTTTTTTGGGGTGTTTCTTTTCCACGAAGTGTGACACCCTCTCCCACATTCCTGAGATCTCCTTTATCTCACTTGTAGAGATCTCCTCCACCTCTGGCTCCTCCTCGAAACCAATTTCTTGGAGAACCTCAGCATGTTGCTGAGACTGCAACTCTTGTAACTCCTCCGTGGTGAGTTCCAGAGAGTGATCCTCGATGAGCTCATTCACGTCTCTCTCATCCACCTCCAGGCCCATGGATTTTCCCAGAGACACTATCTGCTCCTTCACTGGCACCTCGGGTTCGAATCCTTCGAAGGTCCTTTCGGCTACGGCCTCAGGCCACAGCTTCTTCCATGCAGAGGTCAAAGTCCTGGTTGTAACACCCAGCCAGGCCTGATCAATAATTCTGAGGCATATCAAGATGTTAAAGTGGTTCTTCCAGAACTCTCGAAGGGTGAGGTTTGTGTTCTCCGTCACCTCAAAGCAGCGCCAGAATGGGTGCTTGATGTATAGCTTTTAGAAATCACCTCCTGATCCATGGGCTGCAGGATAGGAGTGGTGTTGGGAGGTAGGTAGACAACCTTTATAAACTTGAACTCTTCGAGGAGTTCATCTTCGAGGTTCGGTGAGTGAGCAGGAGCATTGTCGAGGACGAGGAGGGCTTGCATGGTTAGGTTGTTTTCCTGTAGATATTTCTTAACAGAAGGGCCGAAAACCAGGTTTACCCACTCCACAAAGAACTGCCTGGTGACCCATGCCTTCGGGTTTGCCCTCCACATAACTTGCAGTTTATCTTTTAAAATCTTATGTGACTTAAAGACTCTGGGGTTTTCCGAACGGTATATGAGCAGAGGCTTGATCTTGCAGTTGCCACTCACATTGGCACACAGTGCGAGAGTTAGCCTATCCTTCATGGGTTTGTGGCCTGGCATCGCCTTCTCCTCTGCTGTTATGTAAGTCCTATTCGGCATCTTCTTCCAGAAAAGCCCTGTCTGGTCACAGTTGAAGACTTGCTGGGGGATATATCCTTTGGCTTCTATCCGTTTGGAAAAAGTTTTGAGGTAATCCTCAGCTGCCTTCACATCCGAACTTGCTGCCTCACCATGCCTGACGATGGAGTGAATGCCAGACCTTTTCCTGAAGTTATCAAACCAGCCTCTACTGGCTTTAAATGAGTCTTTTGAAGCTTTGTCAGTGGAAGTGCGCGGGGTCTGCTCCAGCAAATCACCGTAAATCGCTTGTGCCTTCTCGCATATGATGCTCTGTGTTAATGTATCTCCTTTAAGCTGCTTGTCCATCATGCACACCATCAGTAGATTCTCCACCTTTTCATGGAGAGAGCTACGGAGCTTAGAAATTATTGTAACGCCCTTAGCTGGGTTATACCCTTTTTCGACTCCTTCTGTTTAAGCACAGTGCATATCGTTGAAGCACTATGCCTGTACTACCTCGCCAAGTCAGCCACTCGCACACCTTGCTCATATTTTTCTATGATTTCACACTTTAATTCAATAGACATCATCCTCTTCTGAGCACTGACCTTTCCACTCGCTTTCTTCGGACCCATGGTTATAAAAAGAAATGTGATAAAGTATGTAAATGCACAAAAGTTGCTTCGACAAGGAGGTAAATAAGCACACTGACTGAGGCGTGGGAAACTATGAGAGGCTCGAGTCATGGTAAACTGGTGGGTCGTGTGCAGCCGGCCGATCCGAGCGATTACTCGTATCTCAAATGTTGCTCATATTTCAAAGCAAAAAATTGCTAGCTCGACAGCTCGTATCTCAAAAATCTCGTATGTTAGGGCACTCGTATCTCGAGGTATCACTTTATACTTAACAAGATGTACTGGTACCTTGCTTTACTTAAGACATTAATTTACCGAAAAGTTTCATTGTAAATTGATTTGTGCTTTACAGTGCTTCCCATCTAGTGTCTTTGGAAAGTTGAAAACAATACCGGGGTGTTTTCTCCCCCCAGGGGGAGGGTGGTGATTTTTTTGTGTTAAATCACTTACAGTTTGCTGGGTCTTCCCTGTACTTTTTCATTTGTTGCTGTCACTGCTGCATGGACCAAAGCCATGTTCCCAACAAAGACTGCTGTGGTTTTCAGCACAAAGCAGAAGACAGGCATGCCTCTGTTTTGGTTTTACCAGTGTGTTTTCACCTTTGTTCTTAAGTGGTTAGATAATCTTGTGCTTTCTGCTTGATGTTAGAGTGGAGAAGTGACAAAACGCCATTTCTTCCAACGTTTAATAAGTTCTCCTTCTCTGAGTGGAATCCATGGCTTATTAGACATGCCAAGCTGTTAGTTTTCTAAGCATGTTCAACCAATAATGATGAGCGGAAATGGCTTAAATTGACTGGGGTATTTTGTGTCTCACTGGGTACATTTGTCAAAGAGTTTGGCTCTCATTTGACTAATCTTTTCTCCAAGGAAGACGATTCATTAACACGGATTGGTTCTTGTTTTAGATTTTGTTAGATTCTTTTTTGCAGGCTGAGAAAGGAGTAGAGTCAGTAAGAACCCAGATATGTAGAAACACCTGTACTTTTTATACTCATAGATTTTACTCTGCCCCATAAATGACAACTTTTGGGGTGAGAATAAAGCACATTCAGTCCTCATGTATATTTGCTATTGCTTGGTTCTGGTGGTGTCAATGTATGCAGGAGCAACATTAACAGATTTTTCAAAATTAACCAAACAACCTTGACTGAAAAATAGTTTCCTTCTACCTAGGAACTTAAGAGTTCTTAACTGAGGAAAGGATTCTGCACACCTGGGTAGTGAACATGTTAAGTGTTTGATACAAGTATTTGAACATTAGGATGAATAACTGAGCTGCCTTCTAGCTCTGGAAGTCTCATGGATGGTAACTACAGTGGCTGTTGTGACAGGGGCTAGTCGTCAAACCTCAAGACTGTTTATGGTTTACCTAGTCTGGAGCCACAATCAACTTTTCATTCCTCAGGCTTCACAGATTACTGTGGCTTTTTCAGTCCTCCCTCATAGAGTAGACAGCATCCAGAAAAAACAATTACATTTTCTCTTTTCAACTACTTGAGCAATTGATTTGGTAGGGAAGGAAGCTGTTTGTTCTTTCTCAGATTCAGGAGCATTTTGATTTTTTAATTACTCCAATTATTTTATTTTATTTTTTAAAGCTACTTCATGGAGTAAGACCATATGTAATTACACGGTTGGCCATAAGAAAATGTAAGCCAGTCAATTCAGCGGATGTTTTAACAGTACTTAATATTTACCCAGATGGTTTATATCTCATCTCATGTCTGACACCCCGTGGTATTCAGTAAATATTAATGTCTTTTCTTTCTTCTCCACTGCAGTCAGCCTGTTATGGGGAATGCAAAGTGAACATAAATGAAATTATAGAACAGTTAAATCTAGAGTAGGACTGGAAGTGCAATGTTGAAGTGTGAGAGGTAAGGGTCTCATGGAGAAGAGTGTTTTGAATTTGACTTTGAAATGAAATAGACTTGCCTGACCATGGTGGTTGAATGGTTGGTTGTTGACCTATGAACCAGGAAGTTACAGTTCAGTTCCCAGTCCCAGTTCAATGCCCATGTTGTGGGCTTGATCCTCAGTGTGGGGTGTGCAGGGGGTAGCCAATCAATGATTCTCATCATTGATCTCTCTTCCCCTCTCAAGTCAATAAAAATATATTTAAAAAAAAGAATAAGTGGACTCGAGATATCCAGAAAGTGAGGAGGTTGCCCAGTGGAAATGCTGGGACAGTGAGAAACTGGCTGTACCTGGAGGCAGATGGGAAAATCACTTTGTATCCGGTTGATGTTATTCCTTAAGGGAAGGACTTGACAACCATGAAGAGGAGGTAAGACCTAGTGTGTGGTAAGTCTAAGCAGAGGAGAATTTTTATTAAAGTAACTGTCAGCACTGTAAGATTGGATTAGAGCAAGGGGAGTCTGGAATCTGCCGTTAGTAGTCAGGTGAGCAGAGCTGGGCTTCAACTGTGGAGTGAAGGAAAAAACAGACAGGAAGGGCAGTTGAGACAGTCATTCATTAAACAAATAGATTTTGACAGCCTTCCAGGTGTTAGGCCCTGGGCCCTGGATGCAGTGGTGAGGCCAGCTGACACAGTCCTACGACTAATTCTAGCGTTGTTGAAAGCATCAAATCAGATAATACATATAAGTGCCTATTGTACAGTTTCAGTTTTACAAAGTCCATTTGTTTTTAAAAGTGCTTTAAAAATGCCAATACAAATCTATCCTAATACAGGGAAATAAAAATTTTGACCAAAATCAATTTCTCATATTCAAAACTATTAGAGCTTTGCTTTTTAAGTTATTTTTCCTCCGCTCTGTGCTCTGATCCTCCTGTGTCTTAGTTCTCTCCAGGGATAAGAAGTTACTTTAGCATAAGTTCACAGCTCATTAAGTTAATTTAAGAACCAACTGCTTCAGAGACCCACAAACCAATAATTTACTCTTAAGTGTGTGCTTACATCTGAGAATAGTGGCAGGGAGCTAAAAGGGGAGGGTCCCCGTGGCTCTTCAGGCGCCTCACCAGCAGGATTTCACCATCCTGCTCTATTTTCCTGTGTCCAACCAAGATGCCCTGTGGAAGATTGACTCCAGCTGTTTCATATACAGTGTCATTTACAGATAATGCATATTGGACAATGTGGAAACTTTCTAAATCTGCACTTTGGAAGACTTTGTGATATTATTTTGCACCTCTAAGGAAGATTTGCAAATTATTTAACATAGCTTAAAAAAGATATTGCCACTCGGTAAGCAACTCTATGAATAGTCAGTCTATCTAGGCAGTTTTTACCTTTGAGATATTTATTTTTTTTTAAAGATTTTTATTGATTTTTTCACAGAGAGGAAAGGAGAAAGTTAGAAACATCAATGAGAGAGAAACATTGATCAGCTGTCTTCTGCACACCCCCTACTGGGGATGTGCCCGAAACCAAGGTACATGCCCTTGATTGCAATCGAACCTGGGACCATTCAGTCTGCAGGCCAATGCTCTATCCACTGAGCCAAATCGGTTTCAGCTACCTTTGAGATATTTAATGTGGCAAGAAGGCTTTGGAGCCCTGCTGGAAGCTGGGGCGTTCTGTTGGGATAGTCAGCTGGATGGTTTCAGGGAGGGCACCTGTGCTGGATGTGTCAGCATCAGGCACCAGGGGTTCATGCAGCTGCTTTCATCCCTGATTGAAGCTGGAGCAGCCAAGTTAGCAGCCGTGACAGTCTCCTAGGGAGACTGAGCAGAGTTATCAGGCAGTCTGAGGGGCGAGGCCATTGAGGGTCTCAGATTCAGAGCTTTACCTTGAGTGGTGCAGGACCCTTAAAGGCACATGCTGACGGAGCTGAAGGGCAGGCGGACAGCCTCAGGTCTTCCTCCCAAGGCTTCTGTCCTCCCGGTGTCTGGAAGGCTGCATCTTTGCAGAATCTTGGTGCTTTTAGGCTGTCATTGTCCTGGTGGGGTGGGAGCTCTCTCCTCTGGGTACTGGGCTTTTGTATCAAATGTGTGGTCCATTATCTTTGGGCTATCCCAGTGGACACACATACTCAAGATATCCAGGTGGCAATTGCCACTTTTTCCACATGTTTTTCTTTTCATAGTTCTTTTAAAAAGATTTTTAAAAAATGTATTTTATCGATTTTTTGTTTACAGAGAGGAAAGGAGAGGGATAGAGAATTAGAAACATTGATGAGAGAGAAACATTGATCAGCTGCCTCCCACATATTCCCTACTGGGTATGTGCCCACAACCAAAGTACATGCCCTTGATGGGAATCGAACCTGGAACCCTTGAGTCCTCAGGCTGACAGTCTATCCACTGAACCAAACCAATTAGGGCAAAAAAGATTTTCTAAATTGATTTTTAGAGAGAGAGAAAGAGAGGGCGAGGGAGAGAGAAACATTGATCACTGCCTCCTTCGTGCCACCCATAAGGGACTGAGCCTGAAACCTGAGCATGTGTCCTGACTGGAAATAAAATTCACAACCCTTTGCTGCATGGAACAACATCCAACCGCTGGAGCTGCAAATAGCGAGTGCTTTTCATAGTCTTTTCAGCTAACGCAGGGACCCATTGGAAGGCTCTGTCAGTGGTGAGCAGTGTTGAGTGAGGTAGCAGAAAGGAACGGATTGACTACTATCATTTATGTTGGTTTTCCCTTAACTTCAATTGCTTTTGCTTTCTTTCAGGAGAGTCACTTGCTGTTCCTATCGAGCCTCTCCAGCTACTGTCTTCCATTCTCATGTCTATAGTATCTTTCTTTACTATCCAATCAAAGTAACTGGAAACTATAACCTTAATTTTGAGATGTGTGTATTTGTATGATCCTAAATATAGGATGAAAAAGAAAGTTGATATCAGATTAATTTTAAAATTTTATTTCTACAATATATTTTGAAGTTAATGCTCAATCCAATCTCTTACATCTTTTGCAGATCAGAGCCTGACAGATTGTTAAAAGTAACAATCATTTATTGGATTAAAACAAGCTGGAAAATTCAATTACCCAGAAAACCCTATTCCCTGAGCATCCTTTTAAATCAATATTGGGGCATATAGATAAACTCAGAAGTCTCTGTCATCCTTAAAATAATTACTGTAGATGTGAAAGCCTTTTAAAATATGTCAAAATCAACATTATTAATTTTTAAGCTAATAACATTTATTACTGAAGGTTTGATATCCCATTGGAAATAATTTAGGATCAGAAAGGAGTAATTTGCTGTAATGACATTTTATGTGAGATTTGAGCAGTTTTATGCTGGGTTTATGAGACCAGTACTACAGAGGCTGTTTATTCAATGTACATTTCTAGGATTTAACATACGATGCTCCTCAGTGGATGATAGTGCCTTTGTCAGATCTCAGTGCAAACAGATGTGGGTATTAAAGACATGACCATCAGGCTGAGAGAATACAAAGCATTGCTTCATTTCATTATACTTAAAAACTTTTTTTTTTATTGATTTCAGAGAGGAAGGAAGAGGGAGATCCCTCTAATGGGGATCGAACCCACAACCTGGGCATGTGCCCTGACTTGGAGTTGAACTGTGACCTTCTGGTTCATAGGTCAGTGCTCAACCACTGAGACACACTGGCTGGGCCCCTTATGCTTTTTAAAAATATAAAACACTAAGGTTGAATTTTTTATTAAGGTACCTAAAAATATATGAAATTGGAAGAGCTAAGTAAGTCATATTAAACAATTAATTAATTAATAATGAGCTCACAACTTAGATATTTCAGACAGTAAAGCTTAGAGGGAAAAAGAAATAAGGCCCTAGTTGTAAAGAAATCAGTACATTTTGCCCATATAATTTTTACAAATTCTACCAATTTGAACATTTACCAGGAGCTTGTGAGCTTGGAACTTCATCACCTCTGAGTGATATATACTTGAAGATTTGAGAAATACAAACCACTTACAATTTTTATTGGTGAGGTTGGATATTATCCACTTCTATTTCCATCTTTTGATATTTGATTTTTGTGTCCTTTAGTCTATTGGGGTCTCTCTTAAGATCTTCTGGATTTGAAGCTACCACCCCTCTCTCAATTAGACTATAATTTTAAGTCTTTTAATATCAATGAGGAGATAATTTCAGTGAATGAGAAGACAGAGACTGGTCAATGGGATTTTTAATTGACTGTGTTTGGCTTTAGGTAATGTGGTGTATTTTTCTCCCAGAATAACAAGTCTGGAGGTTGGCAGTTCACAATTGTTTCAGGGTTCAGCATAGGGTTCTGGATTGGCTTTCCTGTGAGTTTATTGTTTTTTTGTCATAGTTGCCTGGGGGTGGATAAAAGTTTGTTACTAACTATGGGATTCTGCACTCTCTCATGGTTTTCTATATTCCCAGACTTAATAATACCCTTTATTAGACATTTCCCAAATTAAACAAGTTAAGTTCACTATGTGTTTCTTACTGAGGTCCTGACTGATCTGGTTATGTCTCTTTTTAAAAAATATACATATTTTTATTTATTTCAGAGAAGAAGGGAAAGAGAGGGTAGGATGAGAGAGAATCATTGATTGGCTGCCCCTTGCAACCCCCCAAACACTGAGAACCGAGCCCACAACTGGGCATGTGCCCCCTACTGGAATCGAACCCAGGACCTTTCAGTCCACAGGCCAACACTCTATCCACTGAGCCAAACCAGCTAGGGCTGGTTATGTCTCTTTTTATTAGAGAAGAGTGTTTCTCTCAGAAGTACCACATCCCTGTCAGGTTTTCTTTTCTGAAGGACCCATTGGCCAGGACAGGTCACACACTCAAGCTGTAGGCCGTGTAGGGAGTACCTGGCAGGGTTAGAGAAAGGTGGCCTCTGCTGATAAGGGCTTCACCAGCTCTTTATAAAAGGTAAAGCTGAAACCATATTCAAGAATCATATGTGCGCCAAAACCGGTTTGGCTCAGTGAATAGAGCGTCGACCTGTGAACTGAAGGGTCCCCGGGTTCGATTCCGGTCAAGGGCATGTACCTTGGTTGCGGGCACAGCCCCAGTGGGGGGCGTGCAGGAGGCACCTGATCCATATATCTCTCTCATCGATGTTTCTAACTTTCTATCCCTCTCCCTTCCTCTCTGTAAAAATCAATTAAAAAAAAAAAGAATCATATGTGCTATTTCCAGCCCCTTCCTAAAGGTTGGAAGCCTCTATGGGTTGAGGGATCATGGGTCATGCAATGATCAAGACTGACCACAGAGGAAATGTCATAGATACTACCCTAGCAAATGGATGGGGCAGCTCTTTATATTATTTTCCCCCAGTATATATTGGGGCTAAAGAAAAATTTACTTATTGCCCATGCTAAAATGTCTCCAAACTCAACAAAATCTCATTATGACTTGTCTTTTGCCTTAAAAAAAAAAAGTAAATAAAAGCATTTCAATCAGGGTTTCCACAGGTTAATCGTTCTTCCTTAGTTTGAATATGCAGATGGCAAAACTGTCTTTCAGGAAAAAATACATCCCTTCTACTCCCACCTGCTACCTGTATTTGGCTGTTGCAGAAATTTGCCATGGCTGAAGGTTCTCAAGCTCAGAATGTAAATTTTACTGACAGTTCATTTCAGAACAAAGTCATCTTTTTTAGTTTATTTTTTATACTAAAGTTGGCTTTGGCCTGCCATGTTAATTGCAAACATATATTTACTTTTTATTTTTTTGCCTTTAAATGTTGTTGTTTTTTTTGGCAAATCTGTGCATCAGTAGCTCTCTGTGGGGCCTGGCCACTCCATGCCTGCTGCCCAGAGGCAATCTGTGGCCCAGGGGCCCATCTGTGGACAGGGTAGAATGCTTGTCTCCGTGCTCCCCTGGGGGACTTCAGTGGGGCTGAGAGGACTGCGTGCCGCCATCTTGTGGCCATTGGTGCCGCCATCTTTGTGACGGAGTAATTTGCATATTACCCTTTTATTAGATAGGATAATTGACATACAGCATAATGACTTACATACAGGATAATTGACATACAGCATACATATATTGATATGTACATATTGTAAAATGGTCACCATAGTAGGTCTAGTTCAGTGGTCGCCAACCAGTGGTCTGCAGACCACTGGTGGTTCATGAGGTCTGAAAGGTTGGCAACTGCTGGTCTAGTAACATCATTGCCATAAATTGACTATGCCCAGTAGTGCCTTTCTGGATATTTTTTGAATCTTTTTTATTTTACTTTATTATTTTTAAAAAAATCTTTACTGTTGAGATTATTACAGATGTCTTTCTTCCCCCTCCATCTGATTCCTGCCCTGCCCAGGCCTTCACCACCCTATTGTCTGTGTCAATAGATAATGCATATATGCATATAAGATCTTTGTTGAATCTCTTCTCATCTCTCTATCCCCTTCCCTCTGAGAATTGTCAGTCTGTTCCATTTTCATGCCACTGATTCTATTTTACTCACCAGTTTATTCTGTTCATTAGATTACTTATTTGTTTATTTTGATTTTCAGATTCAATTGTTGATAGGTATGTATTTTTTGCAATTTTGTTGTTCATAATTTTTTATCTTTTTCTTTTTTTTTCTTCCTCTTCTTAAAGAATACCCTTCAACATCTCATATAATACTGGTTTGATAGTGATGAACTCCTGTAGCTTTTTCTTTTGTGAAATTCTTTTATCTGCCTTCAATTCTAAATGATAGTTTTGATGGGTAATCTTGGTTGTAAGTCCTTGCTATTCATCACTTTGAATATATATTGCCACTCCCTTCTGGCGTGCATAGTTTCAGTTGAGAAATCTGCTGATAGTCATATGGGCATTCTCTTTTAGGTAACTAACTGCTTTTCTCTTGCTGCTTTTAAAATTCTCTTTGTTTTTTGCTCTTGACATTTTAATTGAGATGTGTCTTGGTGTGGTCCTCTATGAGTTCCTCTTGTTTGGGACTCTCTGTGTTTTCTGTTTGGGGAGGGAGTTTTTCTGTCATTATTTCTTCAAATAGGTTTTTAATATCTTGCTCTCTATCTTTTTCTGACACCCCCATAATGTGAATGTTGGTACACTTGAAGTTGTCCCAAAGGCTCCTTACACTGTCTTAACATTTTTGGATTCTTTTTTCTTTTTGCTCTTCTGATTGGGTGTCTTTTTGTTCCTTTTTATTTCAAATAGTTGATTTGATTCTCAGAATTTTTTACTTTACTGTTGAATACCTGTATAGAGTATCCAAATCATCTGGGGAATGATTTCAAAATATCAGTGTCCTCTGGGTGAATGAGGTCTGTTTTTCCCTCTCCTTTCTCTTTGGTTGACTTGTGTGTCTAAGAATCTGTGTCTGTGTGTGTGTGTGGGGGGGAGGGGGGCGGGGGAGTGGGGGGGAGGGGGGCGGGCGGCCTGGGGAGATGTGCAGGGGGAGGTGTCTCTGGCCAGTTTTGATACCGAGTTTGTGCCAACATCAGAAAATTTATTTGGGGACATTTCAGTCTTTTTTCTGTGCTTTGTAATAGATTATGTAGCCACAGACTTACTGTTCTTCCAAAGTTGAAAAGGATACATGTGAAACTATCTAAAATTAGAGTCTTTGTTTTTTTCTATTTTTGAGATTATTTGGTGGTAATTTTTTTGAATATACCAATTATTAGGGAAGATTTTCTGTAAGTTACCACCTTTTTATCCCTAGTCAAAGAATTTTCAAGTGGTAGCTTTGTGGATGAGAAAAATTAAACATCTATCTATCTATAGTTATTTTAACATTTTTATAGAATGTCATCAATAAAGTTATAACAACTAAGCAATATTTTGTTAATGAGAAACATTATTTTAATAGAATTATAGTTTTATTGAATAAATAGGGAGAGAGAAGGCATTATATATGTTTATATATGTTTATATTTATATATGTTTAAATATAGGTAAGTAGATACTTTTGTACAATTTTCTTACTGGTCCTTAGTTGTTTTCAGTCACTTCTTAGTGTGACTGTGTGTGTTTTTTCCCCTCAGGATTTTGTAGCATAGATTCATGTTGAGACCCTCTTAGCCTGTCTGGTCCCTGGCTCCTGCACTGTATTCTGAGACTAGAGCTATGTTCTCTACTAGGGAAGTCACTATGATCACTGCTCAGAAGAGTAGATTCAATTTTGACTCTAAATTTTGTGTTCCTACTTAAGCTCATAAACTAGAGAAATTGTATGGCTTTTATTTTCCTAAAAGACTCTTCTTAAATTCAACTAGGTCAGTGCTTTGAGCCAAAGGCAGCTCCAATTGCCTATTTTAGGTCTAATAGAATTACAGTGACTAATCATATTTTGGCAAAAGTGATTGATTCTAGATTTGGACGGGTTCCATTAAGCAGTTATCTTGATGACTCTCATCTTAAATGAATGTATTGTGCCTTTGGGTGAGCCTGAGATCATTGCCTCTCTCAAGAACGGTTGGGTTTCATCTAAGAGTAGATGGTTTTCCCGTGAAGTTTGCTACTATTTAGACCTCATCCTCCCGTTACAGGTGAGAAAGTAGGAGTGATTATGCATGTGAACATTTCCATGTTTCTCTTCTTCTCAGTGATAGACAGATTCCCAAATGGTTAAGTGTGTTGTCCTCACCCCACCTCCTGCTCCACTCCTCTTCCTGGCATTTCTTCAGCCTCCAGTCTGGCCTTTGTCTTCCTCACTTTTATTTCATCAAAACTTGTCCTTACAAAAGATGGCTTTAGACCTTCTTTTTTCAGACTTCATTTGTGGGATATAAGGATTGTTTTGTCATGAAAGAATTCTAGGTGTTCAGAATATGTAGAGAAAATATTTTGGCACTGCTGTTTAAAAGCTTTATTTCATGCGAGGAAGTGCCCAAACTTCATATTATTAATGTTAAGAGTAAGATCCCAAGTGTGTAAGGGGAGATGTGTATGCTCCTTTGCCTCACGTAATGCCCACTGAAAACTGGTGGACTGCTTTGGCTCCCCCAGCTGTCTCTCCCTCCAAGACAATGTCAGCAGAGACAATGCGGAAGCACTGAGTCCATTCTAGCCCAGGAGTTTGTGCACACATACCTATATACTGCTGTGCACCTGTACCTTCCTGCACACAACCAGTCCACAGAAGAATGAGTAGGATATACAGGGAGCACATCATGGTAGAATGGTTTACAAATTGATTCACTGATGCAAAAATACAGTATTGGTTAAAATTAGACTTCAAAAAGCCCACAAACCCTTTAGGAAGGCACCACCATGGAAGCTGTTCTACCAGCCATTAAACATAGCCATGTTTCCTCTTGATTTGGAACAGTTACTGTATGTTCAGATGAGCATTGGACAACAAAGGAGGCTTGTGTTTAGAGGCTTTGTGTTGTACAAAAAGAATACACTTGAATACGAGGCTCAGGGTATTGAAACCCACTTAAGAGAAGCACCCAGGACCAGAGATGGAGGGAATGGGAATGTCCTCTCTCTCTCTCTCTCTCTCTCTCTCTCTCTCTCTCTCAAGTTCATCTAGTTCAATTTGCATAAGTTAAATGCTGTATGCTCTTTGGCCCAGACAACCTGGCATGCTTAGGATTGACCATGGCTTTGTACAAATCAATTTCTACAATCATGAGAGGAAACAGATATAATTTTTACCAAGATGTTGCTGAAGGTCACGTGGTTTGACAAATGAATGTTGTAAAATATCAGAATGAGGTTTTCCCTCTCTAGAGAGCAGCTTTCAGTTCAGGATAGGTTTGCACTTTTCCATATTGAAATGAATTTCATAATGAGTTACAGGGATTCTTATGTCTGGGGACATGTTAAGGACTGTACTTGTTCATAGAAAGTGAAGATTGCAATTTTTTCCCTTTGTCTTTGGGCTTGGTAATTGTAGATTCAGAATTTTCCAAGAGTGAGTTGAGTCACAGCAAATGTTTTCTTGTCCTAAATACACTGTAATGTCCTATTTTGTCCTCCCTAAAGCCTGAAAATTGGATTTGTTGTAATATGAATAATGAGTTAGCAGTACGTAGTGATTTCTCCCCCTCCTCTCCTCTCCCCCTTCCACCCGCCCCCTACCCCCAGTTCATATGAGGATATTAGTCTGAAAGAAAGCACTGTAATGGTTGTGGTACTAAGCAGAGGGACATTTAAACACTTAGCATCTTTCTCTAAAGAGGTAGAAAATAACAAAGCAAAGCAAATAACAGCATAGAAAGTGGTCACTCTAGGCTGTGGCATGTCATAGGCGTGATAGCTCATATTATATTGAGTGTCACCAGGGAAATAATTGGCCTTGGCAAGGCTGCAGAGTGCCTCTTGTCCATTGAATAAAATTAGTTAGGTTGCCGGGACTCATGAATCATGGATGAAATGCTAGAGCTAAAACCGTCCAGTAAATAAAGATCTGGAACACACGTAAAGGTCACGTCCATGCACTTGCTCTTTCCTTAGTGCTTTGGTCAGGGTTCATGTTCAGTGAGCCAGTAGCATTTTTTGTTTTAATTAAACTTTTTATTTAGAGATAAATTCACATGTAGTTTTAAGCAATAATAGTAAGAGAGATCCCATGCCCCTGTAACTGTTTTTCCTCAAAGGTATCTTCTTGCAAAAACATTAATACAGTACCACAACAGGATATTGACCTTGATGCACTTCCCGGAGGGCCAAGATACAGAGCATTTTCACACCTGAAAGATTCCTCAGAGCTCCCTTTTACAGCTGCACCCACTTCTCTGCCTCTTCACCTCTGCTTAAACTGGCAACCACTAATCTATAGTTTTATTTTAAGAATGTTGAATTGGCTTTTCTTACTTAGCATAATTCTCTGGAGACTCGGCCAGGTTTTTGCATATGTCAGTATTTATTCCTGAGCACTATCCTGTGCTATGGATATACCACATTCAGCGTGGTTACTCACTCAACTGCTGAAGGACATCTGGATTGTCTACAGTTTTTGGCTTTCTGAGTAAAGCTGCTATAGATATTCACACATTTTTATGTATGAAAATTTTTATTTCTCTGGGATAAATACTGAAGAGTGCAATTAGCAGTTTCATGTTTAGTTTTTTAAGAAGCTGCAAAATTGTTTTTCCAAAGTGGCTATAACATGTTATAGTCCCACCAGTAATGTATGAATGACTGAGTTTCTTTGCAGCTCCTCACCCACTATCTTTTTTTTTAAGCCATTTTGTTAGGCATATAGTGATATCGCATTGTAATTTTAATGTGCATTTCCCCAGTGGCTAATTATGTAGAATATTTTCATTTGTATAGCCTCATTCATGAAGTGTCTCCTTGATGTTCTAAATGGATTGTTTTTCTACTGTTGAGTTCTGAGAGTTTTATTTTTTTTAACTTTAGTTTTATTGTTGATACTATTACAGATGTTCCTTCCTTTGCCTACTTACACCCAGCCCCCGGCCCCTTCCCTCTGCTCATCACCACACTGTTGTCTGTGTCCATCCATGGGCTTTGCATATATGCTCTTTGGCTAACCCTTTCATCCAATCCCACCCCACCCCCACCTGTCAGTCTCTTCCTTGTATCCATGCCTCTATTTTGATTTTGTCAGTTAATTTTTTTTTTCCATGAAAATTCTTTATATAGCCTATATACTAGTCCTTTGTTTGAATATGTAGTTTTCAAATATTTTTCTCAGTTTATATGTTATGCTTTTTTTGCAGACAGAAATGATTACTTTTGATGAAATCTATCAGTTTTGCTTTGATTAATGCTTTCCATGTCTAGTCAAAGCCAACCCTTGGATTCAGTCATCTTGCCCCTTCTTCTTAACTTAATCCCTTGGAGACACAGCCATTGTCAATCAGCCTCCACAATGTAGCTACCCTCTAGGGATTCTAGGCTCTGCCTCGTGGTTCACAGTCCCTCAGAAAGTCAAATTAAACCCACCAAACCAAAGGCAGGTTACAATGAACAGGCACTAGGACACCACAGGCCAGTATACAGCTGGTTAGTGTCCTGTGAGATCCTTCTACCAAACAAATTACCCAACCTGAACCAGCCCAGACCTGCACAGTCCTGTCTGGCCTAGCAATGAACCTGCTTGAAGGGCCAGAAGAACATGCCAGCATTTCCCCCAGTTCATCTAGCTTATTTCTAATTGCAACTTGAAGAATTTTTATCATGGCTGCGCTAAAGATTTTGTCAATTCTAATACATCTGTCATCTTGCTGTTGGAATCTGTTGATTGTATTTTTTCATTCAGTTTGAGATCTTCCTGGTTCTTGGTGTGATGAGTTGTTTTCGATCAAAACTTAAGACATTTTTGTACTCTATTATGGGACTCTGGATCTCATTTAAACCTTCTGTTTGTGATGCCACTTCAGGGGAAGGGGAGAGTTGTCACCTGGGGGTGGCTTTCATGTTCCATCATCACTCTGGGGCCTTAACATTTCTTTAGCATCCTCTCCGCAGTGGTTCTCAACTCTCTCTGCCCATTAAAGTCATCCATAGAGCTATATCACAGCGATCTCTTCCTCCACCCTGGAATTTTGATTCAGTTGGCCTGGAATGGAGCTTAGGCAGGTATTTTTTAAAAGCTTCCCAGGTAAGTGTTGATGCTCAGCTAGAGTTGAGAGACAGTACTCCGTAGACAAAGAGAACCTGGATGTTGGACATCACATTATGGATTGCTACATTTTTAAAAGCCTTGGTCTCAGACTCAGAGTTTTTTGTATATCCATTCCCAGTGGGGTTGAGATGTGACTAGCCACAGGATAAACATGGCCCAGAGTTGCCTGATACAAAAATCATGTTTCAAATTTCCTTGCCAAAAAAAAAAAAAAGGCCTAAAAGTCAAAACAGATTGTTTGTAGAATAGAATGGTAAAACTTGCGTGCATTCTTAAAGGAAAAGATAAAACAGGTGGGATTCTAGAGAAAGCTCCTATTCATGGTGAGCCACAACCCAAGGCTCTCCTACTGGGGTGACTTTGGTGGAACTGTTTTGAGATGCACCATGAAGGCCCAGGAGGCAAAATGCTGCTGTCTCTGAGTGATGTATATAACTCTTATTGTTATATAACCTAGGTGACTGGATAATGTGATGTTTTATAGTATGAAACAGTTTTACCTAAAAGACTTTACCATCTTTTATCATCTTCAGCTGTCAAAACACTCATCCCCTTGAATACTGATATTTCTTCGCTTTTTATTTTTGGTCTGGAGCTCTGGGTGATGAGAGTCCCATGGCTCTGGAATTTGCAACGGAGGAAACACTTCTGTTCACTCTTAGAAGGTTAAACCAGGGAACTGTGGAATAATGAGAACTTTCTCAGCCTTTTTGTTTTCACTCCCAATCACTGTCAGTGTAGATGAGCTCCGTTCTCTACAGCACGGTTTGTAACACCAGTTAATAGACTTGTTGGGGACCTGTTTATTCCATGGGGATGCTTCTGACATTTGAAGAATGCCATTTCTCTCTAAATTGAGTACTCCTTCCACACTAATGATTCTCTTTGTGGGAAGTTCTCACAGAAGATAGGTGCTTTCTCCCCTGCAGGGATGCACTCTTGCAGAACTGACAAGTGTGTGCACGAGTGGCTCTCTTATCGTAGAGTCATTGAAAAGTGAATGTTTTCTGTCCACATTTGGTTTTATGGAAGCGATCGAAAGCTTGATGAAAGCAAACTCACGTAATTCCAGGACCTATGGAAACCTTATAAACCCTTCCCATTAAAATATCAAAGTTGGATACTATATTTGAGTCGTGGACCTTTCGGTGGTGGTTGACTGCAGTGGTTTCATTTTACTCCTGTTTTCACTCCCAGTGACTTTGAAGCTGGACTGCAGAAACAACACAGCTCATGAGGTTGAGAGCATAAGGAAGTGTGGGAACTGTGGGCAGACTGCCTGGGTTCTGATCCTGCTGCCCCTTGCTAGCCAGGCACATGACTTAACTTTTCTGTGTCTCAGTTCTCTCTTCTTTAAAGAGGGGATGAGATTTTTATGGAGATGTCATGAGTTAAAACACTGAAAGCTCTAAAACAGTACATGGAGTATAACAACGAATGAATTAGTTATTTGTGTTGTTTTAATGGGTACAAAATGCATTTTCTGCAAACTTTGCATCTATGTGAAAAGAAATTACAGTTCATTTCTCTGCATAGTAACCAGAGTGAATTGTATTATATGTGGATTTGGAGCCAGGCAGCTTCTTAAAATTCTTTAGCGGCTTCCATTACACTTGGAATAAATTCAAACTTTTTACCATGGCCCACTAAGACCTATAAGATGCCTGAGATATGATCTGGTTCTTTCCTATTCTTTCCAGTTCCATCTGTTACTGATCTCCTTCGTGAGGCATCTTTAGCCACACAAAGGCTTTCCTTTCTCCAGTGCATCCTCCACTTTCCTGCTTTCAGGCCTTTGCACTTAGTATTGCTTGTGCCTGGAAGATTTCCCTCCTCTTGTGACTAGTGCATGCTCAATTCAGACATCCCCTCCTGAAAGGGCTTTCCTTGACTATCTGATTATTTCCTTTCAATAACTATCATGACCAATGGTTATGATTTTTTTACTGGCTTATTGTCCCCTCCCTCTATTAGATATACACTCCACAAGGAGGTTGTTGCCGAATGATTAAACCAGTCTGGTCTTCCAGCATTGTTGGATTCTTTTGGTCAGTATTGGTAGCCTGTGGAATATAGATATAGGTAGGTGCTATACATTCCTTCCTACACTCCCTTGCTCCCAGCTAGTAAATTACACTAAAAACAATTTCTGATCTTTTTTTAAAAAATACATTTTTATTTATTTTAGAGAGGAAGGGAGAGGGAGAGAGACATAGAAACATCAATGATGAGAGAGAATCATGACCTCTTGGTTCATAGGTCAGCACTCAACCACTGAGCCATGCCGGCTGGGTCAATGTCTGATCTTAATGCAGGGCTACAGTGACTTACTAGCAATCAGGAATAATAAAGAGCCACTTGCAGTCCACTCTCTGTCCTTGGGCCCCCGGAGTAGCACAGCAGGGAAGTGCAGGTGCAGTGAGGACATTCTCATGAGGAAACCACCTGGCTGTGACTGGGTTCAGGCTACAGTCTAAGGCCTGAGAGAAGCGGGACAGGTTCCAGAGCCTGAGGGCTGCCCTGCAGGTGTCAGGTGCTCGGCCTGGCCTGATTTTTCATGTCTTGTTCTTGCAGAGATGGTGGAATCTGTGCAATCTTAACCAGCCACATAGCTTGGACACTACTCATACATACCACAAATGAAAATTACCTTTGTTAATTAACAAAGCTTTTGTTGTATTTTAAAATAATGACATTTAAAGTGCTAAGCAGGAGTGTGAAACTAATAGCAATGCTTGAAATGCCATGGTGTCTATAAGTCTTAATATGAAAATACACATGCAATATGCATTGTTTATATCACAGTTTTCCCGAATTACAGAAATATAATAGATAGGGACCTTGTCTGTTTTATGTTTTACGATTTGTCCATCACTTAAAATATTTCTTAGTTCATGAAGGTGTTTCATGAATGAATAAAATTATTTCTGGCAGATAAAAAGATCTGTGTTTTAAACAATGAACTTACAAACTTTTGAAGTAAAACTGATTTTTATTTTATTTTATTTTTAGCAAAACTGATTTTTAAGTTGATGACTTATAGCTTGAAAAAAAAATCAACCTTTTTTTCTAGAAATCCATGAATATTTTTATTTCATCTCAATTAAGTTATTTGGTTATCAATCATAATGTCTGATTTTATCAGAACATTTTATGAATATGGGGAACTGAGCACATCCATTGCTATTCATATGCTGAAAAATGCTGTGAAAATGACAAAAAATATTTTTTAAAGAAAAAATATCCTTAATATTCAAGAAAGATATAGAAAGCCATGGACAGATGAAAACTGCATTGATTCCTGAAAGAGGGAAACGTTGCAAGTTCTGTAAAGACACAGAAATGAGTAAGAGCGGGAGCAGAGAAGTGCTGCAGGAGAGCACAGTACTGCAGACCTGGAGCCCAGAGCTGGAAAGCAGAGAAGCAGGTTGGTGCCCTGCAGATCGGCGCCCTTGGGTGCTCAACAGAGACTAATGGAGAGCTGGGAGGCCAGGGAGCCTTTCCTAGGAGTCAGTGGCTTTTGCTTCAGGCTAAAGTGGGCCAAGGGATCTGTGCCCAGGTGTCACTGTGTTCCACTAGAAAGGTTGCAACTCCTAAGATGATAAGCTGCCCCACATCCCTGATAGCATTTTGCTGGCTCCTAGCAACTTCCAGTGGCAGGTTTATACTTCCTCAATATTTCTTCAGATATACATGGAGACAAAACAACTCTCAAAAGGGTTCTGTAAATATTATATAAGTGAATGGAAAAAATACCCAGCATAGCACACGGTGCTCATTATAAATAAATGTTAATTGAGCCCCAACTTTGTAAATGGTGTGTATTCAGTGCCATATAGGTATAAGGGAGTACTATGAGGCATTGCCTCTCAAATAGTGAAACACATGTGAATGAATTAATTTAGTTTTTTTGTGGCCGTCATTTCATGAGCCATATTTCTTACCATTAAACTAGGATAATTTTGTCATAAATTATCACTTAATAAAAATATAGCATATGAAAATAAAGTCACACGATTAATGGCTATTACAGATAAACTCCTAAATACACACATACGTTATTAATTCATTAAAGAAATACCATGTCTAGCTTTGGCCCATGTGGCTTGGTTGGAGCATCATTCCATACACCAAAAGATGGTGGTTTCAATTCCCACTCGGGGTACATGCCTAAGTTTTGGGTTCAGTCCCTGTCTTGGCATGTGTGAGAGACAAGTGATTGATCTCTCTCTCTCCTTTCCCTTTCTCTCTTAAAAGAAAAGAAAAGAGAAGGAAAGAAATGCTGTGCTTAGATCTGATTACATAACTACATGAGGCCCAGTGCGCGAATTCATGCATGGGTAGGGTATGGCTGGCCCTGCCTCGATCAGGAGGAGGAGATGGCAGGAGGTTGGCCTGCTGGTCCACCCCCATCGGGGACAATCAGGGCTAGGCCTGTCAAGTTGGAGGGGCTGTGGGTGATTGGCCAGTGGGCCCTGTTCCCGATTGGGATAGGGGGAAAATTGGGGGTGGGATCAGCCATGGGGAAGGGCTGTGGGTGGTGGGCTGGCTGGCTCTTCCCCCAATTGGTATGTGTGGGATAGATCAGCGGTGGGGCCAGCTATGGGAGGAGCTGCAGGTGTGGTAGTCACTGGCCTTGCCCCTGATCAGAGTGAGGGGGGCTGGTTTGGGGCAGAGCTGGCTGGGAGTAGTGGCCTCAGACTGATGGGGGTGGTGGGGCTGATCAGGGTTGTGGTCAGCCATGGGGAGAGGCTGTGAGTGGTGGGCCGGTTGGGGTAGGGCTGGTCCATCTGGGGTCAGTAGCCAGTGGGAGGGGCTATGGGTGGTTGGCTGACTGGCCCCATCCCCTATTGGTGTGAGAGTGATTGGGGGTGGGGCCAGCTGGGGGGAAGGGTCTGTGGGCAGTTTGGGCAGCCAGCCCTGCCCCTGTTCACAGTGGGGGGACTGACCGGGGGTGGAGCTGGCTGGTGGGAGGGGCCATGGGCCGATTGGGTGGTGGAGGACCATCATGGGTGGGGCCAGCCATAGGAAGGGGCTGTAGGAGGTTGGCTAGCTGGCCCCATCTACTGTTGAGTAAGGGGGCGATCAGGGGTAGGGCCACCTGGGGGGAGGGGCTGTAGGCCAATTGCAGTGGTGGGGACCCATCAAGGGTGGGCTGACTGGGGGGAGGGGCCGTGAGAGGTTGGCTGCTAGCCCCACCCATGATTGGGCCCGTTCTCTGGCTGCAGTTGGCATCATAGCAACTGGTTGTTCTGGTCATTGAAGCATTCCTATTGCTGGCTTTTTATATATATAGTCTAGAACCTGGTGCACAAAATTTATGCATGAGGGGGGTCCCCTCAGCCTAACCTACACCCTCTTCAATCCAGTATCCCTTGGGGGAATGTCTGACTGCTGGTTTAGGCCAGATCCTGAACTACTGGCTCCTAATTGCTCATCTGCCTGCCGGCCTGCCTGGTCGCCCTTAACTGCCCTTCCCTGCTGGCCTGATACCCCATTCACTGCTTCTGCTTGCCAACCTGATTGTCACTAACTGCCCCCACTGTCGGCTGGTTGCCCCTAACTGTCCCCCCCACTGGCCTGGTTGCTCTTAACTGCCCCTCCCCCTGCTGGCCTGGTCACCCCTTACTGTCCCCCCTGCTGGCCTGGTCACTCCCAACTGCCCCTTTCTGCCAGCCTGGTAGCCCTTGACTGACCCCTGCCAGCCTAGTTGCCCCATGCAGCCTGCTTGCTCTCAGTCCTTTGGTTCCCTCTCCCCTCCCCCCCACCACTGGCCTGGTCACAGGCAGCTATCTAGCCATCTTGTGAGGGTGTGAGGGTCAATTTGCATATAACCTCTTTATTAGATAGGATGTTTTAAAATCCCTGAACAGAAGGACATCTACAAGAGAAATAATCTCCCTTTGAAAATCTATTCAGAGTCAATGATTTATACTGACCTGACTTTTGGTATTGTTGTTTTGTTTGTAGTCATAATGAAGGAAGAGATGCTATTTTCAGGGTTCATCCAAGTTTTTACCTCCAATAATTTTTCTTTAGGTCCTCTTAGTTTACTAGTCATTTGATCCAAATCTGGATGGTATTCAAAAATACCCCCCCAAATGTTTTTAATAATACTAACTTTTGCTTTAATAAGTCCAATTACTTTCACTAAGAGTCTTTGAATCAGCAAATATTTGTGTCTGTGTTCACTGAGAGTACAGCACTGACTAGGACGAGGTGCCTGCCCTCTGGCAGTTTTGCAGTATGTTGGAGGCAGTACACAAACAGGTGATTTTACTTAAGGAATCCAAGAAAGCTTTCTGGAGGGGATGTCACCTGAGACCAGTAGAGTGAACATGATTTTTTCAAGGAAAGAAAGGTACAAGGAGAATTCCAAGAAAATCAAACAATGTGAACAAAGAGAGAGACAGGAAATGGTGTGGGGAAATGCATCAAGGTGACACTAATCAATTCTGTATTATTAGAGAATGAAGACCAATAGAGAACAGGTGGAACATAAGGCTGCAGAAGTTGATGGGGCCTGGAAGGGAAGAACCTTTTTGTTCTATTTTCAATTAATGGAAAGATTCTTTAAAATTTTGACTAGGATGGTGTTAGACATTTGTGTTTTCAGTAGATTTTACAGGGCTGTGCAGAGAAAGGAAATTATGGAGGTCTGCACTAGGAATAGGAAGCTCTGTTAGGAGACTTGGCAATGGTCCGGTGAGAGACAATAAAATCTTGAACTAGTGCTTAGAAATCTGTATGGAAAGGAAGGGATGTATTTTTTAAATATTTAGGAGATAAGACTTGAAAGATTGGGTCATGACTGGAAGTTGGAAATGAAGGAGGAAGAGATTAGGATGACTTCAGGTTGCTGGCCTGAGAGACTAATGGTGACTAGGGTACCATTGGGGCATGTTGAGTCTGAAACATTGGATGGCAAACAGCCTTCAAAATAGACATCTGCAGTTGGAGAAAAGACTCAGGAACCTTCAGTGAAAGATGAGAGTTAGGACTATGGTAGTCTGCTACCACTGTCTGCTCCAAGGAGGGCAGAGAGAGAGTGAGAATGGAGGCAAAGGGACAGGGGTATGCAAGAGAATTGGAGACAAGAGTGAGAATGCTGAGTGAAAGACAGGCAGTGATGAAATAGAACCATTAGGGACAGCAGCGGTTGAAGCATGGGGAGAGAAATGCTGGGTAAGCAGAATGGTCAGAGAGACCAGAACAACCAGAGAAGAAAATCTAGCCTCATAGTAGCAATGGGAAGGAGAGATCAGTGGTATCAAACGTGGTAGAGCAGGCCAGCGAGACATAGGCTGAGTGAGTTTGTCATGTGTAAGAAATGGGTGTCCTTTGGGAGAGCAGGTGCATTTGAATGGTGGTATCAGGCCTCGGCTCAAGAAAGGGAGGGAACAGGAAGTAGAGATGCAGGAAGCTAGCACACCACAGGCTCTTTCAAGTGTAAACAAATCCAGTGGAGTGGTAACTATAGGGACTTATGTAGGGTCCAGGAGGTTGTGTTGGTTATTACTAGTTGAGTGTCTAAGGTGTATATATATTATCTGGAAAGAAAGAGCAAGCCAGTAAGTACAAGAAGATGATAGAGGAGAAGAGAGGACAACAGATGGGTCAGGTACCAGAGAAGGTGGGAGTGGTATCAACTACACTTTGTAAGGAATGGCCTCAAGCAAGAGACAATTCATGCTCTAAGATGCAAGGTGAGGAGGATTCAGACTCTTACAAGAGGCAAAGAGATGAGATATGTGTGAAGACTTTTCATTAAAAGGCCAATCTGTTCTGAAATACTTCTTATATCTATGTAGATAATAATTGAGTAATCCTATATAATAAAGAAGTTATATGCAAATTGACCCTCACACCCTTGCACAAGATGGCTGCCCTCATGTGGTCAAAAATGGCCACCACAAGATGGCTGCTAGGGGAGGGTAGTTGTGGGCGATCAGGCCAGCAGGGGAAGGTAGTTGTGGGCGACCAGGCCAGCAGGGGAAGGTAGTTGTGGGTGACCAGGCCTGCAAGGGAGGGCAGTTGGGGGGACCAGGCTGGCAGGGGAGGGCAGTTGGGGGTGACCAGGCCAGCAGGTGAGGGCAGTTGGGGTGACCAGGCTGGCAGGGGTGAGCAGTTGGGGGCGATTGGGCCAGCAGGTGAGCAGTTAGGCATAAATCAGGCTGGCAGGAGAGTGGTTAGGGAGTGATCAGGCTGGCAGGCAGGCGATCAGTTGGGAGCAAGTATGGATTGTGAGAGGAATGTCAGGATTGTGAGAGGAATGTCCGACTGCTGTCAGTCGGACATCCCTTAAGGGGTCCCAGATTGGAGAGGGTGCAGGCTGGGCTGAGGGATACTGGGTCTCTAGTAAGATTAATAAAAGACTTAAAAACTACAAAAATATTGTTTCTTTGCTGCTTTCAAATTATTTTATACCATAAGTGTGTTTTTTAAGGAATTATCAGTTTACGAGGTCCTATGGAAAACCAAATGGGCTGAGCCCCCAAACGGTGCCAGCCAATGCCATAAGTTTTATGAGCTCTTTTCCCTTCAAAGTAGTCTCCGTACAGAGCTCTTTTGAAAAGTTACGATCAATTATTGTTGATCATCTCCTAATTTTAGAAATAACAGTATTAAGTCATTTGCTTTGTATTCCTGGTAAGGTAAACATCATAGTTCATTGCCACACCGCTGCAAAGATTTGGTTTTGGGGGATAGTATTTGGTGTTTTTTATTTGATGCATAGGAAGTTCATGGTTCGTTAAAATAAGTACTTGGGACTTTATTACAGCACAATCATAATGAAATGTAAATGTCATTCCTGTGGTCCTTCAACCTTTTATGTTCTCATTGTATTTCTGAAAAAAAGAATTGGTGTTTTTATTAAATGCAAAGGTATCTGCACACAGTACATTTAGTTCACGAATTTGTTTAGCGCCTGCTGTGTTGCCTGGGAGTGCTTGTCTAGATCAGAAGAAATAGGGAGGCATTGCCATGTCCTGGAAGGAGCTGCTAATGGAACCCTGCCAGCTGGGGAATGTGGAGTGGCAGCTCCAAGGAGAAGCCTGGAGCACTGAGGTAGGAGGGGAGGCCAGGGCAGAGTGGGGCTGAGGGCTGAGGGCCTTTCCTAGGGAGATTTATGCAAGTGGTGGTTGATAAGGGAAGATAAGTCCTGTGTTTATATAAACATAGATACCCTAGTGCTTCATTCGAATTTTTTTTTTTTAAGAAATGGAGTGAAATGTAAATGAAGTTTTATTTTGGTTTCAATTTATCAAGAGTAGATTCAAGGTTCAGCACTGGAGCTTATGAAGTGTTGGGCAGGATGATCCAGTGGTTAGGATCTTGTTAGAATACAAGAGCCAACTCTGTCCTGTATTGACATGGGGGTGTCAGGCAGAGCTGAGTGATCAGTCTAGCTGTTGATAGAAGCCTTGGAACCTTGGTCTGTTTTGGTCTTTTCTTAAATGTGGAAAGATTAGCCTGATGGGTGTCTGTTTCTGAGGGCTCTTCAGGGTCAGGCGCAAAGGTGTGCTTGTGTAGCTTTCCCTGAATCAGAGTCATGCTGTGACCTGTAGACAGATGGCCTGTTTTGTCTCTTGTTCAGGAATATACCTTAAGTGCCTGCTCGGCGGTTTGTGTGGAACCTAAGATTGTTTCTGTAAATCCCTGCCTTCAAAGAGCTTACAGTACAAATAAGACACACGAACAAATAGCAAAATGAAAGTAGCTACATGAAGTATGTAAGCTTGGCTTGCCTTTCTTCCTGAGAACTGCATATCAGTCATTTGCCTGTACAAATCCATTTCCCATCCTGATCCATTCCGCTCTGTGCCTTGGGACATTGACTCTTGTGGATGACATCAACTTCTTTGCCTTCTGGTCTCTTTGGTTCAGGTCAGTGGAAGGCTGTAGCAGGAGGTCAGTGGGCAGGAAGAGAGTGAGATAGGAATGTCTGTTTCTTCATCCTCCTGTCAGGTGGTCCTTCTCCATTCACTGTTTCCCTCTGGGTTGCAGCAATGCCTTCCTCTCTCTTATAAACCCAGTGCGGAATAGGTCCTCATGGTTGCCAATGCCAAGGAACTGCACTATATTGGGTTGGTTCCTCTCCCCACACCTTGGCCGACAGCTCCTTGATTATGTTCTCCTCAGTCATTCTCTTTTCTGCTGGGACCTGACTGATCACACTTTCATTTCCTAAAAATAATTAGAGATAACTTACCAAAAAAAAAAAAAAAGACAAATATACTACCAAAAATCTGCATGCAAATATAGCATAAATGGCATCAGAGAAGAGATTATCAGTGAAATAGGGGAAAACACTGACATGCACTTTTACTAGAAATTGCTGAATGTGCATACAGCTGTGTTATGTAACAGTTTATTTTTGGCCAGGAAACTTAATGTTTAAATTTTAGGACTATAAGAATAATCAAAGATATAGATAAAGCCATCTATGGTTAGAAAATATAATAAGCCATTAGCTGAGATTTGGAGTAAACCCTCAGACTCTATATCATTTATACTGTATTTGTTGCTTCAAAAATGATGAGTTGTCTTGAGGATGGTAATGTATTGAAGAGAGGGGCAAAGACCATTGTTAATGATTACTTTAGAGAACATTAGTTGAGTGCTGAAGACTTATCAGTTGTTCTTAAAGGTTTTATTTTTAGATGTGTCAACATTAACCTTTGTGGAATTGATATTAATGGTAAACTGAGGTCAAGTTTTGGTTGACTTTCAAAATTAATGGGCAGTTTGTTTTATAATTCTAAAACAGGATCCTTAGTCTAATGATAGACTAACCCATTTAGCTTGGTATTGCCAACAAGCCCAAGAATTTAAAACAGTTCTCCTTTACTGGTTGGCTTAACAAGAAAGAAGAAAAAAAAATCAACATATTAAAACATTTTGAGAATCATTTTCTTATTTTCTCTGATACTTATCTTTACAAATGTATTGGATTTCTATTGGACCTATAATCTGGATAAAAGTTTTAAAAATTTAATAAGTAATTATAGAGTTCAAAGAGATATTTTGAGATTTGAAACATGGTGTTATCCTTGCTATGATATATCATCTTCACTAGGGCGGTTATTATTTTTCATTAAAAGGCCAATCTATTCTGAAAGTTTACTTCTCATATCTGTAATGATAATAATTGTCTAACAAGATTAATAAAAGACTTAACAGCTACAAAAATATTGTAGCTATATCATAGTAAAGATAACTTTAAAGTGGTATATGATATATGATGTACATTTAATATAAATTCATTAAGGCTTTCAAAGACATTTTTTCCCTGAAACAGAAGCAGAAAGTAAGTTGTTTCAAATTCAAAACTCAATCAATAATTGTTATTCCAACCATATTAAGATTAGAGGGCATGAGGAAGTGAAAGCTTTTGAAATCAGCTGTCATAGATAATTGGCTGCTTCTGGCTGTGTAGAAAGATGGCAATTTCTCTAAGCACGCACTCAACTGAAAATGTGATGAATTACTTATCTCTGGTGTTCACTCAGTTTTTGTTGGACCCATTAGAGAACCTGGAAGGAAACTCTGCCTTTTTTAAGTAATATATGCATACACATAAATCTTTTAAAAACAATTTTGAGGTCTAATATATAGGAAAGTACACAGATCTTAAATACATAGCTAGATGAATTTTCACTTATAGATACAATTGTGTACACACCATCCAGATCAAGATACAGAACATTTTCAGTACCAAAGAGGCTCCCTTGTATCCCTTTTCAAACAATATCCCCCTCCACTCACCCACTCAGAGGTAAACCACTCTTCTTTTAGCACTGTACATTAATTTGGCCTATTTATGATATTGTATAAATAGAATAATAAGATGTGTACTCTTGTGTCTGGCTTCTCTTACTAAGCATTACTTTGGTATTTTTTCATGTTATTGCCTATGGCAGAAGTTTTTTACTTTTTTTCTTTTAAGTTTCTGTGTGGTATTCCATTGTGTGATTATAATTCAATTTATCTATTGTGCTATTGATGGATAGTATTTAGCTTTTATACATAAAGCTATTCTAAACACTCATGCATATCCTTTTTATTTTTGGTGGAAATATGCACTCATTTCTCTCATATCTATACTAGAGGCCTAGTGCATGAATTCGTGCATGGGTGGGGTCCGGCAGGCCTGACTCCAATCGGGGCAGATCGGGGCCAGACTATTGGGAGGAGGAGACAGTGGGAGGTTGTCCAGCTGGCCTTCCCGGATTGGGGCCCAATCAGGACTGGGTTGGCTGGGAGGAGGAGCCATGGGTGATTGGTCCGTGAGCCCCACCCCCAATTGGGGGGGGGGGCTAATTAGGGGTGGGATTGGCCTTGGGGAGCGGTTGTAGGTGGTGGGCCAGCTGGCCCTGCCCCTGAAGGGGAAGGGTGATCAGGGGTCAGCGGCCGGGAGAGGAGCTTTGGGAGGTTGGCTAGTCATTCCCACCCCTGATTGTTGTGGGGAGGGGTGATCAGGGGTGAGGCTGGCTGCGGGGAGAGGCTGTGGGGAGAGGCTGTAGGCCATGGGCTGGCTGGTCCCACCCCCAAATGGGATTGGGGGCCATTCAGGGGCCAGTGGCCTGGAGGAGGGGCCATGGCTGTCTGGCCCTGCACCTGATCAGAATGAGGAGGCTAATCGGGGATGGAGCAGGCTGGGGGGAGGGGCTGTGGATCAGTTGGGATGGTGGAGGCCCATCAGGGGTGAGGCTGGCCAGGGGAAGGGGCCTCAGATGGTTGGCTGGCCAGACCTGCCCCTGATTGGGGTGGGGGGCATGATCAGGTGTGGAGACGGTCAGGGGGAGGGGCTGCAGAAGGTTGGTTGCTGACCCCGCCCCCTGATAGGGCCAGTTTGCTGGCCACAGTGGGCGTCATAGCAACCAGGGGTTCTGGTCATTATGGCGTTCTGGTTGCTGGCTTTTTATTTAGATAGATAGATAGATAGATAGATAGATAGATAGATAACTAGAAGTAGAATTAGTGTCATAGAGTAGGTGTATGATCAACTTTAGATAATACTATCAAATGGTTCTCCCAAAGTAGGTATACCAGTTTACATTTCATCTAGCAATATATGAGAATTCTGGTTGCTTCATATACTTACCAATACTTAGTATTATCAGTCTTTTAAATTTTTGCTGTTGTAATGGGTGATTTCTTTTCTTACATGATTACAAGGAGATTTTAGTTCTAATTATCCATGCACTTACTTCAGTATTTCAGATTAAGAATTTCATTGCTGGGTGACACAATACCGGTCTCTGGGAGAATTATCTCTTCCAGTTTATTCAAAATATTCCTAGGAATATTTTGTAACCTAGAAATTAAATGATAAAATTAAGCACCATGACAAATCCTCACTGTGAAAGATAGAAAAAGGAGAAGTAAAGAAAAATAAATTATATGGGTGTACAAATATGTGTGTGTGTGTGAGTGTATATACATAATACACCTCCTCCTTGATGAAAAGGATCCAGTGTAATCCATATGCTACCAAGTGGCCATCCGGTCCTTCAGGAGAATGGCTGGTTTGGTCATTCTATTGAGGAAGCTCTGGGGTGGCTGGTGAAAGAGGATGACATCTAATTTGTTCACTTGATTACTGAGAGGCCCTTTGGTGTACATTCACATGGTCCAAAGTGTGTTTTACACACACTGTGCTCTTTCTGAAGCATCCATCTATATACCTCTTCCCTAGACCTCCTTGCTCTCTCTTCCAATTCTGTTTTTTTTTTCCATGTCCTTGACCATCCAGGCTAACCATTAGTCTTTGCCCATGACTCACTATAGATCCATAATTTTAGCCATTCATTTCTCAGTGTAGATAAAGTGGACAAGAAAATGTACTGGTCACAGCTGTGTCTGTTGGGACAGTTTCTCTTCCCAGAGTATTTCAGGAATGCTCTTTTTTTGGAGATATAAGGCTGTTTGCTGTGTGCCGGAAATCATGAAAACCATCTCTAAACCAGGCCCAAGTTTCCTTCTCACTCAGCTGGTCACAAGGAACTCTCCATGCAGCTATAGGTCTGATAAGTACGAGCCGGTGTTCCAAGTGTTTGAGCCTCTCTGCTTGTGTAATTTCTGTGCCTTGTTGACCGTGCTTGTATATCTTTACCTTTTGATGATTGATTGCTTCTACATATGCCCAGCCTTATGGCTTGGTGGGTCAGGTAACATTTAAGTCATTATGGGCAGGTCAGTTCACACAGTCACTTGATATTCTTTAATCAGAAGTGATTTCTTAAAAGCACAGTTATGTGCAAAAGAGGATATGTCTTTGTTTCAGAACCCTAGACGTCTGTGCTGTGATTCTCTAGATTCTAGTGGATTCTACAAATTGGATCCACTGTGTCCTAAGACCCAAGTAGCATAGCAGTTTGTGCTGTAGATCAGACATACTCCATAACCATCCCTTGCTCTGGACCCTTCTCAACACTAATGGTCGAAGAGTGCACTTTCACATTCCTGCCTATAAGGCTATAACAACTAGTAAAAAAAAAAAAAAGTCAGAACATGTTGAAATGTCTGTATTATCTTTAAAATGCAAAGAGGCCCACCCTAGCTGGTTTGACTCAGTGGATAGAGCATCAAGCTATGGACTGAAGGAACCCAGGTTTGATTCCGGTCAAGGGCATGTAGCTCGAGGCTGCCGTGGGAGGCAACCAATTGATGCATCTCTTTCACATTGATGTTTTTCTCTGTCTCTCCCCTTCCCTTCCATTCTCTCTGAAAATCAGTGGAAAAATGTCTTTGGGTTAACAAAAAACAAAACTTAAAAACAAACAAAAATGCAAAGAGGCCCATAAAGTACCTTGCCTCTTTTTTCAATAATAAGCAGTTCAGAATCCAGCAATTTTCATTTCACTCTGGAGTGGACATTCCAACATGTTTCAGACTGGATCCCAAGAAACTTTACTGAGATAGTAGCCCTTGAATTTTCATGTTATTTTCTTTTTTCATCATCAAGCTTGGATGCTTATTACTGGGACATCTAAGGAATTTGTTACTTCTTGTTCATCAGGTCCAGTCAGCATGATGTAATCCATGTGTGAACCAGTTTGATCTATAGGAAGTGAAGACAAGAAAATCTATGTAATTATGGTAAAGAGGTGAGTTGTTATAGCCCGATAGGTAGGAATGTGAAAGTGTACTCTTACCCTTGACTTGAAGTAAATGATTTCTTGTCTTTCTTGTGTATTGATAAAGCATTTCCCAGATTAGCAGTTTCATATCAGGTGTCAGGAGCTAGATTTACTCCAGAAAAGGTAATTCATTTGATAAATTAGTCACATTGGAGCTACTGCTATAATTGGTTTATTATAGTCCATAACCATTCTCCACGATCTATCTGCTTCTGCACAGACCAAAGAGGTAAATTCAACATTAATGTGATAGAAATTGCAACGCTTAAAAATTTCAAGTTTTTGATAGAAGTATGAATTTCTCCAGTTTTCCCATGGATGTGGTCTTTCTTCTGGCTTATTATCCTTGTGACAAGGGGATGTTCAGGATCTTTTACTTGGTCATTCCTATCATAATAGCCTATATTCCACCGGAGAGCCATTGTGGTAATTCTATCAGGGGTCAAGTATGTTTACTAATAATACATTTGGCATTGTAAAATAACCATAGGGCAGATCTATGGATTATTGGACCCACTGTGAGATGGAGGAGGCCAAAAATTCATGAATTACCTGATTACATTAAACTTGATTTTTCAAAACAAACATTTTCTGCCTCCCTCAATGCTCTTGCGCTTCTAGATTACCTTTTTCCTTTATCATCCCCTTATTTTCGGAATGTCTTGAAAGAATAGTCTACATTTGGATTTATTACTTCATCATCTGTAAGAAATAGATTATTCCATTTTGGGGGTGCATTGACAAGTATTAATGTGTGTGTGTGTGTTTTTTTTTTTTTTTGTGTGTGTGTGTAAAAACTGTGTTTTCTTGGTTGTGCATCCCCATAGGATGATGTCCTTATTCCCTTTTCCTGTTTTGACAGACTTCAACATTCTTCATCTCTTTTCACTCTGACTCTCACACCTGCCAATCTCATGAAACTATCACTTCTCATCATTAATGATCTTTAAGTGCCAGATTCATGCTTTGCAGTATCATTTGAAATTGTTACCACTCGTGATTTCCTGAAACTTTCTACTTTGTTGGGTCCATGACACCACTCTCTCTGGTTCTCCTCTTTGCTCTCATTTCTTTCCAGAATCCTCTGCACACTCCTCCTGTCTCCCCACAGTTCTCATTATACTCAAGCACACTTATTCATGAGGATTCGGGCCTTGTCCTGCATTTAAAAATCCTCACCATCAATTCTGGTGTTGGATGTGAATATTGTGCTTCAGAGCATCATAGAATGGGTGAGATGCTAGTGTGATTCTGTACTGGGAATAAATAACTTGTTTAGGGATACCTTGAAACACGTTTTCCATTTGCACATGTGCTACTGAATGGACAGATGGAATCTCTAATAGATGTTTGGCTCTCACTGTTGAGGTACATTTTCTCTCTCCACAAACACCTGAGTGCCTCATTAGTATCACTGTCACGTCACTCATCACAAACTGTCTCACTTTGCAGATTTGCCTTGAACTCAGCCCCCCTCCCCAGGCCTGCCTCCTCTAGCTGACTTTCCACTTCCCCTGCAGTGACTCACGGGACTTCCCAGATGTTACAGGTTCTGTCTGGAGCCAAGAAACATTCAAAACTACTGTGTTTTTAAATAATATTTTCTAACAAAATGGTTTCCATAAATTAGGAGTTGGTTACATTATTACTGATATCTTGAAATGATTAATTTATTTAGCAATGATGATCACTGTGTTCTTAGAGATATACAAAGAGAAATAAAGTGTGAAAGGTGTGGCTTTTGTAGCAGTTATAAGCGAATAGGAAAATAATATATGTATATCATTTAATTCTAATACAGGCACAATGTGATAAATGGATAAAGGTTTCTTGAAACCTTTTAGATAAACTTGAAGAGGACCTTGAAGGAGGAATAAGGATTTTAACAGGCTGAGCCACAAAACAGAGGGCCTCAAATGCCAGCCTAATTGGTGCAGATGTGGAAAGTAGTGGGGAGCCTTTCAGGTTTGTGTTAGAAGTGTGAAGATTGGGCATGGGGAAGATCCTCTGGCAGCAAGCCGGAAGTTGGAGGGTTCAAGGTAGGGTGCCTATGGCTGGATAGCTTTCTCTTCTGAGCACTGGGGTGATGGGAGGAAGAGGGTACTCCTTTACTGTGCGCCACTCTGATCTGAGACTGAAACGATGGGCTTTGGGTGCTTCTTGGACTTAATCTTTTCTCTAAATCTCTGCTAGCTTAAGGCTTTCTGTCATTACTCTTTGCACAAGTATTCAGTTATGTTCTAAATGATGCCCAAAGGTCAGGCAGCACAAGAGAGGAAGAAGAGAAACCACTTGTAGAATGAATAATTAAAAGCTGCATGAAGGGCCAAGAGCATGTTTGATATGAACACAGCAACCATGTGTTCTTAGCTGAACCCATCCATGTAATGGCTCCAAGATGCTTGGAAAGTCATGCCTATAAGAAATGGATGGTAGGGTACTGAAAAATCTGTTATTAAAATGTTATTACTTGCCTAAACTCTGCATCTTAATAAGCTGATGTGAATTATGCACATTATTTGGGGAATTGCCAGAGTGTCCCTCAGCTTTTAAAAATTCAACAGATTTCTTTTGCATGTTTCTCATCTCTTTATCCACCATTGCTTTTCCACCAACAGTGTAAATGTGTAAGCAGTGAAACAGGCAAATAATGTCCTACTAGGATTATACACACAGTTTTGACTTAATGGATCCCCTTAAATGGATTATACTTTGAAAATGCTTGTGTGTGTGTGTATGTATCCAACCATCTTCTGGTTTTGCCAGCCCCCTTTTGTGGCCAGGTGATACTAGGTATTGGTAGCTTTCAGTTGCTTTGTTGTTTACTTAGTATTTCCCCACAGAACTATGTGTAGATCTTAGTGGTTTTACCCATTTTGTGGCTCAGGACACTGTTGGGACTGATTTTATGCCCAATCTTGTGGTCTGGGGTTAGGGTCAGATATACAGTTAGCCATCCAGACTTTAACTCTCAAAATGACAAATACAGGGCACTCACCCTCAAATCCTCCTTCTTGATCTTTAGAAAGTTCTAAAGAGCACTAGAGATTTAAAAATTCATATACATGTAACTTTTCATTCAAAAAATGAAAAGCTTCTTAGGGTTTCTGTGGCTAAAACTTAATGTTGAGTGCTAGGGTCTTTTTGCATTAAGGGTTCAGGAATCTGGAGAAGGGCTGCACATAAATGGACAAATTAGACTTGATATATAAATTTGGAAGGCATGGGGGAACCAGGGAAGGCTCCGCTTTCTAGTGAAGTGGGTTTTCCAAATCTCCGGACCCAGAGCTTTTTATTCCCACATTTTACCCTTTAGCAAAGCAGATATATATAGCAAAGGTAAGGTTTGGTAAACAATAAAGGGTTATCAGGTTAGGGGAATTGCCTTCCACTGTCTGGCAGCAGGCAATAAAATGCAGATCTTCATCCCTGCTGAAAATGCCCATCAACATTCTGACGAACTTCTCAAATTTATTATGCCCTACTGGGCTTAGCGTCAGGCAGTTGAGCCCCTGCTAGTGTGGCTTAGTTGGTGGGCATCATCCCATGCACTGAAAGGTTGCTGGTTAGAGTCTCAGGGTACATGCCAGGGTTTTGGGCTCAATCCCTGTTAGGGGGTGCGTAGGAGGTAGCTGATGGATGTTTCACTCTCACATCAATGTTTCTCTCCCTCTCCCTTCCTCTCTCTTTAAAAATGAGTAAAAAAAAAAAATCTTTCAAACTTAATGCTGACTCATGGAACAGGGAAATGATGATTTACAAGTTTTTATTTAATTTATTTTGGGGTATTTTAGGTTATGACTATAAAATAGCATAACATGATAAAGTGTTGATGGTTTTGTACATTTCTGTAGTGTGGGAGATACCTGCCATATTCTGTTTACAAGCCTCTGCGGATTACATTTTTCATAAGAACATGGTAGTACATTTGCATAATGAATATAATATGGCTATTACATATTATATTTAAAGCATATTTAATGACATTTGGAAATGCTCAAGATACATTAGTGTGATTAAATATATTTATTGCAAGGAATTAAGTTATGTGGTAGCTGGCAAAGCCAATACGAAATCCACAGGGTGGGCTGTCAGGAGGGGCCAGCTGGATCTCCTGTGAGCTAAGCTGCTGTCCTCAGGCAGAATTTCTTCATAGAGAAGAAATCAATTCCACTCTTATGGCCTTGCAACTCATTGAATCAGACCTCCTTGGATGGCCTAGAGTAAGTCATCTTCCTTTAAGTAAACTAATTATAGACATTAATCAAGTCACAAAACACCTTCACAACAACATCTAGAATAACTGAAGACTATAGCCTCGCCATGTTAACTCATAAAACTGACTAGACAGAATAGTTTAATGAACCCTCAAGTCCAATTCCTTCTGCAATAACCATAAACCCATAAACCAGTTTTGCTTCACTCATATCTTCATTTACTTCTCCCCTTACTATTTTATTTGGAAGCAAATCCCAGTCATCATATCATTTCATCTGCAAATGTTTCCTTAGGTGTGTGTCTCCATTCTGGTGCTGTCCAATAGAATTTTCTGCATTGACAGAAAGAGTGTATATCTGTAATCATAGCCACATGTAGGTATTCACCACTTAGAATGTGGCCAGTGACATCAAGGAATTAAAATTTTACTTTAATTTAATTTTAAACAATTTAAAGTTAAATAGCCATATGTGGCTAGTGGCTCTGGTATTGCCGGGCACAGTTTTGGAAGATAAATGCTCATTATTAGCATAATCATATTTTGTGCCCAAATTTTAATAGTTGTTCCTTAATATTATCAAATACCACTTCATATCCACATTCCCAGTTATTTCATAAGTGTAATAAAATTGTGTATTTTTAATAGATGAGCATATAAATAAGAGCTCTTATTTGTAAATATGTCTGTTTTCAAAACTACAAGTTCTCTCTGTCTGATTAGCCATTTATTTGTTGAAGATGCTGTGTTATTTGCACTTGCTAGATAGTATGTCCTGTGCATTTTATAGATGATTTGGTAAGGGCTCAATTCAGAGCAGTTCTGAGTTCACAGCAGGTCTGACTCCAGAACCTGAGCTCCTAACCTTTCCTGAAACGATGATGATGGCAGTGACAACATAGCTAAGCGTTTCATCACAAAGTGTGCATGCTGTTGTTAATTCCCATCTTCTAGACTGGCCAAGTGACTTTTTCAATGTCAAATGGCTAGTAAGTATTAGAATTAAGGTTTAGTCCAGGCAGGCAGTCTGGATCCAGAGTCTGAATTGTTGTTTTTTTTTAAATTAATTTATTTTTGCCATGCTACATGGTCTCTATACTATATTTCCTCTTAAAAACAGGAGATGAGAAATGCTTGTGGGTTGCCTCTTAGCAGCCTGGACATGTTTGAAATTATGGATGTAATTTTATGAAGTTATTTTCCAGGACTCTTGGGAGAATGGAATCAGTTAGTGCTTAAAAGCACTTGAGAATCCTTCATGTAAAAGACTGTTATGGAACGTGTTTATTTGTCTGTAAAGTTAACTGCCTACTATTCCAAGATTCACATTTGTGCTTTGTATGTCAGTTGCTTTAAAACAGAAACTATTCCTACTGGCCACATGCTGAATATGACACTTTTATTTAAAGTCACTTAAACATTATAGAAATTCTCTAAGAAACAGTTGCTCTTAACAGGGCAGTAAAATGCTTTTAAAGGTTATCAGAAAAGACCAGTGATAAGTGTATTTCGTAGGTCTCTAATTCAATAAAAAGAGAGAGGAGAAAGGATAGGGAGAAGGAACAAAGAGAGGGAAGGAAAGGAAATTGGCATGCCAGTTGGGAAACATGTATTGTATCCAGTAAGCATGGTTGTCTTATTGTACAATGAGAACAGTGCTTTTCTTGGTTGCTCAGTGTCTTTTTTTTTTTTTTTTTAAATTTGGAAGGCATGGGGGAACCAGGCAGATCATTTCCCTCTAGTGGAGAAGCTCTCTGACTTTTCCATCCCCTTTGCTTTTTTTTTTTTTTAAGTATTTTTTTTTAATTTTTATTAATTTTTTATACATATCTCCCCATTGCCCCCCCTCCTTCCCAGGCATACCCCGACCCCCCAGTGTCTGTGATCATTGGTTATGTTTATAAGCATGCATACAAGTCCTTTGATTGATCACTTATTTACCTCACCTAACTTTAATCTTTCTGCTATAATTTCACAGTCTGTTTGATGCTTTATGATTTTTTGTCCTCCTGAGAATTATCAGTCTGCTCCCTTTCTGTGCTCCTGCTTCTATTATATTCACCAGTTTATTCTGTTGATCAGATTTTTAATTCACTTAATTTTTAGATTCACTTGTTGACAGATGTGTATTTGTTGTTCATAATTTTTTGTCTTTTACCTTTTTCTTCTTCCTCTTCTAAAAGGGTACCTTTCAGCATTTCATATAATACTGGTTTGGAGTTGATGAACTCCTTTAGCTTTTTCTTCTCTGTGAAGGTCTTTATCTGCCCTTCAATTCTGAATGATAGCTTTGCTGGATAGATTATTCTTGGTTGTAGGTTCTTGTTGTTCATCACGTTGAATATTTCTTGCCACTCCCGTCTGGCCTGCATCGTTTCTGTTGAGAAATCAGCTGACAGTCGTATGGGTGCTCCCTTGTAGGTAATAAACTGTTTTTCTCTTGCTGCTTTTAATATTCTCTCTTTCTCTTTTGCTCTTGGCATTTTAATTATGATGTGTCTTGGTGTAGTCCTCTTTGGGTTCCTTTTCTTTGGGGTTCTGTGTGCTTCCTGGACTTGTAAGTCTATTTCTTTTACCAGATGTGGGAAGTTTTCAGTCATTATTTCTTTAAACAGGTTTTCAGTATCTTGCTCTCTCTCTTCTTCTGGCACCCCCACAATTCTGATGTTGGTATGCTTGAAGCTGTCCCAGAGGCTCCTTACATTATCTTCACATTTTTGGATTCTTTTCTCTTCTTGCTTTTCCAGTTGAATGTTTTCTGCTTCTTTATATTTCAAATTTTTGACTTGATCCTTGCCTTTCTCTAGTCTGCTGTTAGTACTCTGAAAAATAGTTTTCATTTCAGTCAGTGTCTTTATCATCTTCTCTTGGGTCTCACTAAATTTATCCATCTTTTCTAGCATATTCTTGCAAAACCTTATAAGCGTGGTTTTGAACTCTATATCCAGTCGTTTTTTTTCCTCCATTTCTTTTGCTTGTAATCCCTTCCCTTGTCTCAGCATTTTCACTGTGCCGGGGAAACTTCTGTGCTGGATTCAGCCAAAGAAGCCTCTGCTGAACTTGGGAGGGGTGGAGTCTCAGGGCTTAAGGGACCGCCTTGCCTTCCAGTCGGCCCCGCCCTCCACGGCCCCTGAGTCTCACGTGACCGGGTAATAGCTGGAGCCGTCCTTGTGCGCGCACCCGCAGCGCCTCCAACCGCTGCCTTTCCGGCTCCCCTGCGAACCAGGACCACAGGAGTCTAGGTCCCCAGGGTTTCGCCCCAAACAGGGGCTTAGTGGACTCAGAAGTGGCACAGTTGGTAGGGTCTGTCTCCCGCCCACTCGCGAAAGCCAGCGGCACAATCAGCAATCCGTCCTCCGCGTGGTGCCGTGCGCAACCAGACCTCCGATCCTTTGCGACTCCCCTAAATTTCCGTGCACTTCTCCCTTTTCACAGTCCAAGCTCCCCCGTATGAGTTTCGGCTGGATCTGGGGTTTAGTGTCGTAAGATAAGGGGTTCAATGCCGGAGTCTCCGTTTCCCTCCCGCCAGAGAAAGCCAGCCAGGTACTCCGGCACCCGCTCTCTCAGCGCGCGTCTCCGTACCTCAGCGTTTTGCAGCTCCTCTGGGTCTCTGTGAGCCCCTCTCTTTCCCTCTAGTTGTAGAACTTCCACTCAGCCAGCTTTCCTGTGGTTCTGGATGATGTCCGTTCTGTCTTTTAGTTGTAGTTTTGAAATTGTTGTGCGAGGCAGCAGTGTAGGTGTTTACCTATGCCGCCATCTTGGATTCTCTCTGCTCAGTGTCTTTAATGAAATAGTGTTTAATGAAAAGGGTTCCTTGTTTTCTTCTTATCACTTTTTAATCCTAGCCCAAGGTTATGTTTATTGACTTTAGAGAGAGGGGGGGAGGGACAGTGTTTTAAAACAACTTTATAGGTGTTTCCCAAGAATGTACTTCCTGAAAGTTAAATAGCTTCTAATTGCAGATAATTTTGCATAGGGTTTTGGTTCATCCTATAAGATGAAATAGTTTGTGTTTGATTTTATTGTAGATATTTAAAGGACTTTCCCTATTTTTAATTTGCTTACATATTATCTTCACATAAACTAAGATTATATGTACATAGATTTTGGATTTCTGCGCAAAAGTATTTCTCAATAATTTTTATTTTATTGATTTTTCACAGAGAGGAAGGGAGAGGGATAGAAAATTAGAAACATCGATGAGAGAGAGACATTGATCAGCCACCTCCTGCATGCCCCCTAAGGGGATGTGCCCACAACCAATGTACATGCCCTTGACCGGAATCGAACCTGGGACCTTTCAGTCCGCAGGCCGACGTTCTATCCACTGAGCCAAACTGGTTTCGGCTTCAGTATTTTTTAATTTCTGGATGCAGGGCTCTATATTTACAGTATCCTGTTTTTTTCAAGGCATTTAGTTAAAGATGACCAATATATTTCTTATCATTAGATTTACTTTTCTCATATTGTTGGATGTGAGCTATCAATAAAGATATTTATAATGCTTTACCTGCTTTTCTTATTTGTGATGTTATGAAATAGATATTAGGGAATCCTAATATTATGATATTTCAATTGACAGCTAAAGCATCTGATACTTTAAAGGTATGTTTGATAACTTCTACAGTGCTAAATTTGTGAGTTTGTGTTTGTACACATTGATACACACACGCACACACACACACACAGACACATGTGTTTCTGTAAACTTATCCCATGAAGAACTGGTGTGTGGAGAGAGGTAAACAACATTTGTATTAATTTCAGATTGGAAGAGTAATCCTATATAATAGAAGCATAATATGCAAATTTTCCCCCTACTGGGAGGTTGTCCGGGAGTTCAATCAAGGGGTGGGGTCAGCTGGGGGGAGGGAGGGAGGCCCTGGCCTGTGGCAGCAGCGGCAGGTGGCCAGGGGAAGGGAGGGAGTCCCTGGCCGGCAGCTGACAGGCACTAGGGATCCTACCAGTTTATGCAGTGGGCCTTGGGAACTTGGTAAGGACTCATTTGACAAATTCAACTAAAATTATTGAGTACTAGAGGCTCGGTGCATGAAATTCATGTATGGGGGGGGGGGCATGTCCTTCAGCCCAGCCTGCACTCTCTCCAATCTGAGAGATCGGGTCTAAATGGGCAGTCGGACATCCCTCTCACAATCCAGGACTGCTGGCTCCCTGCTTTTCAGATTGCCCCTAACTGATTCTGCCTGCCAGCCAAATCACCCCTAACCTCTCCCTTGCCAGCCTGATGCCTAACTGCTCCCCTGCCAGCCTGTTTGCCCCTAACTGCCCTCCCTACAGGCCTGGGCGCCCCTAACTGCCCTCTCCTGCAGGCTTGATAACCCCCAACTGCTCTCCCTGGCAGGCCTGGTCACCCCCAATTTTCCTCTTCTGTGGGCCTGGTCCCTCCCAACTGCCCTCTCCTGCTGGCCTGATTGCCCACAACTATCCTCCCAACTTCTCTCCTCTGCAGGCTTGATCACCCCCAACTGCCCTCCCCTACTGGCCATCTTGTGTCCACATGGGAGCAGGATCTTTGACCACATGGGGGCAGTCATCTGTGTGTTGGAGTGATGGTCAATCTGCGCATTACTCTTTTATTATATAAAATTAGATAGGATAGAGGCCTCGTGCATGGGTGGAGGCCAGCTGGCTTGCCATGAAAGGTGTCCCAGATCAGGGTGGGGGTTCCCTTGGGGCATGAGGTGGTTTGCAGGCTGGCCACACACCCTAGTGACCCAAGCAGAGCCCTGGTATCTGGGATTATTTATCTTCTACAATTGAAACTTTGTAACCTGGAGTGGAGCCAAACCTTCTGCTCACTCTGTGGTGGCAGCCCTTGAAACTTTGTTGCCTTAAGCAGAGGCCTGAGCCCACCAGGGTTTGCAGAAAGCTTGGCTTCCTCCATCACCAGGGGCAACCCACACCTACCTCCTGCTCTCTCTGTGACCGTAGCCATTTTGGTTGGGTTAATTTGCATACTCACTCCTGATTGGCTGGTAGGCATGGCTTGTGGGTGTAGTGGAGGCACAGTAAATTTGCATATTACTCTCTTATTAGATAGGATTCTTGTGTCAAACTAAAGGGACAGAGCAGTGAACTACAACAAAATCCATTATCATTAAGTTTATTTTTTGATGGATGGAGACTAATTAAATAGTAAAAAAGGTGATGTACAGTAAATGTTAAGGAGAAAAATAAAGTGGGATGAAGCAGGTAAAAGGAGTGTGGGGAGAATTGCTGTTTCAGATTGTTGGTTGGAAAAAGCCTTTCAGAGGAGCTAACATTGACCAGAAACATGCGGCTATTAGATGGAGAGAAAGAAAATTCCCCCAGAGAGCAGGAGGTGTGAAGGCCCTTGGGCATGTGTCAGTGGATTCTTAACTTATGCACAATATTTAAGGTGATATTAAGACTGGGTGAACAAATCTGAGTATGTTGTTACACAGCAATTTAAAGACCCATGTTATATTCTTCAGAGCAACCATTTGCTTTTACTGTTCTTTAATCTTTAGGTGGGAACTAGAATATCTTTTCTTATTTCCATCTGAGACTTCCCCCTTAGGCATTGCTATGGGGTTGAATTGTGTACCTCACAAACATGAAGTCCTAGCCCCCGGTATCTGCGAACATGACCTTTTTTGCAGATGATCTAGTTAAGACGAGATCCTTAGGGTGGGTCCTAATCTATATGACTGTGTTCTTATAAAAAAAAAAAAAGGAAATTTGGACATAGGGAGACACAAACAGAGGGAAGATGATATGAAGACAAGCAGAGGACACCGTATACTCGCCAAGGAGAGGCTGAGGCTGCCAGAGGCATTGAGAAAGGCGTGGAATCGATTTTCCCTCCCTCATAGCTACAGAGGGAGCCAACGGGTTGACCCTTGGTCTCGGACTTCTGACCTTCAGAACTGTGAGACAATACGTTCAAGCCTCCCAGCTATGGCAGCTCTAGAAAACTAATCCAGGTATTGAGGAATACTTTGTTTTCGTCTAAAGCTATCAAAAAGGAAAAGAGAAGACAAACCTGAAAATACTTTCTGCATCTTAGCAATTTGACAATTAGGCATAGTGTAGAGGAAAGACAGATGTCCACTGACCCCAACCAGATCACAACCTTTGCACACTCAGCATTTACTTAGGTTTGACAAGTACTGCATATTTGGTTGTTGATTTCTTTACCTAACATGGGTAGTGTGCTTTTTGGCAATGTGGAAAGCCCATTCAACCCATAACAGTTGAAAGACCCCAGTGTAATGTGTGTCCAGGAATGCATTCTCCCTGCCATGGTCTTTCCATTTTCTGCTTGTTAGTGCCTGATAGGGCTGCTGCTCTGTTTTGATAACACAGGAAAAAGATGAACCAAATAATTTTCTTTCTCGCTGAGAAACTGCAACAAGGATGAGATTGTTCTTCGGAAGAACCTAGTCAACTCATGCTTTCTGGAGGGAGGGGAAGTGGTAAGCTGAGGAAGAATTCTTACAAACAGGACATGAAGGTTATTATTTCATACTGTGAAATAAGGGCCTGAATATTGAGGTCACTGTCACTGCTGAGGAGGCATTTGCTTGGACTTGGGATCAGTAGATTTGGTTGTGTGTTTGTATAAGGGGGTATATTGTCAGGAGTATGGGCTCTGAATACCATGGCTTGTGTTTGAATCTAGATTTCATGTCTTATTGGCTGTGTGACCCTGAATAAGTTACTTAACCTTTCTGTGTCTCAGTGTTTCCTCCTCTGAAAAATGGAGTAATAGTTCCAGCCTCAAAGAGTTGTTGTGGGGATGAAATGAAATGATTTCTATAGAGTACTTTAGAAGTGTCTGGCACATGAAAAGGTCAGAAATCTATGGTCTTAAATAGTAGTAACAGGAGTAATAGAAAGTGAAGTGAGGCCCTAACCAGTTTGGCTCAGTGAATAGAGTGTTAGCCTGAGGACTGTAGGGTCCCAGGTTCGATTCCAGTCAAGGGCATGTACCTTGGTTGCAGGCACATTCCCAGTAGGGGATGTGCAGAAGGCAGCTGATTGATATTTCTCTCTCATCAGTGTTTCTAACTCTCTATCCTTCTCCCTTCCTCTCTGTAAAAAATCAATAAAGTATATTAAAAAAAAAGTAAGTTAGAAGGAAAAGTTTAAGCTAGAAAGATAGGGCAGATGAAATAGATTTCTAGAAGAGAGGCAATGGTTCAGTGCACTGGCCATTAAGGCCTATCAGCAACCTCTGGAGGCTTCTCAGCTAGCAGGGACTTAGATGCTGAAGAACGAAGGACTTAACTTAGTTTGTTCTAAGTCCTATTTGCAAGTAAAATAATTTGTAACAACACTCCTAGATCTTTCTAGGTTTCTGGAGCCAGCTTTAGTCTGTGTGCTAGGGAAGAGGGTGAAGAGCTTGGGTCATATCCAGGCTTCACATCCCGACCTTAGCAGGTCCATGGGAACAGTGACAGCCAGTTTGGAAGACACTCTTACAATGGAGTAGCGTGTGATGGTGGAGCAGTGCAGGCTCCTATCCTTTAATTCTCAGAGCAGCCCTGGGAGACAATTTTTATTCTCAGTTGTGTTTATAAAATGGGAAACTTTGAGCTTTGGGAGGTGGCTTGTCTAAAGTTACACATCAAGGAAGTGGTAGAGTTGGGTTTCCAACTGGGTCTGTCTGTGAGTTCACAGCTGGAGCTTTTAGCTCTGGGAGAATCATACTGATTTCTCCCCTTCCCACGGCCTTCTCCCAGAGGCAGCAACATGGTGACCTGGAGTTAGTGCTCCTGAATGGTTGGTGTTATGGGAGGACTAATAAGAGGAAGGTGATAGTCTCTATCTGTTCAGTTAGATGTTTCCCCAACTTAGAGCCTCAGTGTGCTACATTCTCAGAAGGCAGTTCTAGGGGAAACACTGAACTATCTGGACATGTGTCTGGCCTCTTGGCAAAATAGCATAATTGTCATGGGAATTTCGAGATGGGTAGTCTTCATTCTGAGATACTCATCCTCGCACACTTGAAAAGTTATTCACTATTTGACCTCCAGAGAACAGAGCTCATCACTGATGTCCAGATAGGTCCCGTCCCCTTCAGTCTGCATGAGACCTGCCATTTTTTCCTGTCCCCATCTCTTACTGCTCCCTCAGTGGTGCTGGCTCTTTCCTTCGGTGTAACCAGGCTCAGGTCTCTTGCATCTGCCCTGAACTTGCACCAGTTTCCATTATTTCCCATCTCTTTATAGACAAACTTCTCAAACTAGCGTCCAGAGAAGGAGGTAAAAGACCATGTGAGGGCGGTGTCAGGAAAGCCACAGGATGGGTCATGGTCAGGTGCTACAGCAGTGGTTCTCAAAGTGTGATCTCTAGACCTGCAGCAGGAACATCACCTGGGAACTTGTTACAATGCAGATTCTTAGGCCTACCCCAGACCAGCAATCAGTAACTCACGGTTAGGGGCAGGGGAGGCAGTCATGTGATTTAACAGGGTTATCAGTTGTGATGCACCCTAAAGTTTGAGAACAACAACTATGCTACAGAAAGGTCAAGTTAAATAAAGGCCAGAAATCCTGATTGGAGTTCCTGATTGGGTAGTTCCTTGTTTTATTGCTTTGCTTCCTCAGTCCTGTGCAATCCTGCTCTGTCCCCAGCACCTCTCTATAAGTGCTTGAAGTCTGTAGGATCTCCCTCCTGACTTTCATGTTGCTGTAAAGCACAGATATGTGGGAAGATCCTTGGGTCCCTCGTCAAGAGCTCTGGGTTCTGTTCCAGCCTCTTCTTCTTAATCAGCTGGGCCACCTAGCATAACACATAACCATTATGGACCCTAGTTTTCTCCCAGAGAGTGAGATTTGCTGTCATTGAAGTACCTCCTCCTTTTTTAGATATAAGGTTTTCTATTTGTTGCTCAATGTGCTATGCATTTAAATTTTGTAATTTATAAATTTGTTTGCTGCTCTGTTGATGGCAGATTAAAGCATGCTATCTGTGCTTGCCACAACTTTGACTATCTAATCTATATTTTAGTCCCATAATAATGAGCCAATTTATTAATGTGGGCTGTGCTGTCAGGCATTGACTGACCTTGTCCAGACACTTGACACATTTCTTTTAAACCCATCGGTGGGGAGATAGCTAGCCTTGATACAGAATTTGTATATATGGTTTGAAGATGAGACTCCCAGGCTTTGACCAAGGAACAAAGCCACGTTTGTGATGCTTCTGTTGTGCGATGCCTCCTCTCTTCACTGGCACCTAACCCCAGTCACCAAGGTGTTTTTTTTTTAATTGATTTCTCTCTCTAGCATCTTGTTGATTTTTCTTTCTAGCATCTCCTGCATCCATTTCCTCCTTTTCCCTCACACCTTCCCCCTGCCTCTGACTTTCTTCTAAGTAGCCAATGGTCTGAGGGCCCACTGCATTTTGGGTAATGCACTGGTAAGCCTGGAGGCAAACTGTGAGCACAGCAGCAGAGAGATGGGGAGATTGCTTGACATTACAGAGCAGGGGAAGAGCAGATAAACTTTTTCTGTAAAGGGTCAGATGGGAAATATTTTAGACTTTGTGGGTCGCAAGGCCTCTGTCACAGCTATCTGATTCTGCCATAGGCACTGTGTAAAACCATGGTGTTTTAGTCAAGGCTCAGGTGGCAGGCAGATTCGGCCCACATACTGTTTGCCAGACCTGTTGTGAGAGTGAGGCAGGCCTTTACCATACACAATAAAAAGTGTGTGTGTGTGTATATATCAAGTTGTGATGCATGCTATGAAGAAAATTAAGCCGTGTGAAGGGAATGGGAAAGGCCGGGGCATATGTGTGTTCTTTCATACATAGACGGATAGAAGAAGCCTGTGAATGGGAAGAAAGTGGGGAAACAACCATGGGTCTCATGGGGGAAGAGCCGTACAGGTGGAAGGTACACAGGTGCAGTGCTCCTGACATGGCCATGTGTTGGGTTCCTTGAGAGAGGCCAGGCTGCCTGGGGTGATTCAGGGAGACGGCAGGCAGGGACTCTGGGACAGCTGCCAAGGGAAGGGCTCACCAGCAGACCAGGGAGGAAGGACTTTCCAGAGAGAGGAGGTAGTCTGTGTGGGGTCTGGAGGTGTGAGAGGACGATCTGATTGGGGAAAGTAAGAGGTTTGGTCTGGCAGTAGAACAGGTTAGGTGAGGCCTGTGGTAAAGTCGGCTTTGAACGTCATGCCAAAGGGTGTTGACTCTATGCATGGGCAACCTTTTAGGGAGAGGAACACTGTTTGCTTGTGTTTCAGAACAGGTGACAGGTGATTGTGTGGAGGGTGCCAGGCAGGATGTAGGTGGGAGGAAGGATGAGGTACTGAGACTGAGGGGATGGAGATGAGGTATTGGATTCAGGACACACTCAACCAAGCGGACTCCTCTTTTGTTTCTTAAGCTCCGAGCCTTCCTGCACTTGTGCCTTGTCTCCTGCCATTCTGCCCTCCAGGAATGCCTGCTCCTGACTTTCACTGGCCAGGAATGGCCCCAGGCTTCCTTCTGGGGGAAGCCTGCCCTCATCACTCCAATTAGAAGAGTCTACTTTTTCCTTCCAGTTCTCACACAGCACCTTCTTCCTGGTACTTCTCCTACCTTGTGGGTCATATAGGGCTATTTGTTTATATAACTTACCACTTCTTAGATATTTTAACATTCTTGAGGGTAAAGGAACTTTTAAAAAAATATATTTTATTGATTTTTTTTTTATAGAGAGGAAGGGAGAGAGATAAGAGAGTTAGAAACATTGATGAGAGGGAAACATTGATCAGCTGCGTCTTGCACACTCCTTATTGGGAATGTGCCCAGAACCAAGGTACGTGCCCTTGACTGGAATCAAACCTGGGACCCTTCATTCCACAGGCCGATGTTCTATCCACTGAGCCAAACCGGTTTCAGCAAGGATCTTTTCTTGATATTGAGATCTTAGTATATAGTGTAGTGGGGAATATGAACTCAGAAGTTATGCTGACCCCACCACTTACTGCTGTGACTGTAGGTAAATGACTGTTTCTCTGAGCCTGTGTTTTCTCATCCATGAAAGGAGATAGTATTACCAGCCCCAGGGCAGGGCTCTGGTGATAACTGAGATACTGCATGGAAGCACTTAAAATAACTTGCACATTTTAAGTGTTCAATAAATGTTAGCAGTTATTAGTAGCATTACTGTTATATTACAGCAATGCCTAACACAATGCCTGGTATATAAGAAAAACCCTCAAAAAACATTGGTTGACAGAAAATGTGGTACAGATGGAGGTTACAATAGAGGAACACAGACTAAGCACAGATTGTGGTAATGCTGACAGATGGGTTTGGTCTCTGTAAAGATCAGATTATGAGATTTTTAAGATATACCTAGATATCTTAGAAAGTTATTAAAGAGGAAAAGTTGGTAAAGTTTCATTTATATATGAGTGAAAAATCTCAGTATACATGCATTATCAGTACTTACAATCAAATGTTCTTGAATCACAAAATCTGCTCATGACAGACTTGAAAGACAAATATTTAGAGATAGTAACAATGCATATTACTTCCAGGCTAAGAGAGCTAGCTTCGTTGTTTCCGTTCTCAGTGGCTCCAAGTAATAACTTCAGACAGGTACTATTTATTGTCTTCCATTGCTCAGAAAGAGAGGAGCAAGGTACGTGAACAGCCTAAAAATGAAACCTCTAATGAAAAGATGCTTTTGCTCCAGAGAAATCAGAAATTGTGTGTAGACCTAATCAGGTAGAAGTTGAAAGCGATGTAATTGACCCCAACCACCTCTAGGTTATTTGTCAACTCTGAAAGCTACCACCTGCTCATTATTCCGGCAACTAAAATCTTTTCCTTTCTAACTTCCTGGCCTTCATTAATAAGAGGTTACACTCGGTGCTTCAGCAACACAGCCTGTAGACCTTTCAGTCCTTTCCTTTATGTACTGTTGCCTCCCCAGCCCTGCCTAGAGGTTGTGGTCTTGAATTCTGGACCAACTCCGTGGTAAACCCTAATGATAGGGCCCCATTTACTAGTAACTACACAGGATCAGGGAATCTAGCCTACACTGGGGATATTTGGTGAGCAGCTCTAATGACAACACAGGAATATATATGTACAGTGTAAAGAGAGTCACACCACTTTTTGATTTGCATTTTGTAAAATGACAGAGAATATTATCTCAGTTCCCTAGATAACTGACAGATGCCCTTTGGTTTGTGTTTTGGTTACTGATCTTACTACATTACTATTGTTGAGAAAATTCTAATCAAAACTCTCATCCTGCTAGTATTATGCAAAGATTTCCACTATACCACTCCCATCCATTTTTAGTCTTAAAATTAACTTAAAACTTGTGGTCTCTGGATTTTCCATAGCTCTTTGAACTACCAGTGTTTGTCTGCTCTTTGGTCACCTACTGTGTCTTCCTTCATGTTACCCAGAAGGGCCTTCCCTTTTCTTTCCATCATCCACATCCTCCTCATTCAATAAGATTCATTTCCTTCAGGGAGCCTCTCCCTCCCTGGAATATAGGGAATCAAGAAATGCAACTTTGAGGACACTGAAGGGTGTGGGTCCTAATAGATAAAAAAGAGTCGGGAGAGTGTTGTTTCTAGATAAAGGATCAATGGAAAGAAGTCTAATGTGGTTCGACTCTTAAGGATGAGGGGGAGAGAAACACCAGGTGTGACTGATCAGGGCAAGATTATGGGAGAAAGGCTTGAAGATCAAAGTGAAGGAAATTTGTTTTTTGGCTGTATGATCTAGGGACTCCATTGAAGAACTTTAAACAACTAAGTGTCAAGGTCAAGTTTACATCTTAAGATACCCTGATGGTTGTGTCCAATTAGGAGGCAGATGCAGTAGTCTAGATGGCTCGGACTGGGTGGATGTGATAGAGATGGAGAGCCATGGACAGATTTGTGTTCAGAAATCTTGTCACAATGTCTGACCAGTTGGGTAAAACAAACCATCTGGAAAATGCCAATTTGTGGTCCTGGCTGGGTTCGTGGAGTTGAACATAGAAGCACTCATTCCTATTTGAGTGATTTAATCATATTTCTCATTTTCAAAACCTTGTTTTGATTATATTGAGCCACCGAAAAATAATAAAAGATTTCAAAAAAAAAAAGAAAGGTAGTGATATTTTCAGCCTATAAATCTGTTTTCCTGTTCAAAGACAATAGATTAATTCTTCTTGTTCAAAGACAATAGATGTTTGAAGCTTAGGGAGGTCCAGACTCTAGTGGGGGTGCTTTTGGATTTTTGCCTTTTATTGATGAGGCTCTCTCCCCTACCCTCATGTACACTGTGCAGAGCTTTGGCCAAGTCCTAATGAGGCCTCTTGTGCTCTGGGCTCCTTGTGCCCAATCAATGCAAGGCTGCCTTGCTTCTGTGCTCTGACAGAGTGCTCATTCTTGTGCTACATTAACTTAATGGAATTAAAAATGATCTTCAGGATGAGACTGATCTCATTCTTGGTAATATGTTTCCCAAAGTTGTTTGTTACAAATGTGTTTTTGTTTTTTGTTCTTTTGCTATCCTTTTCTCTAACAAAGGCTGATGTTGAACTTTGCCCAGTGGGTGTCTGTGAGACACCCATAGCCCTCATCTTTTAGTTTTCTTAACTTACTTAATTGTGCATTGCCATCTCTGAGGTGACTTGAAGGGGTGCTGAGCAAGCTGTTTCTGTATATTTACAGGGAAACTCATGGTCACAGCATCGAGTGTGAGCATAGCATAATTCAATGTGATATCCCTCCTGGCTAATCAGAGGCCCTGGCAGACAGCCAGGTTGCCAAAGAAGCATTTATGTAAAAGGAGAGCTGGTGACATGTGTCCTGGAAAAAGTGCCATCAGATCTGCTGTTAGGTAGCAGTGAGAGAGAGAGAGAGAGAGAGAGAGAGAGAGAGAGAGAGAGAGAGAGGGAGGGAAAGAGAGAGAGAGAGGGAGAGAATGTCTGACTCTCTCACACAAGCATACAAAAGTGTATGTGGAGGACAGTGTGGGGAAAGAAAGGAGGACCAGCAGAAGTTGACCATTTGGGGGGGACACATTCTCCCTTAGTGTCTAGGCTCCCCATTTCTAAGAATAGGATCTGCAGACAGGGCATCCGGGTCATCTCTGCTTTGTCTCTGTGTATGTGTGTTTGTTTAATATTCATCAGCACCCTGTCTCTTGGGGCTTGGTGTCACAACCATTATCCCTCCATCACAGGCTGGCTGTAGCTTCCTGGAGAGACCAGCCGTGCCTCTCCTTAATTGCCTGGTAGGTCAGCAGCACTGACATGCACATTCTCACCATTTTCCCTTCTTGGCATCTTCCCACTTCACAATACATTTTCTGGAGGGGAGGGCCAGCAGGGCCAGGAGGAATTAGGGGGTCTTGCCTGAGAAATGAAACCTGCTCAGGGATGTAGTTCCTTAGCCAGTGGCTTGTTCCCAAACCAATATGCTCCATTCCAAGCAAATGGAGGAGGTGCTTCCATTTTAACCTGATGGAGAATAAAATAGTCCTGCACTTGTGAAGCTTTTGGTCAGTGATTTCAGTGTTCTTAGCATTTATAGGCAATGGGGACTCTACAGCATTGAGAAAAACCACAGAGTTATGATTAACTATCAACACCCACCCCCTCCCTGTTCTCCTGGCACCACATGCTATATGATCTGAGCCTCTGAAGAACCTGAGACACTAATCTCTTGATGTCTGTATTGTGTTGTGTTTAAAACTGTACAAGAAGAAAGCTTTTGACTATCTGTCAGTAGCTACAAAGTGCAAAAGCAAAACTACAAAAGTAGCAACGTGCTTTTAGGAAAGCATGGCGAGTTTTTAAATAGGCACAGTTTCACCATTATCTGTGTATCTTTTCAACTCCTAATTTTTTACTGTGCTCACAATAACAGAGGTTACCATCAGTGGGGCATAAAGTATAACCTGAGGTTATCAATCCTATATAAGACTTAAGAAGGAAAGAATGCACAAAGGAAGCGGGAAAAGAAAAAAAGCAAACAAAACTGGGATGGAAAAAGACAGGTGTGCCTACACTGGGGAATGGAAGAGGGACTCAAGGGAGGTTCGGGTACCATCTGGGAGCATCAGTGCCATACCTCTCATTTAGCCCAGAATTTTATTACAAATGAAAACCAATAAGCACTTATTTCTTGGGAGAATTTTTCACACTCTGAAGTGGATGGTGACAAAGAGAAGTCAAGGTCCTGAGTGGTCCCCAAGACAGATAATTATAAAAAAAAAAAAAAACACCAAAAGTATCATGCCTAAGGCTGTGTTTCAGCAAAGTGGGGAAGAGTAGAAAAGAAAAGTTGATGAGATAGTTTGGAATGGAGAACTAAAAAAAAAAAAGACTTTTACTGTTCTTCCCTTCCTTCTTAAAATTTTGGAATTGGGACTTTGGAAGCAGGACTTCCTTAATATTGTACCTACAGCAGAGGTGGAGGTCATGATGCCCTTTGCTTTCCTTCCTGCGCCCATTGACCAAGATTCTTAGCTTCCTTTAGTCTCCATTCCTGGCTTATCCCTTTGGAGGAGGGTGGGGGAGCCTTTTTGGTGGCAATCCTGTTCCTTAATAAAAATACTTACTGTGATTCTGATGCCTGGCTGCCCTGGGCAATTTCCTGAGCAGCACGGGTGGGGCTGGAGGGTCAGCATTTTGATGGTGCAGCCAGGAGTGGGTGCCCAGCATATCCTGCCCAAGTTAGCTCCTCAGCTGCCATTGCTCAAATCTATATAAAATATGTATGTGTTAATATATATTGATGCACAGACCCAGAAGTATCCTTTTTAATTTACACCAAGAGACTATGTGCTTTGGAGGCAGGACAGCACAGTTGCAATATGTTTGAGGCCTTGGGCTAGTTACTTTCTGCCTCAGTTTCCTCATCTGTAACAGAGGTTGTTCTGATTGAACCCGATCATGTTAGGAATGTGGAACAGTGCCTGGTGCATAGTAAATACAGAATGAATGTAAATAGTTCATTACTCTGCATCTTGCTATTTTTTTTATAAACTTGAAATATATACGGTCTACACATACTTCTATTTTTTCCCCTAAAAAAATAAATGATTTTAGCAAATTGTCAAAATATGCCCTTTTGTTATCTTTCAGTGCTGCAGAGCCTGGTTAGCACAAAACATGCTGCGATTGTGCACCAACTAGCATTTTATGTTAGGAATGAGCCCTAGCCATGTTCGAGGTGCTTTGTGCATTTAAAGGGAGCTGCGAGGTATGTTTTATTTGATCTTCAAGCCAGGTTAGGCAGGAGGTATTAATGCATTTTGCAAATAAGAAAATGGAGTTGGAATGGGATTCAGTAGACCTGCCACAGGTCACCTAGCCTTGTCTGGCTGTGATAATGCCCAGCATTCGGCCTCCCTTTGATACTGCAAGTAACTCCTTGGGCCACCTACTGGGGCAAGTCCTGTTATCTTCAGTGGAGGAGGGGGTGGGGAGCTGAATGTGTTTCCCCACAGTGAGGTAGGTTTGCTTAAATTTACCCACACTCCTTTTCCTGTAAAGAGATTCTCAGCACAGTCCCTAGGATTAGAGTTGTATTGTGGGGACACTGAAGAGATAAAAATCAGGAAGGAGGTGTGGTGCAGCTGGGCATGGAGAAGAGCAGTGAACCCGTGAACCAGAGGCAGGAAATGTGGTCTCAGTGTCTTCACTGTTTAAAATGATGCCTTGGTAGTAAACATTCTCTAGGTTTACAGCTGAGAATTTAGGGCCAGAGAGGTTAAGTGGCAGTTGCAGGTCACAGCTAGTTAGGAGCAGAGCCAGGAGTAGATAGATATGGCGGTTAGATCATAAAAGAATGAGTAACCAGGGCTATCAGAACCCTTTCTCCAGCCCATGCATCCAGCTATCATCAGTGTGTTGTTTAACAAGAAAGGCTTTAGTGTAATGCTGTTTAGTAGAAGCGTAATGTGAACTACATAGGTAATTAAACGTTTTTTTAAAATACTGATTTTTTTTTTTTTTGAGAGAGAGAGCAAGAGTGAGTGTGAGAGAAACATTGATTTGTGGTTCCACTTATTTATGCATTCAGTGGTTGCTTCTTGTATGTCCCCTAACTAGGGATTGAACCCACAATCTTGGCATATTGGGATGATGCTCTAACCAACTGAACCAGGTAGGTAATTTTTAATTTTCTAGTAGCCACATTAAAAAGTAAAAAAAAAGAAATAAAAAATTGGATAACATTTTATTTAATCCAACATATCTAAAATATTATTTCAGCAGGTAGTCAATATAAAATTACTGTTTTTTAACATTCTGTGTGTATTTTACATTTACAGTACATCTTACTTTGGACCAGCTAGATTTCAGGGACTCAGTAGCCACATGAAGCTAGTGATGACTGTAGTGGACTGCACAGCTCCCCAAGGCCAAGAGCTGGTTAAAATGCATACTGTTCAAGTTGCTTTGAAACAAAGACTTTACCTCTTGCCCCTGTCAACATTTAATGTACATTTTGGTTAAACTCCCTAAAGAACTAAAGAAACTGGGTAAAAGTTGTTATTAATAAGTGCTAGGGAAAATTATGTTTTCAAAGCCTGTAATTTAGGAGTTGGTGATTTACATTCTAAAAATTATTCTTTGTATAGACTTTAAATGATAAATTCTTATAGTGCATTTGTGTTTTCTTCTAATATATTAACTATTTCACATACACAAAAAAATCCAAGGAATTAAGTTTTATTTGGTACTGTTACTATTTGAAGATTAATGAATATGTATAAAAATTTCAGAAAAAAGTAAATTGACAGTAATTTGAATGATTAAAATTTGATTTTGTTGCAACTTTTAAAGGAAATATTGTTGCTTATAAGATGTTAACCTGAATAACATTTTAATTTTTTTATTGATTTTTAGAGAGGAAGGGAGAGGGAAAGAGAGGTAGAAACATCAGTGATGAGAGAGAATCATTAAGTGGCTGCCTCCTACACACCCCCTAATTGGGGATGTGCCCACAACCAAGGATTATGCCCTTCACCAGACTCAAACATGGAACCCTTCAGTCTGCAGGCTCATGCTTTATCACTGAGCCAAACCGGTTAGGGCTAGATAACTATTTTTTAATGGTTATCAGATATACAACCCTATTCTGCTCAGGACTACAGCTCTGTATTCACAAGGTTATTTCTTTGGGAAAGTTGTATTCAACTAAGATTATTTTGATCGATAGACTCTTTCCATCTTCCAATATTTTACAACATCTTTCAAAGGACTATAACTTGCCCAAATGTTAGAGAGATATAAAATGAAGATATGAACCAGAACAAAATAAATTGATGGAGACAGCATGTAATGAAAATTTGTAGGACTGCAGTGCACATGAAGAAGAGATTGACTGGGGAGCATTTGAGATCTTGCTCCCTGGCTCAAATAAACTCATAAAAGAAAAAGAAAAAAAAAAAAGAGTGGATTGACTTCACAACCAAACACATTATGAATTCAATGCTTGACTACCATCTTTTCCTTTCTTGTTTTTCTGTGATTCAAGAGCAGTCATTGATCATTTGCTATATTTAAAGAGATTCTGTAAGTAAAGTTTGTAGTCTACAATTTCTATTAAATAGGAGAAAAAAGCTTATTGAGTAGGTACATGTTTTGATATATCCTTAAAAGTGGCTCTAGAAGATACTCATTTCTTAGAATAATTGAATTTAAACATGGAGGACTTCTTTATAAAAACCATATTGACTACTTAATATCTTGAATTTCTTTTAAAAAATATGTTTTTATTGACTTTAGAGAAAGGAAGGGAGAAGGAGAGAAAGAAACATAGATGAGAGAGAAACACCATCAGCTGCCTCTTGTATCCCTCCTACTGGGGATGGAGCTTACAACCTGGGAATCACCTGTGACCTATTGGTAACTGAGCCACATTGGCCTGGGCATGAATTTCTTTTCTTTAAGGAAGGCTATTCTAATGATTCGAGTCAGGAATTCTCTGCATTTCTGAATCTTAATATCATGTTTAGGAAGGATGCTGAGTGTGGGAGCACAGAGCACACCTGGGTTTCAGCACTTCCTGGTTCCATGGCTTGGACAAGTCACTCAGCTGACCTCCCCAAACCTTAGTTACCCCATTTGTAAAATTGAGGTTGCTCTTGTTTTTTTAGACACAATTGTCATGAGAGTTAAATGAAGTATTGAAAGTTTCTAGCATAGTGTATGGTACATGCTACATGCATGTTTGTAGAATGAATAAGTAATTGATTTTTTAGTGACTGTTGGTGCTTTGTTGCCTCTGAAGATTTTTGGTTGAATGTAGAACTGACATGGTGTAGGTGGGTAATAATCATTTGGTTGATTCTTAAAAGTGGAGAAAGGAATGGAATAAAGTAAGTAGAAGTCTAAGCAAAGGAGAGTGAGTTGAGAACACCAACCATCTTTGGTGCCATAAACACCTGCACATCACATCCTCTGTAGGAGTGCTGAAGTAAGGAACAGAAATATGAATAGCAGGGCGCTGGAACAGGACTGTCTTCAGAAGCATGATGAGCTCAGAGAGCTTGTAAAACTTGGGTTCTAATAGTAGTTCTCCCTTTTTATGTCATCCCATAAATTTGAGATGCAAAGAAAAACTTTCTGCTTAAAATTATTTTCAATTACTGCTTAACCAATAATACCCTGGGGTTGAATTTATTGCCTTTCCTATGAAACTGGAAGAGCCTTGTTTGACAAAGGTGCTCCAATGAACAGTTTTTGTGCTGTGGCTGTGTATAGGTCTGGCGGGTGTATTGACGGCCTTCAGGTGGATTTCTTCTGGGTGTGGGATTAGGCATGCCTTCAGGGACAGAGGAAAGGAAGGAAGGAGGGAGAAGTGGGTTGTGGGCACTCAACCAGTTTCTGGCTAAGTTAATTTTCACTGAGAAAGGCAGTTAGTGGAGGTTTCCAAAGGATTCAGTCTATGGTTTTGTTTTTACATATTCATTGCTTGCCAGAGCTGGAGAGGACCTTTATTTAGTTGTTATCCCATTTCACAAATGAAGAACCTGGGACCCTGAATGCATAGGCAGCTTACCCGAGGTTGTGTAGTGAGTCAGAAGCAGAGCTGGATGAAGCCCAGGTCCCTGACTCACCCTCAGCTGCCTCTGAACAGTAATCTCTGATCTCCTGGCATGGAATGACCTCCCCACCACCTTCTCTTTCCTTCCTTTTTTTTTTTTTCTGGATGTTTTTGAAATTATAAAATTTGAAATTGAAATTGCAAAAGTGAAACATGCTGTGATTCCTCATCACCCATTTAAAATACAATTCTGCTTTTGGGCATCACTTCAACTCAATGTACATTTGTTCAATTCTAAGTTAGGGTGGCTATTATTTATTCAAGAAATCTTCTATTGATGGCCATGCAAACTGGGGGATTTTATTTTGCCAGTCTCAAATAATGCTTCAATAAATATCCTTTGCTGTATAGTAGGTGATTTTATTTCCATAAAATAGATTCCCTGAAGTGAGATAAGAGAGTTCTAAGGGTATCTGTGATAGCTACTCTATGATTACTTTTCAGAAAGATTGTTGAGCTCTTTTACCACTCACATTTATCATCATAAATGCTGTATTTGTTTTTATTCTTTCCATCTGTAGATCTAAGAATGTCCAGACCTGTAGAGAATTTTTATAAGAGTTTAGTTAAGCCTAACTGATGACATATGCTGGGGAGCAAGATTTCAAATGCTCTGGAGAATAACAGTTTTCCAGCTTCTTTTATGCATTTGAAATTAAAGAGGGAATGTAAGGAAGATTACATGGAGAAAGCAAGGTGAGGATTAGATTACAGGCTAGTTTAACAAGATCATGTGCTCTCTTGAGGGTGGTTAAGGCTTATTTCAAAGGTGTGTTAGCCTGAGTCCACAGAAACAATGGACATGGATGCTTACAGAAAAAATTAAACCTTTTACTAAAGATTTATTGCCTGAGGCAGGACTACCCACCTTGAGCTGTCCTCTTAGGAATTTATGATCATTTTACGCTGGAGGTTACTTTCCACAGAACCTCTATTTTCTTCACACATCTATTTTTTAAACTTATCATTTGTTGTACTTTTTTGTTAACATTAACTCTTTTCCTTTCTTTTGCTACATGGTCAGATTTCTCATCAGTTCTCTACCCACCTCATTAACAAGGGCGTTCTTTCCTTTTCTATCCTATTAAATGTTACTTTCCCACTGGTTACCTTCAGAGCAGCTATAAATAAAAATTCTGAATTAACACATAAAAGTTAAATAATAAATATTCCCCCATTTTGGGTTTTACCAACACAGGTTAGAATTTCTTCTTCTTGTTTATTATGTTTTCTTTTTTTGTATTACATGTCTGTTAATAAATATTTAAACTGTAAATTAGAAGTTCCTAGTCATGTTATCTTCATCCTGTTATAGGGCCCCTTTTGCTCTCTTCTTTGTCTTCCATATCTTGAGATTTCTGTCTAGAGTGCATCTTTCAAGATGTCCTCAGGTTGGGCTTATTGGTTGAACAGTTTCTTAGTCCTTGAATGTTCTAAACGATTGTTTTCGGGGTTTTTTGGTCTTTTCCATCATGGTAAGGAATCTTGTTTGGGTTTCTTCTCTTGATTGTCATTGTTGAACATTTTGTCCTGTTTTCCAGTATTGCAATTGAGAAATCTGATGCTTAGCTGATTCTTTTCCTCTATAAGTCCTCTGTTCTATTTGTTTGAATACTTATATGATTTCCTCTTAATTTTTAGACTCTCTGACTGCTGACTGCAGAATAACCTGTAGATCAGTGGTGCTCAATCTTTCTAATGCTGCGACCCTTTAATACAGTTGCTCACATTGTGGTAACACCCAATCATAAAATTATTTTCATTGCTACTTTATAACTGTAATCTTGCTACTGTTATGAACTGTAATGTAAATATCTGATATGCAGGATGTATTTTCGTTGTTACAAATTGAACATAATTAAAGCATAGTGATTAATCACAAAAACAATATGTAATTATATATTGTGAAATATTTATTTCTAATTATAAATAAATGAAATTTTTGTCTTGAATCATGGTGTAGCATGGGTAACAGTCTTCATATGACAACAGTAAACTACATTGCTACACTTTGCTACGCTGAGGAGCGGTCTGTTGGTTCCTAAGACCATGGGAAGTAAGTGTTTTCTGATGGTCTTAGGCGACCCCTGTGAAAGGGTCGTTCGACCCCCAAAGGGGTCGTGACCCACAGGTTGAGAACCACTGCTGTAGATGAAGCAAAGTCAAGTTTATTGCCTCCTGCAATAAGGAAGACCATGACATTGGTGGAGCGCTGCAGAGGAGGGAGGACAGAGATGTAGAATTTATGAGGTTTATTAGGGTCTGGTATGAGACAGGTTGTTCAGTGCAAGGACATGGAATTAGAGAAAGTTTCTGATGAAGTAATTTAAGACTGGTGGGCTGAGTAAGGGGAATTTAATAAGGATTAGCCTAGCTGTCCATTGTTCAGATAAATGGTTTTTTGGAAAGTTCCTGAAACCAACAGTAAAATTATCTGTGACTTCATCTTGCTGGATAAAAGCTTCCTGAAATAGTGAAGTCAGATTAATGCGGACAGTTGAATAGTAAAGTCATGTTAATGCAATAGGAAGATGTGTGGTTGCAGATGATTTCCCGTCCCAGCTTAAATATTGTACAAGCTCAGGCTTGTATCTTTTTTATCTTAGTGAATGCTGCCTCAACTTGCTGTGGGCCCTTTCAGTCTAGAGAGAATCATCCCTTCCTTCAGCTCAGGGAGGTTTTCTTTTGTTTGTCTCCTCTTTCCCTTCTAATTATTTTTTCTCCATTCATTAGTGTTTCTCTTTCAGGAAAGCCTGTTTTCTGCATGTCCTGTCTCTTCATTCTGTCTTCCATGTCTCTGATATTTGTACTTGTGATGTTTCTTTGATCTTTCAGCACATAGAATGGGTTTTCAGTAGTGACAATGCCCTTTCCCACTTTGTCTATTGACATTTTAATTTCAGAAATCATGCTGTTTGGTTTTGGAAAGCTTTTTTTTGTGTGTGTTCTAATAGTATCTCCTTGGAAAGTCCTATTGCCTTTATTTTTGTATTTTTTGTCTTTTTCTTAAACTTTTTGTTCGGTTATTATCTTGGTCTCCCTCATTTGAGACCTCTTACATACATGGGCTTTATTTTTCTATGCCTTTTAAATATATATATTTGTATTGATTTCAGAGAGGAAAGAAGCGGGAGAGAGATGCCAGTCGGGCTCTATGACTTTTAATGGGTGTCTCTTCCTCAGGCAGGCCAAGTGGACTCTTGGGCAGTGGGAAATCATCAAGTACTAGAGGATAAAACCTGTGTGTTAATAGTGGAGGAGTATGAGCCATCAAACTGGGGACCCATCCATCAGCTGAGTTACCAGGAGACTGCTTGGTCCTCAAAATCACTTTACTTACCAGTACAGTGATCCGTGAGACCTGCTGGCACAGTAGAATCAGACACTTCCAAACAGCAGCCACAGCATCTTCCCAAACCACTTAAGGTTTCTGGCGAGGCAACTTCAGAGAGCTTTAAAATCTATGGTTAACGCAGGTGGGCCCTCTGGCACATAGGAATTTTAAGAGCCCTCTCCCTGGGAGTTTTGAGAGAACTCTGGTTGCAGATACATACTGTAGCTCTCCTCAGACAGTGAGTGGAAAGACATTTTGGAGCACAGGTTCTAGAGCCAGACAGCCTGGACTTGAATCTTGTCTGTGTCCTCTTGGGAAAACTACTAAGCCCATAGGTTCCAATGATCTTGTCTCTAAATTGTGGAAAATAATAACCCCTATGTTATTGAGCTGATATGAGGATTTATGGGAAGATGCAATGCTCTTAGAACAGTGCCTGGAGTGTGGCAAATGCTCAGTAAGGACTAGCTATTACTATCATCTCATAGGGCCAGGATTGAATTAGTACATGTAAAGTACTAATATGTGCCAATAAATGTTAGTATTGTTAATTTTATTATTTTACATAATTCTGACTTATGTGACTTTGAAATATTATGACGTAAAAATATTAAGGAAGCCACACTTGATCTTTTGACTTGGGAATGTCCCCTCAGTTAATTTAATAAAAAATCCCATAAATTTTTGCCATGGCTCGTGTTGGATTACTGGTCAAGGGCACATACCTGGGTTGTAGGTTTTATCCCCAGCCCAGTAGGGGTGTGTGTAGGAGGCAACCAATCAATGTGTCTCTCCCACATCAATGTTTCTCTCTCTCTCTTTCTTTCTTTCTCTCTCCCTTCCACTCTTTAAAATAATTGATGGGAAAAAATACCTTTGGGTGAGGCTTAACAAAAAAACCCACAAAAATTACAAATTTTAAAGTTGGAAAGGTGAGTAGCTTATAAACAGTATAAACTTTTTATACCCTTCACCACAGATGCTGTTAACATTTTACCACAAAGCCACAGTGGCAGCGATCGCCCCTAACCACCTCGGCCTCGGTCCCTGCCACTGTGGCTTTGTCTAGGAGGATTTCTGGAAGAACGTCTGGAAGATGTCCAGTCTATTCAGTCTAATTAGCATATTACCCTTTTATTAGTATAGATGTTAACCATGGAGACTCAGTAGCTCCAGATAACAAGCTAGTGCCACAGTACCCAGGGATTAGTCTCCAAGTGCCCTGTGCAGGGAGATGAAAGGTGGGTATGAAATAGGTTTTCATTGGAACTTTTTGAGAATTTCCTAATGAATGTGTTTTACATATCTAACTGTAATGGAGGAAGAAGAAGTAATAGTGTCTTGGTATATATTTTGACTCTTCTTCATGGGGCTCTGCATTTCTACACTGAGAACACTTGGGTATTACCATTAATCTTATTATCTATGGTTGTGTAGTTGTATTTAAAAACTACTCAAAATTTAGTGGCTTGAAACATCATTTTATTATGTTTCATGTTTTTTAGATCAGGGCAGTGACCACGGCTTGGCTGGGTGATATTTCTCCATGTGGCATTGATTTGTTGGTGTAATTCAGGCAGTCGAGCTCATCTGGAGGGCCTAGAATGTCTTCATTCTCAAGCCTGGCATCTTGTCTAAAAGCTAGGGTTAGCTGAGCCCCAATTCTTCTTTTGTAGTCTCATTGTCTCCCCACATGGTCTCTGTAGCAGGGTGGTTAGACTTCTTTCATGACGGCTCAGGATTCCAAGACACCAGCAAGAGAGCAGCCATTTTTAAAAGTTATGCTGGAGATGGTTTAGCAACACTTCTGTGGGAGAAAGCAGTCATAGGCCAGCCCAGAATTAAGGAGAAGGGAATTAGCCCTCTTGATGGGAAGAGAGTCAGAAAATTTGCAGCCATCGGTGCTATACCACACCTTGAAAAAAATTGAGTAGAAGATGAGTGGATTTTTAAAACTTTGCCTTAAACCTTCCATATAAAATAGAATGTTTATTCTTTTTCCCCTGAATTTATTAAACATAATACATTTAGAGTTTTTAAATAAAGTCTTTTTATCATTAAGGTTAAAGTTTAAATAGTTATCCCTCAAGTGAGAAATTATGTTTGTAAAACACAAATCCTTAACACACATTCTTGTGCTGTATAAGGGTCATGAGCTTTAAAGATAAAAGCTTTTAAATGTTCTGAATAAAGCAGGATTATTAATAAATTCTCAATATTTCATTTTTCAGGATGTACAAACACTTTTATTTTTACTTTAAAAATTTAAGAGCCAAAACTGGTTTGGCTCAGTGGATAGAGCATTGGCCTGTTGACCTAAAGGTCCCGGGTTCGATTCCGGTCAAGGGCATGTACCTGGGTTGTGGGCACATCCCCAGTTGGGGGTGTGCAGGAGGCAGCTGATCAATGTTTCTAACTCTCTACCCCTCTTCCTTCCTCTCTGTAAAAAATTAATAAAAAATATTAAAAAAAATTAAAGAAAGGTTGTGGTTATGAAAATATCTACTCCACTGAGATGTCAGTATGTTAATGAAACCACTGTGGTTGCTCGAGCCCCTGTGAATCTCTCTAACCAACATCAGATAGAGCAGATACTTAGTCATTTCTTCCAAACGCTGTCCAAATTGCAGTCATGAGCAAATTGTGGTTGTTGCTTTAAGCCACTAAATTCTGAGGTGATTTGTTACATAGCAAAAAATAGCAGAAACATTAGATAAAGTCAGAGAAAAGTTCATTAGTATGAATAAACTTTTGTATATGAGTAATATAAGCAGCACCTTGAAAAATAAACACATTTTACTCTTTTTATGACCGAGGGCTTTTAAAAAAAATATTTTTTATTGATTTCAGAGAGGAAGGGAGAGGGAGATAGAGAGCAAAACATCAATGATGAGAGAGCATCATGGAACGGCTGCCTCCTGCACACCCCATACTGGGGATTGAGCCTACAAACCGGGCATGTGCCCTTGACTGGAATCGAACCTGGGACCCTTCAGTCCACAGGCCGACACTCTTATCCCCTAGCCAAACCAGCTAGGGCTTAAAGGCTTTCTTTAAAAACCTTCTCACCTAGTAGTGAAGGTAACTCTTAGTAAAATACCATCAGATGCTACAAGTATTCACCAATGATACATCTGATAAAGGGTCAATACCCCAAATTTATGAAGAACTCAGATAACACCAGAATAACAAATAACCCAGTTGAAAAATGGACAGATTTGAATAGATACTTCTCTAAAGAGGACATATAGATTACCAACAGACATATGAAAAGTTGCTTAACAGCAGAGAAATGCTAATTAAAAGCACAGTGAGGTACCACCTCACACCTGTCAGAAAGGCTATCATCATTAAATCAACAAACAACAAGTGAGGATTTGGAGAAAAGGGAATCCTTGCATTCTGTTGATGGGAATGCAGATTAGTACAGCCACTGTGAAAAGTAGTATAGTGTTACTGCAAACAATTTAAAATGGAACAGTCTAATGACCCAGCAATTTTGCTTCTGGGAATATATTAAAAAAAAAAAAACACCTGAAACACTAATTCAAAGGATATACACACCTCCATGTTCATTGCAGCCTTATTAACAACTAGAAGCTTGGTGCATGAAATTCGTGTGTGTGTGCATGTGTGTGTGTGTGCGCGCCCATGTGCGGGAGGTGGGGGGGTCCTTAACCTGGCCTGCAGCCTCTCCAATGTGGGATCCCTCTCACAATCCAGAACCACTGGCTCCTAAGTGCTCACCTGCCTGCCTGCCTGATGCCCCTAACTGCTCTCCTGCCAGCCTGATCCCCCTAATTGCTCTCCCCTCCTTGTCTGATCCCCCTAATTGCCTATCTGCTCTCCTCTCCTCGCCTAAACCCCTAACTGCCCATCTGCTCTCCCTTCTTCTTCATGCCTCTAGACCTCGGCGCAAGAGTGCTGAGAGCTCTCCACTGAGGCCCTGCCCCTTGTCTTGATGCCCCTCTCTGGGCTGTTGCGTGGTGGGCCTGTGTGCACCTCCAAGTGGGGGGGGGGTGGTGGTGGCAGCAGCCTCATGTCCTGGTGGTGCAAGTACCCTTCCCCCCCCTCACCCACTAGCTCCTATAAGTACACAGCCTGTTGAATGGTCGTGAGGAACGATTAGCATATTACCTCTTTATATATATAGATAACCAGGATATGGAAACAACTCATCAATAGATGAGTGGATAAAAAAGCTGTGGTACACATATAAAATGGAATACTACTCAGCTATAAAAAAGAATGCAATCTTATCTTTGTGACATCACGGATGGACCTATGCTCAGTGATGTATGCTCAGTGAAATAAGTCAGACATAGAAAGACAACATCATATGATTTCACTTATATGTGGAATCTAAAGAACAAAATAAAGGAACAAACAAAATAGAAGCAGACTCAGATACAAAGAACAGACTGACAGTTGACAGAGGGGAGGAGTTTGGGGGCTGAGTGAAAAAAGTGAAGGGATTAAGAAGGACAAATTGGTAGTTACAGAACAGTCACAGAGATGTAAATTGCAGCATAGGGAATATAGTCAGTAATCCTATCTAATAAAAGAGTAATATGCAAATTTACCATACTTCCGCTATACTCATAAGCCATGTCCACAAGCCACACCCAAAAGCCAATCAGGAGTGAGTATGCAAATTAACCCAACCAAGATGGCCATGTGTGTACTTGAATATCAGGGGGCAAACCACTCTGTAAAGTACTTGCTTGTTTAACCACTACTATGCTGTACATCTGAAACTAATACAGAGTAATACTGTAATGGGAAAAACACACACCCATCAGATGGTGGTTATCAATAGTTCGTCTGAGAAGCAATTACCATTGGTGCCTGAGAAATGTCTCTACGCTTCTACTTTACCTTATCCTGATGAGCCTGAGCTAAAAAAAAAAAAAATCGTGATTTATGTTTTCCAAGAGAACTTGGAATCTAATAGGTTAAACTGCTAAATAAAAATATGATGAATTTTAAAGGCATAACATTAAATACTTTTTTGAAGGGTTCATTTCTCCTTTGTGAAGAAGTAAACTGTGAAGGTGTCTTGAATGTAATAGTTACTCTGTGCAGCTGGTAAAAACCTGCCTTTCTGGTTTGCAGTGTCGTGTTAATCAGCAAAGGTGTTATTATTCATTTGAAGAATTCTTTGTTCTGGTTGAAAGTCTCACTGATGGTATTTTCTAATAAGCTTGTCCTACTTGGGAGTCTTTAAGATATAAGCCTCTTGTATTTCTGTTCTTTCCAGAATGTTGTTAATATGTCAGTAATAAAATTAATCTATCTCTATTGGCTGAGATTTAAGTGGCACATAATTCACAATCCAAAAATATGTCACCGGCATTTATTTACTCTCATTTGAAAAGTAAATTAATGTAGTGTAACATTTAAGTGAAGTTTTTCTGAATGGAATTATAAAATAAAAAGTCAGTTGGTTTTCTTTTATTTTCTTCTTGTTCCATATCTAATTTCCCTTATTTTCCTGATGATGGAAAACCAAATTCCTGTCAGATTTATTTCGTTACATGAAGAAAACTGTATATTTCTATAAGATTTACATTTAAAATTTTAATCTTGGGCCCCTTTATTTTTTGATATCTTATAAGTTTTAAATATAAGCTACTTATTCTTACACTACCTTTAGAGTCTGAATCTGTTGGAATTATATGACACTGAAACAAAACAATTAAAAGTAAACTTAAGTAGCTTTAAATCAGATAAATACCGAGGTCAAGATAACTGAATCTACTCAGCTTTCTCTTTGCTTTCATAGGTCTGATTGGTCAAGAAAAATGGACATCTTCATAAAGAGGCAGGAAGAAAGGTTTAATTCATAGGCCACTATATTTCCAGTATTGTGTCTCTCTTCCTTGTTTGTTGACCCTTCACATTAATTCAGTGAACTTTTAGGCATTTCTTACTAACTGTGTGTAAATTATTGGACTGGCTGAAAAGGAAGTGGCATATAGCTCAGTATTTGCTTTCAAAATGTTAAAATATTTGAAAAGTTAAGATAAATAGAAAAGAACTCTGCCTTGGATAGTGTAGCTCAATGGATAGAGTGCCAACCCGAGCACCAAAGAGTCCAGGGTTTGATTCCTGGTCAAGGGCATGTACCTTAGTTGCAGGTTCAATTTCCTAGCTCTGGGTGGAGTACGTGCAGAGGGCACCCAATCCATGTTTCTCTCTCACATCAATGTTTCTCTCTCTCTCACCCTTCCCTCCCTCTCTTCCATTCTCTCTATAAATCAATAGAGGGAAAAAAATCCTTGGCTGAGGAGTAACCAAAAAAAATGGCTTTAATAGAGACAGACTAGTGTAAGTCTTGGAGTTAAGCAAAAATGAGACACTTTGTAGGTTCAATGAAGGCAGAGGTCATAGTGAGGTTGAGGGGATAAGGGCAGGCTTTATGGAGAAGGTGACGCCAGAACTGGGTTCCTGAAGGGTAGGTGTGGTTTTGACGTTGACAGAGAAAGGAAGATATTCCAGATAAAGAGAATTGTAGAGACAACACAAGGCCCAGGGCGGCCTTTTGAATTCCTTCCCTGATATTTGCGTTGTCCTCCATTCTCACATCTCGTTAGTGGAGGTCCATTAAGTGTTGAAGACAGTTTTAAAATTCTTCCTTCAGAAAATCCTGGGGCATGTTACTAAGTGCTCTGGTTACAGATATGTTTTATCTTGTAGCATCTTAGAAATTCCTCATTTGGGTAGAATTTCTCTGAGAAATAGAACTGGAATAGTAGTAAATACAATGATATTCATGTCTTTCTTTTCCAAGCACTGAAAGAAGTACGTAAAGTTAAGAGACAAGTTTTCCTTAAACCTCGAATGACAGTAACTGACTTTGAAATGAAGCCTGGGCCTCAGCATTTAAAGGATGGGGCACATAGCCTCCACTTGATGTTCTGTATGTCATAGTTAGGTCTGCTGCTCAAAGGGCTCACAAAGAATTTAGACCAAAAAAAAATCTTGGAGTAACTTGTTGGGAGAAGAATGGGGGTGTGAATTGTTTCTATGTAAACACGGAAAACAAATTGACAGCTCAACACCATAATCCCATTTTGTCTCTGCAAATTTCACTTACTTAACAAACCTCTTAGTACATGAACCTGATCCACAAAATAAACTACCTCCATGAGCCAAAAAAGGTAATGACTAGTTTCCACTTGGCATACTTTCCATTTTTAAAAATATTTGTACGCAAGTAAAACGTGCATACTAACTGGTCAGATGTATGTATACACACACACACACACACACACACACACACACACACGCACAAAGCTGATGAAAACCAACTCCTTCCCTATCTCACTTTCTAGAAGTTTCGTAGAAGTTTTAGTCACTCTAGCCCCAGGGCTCCTTTAGGGTTCTGATGGGCCAATCAATGCTTCCACCATACATGCTCTTTGTATAACCTTGAGGGCTCATCTTGCTCTCCTGTCACCTTTTTATTATGCATTTTTTCATCTTCTAGAGCAGTGGTTCTCAACCTTCCTAAGACCTCGACCCTTGCATACAGTTCCTCATGTGATGGTGACCCCCAACCATGAAATTTTGCTACTGTTATGCATCGTGATGTAAATATCTGCATTTTCCAATGGTCTTAGGCGACCCCTGCGAGTCATTCGACCCCCAAAGGGTCGCGACCCACAGGTTGAGAACCACTGTTCTAGAGGTTAATCATTTGTAACAGGTCATTAATAAATATTTGAATGAATGAAGTCTTCTTTCTTTTATAATATCCTTGATGGTACTTATTTGTTCTTTTCTAGTAATAAATCCCCAAACTGTCCTATTCCTTACCCAGGATGTTTCTAGTCTGTTCTTTGGCACTTATGTCAGTCCCCTATTGGTTCTTAATTTTTTTATTCAAGTGTGACTTGTTTTTAACCTGAAGACTTTTAACTCAAACTAGTTGAGCTAGTGGTGTGCACCCCCCACCTGGTAGCTAATTTACTGCTGGCATCCATGCTTTCTGAGTCCTGTCATATTACAGGATGACAGATGAGAATTAAGAGCTGGTCACATACATGTGTGCTTGAAGTAGTGACAGAACCATAGTATTTCTGAGGTTCATTGGCTATGTCCCATGTGTGTGTAGACACACCTGTAACACAGACAGCTGTACAGGACATCATGAGACACCCTGTTTTCTCATAGGTCAGCTCTGGAGTCGTTGCATAACACTGCATGCTTTCCTTGTGGTTTCTCTGTACAGGATAACAAATATGCTGAAAGTGATATTTGTAAAGAATTTTCAGCACCAGATTCTATAATTGCAAAACTGTTGAAGAGTAGTGACAGACTGTGTTCTGGTATTTTTGGAATGATAATTTGGAAAATGGTGATTTCTCCTATGCATGACATTTTTGCAATTTCTATATACTTTCCAAACTACTAAACTGGTTTTTTAAGCTTACTTTTCTGTACGTTCTTTGTGAGTAGAGTATTATGTCTTTTTTATACTTTACAAGTAGACTGTATGTATGAAAAAGCTAACATTTTTTTGTGGAAGTAGAAGAATAAAATGTTTTTCATAAAGACAACATTGATATATATATGTATATATATAAATTGATTTATATAAGTTGATTTATAAATTTACTTATATGTAAATTATATATAATATAACATATAAATTATATATAATATAACATGTTATATATAATTATAGCAGTAAAATGGCACAAACTTAGTTTATATATAAACTAATATATATATATTAGTTTTAGATCTGTCCCTATTTTAGTGGCATATATTAAAGGATAATTCATTCTCCTTTTGTTTACAAAGCATTCCTTTACCTACTTGGGATAGAAGTAGGTTGGAGTGGCTCTACCTATTCTAGATACTCTGTTCCTGTCTGTGCATGACCACGAGAAAGAACCCTAGAAAATTAGATCAAGATGAAACACTAGCCTCATATGCCAGCCTTCCAGAAATATTTTGAAGTAACAGGAAAGATATGTATGTATTTTCCAAAGCAGAGCCTGGAAAATAAAGAAAGCTGATTTCAGCCTGCCAGAAACTATTAAAAACATTTTTTGAGGCAAAGAGCAAATGTGAAACAACTGAAGGTGAAAACCATACTCCCAAACACGGGCAGAACAATGGAAGGAAGTGGTGGTAATTAAAGATTGCTCCAAATTCAGTGGCTGTGGATGTCCTGGGATTAGGTGAAGACCCAAGCAACTAGGCGATCTCATAGAACTGCAAGGTGCCCAGTGTCTCTCCAGTAAATTCAGAGTAAACTTTTATTATTTGCAACCAAGAATTCTGCCTGATGCACTCAGATCCCTATGATAAACTGTATTCATGATGATATGTATAGTATACCGCTTAAATTTCCTATACTCTTATTCAAGATTTTTACTTGGGAACCAGGCTTGGTTCTGAGCCCAAACCTACAGAGTCACTTTTCTCACAGGGCAAGGGAAAGGAGGCTGGTGGATTGCTGGCTATTTCTGTTTACTGCTTCAAAAATGCTGAGAAACTGGCTCAGGAATTGGTGGGGGCCACTTTATAAATTCCGCCTGCCACAAAGTCCAAGTAGAATTTTATAAGTCCTACATGAAAAAAAAAAAAGCATAAACTTTTCTTGAAGGATAGAAAAGAAAACCATATAAGATATCATCCCCCATCCAATTCTGTCAATTAAATTTTATTCATCAGATTCCCAACAGAATTGTTTATTAAATTGGCAAGCTGGTTCTAAACTTCCTCTAGTAGAGAAAAATGCCTATAAATTTGCAAAGATAATTTTGAAAAAAGAATCAACAAATTAAACTAATCTCATTACAATCATAGAGGATTGGTCCAGGAATAATTCATGGAATTGAATGAGGGTTCATTTAAGTAGATGATAAAGTTGTTTCAAATCCAAAGCAATTATGGCCTTCCTGGAGAAAGATGGTGCAGTTGTCTATCCATTTTGAGGCAAATTTAGGCTTTTATCACAAGTACAAAAATAACTTCCAGACAGAGTGAAGAGCTAAATATACTAAGTAAAATTGTATTAGAAATACTTAATAGAATTTGCTCATTAAATTTGAGTTAGAGAATGCCTAACCCAAGTGATAGGAATTGCAATTGATTAGTAAGCACATACAAGATAGAGCAATTACCCTCTCTCCCTTTTTGCTCAATCAAATTGGAAAAATTTTGTTCAATCCAAATGTTGGCAGAGGTATAAGAAAACACACTCTCATTGAGTGAATTGTAATGGTCTTTTTGGCAGTGCCCATTGTAATTTTAAGTATGCATGTCCTTCAAATAAGTAATTTCCAGATTTTTACCCTAGCTGAAGGCATAGGTACATGAGCACAAAGACACGTTTATTAGATGTAGCATTGTTATTATGCCAACAACCTAAAGATCTATTGTGGAAGTGCTTTTTGATTATAAATCTAATGGATTTTAAAAAGGGACCAGTTTATCCAACATAAGTTAGAGGAAAACAAAATACCTATGGGATTTGAAATAAGAATCATTTTCTCCCAGTGTGTGCTTTTATCACCTATTTTATTATACATTTAAACAAAACATTCCCCTTATGTTAGACATTCATTTTCTAAAAGCAGTGCAATATTGAGTACTCCCCCTATGGGAGTGAGCATGCAACCTGAAGTCTCTGAGGGAAAATGCAACTGGACGAAGCCCTACTTCATTAACACAACCTGTGACTTCTTGGGGGCTTTTTTGTTTGTTTGTTTACTATCCTGTTAAATCTGCTAGTGATGGATCAAAATAAAGGAAACATCTATATCTGTATGTGTACCATTGAAATGGATTATTGTCAAGATTAATGTGGTATGTGGGTAGTGCTTGCTGACTAAATGTTTATCTCTTATGTGTGATAATTGGTATTTAATCTATTCAGCAGTTGCCAATCGGTGGTCCACAGAAAGTTGGTGACCGCTGTTAAATCAGATGATAAGAATCTTAATTTAAAAAATTTGTATATGTAATGGGAGAGGGAGAAGACAGATTAGATTTTTAGATAGGTGTCAGCATTTACAAAGCAGCCAAGGGGAATGTTTCCTTTGTTTTTGATTATATGCAAACTAGAGGCCCGTTGCATGAAAATTCATGCACTGGAGAGGGGTGGTCCCTCAGCCCGGCCTGCACCCTCTCACAATCCGGGAGCCCTCGGGGTGGGAGGCCACCTGGCAATCAGGGGAACGTGATGTCCCATCACACCTCTGCTGCTGCCGCCACTGCTGGCAGTGCAAGCCTTGGCCATTCCTGGTTATCTGAGCCTCGGGCAGCTCTGGGCGGCTGGACAGCCACCATCCAAGGCTTGCCTGCACCTCGGGCCGACACTGGGCAACTGGGGGGCTGAGGGATCTGGGGGACTCCGGAGGCAGGCATGTGGAGTGGCTGGGGGCTGAGGGGACTGGGCACCACCATCTTTGAGAGCATGGCAGTCTATTAGCATATTTCCTCCTTATTGGCTGTGGGCACTGCCATCTTTGAAGGTGGGGAAGTCAATTAGCATATTGCTTATTGGCTGTGGGTGCTGCCATCTTTGATGGCAGGACAGTTAATTAGCATATTCCTTCCTTATTGGCTGTGGGTGCCACCATCTTTGAGGGCAGGGCAGTCAATTAGCATATTCCCTCATTGGCTGTGGGTGCCACCATCTTTTTAACAGCATGAGGATCAATTATCATATTCCTTCTTTATTAGATAGGAAGATACAGTGGTACTTCGAGATACGAGTGCCCTAACATATGAGATTTTTGAGATACGAGCCGCGGAGCGAGCGATTTTTTGCTTTGAAATACGAGTAACATTTGAGATACAAGTAATCTCGCAGATCAGCTGGCTGCACACGACCCACCAGTTTACCACGACTCGAGTATCTCATAGTTTCCCATGCCTCAGTCAGTGTGCTTGTTTACCTCATTGTCGAAGCATCTTTTGTGCATTTACATACTTTATCACATTTCTTTTTATAACCATGGGTCCGAAGAAAGCGAGTGGAAAGGTCAGTGCTCAGAAGAGGATGATGTTATTGAATTAAAGTGTGAAATCATAGAAAAATATGAGCAAGGTGTGCGAGTGGCTGACTTGGCGAGGCAATACGGGCATAGTACTTCAATGATATGCACTGTGCTTAAACAGAAGGAGTCGATAAAGGGTATAACGCCAGCTAAGGGCGTTACAATAATTTCTAAGCTCCGAAGCTCTCTCCATGAAAAGATGGAGAATTTACTGATGGTGTGGGTGACGGAGAAGCAGCTTAAAGGAGATACATTAACACAGGGCATCATATGTGAGAAGGCGCGAGCGATTTACAGTGATTTGCTGGAGCAGACCCCGCGCATTTCCACGGACGAAGCATCAAAAGACTCATTTAAAGCCAGTAGAGGCTGGTTTGATAACTTCAGGAAATGGTCTGGCATTCACTCCATTGTCAGGCATGGTGAGGCAGCAAGTTCGGATGTGAAGGCAGCTGAGGATTACCTCAAAACTTTTTCCGAACTGATAGAAGCCAAAGGATATATCCCCCAGCAAGTCTTCAACTGTGACCAGACAGGGCTTTTCTGGAAGAAGATGACAAATAGGACTTATATAACAGCAGAGGAGAAGGCAATGCCAGGCCACAAACCCATGAAGGATAGGCTAACTCTCGCACTGTGCGCCAATGCGAGTGGCAACTGCAAGATCAAGCCTCTGTTCGTATACCATTCGGAAAACCCCAGAGTCTTTAAGTCACATAAGATTTTAAAAGATAAACTGCAAGTTATGTGGAGGGCAAACCCGAAGGCATGGGTCACCAGGCAGTTCTTTGTGGAGTGGGTAAACCTGGTTTTCGGCCCTTCTGTTAAGAAATATCTATAGGAAAACAACCTAACCATGCAAGCCCTCCTCGTCCTCGACAATGCTCCTGCTCACCCACTGAACCTCGAAGATGAACTCCTCGAAGAGTTCAAGTTTATAAAGGTTGTCTACCTACCTCCCAACACCACTCCTATCCTGCAGCCCATGGATCAGGAGGTGATTTCTAAAAGCTATACATCAAGCACCCGTTCTGGCACTGCTTTGAGGTGACGGAGAACACAAACCTCACCCTTCGAGAGTTCTGGAAGAACCACTTTAACATCATGATATGCCTCAGAAATATTGATCAGGCCTGGCTGGGTGTTACAACGAGGACTTTGACCTCTGCATGGAAGAAGCTGTGGCCTGAGGCCATAGCCGAAAGGACCTTCGAAGGATTCGAACCCGAGGTGCCAGTGGAGGAGGAGATAGTGTCTCTGGGAAAATCCATGGGCCTGGAGGTGGATGAGAGAGACGTGAATGAGCTCGTCGAGGAGCACTCTCTGGAACTCACCACGGAGGAGTTACAAGAGTTGCAGTCTCAGCAACATGCGGAGGTTCTCCAAGAAATTGGTTTCGAGGAGGAGTCAGAGGTGGGGAAGATCTCTACAAGTGAGATAAAGGAGATCTTAGGAATGTGGGAGAGGGTGTCACACTTCATGGAAAAGAAACACCCCAAAAAAGTTGCTACTGGTCGTGCATCGGAGCTGTTCAATGAAACTTGCCTCACCCATTTCAGAAACATTCTGAAAGGGAGGAAGAGGCAAACCTCGTTGGACACGTTTTTTTTTAATCGGCCAAAAATGCAAAGACCAGAAGCAATTAAGTTCAGTGAAGATTAGTTAAGTTACATTCAGTAACTACGGAAAAAGTGTGTAAGAGTGTAACGAGTAGGTAAATACACTTTATAAAACCAGTTTATTCCTTTACATTCTCTTTTATTATGTTTTGTACAATATTTGTCATTTATAAATACATTTTTCTTATTCAAAAGCATGTAACAAGAACAACTGGGGTGGCATTTTGGGGGCTGGAATGGATTAACGGCACTTCAATTGATTTCAATGGGGAAATTTGCTTTGAGATACGAGCAACTTGATATACGAGCAAGGTTACGGAAGGAATTGAACTCGTATTTCGAGGTACCACTGTACTGTAAAATATTTTTACTAGGGCCTTTCAGAACATTAACTTCGACTTTTTTAATCTATGGGTTTATTAGTTGAGGGTTGAAAATAAAAACTTTGGCTATTGTTATTTTAAATTTTACTAGTATATATCTCTATTGGTTGTAAGAGTAATACTGTAGGTGAAAATTGCTTTTTAAAGTGAAAGAGTTGTGGGATTTTAACCAAAATAAGTGTTTTTTATTGAATTTGCTAGATGCTCTTCATATAAATGATTCTTTATTAAAAGAATTTTCTCCTGAAGATAATTCACAATACCACAAGAAAATACATTTTTATTAATTTAAAACCCATTACAATTTTAAGATTGTTTTCCAAGGCAATTTCTGTCATACACATTACTTAAAACCCCCTTTTTTTTCTTTGTAATTAAGGCAAAACTTATAGAGGGAACTGTGGGTTAATAAAATTGTTCCTGTTGTGAGTGAAGCTAATAAAAGATGAGGACTAACTGTATCCCACTGAGAATAACAAAACACCTTGTTAAATATAAAAATAAATCTTTGAATTGTTTCTGCAGAAGTCAACGAGAGGTTCCGTTGTCCTTGACCATGTATTCCGTCACATAAACCTCGTGGAAATTGATTATTTTGGGCTGCGTTACTGTGACAGAAGCCATCAGACAGTGAGTACAATGACTTTGTATTATATGTTTCTGGTTATAACTTTCACTCTATCTCTGGCCTTTCCTGTGTGGTTTTTGGTAGTTAGGGTCCTTGTAAATGAAAATGACTTTAAAATCCTTAAACATGTTCTCCCTGGCTAATTTCTTTGCATTTCCCCCCAAAAGTCTGTAGAGTTGCAGGATTCACAATTCATATAATAGCCCTTCTCTTCACAGATGCTTACCTGGTTTATACTTTTCAACCATATCAAGAGTACTTTTCATTTGTGCCCTTAAGGACTAAATACACCAGTGAATGTGTCAGGAGGCAACTGGCTGGTCTACTGAAGTGACAGATATTATTGCCTTTTAAGAAAGTGAATGGTTAAAGAGAAGAAATATATACAGGGTGAAAAGGTGACTAAGTTTCAGGAGTTGGACAAGCAATTATAAAATAAGTAAGGGTATTCATTCATGAGATTGATGGATTATGAGTAATAAAAGTAACCAAGCTTTTGGTGTCTAACGTCAGTTGTTTACAAGGGTTTAACTCAGAACGTCTTCCTGGCTGTTGGATGATGGTTATGTTTACCAGAAAGGGGACCTGGCCCTGAGTGGGTCTGCCTAGGGCCGGCTGGTAGTGTGTGAGTTCTGGACTTTGTGCAGGAGAAATTGCATAGCATAAATCCAGGTGAATTTTAGAAGATGTGTATTAAAGCTGGGGACAGTGAAACAAGGAAGGGCTGGGGACATGAGTCTGGGCTGGGGTGATTTGGCTCAGTAAGAAGTCAGAGAAAAGGGGGCTTTTGAGGGCACGTTCAGGATGTTTGCCTGGGGTGAACTGCCACTGCCTGCTGCTGCCCTAGTTGTAAGCCTGTGGGGTCCCTAAGCATTTAGGACATGCATGCTTGTGGGGAAAGATTGGAGGGGAGAGGAAGAGGCTGGGTGTGCTCCTGGGAGAACGAGTGCATGCTGGACCTTAGCTTTGAGGGGTTTTAAAGGCTGGGCATTTAGGGGAAGTTTTAAAGGAGGATCTCAATAGAATGTTCCTGGGCTTTATGCTGATGTACTAAAATGAGGTTTATTGTCTTAACTTCTTCTTGGGTGTGGTTGGCAAATGGCACTAATTGGATTTCTGCTGTCTCCCTGAGTAGGGTGATTTAAACTATTTACCCTCTAGTTGGGGAGAAGTGCAAATCATTTCCTTTCAAGCCTCCCTGGTTTAGGAAAGATAGGATTTACTAGATGGCTCTAAACTTCTGTTTCTTTCTTAAAAAAAAAAAATTCTATATATATGTATTGATTTCAGAGAGGAAAAGAGAGAGACACATCAGTGATGAGAGAGAATCATTGATCGGCTGCCTTCTGCATTGCCCCCCTACAGGGACTAAGCACACAACCCAGGCATGTGCCCTGACGGAATCGAATCATGACCTCCTCGTTCATGGGTGAGCACTCAGCTCAACCACTGTTTAACTATCTGCCTCAATTTCTCGATTCTTTGTCCTGGCTTACTGGCCTGTCTCAGAGAGTTACAGAAACTCATCGCATTGGTTAGTATTTGATTCTAATGGTTATAAGGCTTAGAAGCTGTTAAACAGAGGAAAGACTTTGGAAGTCATGATTTAGAGGTACAAAAGGATATTTATTAGTGACTTTTGTTTTAGTCTAAGAAAGATATTAACCTCAGATAGACACAGTTTTATGCAAAATGCTTATGCTCACCTTAAAAATACCCTATTTGACTTACTTTTTATTTTTCATGCTGCTTTCCTCCTGTTTGAATAAAGATTTTCTCTTTTTCATTCAGTTCTTGCAGCCTCCACTTGGTCATCTGGGATCTATTCAATGAGGAACACGCTTGCTGGGTGGTGTTTTCCTCTCGGGTCCCAGGAGGCAAGCAAATCGAATGTTATTGATGGTGATAAGTTGTGATTTTTTTTTTAACTGGTTCCATAACTTGTTCTGTTTCATAGGGGTGTTTCACAAAATAGGAATAAAAAATTGGGTGTGTTGGTTAGCTTTCCACATAAAGGAATGACTTTCTAAAAGCAAGCAGTCATGAATGCACACTTCAAAGAAAGGGAATAGCATATTCAGAGTTCACTGAATTCTGTCCCATACAGGCCGTACGTCAATATAGCAGAACTGTAAATCTATACTGAAAGATTAGATTGAAGGCTGTAGAAGATATCTTGCATGACATTCATATTTTTGAAATAACATTTTTCCTAGCAGAGAAATAAAATACAGTTTTCTGATCTTATCTCGTATGTCAGACCTTGCCTGGAAAGACTGACTGTCTTGCTAAAATTATATAGACCTTATCTGCCTTTTCACTCCCCCCGCCCTTCCCTTTCTAAAGGGGGGAAAATGTGAAAAGCTAGAGAATTTCAAACAATGGCCTGTGTCTACAAAATGAATGAGCAGTTAGTATTGATAGTTTAGTTAAAGTTTTCCAGGGCTTTTATTAAGATAAAAAAAAAAGTTTTTTTTCTTACTTTTATTCCTGAAGTTTGTCATTTGTGATAGTATTTGTGTTACATGTTTTAGGAGAAAATAATTTACACAATTAGAGAGGGAACACTTGTAAGTAATTTTTTTGATCAGGAGTGTAAATCACATGAAAAAAATGATTTTTTACCTCCTGAATTTTTTTCTGGGGAACGCAGATGAAACAGAGGTGATTTGTAAACATGCATCGTATTTGCACATTCACTGTCTGGTTGTCTGATGTTCCTTTTAGTTGTGGGAAGGCGTGAGAATAAGAGCACATAGTTCTGGAGGGCTGAGTACGTGCAGGTGGGAACATACGAATCCATTCCCAACTCACTTCTCACAGGGACTGAGACAGAACTTAAGGATTTCTCTGAGGAAAAGCTCAGGCAGGGTTTCCACTCTGAAATGGCAACCACCCAAGCCCAACTTTAAGTTTCTAGGGAAATTGGTGATAAACTCAAATTCATATTTCCTTGTCTTCTCTCTATATTAGTAGGAGCAGTCCTGCATAACCCATAGTTACTTAATGTAAATATCCCATAGTTACGTATGGTAAATAGGAATTTAAAGAATACTCTGTGTTGGAATGCACAGGACATAGTAAAAAAATTTGACTTAAAACTAGAAAAATGAATTTCATAAATTCAGTGTCCATTCGACTGGGTTTTGTATATTGCTCTGCTCTTTTTCAGCACCCAGAAGTTTATTTATAATGGGGAATGCCTGTGTAACAATCTATAGTATAATTAAGATCTACATAGAGAATATTTTGGGGCTCTTAGAAGTACCACTTAGGTCGACAATTGAGGTAAATAGAAAGAGAAAGTGGGAGAAGAGGCTCTGGGGATAAAAGGGAATTAAAGAGCCCTTGCCATTTTGGCTCAGTGGATAGAGCATAGGCTTGTGGGTTCAATTCTGATCAAGGGTGCATGTGGGAGGTAACCAATCAATGTGTCTTTGATGTTTCTCTCCCTCCCTTTCAGTTTCTCTAAAAATCAATGGAAGAAATATCCTCGGGTGAGGATTAACAAATAAACAAACAAAAGATAACAAGGGATGAAGAGATATCTCACTTGGAATGAAAAGCCCTAGGCTTTCTCTTTTATTAGCAAAGGATCATGCCTGGGGCTCTGCCCCAAACACTGGTAGGCGTGGGGAGGGAGGGTGGGACTGGGTAACCTGCACCACTGCTAGTCAGCCAGTTATGGCCAAAATATAAGCATGCAAAATATAAGCAAGTGAACTGGACTGGCGGTGGTTTTAGGACAGGCAGTTATCCTAGAGAACTGGAGAGCAATATGCCTGATGACAGATGGACCTTGCATGGCAGGGTACTTGTCTGCCCATGGTCGGCAAACTGCGGTTCTTGAGCCACATGCGGCTCTTTGGCCCCTTGAGTGTGGCTCTTCCACAAAATACCACGACCTAGGCGAGTCTAATTTGAAGAAGTGGTGTTAGAAGAAGTTTAAGTTTAAAAAATTTGGCTCTCAAAAGAAATTTCAATCGTTGTACTGTTGATATTTGGCTCTGTTGACTAATGAGTTTGCCGACCACTGATCTAGACCATTCATCATCATTACCTGTCATCATCGTCATCAGTGCACAAGGCACTATTGAATATTTTCCATATGTTGTCATGGCATGCTCAGAACACCTGTAAAAGTTTGATTTTATTATTCTGCCATTAGAGATAAGAAAATGGAAGCTAAAAAGATTAAGCAACTTCTTCCAGCTCACATAATCAAGTATTAGGACCAGATTTCAAATTCAGGTCTTCATGTTTCCAAGACTTTGCAACCACTATAATAATCTGACCAGAATGCATGTAAGATAAAAAGGCTTTGCATACTTAGGATACTAAGGAATTGTTTCATTCTGGCCAGTTTACGTATTAACACGTGTTGAGAGGAGTTAAATGGTCTTTTCCAATAAGCTAACTTCTCAGGTTGACCATGTGGCAAGAGTAGTTTATTTTGGCCTTAGTGCATGGGCTCATGGTTCCTTTACCAGTTAGTTAATGAATGCCTAATATGTGCAGACCATGTACTAGAGCCTCTCTATTTTTCACATAATCTCAGGAATTCTAGGGAAAGGGCAATTACTGGCTGAAATATTAAATGGAAAAAAAGGTAAATACAGAGGCATGGGAGAAGGTAGGAAAACAACTTCGCAATCATAATATAGCTGAAGGTCCAGAGGAAATGCCTGCCTCTACTTTCAATCTGTGATTCCTGATTCAGGACTGCCTAGAGCCCACTACAGAAGGGGAGTGGAGGAACTTGGCAGGGGAATCAAGACAGATGGGGGAAGGTTGCCAAAGGCTTTCGACTCCACCATCGGCTAGGCCTCCTCCAGTCCCTGAGGCTATAGCTCCTGTGTGAGAGAGCCCTCCAGATGATGCACTTCCTTCCAAATATGAGCAAGGATTGGAGGAATCAAGGGAACAGCGCCGGTGGGTTTGGAATGATGGGTGTCTGATACAAACATTTGGAGAGCTTACTGTTGCTCATAAGCCTCGCCTTTTACCACCTAAACAAGCAGAAAAAAAGAATGGTGCCTTTGTCTCTACTCCAGCAGACTCTGCATGAGGCCATCAGGCAGGAGAAGATACAGTTTAGATCCTATATTTGAGCAGCCTGATCCTCAGAATCCAGGGCAGATGCTCATTGGCCATCAGTCTATACCTTTTAAAACTTTGAAGGAATTGACGACTTCTTGTTCTATGTATGGACCGACTTCCCCCTTTGTGCTAGGGTTACTAGATATAATATCTGAGGAAGCTATGACTCCTAGGGACTGGAATACTGTCTCAAAGGCTTGTCTCTCACCTGGAGATTACTTATTATGGAAATCTAATTGGGCAGAGCTCACTGCAGAGCAGGCTAACAGAAACCAAACTCATAGGGTACCCATTACAATTAATATGCTCATGGGCACCGGACCTCTTTGCAGGATCAGTTAGTATATCCTATGCAAGCTTATCAGCAAATAAATGTATGTGCTGCCAAAGCCTGGAGGCAGCTGATACCAAAAGGGGAAAAGTCTTTAGACACAAGCAAAATTAGGCAAGGCCCTGAGGAGCCACATCAGGGTTTTGTGGCTCCCTTGTTCTAAGCCATAGGCAGGGTTGTGGCTGACCCTGAGGCTGGAATGATACTAGTGAAGCAATTAGCCGTTGAAAATGCAATTACTAAAACAGAAAGGGGGAGACGGATGTTATGTGTCATCTCAAAACAAACTCAATCATGTTCTTTATACTTTAAATTTTTTGAATTGCAATACAGAGGGTCATACAGCAGCCGAAAGGGATCAGACCTCCTGTACAATAGCCTCTGCGGATTAGTCCAATGTCAGTAGGCACAAACTGGACAATGGTTTGGACCAGATCCAGTAGTGATGTGGGGAAAAGGTTGTGTTTGTATCTTTTCAGAAGGAGTAGTGCAGCCACTTTTGGTGCCAGAGTATCATGTACATCACCACAATAGACCCAGAGAAGCTCCTTGTCCCATCGTTCAAAAGACTGAGAGTTGCCCTGGTGACAGCAAAATGGAAAAGGAAGATGATGAAGGCTATATAAAAGACCGAGGTGCCAACATGGAGTCAGCTGAAGATTTTAACAACTGAGGCCCAGCAGATGGCAGAAAAGCAAGAAGTGGAAGTCAATCATGTTTCTGGCCATGCTAGCCTTGGTTAGCTGCCAGTCTTCTGCAAATTCTTGCGCAGTCAAGTCCAAGGACTCTTGAGTAAATCAGCAAAAGAAACTTTCATTTCGTAGAAAAATGTTACTGTAGTTTGATTTCTCTATTATTGTAGTGTTGCACTGGCATTGTTTTATTAATAACCATGTCTAGATTTTTGTTTTGTTATTGGGTTTTGTTATTGGGTTTTGCATTGGCATTGTTTTGTTAATATTTTAATAGTCAGAACTTTGTTCTTTTTTTTTTTTTTTAGTCGGTAAAGGGGCTTTGCCATTTGCTCTTCTTTATTTGTTAGTTACAAAATCTCATTTTTGACTGGACTCGGACTTAGAGGTAGAAGCTCTCAGAGAGGACAGTCTACGTGTCTTCGCAATCTGCTCCTGGCGTTTTTCTTTGGCCTCCTTCATTCTCTTAGCCAAAAGTTTAGCATATTCTGCGGCCTCTTCCTTGTTCTTCTTAGTACGTTGTTTTTTCAGAGCAATACGCCTGCGTTTGTGCTGCAGGACACATGGAGTAACAAGACGCTGAATCTTGGGTGCTTTAGTCCTAGGTTTCTTACCTTCTTTATTTAGAGGCTTTCTCACAACATATTTTCGGACATCATCTTCTTTAGAGAGATTGAAAAGTTTGCGGATTCTGCTGGCTCTTTTGGGCCCCAGGCGACGCGGCACAGTGGTATCAGTGAGACCAGGAATATCTTTCTCCCCTTTTTTTACAATGACCAAGTTGAGAACACTGAGATTAGCATCCACAATGCAACCTCGAACAGATTTGCGTTTCCTCTCTCCAGTCCTCCTCGGTCTGTAACAGGAGTGCCCCTTACTCAGCAGCAGGCGGACTCGGCCATGGGTCAAGACACCCTGCTTCATGGGGAAGCCTTGTTTATCGTTCCCACCACTGATTCGAACCACATAACCCTTCCACTCTTCACCCAGAGCGTCGGCAGCAACTTCTGTGGCCATACGCTTCTCATAAAAGGTACGAAGCTTGCGTTCATCGTCCACTTCAATGAGTTTCTGGCAGCCAGTGGCTGGGAAAGAGATGTTGAGCTTCATCCTAAAGCTGCCAACAGCCTCCGCGGCGCCACGAAAAAGACAGAACTTCGTTCTTGATGTTTAAGTTTTACTTCCATTATAGTAGCTTAAAATTAAAAGAAGGGCTAGATGTAGAGAGCAGTTATAGGGTTAAGCCTGGGACTGACCTGTTGGCAAAGCTGCAAACAAGTCCCAGCATAGAAGGCACAGCCCTTTTAGCATAATTAAGCTTGATCTTGTGACTGCTCCCTAGATCTTTCCTGAGTAGCTAATGGGCTATGGGAGGTGCAGCAAGTGCTGCCAAAGCATTGAAACTTATAAGAACATTGCAAATTACCTTGTTTACCTCTGACTATAAAATAAAGCATCAGCTTGCAGTCTGGATCTGTTCTGTGGTCTCAGTCATGCACAGAAGATCCACCTAGACCCAGTTTATTCTCTCTGTCTTTTCTTAATTTATCGCCAGCCCTTCCTTCCTCAGGCTCCGAGAACCTTTGGCTATGCTGGCGCGGCATAGTTACCTATGTGTAAAGAGAAACAGCTAGACAGACATAAACCTTATTAAGGCAAACTTCTCTCTAAGGAGTATGGCTGACTTTATTTAGAACATTTTGGGCACCATAATGTCTTAACTTTACTTCTCAGGTAGGGTCTGTAAAAGGATCTCAAGAGAATAAAGGGAGTTCTTCATGAAGACATATTTATTAAGACGGAATCAACACTGAGCTGCATGTGTTAACCCAAGCTTTCTTTTATAAAGCAATCTCTTCAAGATGCACCATGAAGTTCACATACTTGCAGTTCCTTTTCCTATAGACAAACGTGAAAGCATTTAGCCTGGGCATTGAGCCTATTTTCTGTTCTGCACTGGCCTCTGTCATCAGGTTCTTTCTTTCTCCAGCTGGTCTGAGTGGGGGAGGTGGCTCTGTTATATCAGGGCCTCGGTTTGATATAGAGAAAAATTTCAGCCTCGATTTAAGGTGGATGTGAGGCAGTCTGTCATGGGGATTATAAGAACACACATAAGGGGTCAGAGAGATCCAGATCTGTCTAATGGTCCTGCCACTTAGTTGTCATGTTTAAAATTCTCATAAAGTACTGGCCGTTAATCAGAGTAGTAGGACTTCCAGAGTAGCTTGTTCTCTCCAGCTCATTCTAGGACTGGCTGTCACTGGCTAGCACCAGCTTAGTCGCTAGCTCAGCAGAAATACCGTTTTGTTCTCCTCACCATGTACAGTTTGCTGTACGTTTAAAAATTTTTTTAAATTTATTTCCTGATGAGAGAGAGAGGGGGATATATATATAGATATACCTATATCTATATATATACCTATATATATAGATATATATAGATATATATGTATATATATAGATATATATATATAGAGAGAGAAACATCAATTTATTGTTCCACTTATTTATGCATTCATTGGTTACTTCTTGTATGTACCCTGACCAGATTGAACCAGCAACCTTGGTATATCGGGATGAAGTTCTAACCAATGGAGTTACCAGGCCAGGAATACTTGGACTATCTTTACTTTGAATGGGTACTAGCTCTTTCTCTGCTTTGTGTCCTAATTCCTAGCACCTGTGTACATGTCACTTTAAAGGGGCTTTGCATGTGTTAAGTTAGGAATTTTATGAGATCAGTATAATTCCAAATGTTCTTACACATGAAAGAGGGAGGCAGGAGAGTCAGAAAGGAGGAGATGGGACAACAAAAGCGTAGGTCAGAGTCATGCATTTGCTGGAAGGGGCCTTGGTCCAGGGAATGAAGGTGGTTTCAGGAAGCTGGAAAAGGCGAGGAAATTGATTCTCCCAGGAACACAGCCCTGCCTATACTTTGATTGTAGCCCAGTGTTCTTAGTCACTTTGGGTTGCTGTAGCAACTTACCATAGACTGGGTGACAATAAACAAGAAACACTTACTCTCTGGGATAATTCTGGAGGCTGGAAGTCTGAGTTCGGGGCCAGTATGGTTGGGTTCTGGTGCGGGTCCTCTTCCAGGTTGCAGACAACTGACTTCTCGTAACTTTACATGGTAGAAGGAGAGCTAATTAGCTCTCTGGCCTTTTCTTATGGGCTCTACTCTCTTGACCTCATTACCTCCTAAAGGACCAACTTCCAAATGCCATCACATCAGGATTAGGGTTTTAACGTAGGAATTTTATTGGGAACACAAACAGTGTGTTGCACCAAGTGAGAACATTTTGGACTTCTGTCCTTTGGAACTGTAAGATAATAAATTTCTGTTAACAGCAGAAAAAAGAAACTTAATAGGCATGGTTACAGTGGAAAGCATTTCTACTGCTTGTTCAGTGGACCTGTGAAGGCTGTCTTGTTTGGATTCAGCATGTTACCCTGGGTAATGAGGGCATATATCCTTCTGCAGATGCTCAGCATTTCTGTGATTAGGGCTGTGTGTACATCTCCATGTGTCTGTGAGCAATATTAATTGCTGCTTCAAAATTATTTAGCTTCCTCATTACGAGAGAGAGAAAGTGAAAGAGAGAGGGTGGTGGGGACAAGATCTGTTCATGATAGGCAGGGAATTGAAATTACTTCTTCACTTTTAAGAACTGGACGAATTTGAGATGCTCTGAGACTGCTTTGCATGTGAGCTGCCTTTTTGGGTGTTGGGAAGTTATTATAAATAGAGTGTAATGTGGTGGAAGAAATAACTGCCTTCAAAGTCACAAGATCAGACTGAGTCCTTTACCTCTTCCTAATGAATGGTTAAATCACTTTAATTTTTCTGAATCTTGAGAATAATAGTGCCTCCCTTCTCCCAGCTCTCAGGATTGTTGTAGGCCCAAAATAGAGAACTTCTAAAAGCTTTTTGTAGATTGTAAGGTGTTAAACATTGTAGAAGGCTTTTACTATTGAAACTAGGATGGAAGAAAATATTGCTGCTGATATTTTCTTTTTAAAATGGAATAGAGGAAAGGAAACAGTCTGCAGGAAAGAGAGAAAATCAAACTCTAGACTCTTTAACGCCTTTGGAGATCTTAGAAGATGATGGAGATCTTAGAAGATGAGTTTTGTTGATATTGAAAGTAATAGCGATAAATGTGATATCTTATAGTCCTTCAGTTTTTAAAATGAGGAGTTATAATCATGTCTTGTTTTTGTGTTAGCGATTGAGGCTCCTTTACAATTTACTCCTTCAAAAGCGGAAGTTCTACGTAATTATGGCTTTTCTCAGAATACAGAATGGAATGCAACCTGGCTTTTAGGGCTGCATCTCCTGCCCTGTGACTTCAGCAGTCAACAGGGAGGGACATATGTAAATACTGGTCCATCGAGCGCACACGTAGCCTTTTCTCTAATGAACTCTTCTTTTTTTCACCAAGACTGGAAAAAAAAAAATGCACCACTTTCAAAGGAGTTAGATGGATTGGAGCTACCATCCCGGAGGAAGTACCTTGTATGTCTTACTCTTCAAACTGCAGGAATGATAAAACTGGGCAAAATAACCTTTGGGCCTAACGCAGCAGTATACCTCAACACCTGTATATAAAAACAACAAGAAGGCAGATATTATGACCAACGGACTGGAAATTAAAAACATTCTTTAGAGTTTACGTCACTATGTTAGCTTAGCTTCACTTAGAGAAAAATGCCTTCCTTCATTGATGTAATTGTAATCGTTCCCCGTCACTTGCTCATAAGTAACCCTTGTCTTTGCCTCCTAATCGGAACACTGTTTGGATTTCTGCCTGAATCAGTTCTTCCAGAATAGCAATATATTTTAAAAATGTTTTTATTGATTTTAGAGAGAGAGGAAGGGATAGAGAGAGATAGAAACATCATTGAGAGGGTAACACCGATGGGCTGCCTCCTGCCCACAACTTAGATGGAGCCCACAACCTGGGCCTGGGCCCTGACCAGCAATCCAACACATGGCCTCTTGGCGTATGGGATGATGCTCAACCAATTCACACTGACTGGGCTCACCTCTCACTTTTGCATCTCTATCCCTCTGTCTCTCTATTCCCTCTCTTCCATCAGGGTTTAGGAATGTTGAAGTCTCTCCCATTTAAAACCAACTTTTCTGACTCCGATGCCCTCTTCTGTCTATGGCCATATTGACTCTTTGGTCACAAGAGAAAGCCTCATTTAAATTCATTGCCTCCACTTCTCAAACCCCATTTATTCCCAAACTTCTCACAGTTCAGCTTTGATGCCTATCATGCCACTGAAACTGCCCTCAGGCCTCTAGTTGCTAAATCTTAGTGACACTTTCAGTTCTTACCTTTACTGTTGCATTGACCCTAATGACTCTATCCTTGAAATCTTCTCATTCTGCTCTAATGACAAAACATTCTCCTTATTTGCCTCTTTTCAAGTTTTCTTCTGGTTATTCTGATTCAGTCTTCCTTATAATCACTTCTCCTCTGCCTGTTTCTTTCTTTTATTAATGACTCTTAATAAATCTTTATTGTTCAGATTATTACATTTGATCCTCTTTTTTTCCTCCCCTGCCTGGCTCCCACCTCTTCCTCTGTCCTTACTCCCTCTCCCCCACTGTCCTCATCTATAGGTGTATGATTTTTGTCCAGTCTCTTCCCACATCCCCACACCCCTTTCCTCCAAGAATTGTTAGTCCACTCCCTTTTTATGCCCCTGATTTTATTATATTCACCAGTTTATTCTGTTAATCAGATCTTTTCTTCACTTGATTTTTAGATTCACTTGTTGATAGATATGTATTTGTTCATATTTTTTATCTTTACCTTTTTCTTCTTCTTCCTCTTCTTAAAAAATATCTTTCAACATTTCATATAATCCTGGTTTGGTGGTAATGAACTCCTTTAGCTTTTTCTTATCTGTGAAGCTCTCTATCTACCCTTCAATTCTGAATGATAGCTTTGCTGGGTAGAGTAATCTTGGTTGTAGGTTCTTGCTATTCATCACTTTGAATATTTCTTGCCCCTCTTGTCTGGCCTGCATAGTTTCTGTTGAGAAATCAGCTGACAATCGTATGGGTGCTCCCTTGTAGGTAATTAACTGTTTTTTCTCTTGCTGCTTTTAATATTCTCTCTTTGTCTTTAGCTCTTGGCATTTTAATTATGATGTGTCTTGGTGTGGTCCTCTCTGGATTCCTTTTGTTTGAGGTTCTCTGCACTTCCTGGACTTGTAAGTCTATTTCTTTCACCAGGTGGGGCAAGTTTTCGGTCATTATTTCTTCAAATAGGTTTTCAGTATCTTGCTCTCTCTCTTCTTCTGGCACCCCCATGACTCTAATGTTGGTATGCTTGAAGCTGTCCCAGAAGTTCCTTTCACAATCTTCATATTTTTGGATTCTTTTCTCTTTTTGCTTTTCTGGTTGAGTGTTTTCTGCTTCTTTGTATTTCAAATCTTTGATTTGATTCTTGCGATCCTCTAATCTGCTGTTGGATTTCTGTATGTTATTTTTTATTTCAGTCAGTGTATGCTTAATTTCTAGTTGGTCCTTTTTCATATCCTTGAAGGTCTAACTAAATTTATTGTTTTTTTCTAGAAAATTCTTGACAAACCTTATAACTGGTTTTGAACTCTATATCGAGTCATTTGCTTTCCTCCATTTCTTTCATTTGTGACCTGTTTCTTTATCTCCACATTTGGCTGCTTCCCTGAGTTGACAAGAGTGACTGTGTGTGCTAGGTATGTTACAGGGCCATGGGCTCAGCCTCCCCAGTTACCTGAGGTGGACACTCTTGGTGCACCCCTTTGTGGGCTGTGTGAACAGTTGTAGTTAAGCCTTGATTGATGTTTTGGGATCACTGGGAGGAATTGACCTCCAGGCCAATTGGGTATGAGGATCTGCTGTGTTATGCTGAAAGAACTTCTGTGCTTAGGACACCCTTATGTGGCAAGACTTGCTTCAGTAGGGCTTTGGTGCTCACTGAGTCTGCCCCCTGAGTGTGTTCCTTATGGGTCAGAGGAGTTGTAATCTGGACGGTCCCACTCTGACTTCTGGGTACACTGGGTACACTGGCTCTTGGATCTCTAAGGAGGTGCTAATTTAGCCTCTGCCTGAGGCCACCTAGTAGGAGCTATGGAGAAATCTGCAGATTCCTCTTCTTCGAGTTTTGGAGGTGCCCAGCTGAGGCCCAGCTGTGAAGCAGTGCAAGCTACTGTGGGGCCATGGGCCTTCTTTTGGATGTTCTGAGTCTCTCTGACTCAGCTGCAGTTTGTTAGGTAATTTTAGATTTCAAAGGACCAGGCCATTCATATGCAAAAGTCTCTGTGCACAGCTTGGATGGGGCGGAGTCTTGGCAGAGCAAATAGCAATGGCTTCCCGCCAGCCCTGCTCTAAGAGGCCCCCAGGTCTCAGTGTCCCTTGGTAATCATTGTAGGCTCCTCTGAGGGAAAGCCGCTCTTGAATTCTACTTGATGCCAGACAGTCTAGTTTCCTTCCGTATGAGTCTGGGTCCCCAGAGTCTTGCCGGAACTGGATTTCAGAGCAATCGGGAGCTTGTGTCTCCCTGCAGATTGAAAAAACCAGCTGTGCACTCAGTTGCCAGCCCTCTCTGCACATGTGCCTCCATACCTCTGCCTTCTGCAGTTCCTCTTTCCTTCTAGTTGTAGAATTTCCACTCAGTCAGCCTTCCTGTGGTTCTGGATGTTGTCCATTTTGTCTTTTAGTTGTAGTTTTTAAGTTGTTGTGTGAAGCAGCAAGTTCAGATGTTTACCTATGTCGCCATCTTGGTTTCTCCTCCAGAGGAAACCTCCTCTGCTTGTTTCATAAAATATTGATGTTCACCAGGATTTTATTCTTGATTCTCTTATGTTCTACCTGGGTACAGGCTTGCATATTTAATACTATCTCTCTGGCACTATTTGTCTCTGAAATAATTTCTTTTAAAAATATAAGCTGAACTGTATATGTGTTTCTATCTTCTCCTCCGCCCCAAATGCTCTGAGTGAAAGTGAGCCTCATCCCTGGGGCACTAGCAGGCTGGTTCTGTCATGAGTAATGGTGTTCTTTGCATCCTGATTCATTGTATTTTGTGAAGTGAGTGAGATTTTACTTTCTGTAATTTCATGTTCTGGCAAACACCCATAGTGGCTGATGAGATGCATGTGAATCATAATGTGAGTCCTCTTGCAAGAAAGAAAGAAGTTTGTCATGCTGGGTTGTTACAATTTGAAACTTTTTTTTTTCTTTTTCTGAGGTGTCTTTGGGTATCAGGTTGGGGAACAGAGGGCAAAGATCAGGAAGCAAAATAATTTCTTCAGCAGCCCTTGGACTTTAGAAAAACATCATAAACAGCGCAGCAGCCTGGGAGGGCTGGCGGCAGCAGGCTAAGGGGACCTGGGAAAAAACCTGGAAAAACCTGTGGCTGGAGGTTTTGCATGAGTCCATGGGCCTGGAAGCTGGAAGGGAATACCTAGCACCAAATGGTGCTGTCAAATCTGTGTCACTCTTCCTATGTAATCTTGTCTGCTCTGTGGTGTAAATTACTATGTCATAATACAGCAGACCCTAAAACTCCTATTTCCAATCCAGACATCCCAAGAGGATTATACTTTGTAAGAATACAGACTCTGGATGTAGACATCTGGATTCACATATTCTGTAGTACATGTGAGAGCTGTGTGGCAATGGAAGAGTCTCCTAACTTCTCTGTGCCTCAGTTTCCCCATTTATAAGTTGAACACCAATTCAAGGGTGGTAGCTGAGGGTTAAATAAGTCTATATAAAACATGCAGACTAGTGCTTTAAATTGTGTGGTCAGCGCGATGTAAGTGTTCACTCTTATCCTGTTTTTGGATGTCCCTCAGGTACCTCAAATGCAACGTATTCAAATGGAAGTCATCATCCTCCCCCCCCCCCCCGCACCCCCGACCTGTCGTTTTCTTACATTCTTGAGAGCAGTGATTTTCCAGAATTTAAATAAAAGCTATTGAACAACAGTTTTATTCCTATATTTTTAGTAGATACGAGCACTGAGTAACCTAATTTTTTAAAATAGGTAAATAGGAAAGGAGGGAGTATGATAAAGGAAGATCATGGGATTTCTTCAACTCCTTCTGAGTTATATATCAAAAATTCACATTGATTTGTCATCTAAAAGGATTTTTAATAATCTCTCAGGTACCTCAAAGGAAATGTAGCTCTCATCTTCCCCTCTAAATCTTTATTTTATTTTACTGAGGTGTAATTGACAGACTAGTACAACATTTTTGTTACTTTCAGGTGTACACCATAATGATTTCATATTTGTATACACTGCAAAAAGATCACCACATCAATTTAGTTAGCATCCATCACCACATATATATTTTTTGGTAATGAGAACTTTCAAGGTATACTCTTAGCTCCTGTTAAATATGTGCTGTAACATTGTTAGCTATAGTCACCATGCTATACATTGCAACCTCATGACTTATTTATTTTATAACTGGAAGTTTTTACCTCCTGACCCTCCCTTCACCTCTTTCTTTATTATGTTCCTGACAGAAGTGATTTCTCAGCCCACTCATGGGGTCCCTCCTTCAATTTACTTACTTGAAAGCAATGAACTCAAAACCTGCCTGACTTGCAAATGATTTGTTAATCATGATGGTAATTCAGTTTCACAATTTCTGGGAAATATGTTTAAAAATGCTTTACCAAGATTGATCAAAAGAGAATTATGCTTTTTTCCTCTTCTACTTAAGAGCATGTGATTTAATCCAATTTAGTTGGAAAGGATTAGGAAAATTAAAAATTGTTAACTTTAATGTACATTTGCCAATACAAGATGTTTGATAAAGTGCTTTTATCTAATTATGCACTTTATATTCATCAGATTTTGGAGCTGCAGAATTAGTTCATTCACTTTATGGAATGTGTCCAACATATAACTCTTTGGCAAAATCACTCATTAAACTAGTCAGCCAAACCAGCTTGCTTTTCTGTCATTTGTCAATTTAAATAAAAATGTCAACATGTGTTCAGTAAAAAGTATTTCACTTTGGAATAATATATCTGAGATGGTTAGACAGAGAAGGCACAGTGCTTTGTTTTGTCACTTAGATGAGAGAGGCTTTGATTTGTTTTATTCTTATGGGACTCTTCCTCCTGAGCTGCATATATTTTGATTGTAGCGGGAAGATGGAAGTTACAAGATCCTGACATGAAAATCATCACTCCCTCTACTGCCTACTGTGTAATATATCTGAATTCAAAACACCCAACTATGGGCCAAAACACCATATTGCTATCCCCTTGTCTAATCCTTCCCAGAAATATGTTTGAATAGGAAAAGCCGTGACTTATGGTGTCTTTATTAAAGGCAACTTTGCTAACATAGGTATTTTAAAATGTTCCTATGTTTCTGCTTCCTGGATTTTTACACCTATGGGTAATGTGCCATAGACAGATTAAAATGGTGAGGGGTGCTTTTCTCCTTTAAATTGGGGAAGGCTTATTGTGGATAAGACTGCAGTGGAAAGGAGAACTGACATCTTAACTCAGTGTTATTCTCAGGTAGGTCAGTTTTAGGAAAGATTGTGCATGGAAGCTGAGGTGCTGAGAATTAAGTCCTTTAAGACTATTTTTTTGCCTGTGTACCTTTCAGGAAGTTCATATCTGTCTATAGAAAAGCCCAAGCAACCATTGCAACTGAATGGACGACTGAACAGGCTGCATGGAGCGACCTGGCTGGCAGGGAGCTGGTGAGGGGTGACCAAACAACTGAGCATCAGACTGCGTGGGGTGACCAGGCCTTCAAGGGGGTGGGCAATGTGGAGCAATCAGGCTGGAAGGCAGAGGGGGTTAGGGGTGATCAGGCTGGCAGGGGGCACAGTTAGGGGCAATTAGGCAGGCAGGCAGGTGAGTGGTTAGGAACCAGTAGTCCAGGATTGTGAGAGGGTCCTGGATTGGAGAGGGTGCAGGCTGGGCTGAGGGGACCCTTCCCATGCATAAATTTCATGCACTGGGCCTCTAGTACACACACACACACACACACACACACACACACGCACACACACGTGCATACACACACACACACACACACACACACACACATATATATAATCACTGAGGGACATGCACATAGTTTTGAATACCTTAGAGAATGCTGCCATCATCCCACTTGCTCAGAATAGGGTGTCATTTCTATTGTAGTCATTTCTTTCCCCTTAGAGCTAACCAGTCATTAAGTCCTGTCAGTACTGCTTCTTAATAACTGGAGTGACTACATAATTCACTATCCAACCCAGTATATTTGGAGAGTGAAAAGGGCCACTATAAGTAACCAAGCTGGACAGCAATTGTAAACAGGACTTGTGGTCACTCACTAACATCTCTAGACTCAGTCTCCATCTCTGACTTTTCGTTTCAGTGCCTGTACATGAGCCTGGCTTTCTGACTGGTCTTTGCTCTTGTTCCCCCTGATGTTTTCCTCACTGCAGTTGTAGTTTTCCTTCAGAAAGGCAATTATTATGATGTCTCCTCTGTGGCTTAAAATTTTTTTAATGGATCCCTAAGGGAAAATTCAAATTCCTTAATGTGGACTCCAAGGTCCTTCAGGATGTGTGCCCCTTGGTTGTTCCTCCCAAACCCATACTCCAGCTACTTCTTATGTGCAATGCCTCAGAGTGATATATGTGCTCCCCCTACCTGGACATCCTTCTTGTTCTCCGCCCTTCTTTTTTAACTGGTTAAATCCTGTTCTTTTCACCACTCAGTTGAAATGTCTGTCTCCTCCCTGAAGTTTGCTCTCAGCCCCCAGAAAGGCCCTAGGCTTTTTCCCATCACATATTACAAATACTACATTGTATTTGCCTGTTAAGTAATATCCCCCACTTGATTGGAACTCTTTGAGAGGGGGGGATTGTGTCTGGTTCATCACTCTGTTACCACCTTCTGTTACCTCCCACTAAAGGACCCATAATATTAGTGAAGGAAAGAGCTCTACCTAGACAGTGTGGGCCAGGCCAGGTGGAGGTGAGAGTGTGACAAGAGCACTCCTTCCCCTCTCCTGTCCATGTCTGTCTGCTCTGTCCTTGGCCTGGTGGTCTTTTAGTTTACTGACTTATTTCTCTTACAAAAGGCCTTTCCAGTTCATCCAAACCAGATTGGAGCTATATTTGAAAAAGAAAAAAGCTTTACTGAGATATTGAAATGTTAGGTTGGAATGGTGTGGGATTGTAAGGAATTATAGAAAGAAATATGATATTCTTTTTTTATATACAGGCAGTCCTCGGGTTACGTCGGACTTGACTTGCATCATTTTGTGGTTACGTCGCCATCTCCCATTTATTTATAAAAAAAAAAAGTTCCGTCATTTCAACGTCTGTACATATGTGCTTTTATGTTTTTTATTATTTATCACAAGTAAAGGTCAGGAATTGTTATCTTTCTTTTAATTTTTTTTTTTTTTACTGTTTCATTTTATTACTGCTGTGTATATGCTCCATGTGAGTGACGTAGGTGGGTTCCGACTTAAGGTGAAACCGAGTTACATCACTCTGTAGGAGCGGATCTCTGACATAACCCGAGGACCTACCGTATATATTTTTTTACTGATTTTAGCAAGAAAGGGAGAGGGAGAGAGAGAAACATTAATGATGAGAAAGAATCATTGATTGACTGCCTACTCCTACTACTAGGGATTGAGCCTGGGACCTGGGCATGTGCAATTGAACCATGACCTCCTGGTTCAAATGCCAACGCTCAACCAGTGACCCACACTGGCGGGGCAGAAATTTGATATTCTGAATATCCTGAGATAGTGTAGTGTGTGGTAGAAGAAAGTATATGAGGATTTAGTTTAGGTAATGTCACCGGGAGCTTTGTGGTTGGATCCCATCACTTAAAAAACAAACAAACAAAAAAAAAACTTGCTAATCATAAACTGTATTTTTATAAAGCAGTACATTTTTTGGGGAACCGCTTTCTGTTTAAAGTGGATCTGAGCTTTTCTGAGCAGTCATATGATGCATCATGAGAATTCAGCAGCTGATGTGCTTAAAAGAACCCTGGGAAGTGCTGAGAGGGAGCGTGTCTAGCTGCCACCCACAAAGCTGCTGGGCGTGTTGCACGCTTTCCTCACTGGGGCACCTGGGAGCAGAGCATGCTTTGGTTCTACAGTTTCATTGTTCTGTGTGTTGATTTGACATGGATTCAAAACGCTTTTGAAAGACCTAGATTTGTTTAGAGTCTGCAGCAGGATTCATCTTGAACTTAATTCGCTTATGTGTTGTTTTTCTTTCCTTTTTCCTCTCAGATTACTGGTAACAGTAGGCATGAAGGTGTCTTCCGTGGGTCCTGTATAATAAAATAGTTTACCTTTCATAAATTTTCTAGGTTTAGGGAGGTGAGGGACTGACTTCTATCTAGAGTGTTCTTTCTTTGTTAACAGCACCCAGTGCCTTTTTTTTTCACCAAAAATAGATTAACAGGATGAACAGTTGAAAATGATAATGGGGCAAATACTTTAAAACAAAACTATCAGGAATGGTAGAAACCTCACTATGTATACATACCCACATATATTTGTATATGCAACAGGTATGCTAGGTGTAGTTCTTGTCAATAATTTCTGTGGCCTACACCTTAGCTGTTAAGTGTATGACAGGAATATTGCTGGTTCCCTTAACTATGAACATTTTATGAGACTCTCCTCCCTGGTTAAATCAGAATGATATATGAAGAATGGCATTTCAGACAATTGATGGAATGGCTAAGAAAGCAGTGTTTTTTAGGGTTAATGATTCTGGACATTTTCTTGATTATCATAGGAAACTAGTCTTTTTTATTTTAATCTAGAGGTTTGATACAAACATCTGAGTTGAACCTTTATTTAACATTGTTCTGAATCTTAGTAGGATTTTCTCCATGAATATAAAAAGAGTTTGATTGGGTTGTGAATTTTATAAAACTTAAAATATGTTGCAAGCACTAAAAGCTAAGGTGACTAGTTTGTCTTTTATATGACCTGTTCCAGCAAGAGAGGGGCTCAGGGAATTGTTCAAAGTTGGGCAGGTGCTTTTAGGGGTAGTGTGGAGGGGTGGAAAGTGGGAGTTGTTCACTTTACCTTTTGGACTGTGAACATTTAGTTAACAAAAGTAGGCCCTTTGAAAGCTGATGGTATATGGAAGCTTAATTTTTCTTGCTACATAACATATTCATCAGTTTTTTAGGTTGAAGGAAATTTTATCAAGGATGTTTACTGGGGACATTTCTTGTTTAAAACTCTGTAGTGTGGTCAAGAGACAAGGTCCATGTCTCAAGGAGTTTATATTCCAGGGGAAAGACAGACTATAAATATATGTTCTGGTATCAGATAGTGATTGGTGCTTTGAAAATTATATAAGATGAAGGGCCAGACTAGAAGGTTCTTTCCATTGAGTGTGAGAAAAGTCTCACTGATATTTAAAAAAGGAAAAAACTTTACTGAAATGTTAGAAAGTTAGTTTGGAAATGTGTAGGCTTATAAGGAATTATAGAAATAGGAAATTCTTACTGCGCTGCCTGTGACTGGATGCTGTTTAGAATATCATTCTTTACTAAGAGGTAGTGTAGCATGCCATAGAAGAAACCCTGGCATGTGCCCTGACTGGGAATCGAACTATCACCTCCTGGTTCATAGGTTAGTGCTCAACCACTGAGCCACACCAACTAGGCCATAAGATTTTATTTGAGCCAAATTGATGATAGTTGCTGGGAAGCTAGAGCTCAGATGCTCCCAAGAATGATAGTTTTGCAGTTTCTTTTATGCATTTGAAATTAAGGAGGGAATTTAAGGAAGATTACATGAAGGAGGAAGAAAGCAAGTTATAGAAAAAGTCAAGATTATGTGCTCCCTTGAGGGTGATTCCATCTACAGGCATCTGAAAAAGAGGATTACATTGGCATTTCAAAGATGCCTTAATGTAGATGACCTAAAACAGTGGATAGGGCTTGGTTAAACAATAATAAACGTTTTGCTAAAAAAGTTGTATGTCTGGGGCATAACTACCATGATGACCTGCAAAGTTAGGAATTTATGATCAGATCACCCTGTGAGTTTTCTTTCTGTAGAACTCCCTTTTTATTCATAATACCTTAGATTCCTTGTAGGGCTATTAGGAACAATGGCCTTAAAGATCCTTAGAAAACCTTTTGTTCATTCGAAAGGGTCTGAGACATCATAGTAGATTTTGTGGTTTGTTTGTTTTTTGAGGACTTAATAAAGAGTTTTACATTTACAGTCATGTTTTCCTGTGCCTCCTTTATTCAGTAGTCACTTCTTAATTGTAGCACCATTTGTCTTCTGATAAGTCTATAGAAAAGCCCAGATGAGAAACTTCTATTTCAAGCCCAGTAAGTCCTGGCATTTGTATTTAGCAGTTCTCCTTGTCCTCCTCCTCCTCTCCCTCCAACTCTTCCTCCTCCTTTTCTTTTTTAAAGCTTATCTTTCTCCTCTTCCATTTCATTATCGACAGCAAAGAAGCCAATCTGCACTTTCAACAGTCTGCTGCAATCTTATCTGGATCATTCACTTCATTAGATAGATACCTTACAGCTAAATATCTGCCTTCCCATACTAAGGTCCTCTTTCTTCTTCCTTGTAACAAGTTTCTCTTTGCTTTCCTTTAGGCCCTCCCCACCGCCTCCTTGAGGGCCCTTCGGCTTCCGGCTTCCACAAACATTCTTTTCAGAGGTCCTTTCTGCTGTCTCCTTCCTAAAATACATAGTGGAGAATGAAGGGAATGTGGCCATATTATGTAGGCTTTGTAGACCATGATAGGGACTTTGGATTTTACTTTTAGTAAGGAGGGAAGCCACTGGAGGATGTTGAACAGAAGAGTAAACTGATTTGACCTGCATTTTAAAGAATCCCTCCAACTACTAAGGTAGAAGCAGGGATACCATTAAAGGAGTTGTTTAAGAAATCCAGGTGAGTGATGCTCCTAGACCTAGACTTTTATAGCCTGGGCCACTGCCTTTCACAGTTTTCGAGAGAAAGCCATCACTTCAGTTTTGTTACTTTTTGTGCGGTTAACACCCCGAGTTCTGCTTGTCAGTGGATGGCCTAACAGTGGCTCAAAGTAGTCTGTTCTTGGTCCCTAGCCTGGTGGGGGCCAAAAGTGTAGGCCCAAACTGCCAGACATGCTTCCTGAAAAATAAATAAACTATGATTCACTTTAAAAAAAAAAGGGGGTGGGTGGGCAATCCAGGTGAATGGTGATGGCTTCTTGGACCTGGACATGGTGCAAATTCTGTTTCTATTTCTAGCATAGAGCCAGCAGGACTTGCAGGTGGATGGAAGAGATAGATAGATGATAAAGGGGTTTTGACTGGCGCCAATGAAAGAGTGTTATCCATTTACTGAGAATGGGGAAGACTGCCGGAGAACAGGTTTTTCTAGGAGGGAGTAGAATCATCATTTCCCTTTTGAATGTACAAAGATGGAGTTCTAATAGGCATTTACGTGGAGCTGTCATGTAGGCAGTTGGATTCAGGGGACATTTCTGGTCTGGCTGTGCATTTTGGGAGTTGTATAAGTGGCATTTCAAGCCTTGATGTAAGGTGTGAGCTTAGAGTAATCTGGCCTTTCCTGGTTAGGGAGATAATGAGCAGCCAGCAAAGTAGATTGTGAAGGTGTGGCCAGTGAGGTGTAAGTAGAAGCCAGATGTTCTAGAAACTGGTGACAAATTCATTTCAAGAAAGTGGGTGAAGACTCTGCATCTGTCATTAGATTTAGCCACCAGGGGAGTCATGGCAAGATACTGGAGAGGGTTCTGAAGTGTTTAAGAGAGAGAAGAGGAGACAAAGTATAAAACAATTGTTTTATGTACCCCAGGTATAGAAGTGAAATAAGCAGATATAAGGATTAAAAGATGTTTTTATTTATTTTTTTAAATATGGGAGAAATAAAGTCTTATATTCTCCTAGGAATGATTCTACAGAAAGAAAAACTTTGGTGCTCAAAGGAGAGTGGGGATTTGCTGTAGCCGTTTCTGAATAGATACGTGATGGGCTTAAGTGGAGCATGGACAGTTTGTCCATAGAAATAGAGAAGACAGGACCTCAGCCCAGATACAGAGCGGTTGGTAGATTTGGTGAGAAAGCATGCATGTTCTCTTCTGATGGCTTCAGTTTTCTCAGAGACATTATCAGGATCATCAGCTAAGGGTGGGAAAACAGGAAGGACTCACCCAGACAAGTGCAAAAATAAAGTATGGTGGGGTTCTGAGTGTCCTCGGGTTATTGATAACAAATTTAAATGGAGCTTATGTATGGCTATGCAATTGGAGTCTCCAGCTCCTGTCAGCCTCTGGGGTGTTGGCCTGAGAAGGCAGAGTTTGTATGGTTTTTTTCCCTGTGGTTGTAGGAGGAAGATTGTGCAAGGTAGTCTGCCAGTGAATGACTATAATGAATAGACAGGAAGTGAGGGCTTGCATGGAGATGGGGAACCTGTGTGAAATAAGATGCAGGGAAGGAGGAACTGTGAAAAGAGTGTAGGATCCTGGAATTTCATGTCCTATTGGAATCAGAATATGAGAAAGCAGTGAGCTGAGAAAAGAGCAGCTGGTAGTTGTATGTAAGAAACTTGAAATTGAGGTTATGCATTCCTATTCAGACAGTACTCTAGAGGGTGGCTTGGCCTGAGATTAACATGCATGGGGGTCCTCATTTTTGGATCTGCTGTTCTGTACTTTTCTGCAAGTTCTTTCAATCCCTTGATTTTCCGTTTCATCCCTTGTAAAATGGTAATTATGGTAGTTGTCACTTCATTAGAAATATAAATTTTTTTAAATTTAACAAATCTTTATTGTTCAGATTATTACAGTTGTTCCTCTTTCCTCCCCCATAGCTCCCCTCACCCAGTTCCCATCCCACACCCTGCCCTTACTCCCCCACCCCCCACCCACTATCCTCATCCATAGGTGTATGATTTTTATCCAGTCTTTTCCCCCACCCCCACACCCTTTTCCCCCTGAGAATTGTCAATCTACTCCCTTTCTATACCCCTGATTCTATTATATTCACCAATTTATTCTGTTAATCAGATTTTTTTATTCACTTGATTTTTAGATTCACTTGTTGATAGATATATATTTGTTGTTCATAATTTTTATCTTTACCTTTTTCTTCTTCTTCCTCTTCTTAAAGAATACCTTTCAACTTTTCATATAATCCTGGTTTGGTGGTGATGAACTCCTTTAGCTTTTTCTTATCTGTGAAGCTCTTTATCTGACCTTCAATTCTGAATGAGAGCTTTGCTGGGTACAATAATTTTGGTTGTAGGTTCTTGCTATTCATCGCTTTGAATATTTCTTGCCACTCCCATCTGGCCTGCATAGTTTCTGTTGAGAAACCAGCTGATAGTCGTATGGGTGCTCCCTTGTAGGTAACTATTTTTCTCTTGCTGCTTTTAAATATTCTCTCTTTGTCCTTTGCCCTTGGCATTTTAATTATGATGTGTCTTGGTGTGATCCTCTTTGGATTCCTTTTGTTTGGTGTTTTCTGTGCTGCCTGGACTTATAAGTCTATTTCTTTCACCAGGTGGGGGTAGTTTTCTGTCATTATTTCTTCAAATAGGTTTTCAGTATCTTGTTCTCTTTCTTCTTCTGGCACTCCCATAATTCTGATGTTGGTACACTTGAAGTTGTCCCAGAGGCTCCTTACACTATCTTCATATTTTTGGATTCTTTTTTCTTTTTGCTTTTCCGGTTGGGTGTTTTTTATTTCTTTGTATTTTAAATCTTTGACTTGATCCTTGCGCTCCTCTTGTCTGCTGTTGGATCTCTGTATAATATTTTTTTTTCATTTCAGTCAGTGTATGCTAAATTTCTAGCTGATCCTTTTTCATATCCTCGAGGTCTCGCTAAATTTATCGGCCTTTTCTAGAAAATTCTTGACAAACCTTATAACCATGGTTTTAAACTCTATATCCATCATTTGCTTTCCTCCATTTCTTTTATTTGTGATCTGTTTCTTTGTCTCTGCATTTTGGCTGCTTCCCTGAGTTGATAGAGTGGCTTTGTGTGCTAGGTGTCCTATAGGGCCCAATGGCTCAGCCTCCCCAGTTACCTGAGGTGGACACTCTTGGTGCACCCCTTTGTGGGCTGTGTGCACAGTCTTGTTGTAGTTAAGCCTTGATTGTTGTTGGTATCACTGGGAGGAATTGACCTTCAGGCCAAATGGCTGTGAGGATCAGCTGTGTCTACTCTGGGAGAACTTCTGTGGTGGAGACACCCTTATGAGACAAGATTTGAAAAACCTCTTTGCTCAGCTTGGATGGGGCAGAGTCTTAGGTCGGAGCAGACAGCATTGGTTTTCTATCAGCCCCTGTGTCTCAGTATTGTTGTTCTTTTTGTTTTTATTGTTTTAATATATTTTATTAAATTTTTGCCGATAGGAAGGGAGAGGGATAGAGAGTTAAAAACAATGAGAGAGAAACATTGATCAGCTGCCTTTTGCACGCCCCCTACTGGGGATGTGCCCACAACCAGGGTACGTGCCCTTGACCGGAATCAAACCTGGGACCTTTCAGTCTGCCGGCCAACACTCTATCCACTGAGCCAAACCGGTTTCAGCTTAATGTTTTGTGGTAATCACTGCAAGCACCTCTGTGAGAAAGCCACCCTCGAGTTCCACCTGCTGCCAGACAATCCAGTTTTTCCCTGAATGAGTCTGGGTCCTCAGAGTCTCACCTGGAACTGGAGTTCAGTGCAGTTGGGAACTTTTGTTTCCCTCCCGCTTGAGAAAGCCAGCTGCACACTCATTTGCAGTCCTCTCCACGAGCTCATCTCAGTACCTCTGCCTCCCACAGTTCCTCTGAGTCTCAGTGTGCTTTTCTCTTTCCTTCTAGTTGTAAAATTTCCACTCAGCCAGCCTTCCTGTGGTTCTGGATGCTGTCTGTTTTTTCTTTTAGTTGTAGTTTTGAAATTGTTATGCGAGGCAGCAATTTAGGTGTTTACCTATGCCACCATCATGGTTTCTCCACTTCATTAGACTTTTTAAGAGAGTTAAAGGAATAAAGAAAATAAGCATTTAATAACTATTAGCTATTGTTATTATTATCCTTATAAGTCTTAGAGTGGTGCCAGGGTCCATGGGTGAGAACTGGAGTCAGTGTCACTTCATGAGGAGCCGATGTTCCTACAGGGATTCAATGGAATCCAGTTTTGCTGAAATGGAGGCCTAATTACAATCCCCACCCCCTTCACTGTCAATGGTGCAATGACAGGTCCTTGTTTTCATACCTTCTGTGAGGGCTCTGTGGTAGTGGCTTTAGCTGAGATCCCAAAGCTTCTGTGATTCGTACCAAGGAGCAAATTAAAACTGCATCCTGTTAATGATACTTAGAGTGCCTGAGATCTGTCTAAAGGGGCACTGGGAAAAGCACAAATAGCTGTCACCACAATCCTGGGTTTCTTGGAACATATATGCAAATTCTGTTGAGTCCTAGAACTCTCTAGGAGTGAATAGTAATATCTTTGTGGTTCCATTGTTCCTTATAGATGGTCATCCCTCTTTATACTCCCTTAGATCAAGGGGTTGTTTTGTTATAGTGATAAAAGCTGGGTATGTTTTTAAATATCATTGTAGTGTTCTTAAATTCTCCAAAGGAAAATTAGCATTATAACCTATGTGAAATAAGATGCAGCAAAAGCCTGTCTGGCGTGGCTCAGTGGTTGAGCCAATGTTGACCTATAAACCAGGAGGTCACGGTTCAATTCCCGGTCAGGGCACATGCCCAGGTTGTGGACTTGATTCCAGTGGGGGGCATGCAGGAGACATCCAATCCATGATTCTCTCTCATCATTAATGTTTCTCTCTCTCTTCCTTTCTGAAATCGATTTCTTTTATATATATATAAAAGATGCAGCAAAGCTTTTATTATTCCACTAGAGGTCTGTTGCATGAAATTCATGTGTGGGGGGGTGTGGGGGTGGTCCCTCAGCCCAGCCTGCACCCACTCCAGAAGCAGAGAGTCACCCTCTCCAATCTGGATATAATTCAAGCCTGGTTCTGGATGCAGCTGGAGGTCAGTTCTCCTCTGAGCATGGTTTTGGTCTGTTGTCTCTAAAAAGCAACTCCGTATCCTGTTAAAAAGAATAGAACCATTTTCTAGTTCTGTGGGTACAACAGCTTCATACCAAAGTGCAGTTCAGAGAAGCTATTTTGTAGCCTAGTACAAAGTAAATTGTGCTCAGCTCTCTGCTTCTTCCTTTCCCACTGCCCAGGAGAGACAGGACTGAATGGACCTTTCTCATTCTGGAAGTCCTCTATGAACACTGATTTCTTAGCTGAGTATTTGTTAGCCGTTGGCAGCACTGATTTCAGGATAGCACTTAACTATTAAGGACCTACAATATTGCATTCTGTGTTGTTAGTTAGAAACTAACCCATTTGCTTTAAGAGCAGTTGAGCTGGTAGACATAATTTATATAAAAATCGAAGGCTCTGTTTTTCTCCATTTTGTACTTTGGGAAAGTTTTTATTTATTTATAAACACACTCTTTAAAGATTTCCTCTTCAGTGATACCTTCCTACACTCACCCTGCAGAGGTAATTATCTTTGTACATAATTTTATCTCCCAAGCACTCATCTTATACATGTTATTATCTCACTACAGCATTGGGCTGTAATTCTGTGTCCCTGTCTCCTGCTAGGTTTGGGTGCCTCAAGGTTAGGCCTAGGTCTTAGTCATTTTTGTTTTCCCACACCACCCAGGACAAAGTCTAACATAACATACAGAGAGCACAATAGTGGGTATTCCAGAAATGTTAATTGAATGAATGAATGATACAAAGTTTCAGAGCTGACAACCATTCTGGATGTAGGTGGATATTCTCGATGTAGTTGTTAAAACTGGGATACTATGTTCATTGGAAAATTCTTGTGTGCCTTTTTTTCTCATTGGTTATGGAATGCCCGATGTATTTCGTGGTGACCAGATGTGCTACGTTTGATTGCTTGTTGATAATGAGCAGTGACAAATGTGGTCAGAGTATGGCTGCTTTGGTTTCAAGGTCATTTCTTTCTCTTTATTGAGCGTAAGTGGGTTTTACATGTTAAGATGTTAGCTTATGAAACCTGGTGGCTTATGTTTATTAGTTAAGTTCTGGAGCATTTATCATTGTCTGACCTCTGTAACCCTGGGTTTTTATTGGGATCAAATGAGATTTGTGCAGGATGAGCGCTGGGTTGATGCTCAGCATATCTAATGTGCAGTGAGCTGATCAAACATCTTTTATTGAGTTTTGACCTTTTTTTTTGCTTCAAAATTGTAATTTCTAACTCATCTCAGAACCTTTATTATACGTTTCATCTCACAAATCAGTTTGCTCCCAAGGAAAAGAATTTATTTTTAAAGTGTATAGCTTACCAGTAATATGAACATTTTTAGTCTTTACTGTTACAATTAGTTAAGTTTTCTTTCTGTTTTATTTACCTGGCTTTTTAATGACTGAAAAACATTGTGAAGGCAAAAAAAAAAATTGGTTTTAGGAATCTGTAAAATTTGTTTTCTTGGGATGATGGTGTTAGAAGGGAAGATGAGAAGCTTTTGTCCAATTTCTGTTCTTACCAGTTTCAAGGTGAGATCAGATGGAGTAGTCGTACCTGAGGTCCCTTTCCTTCCCTCTTTCTAGCCCCAAACGCTCACTGAGTCCTCAGGTGTACTAGTAAGTGTGGGGAAAGGCTTAACTTTATGCTTCTTTGACACTAGGGTGGAAATGGAGAGCCTCTAATGGCTTAACTCCAAATCCTCTCCCTGAAGTGCTCTTATAGATAGGGTCCCTTCACCAAATAACCCTCCGGGACCCCAGCCAGCTGACATCTTGATTTTGGTCTTGTGAGAAACCACCTTATCTCAGAACTTGGAGATCATAAATGGGTATTGCTCTAAGCCTCTTGAGTTTCTGATACTTTCCTACAGCAGCAATAGCAGTCTAATGCAAGTGTTTATTTCATTATTTTTTTCAACAACAGAAATTTATTCCTCATGGTATTGAAGGCAAGTGTTTAAAAGTGGTTAGTTGTGTGTGTTTTCATTGGTTTTATCTCCTTTGAAGAATCCAGGATAGTCAAACCTTTTTATTTAACATCACTGGCAAGAAACAGTCCACCCGCCTATTGTTTTCATTCCATGAGAAGTATTCATAGCTTTATGTACTTAGAAGAACAGGTCGGCTCTATGTCTAACACACAGCTTAACATTTGGGTTGATTTTCTCTACTTGTATGATCAGTGTTTCCATATGAATGATTATTTTAACATTAGAGCCACATCTTTGGTCACTGTGGGCTCCAAAAGCAGTTCATTAATTATAGCCTCTACTTCAAATTATCTTTTTAAATTTTATTTTAAAAGTGAGTGATTTTAGACTTTCAACAATTGAGAAATGATAAGAAGCAGAATATTAAACATTGCATTATAAGTTGCTGTATAGATACGTTGCTTTCAAAAAGGTTGAAAAATTTAAATGGCTCCTTGAGTGCAAATAGTGAAGATTAGTCCTATAGTGAAGATTATATATATATATATATATATATATGAGTACAGTTTAGTCCTATAATAAATATTATAATAAAATTATTATACATATTTACTAGTAGTATGAGTAATAATTATTATATTAAATGAAATTAGGAATAAAAGGTAAGGGATTGCACAAAAAGTTATAATTCATGTTTATAATTACTGTTATATAGCTGAGCAAGCAGAGGGGCAGGGAAGGGGGACCTGGGCAGGAGGTCCTTTTGGATCCCTTTTGACCCTTGATTCCTGACCCAGGTGTGTCAGGGGAGTGGAAATGTTTTCAACAGGTCAACACGAGTGCTGTGAATGCAGTGGCTCAGGGTGGACCAGCTTCTATCTCCCTGCTGTGAGAATTGACCCTTATTCATTCAGAAACGTAAGAAAATGGAAATTGGTTAGCTAGGCCCTCGTGATTCCAGTATTTGGCAAGGATAGCAGAGGAGAGTCCCCCCAGTGTGTATTTCTAGGGGAACCCAGATGTCCCCTCCTCTGTGCATCTGTTTGCTCTTCCTACATGTAGAGAGATGGCGCTGAAGGCATGTTCCTTTTTCTCCCAGTGATTTTATTTCACAAGGGTGAAGCCTGGGCCAAAAATTCTCCCATCACTGTCTAACATTCTGTTCATTAAAGATTAATTTCAATTAATAAGCAAGTACCATAGGCTGGTTAAAGGCAATTATTAAGAATGATTTCACACCATCATCATCAGCAGCAGCAGCATCACTAGCATGTGTTGCAAACTTAGTATGAAACAGGGACTGTTCTGAAGACTGTCCATAAATTAACTTACTTACTCTTCACAGCATGCCTATGAGGAAGGTTCAGAGACAGTCCAGTACCTTGTTCCTAATGCCATGGTGATGATGAAGGGAAAGCCAGGGCAGAATACACCTGGGTCAGCCCTGGGACACAGACCTTCAACCCCTGCACTGAGCCACCTCTCCTGGACACCTCAGCAGGATTTGATTTTATTTGCTAGCTTTCTTCCTTCCATCTAGCAGCAACTACCTGTAAGAGATGGGACTGGAAGTGAAGAGGGTGAGACATACCTAACTGGGGCAGAGGGTTGGGGGGGGACTATGATGGTGATTTTAGAATGAGACTTGGGTGGCATTCTCCATGGCCATTGTTTTGCCACCTAAAGCAGTAAGATGCATTCACCAGCATCTTGATATTGCACCCAGCGCTAGAATGCAACTAAGAACCCAGGAGGTACTGTTTGTCCTCTGCTGCTCTCTGAACGTTGACATAGTTTTCTTTTAATGTTGTAGCCACAGAAAGCTTCTATGTATGTTTGTGTGTATGTATGATAAGTTAAATGCTATCCTTATTACTTAAATGTCATTTAAAATAAAACTTTTCAAATGTTTTTGAAGTAAAGGCTAATAAAAAGCAACTAATTCTTATAATTACCCTTTTATTTCTCACACAGTATTGGCTGGATCCTGCAAAAACCCTTGCTGAACACAAAGAACTGATCAACAGTAGGTATTATTTATTTTTATTAGTAAGTATTTAATTTTAACCTTGTTAAGGGATGCCTTGAGAATGATACCATGCCTATGGTTAGTTGGGTACAGAAATAGGCTCCAGTACTGTGGGGATGAGTATGAGTTCTTGGTGCCAGAATATGGGAATGGATGTGTGTTTATTACTGGGTCTCTGCAAACTCTGATGAAGTTCCAGTTGATAAAGACTGATGGATAAAATTCAATTAGTATTGAATTTTGCTTGGTGTATTCCTGCTGATGACTTAAGTTAATTTTCTAGTTGCTTGTCTTTAAATTTTCACTTTAAAATAGAAAAGGCAGAGAGGCTCTGATTGGGAAAAAAGTGGATATCTGACCTTTTAAAGCACTTGTGTTTCTTGAGTTAGAGTATTTTCTGTCATACCATTCACTTTGCTGAGTCAGTAATTAAGAAGTGCCCTTACCCTAGCTGATTTGGTTCAGTGGATAGAGTGTCCTCCTGTGGACTGAAGGATCCCAGATTCGATTCCCGTCAAGGGTACATACCCAGGTTGCAGGCTTGATCCCCAGTAGGGGGTATGCAGGAGGCCGATCAATGATTCTCACTCATCATTGATGTTTCACTCTCTCGCTCTCCCTCTCCCTTCCTCTCTGAAATCAATAAAAATATATTTAAAAAAGAATAAAATGTTGATATTACCATTGCAGAAAGATTATTTAACTGGAGAATATACAATCTTTATTTTTTATATCATGAGATAGTTTGATAATTAATGAAGGACAGTGGCTCTCACATCTTCAGTAGATGTGATAGCTATCAGTCAGAAGGAATAGCTACAAAAATGACAATACTTGCTAGTCATCAGGATTCTCACGGGTAAGTCTTGATTTATTAAACTCTGTGTTAATGGGGGGCTTTAAAAAAATACATATATATATATTTTTATTGACTTCAGAGAGAGGAAGGAAGAGAGGAAGAGAAACATCAATGATGCGAGAGAATCATTGACTAGCTGCCTCCTGCACGCACCCCACTGGGGATCAAGCCTGCAATGCAGGCATGTGCCCTGACCCAGAATTGAACTGTGACCTCCTGGTTCATAGGTCGACACTAAGCCACACCAGCCAGGCTGGGGAACCTTTTTCCCCCCAACTACCTTCCCCTGCCTCCCCTACTCTCCGGCACTTGCCCTCGTGGGGGACTTTTTATTACCATTAAAGGTCTTGAAATTAGTCTTCAAAAGGTAGATTAGAAGATTCCCAGTCTTTGGCTTCTGTATTTTTTGCTAAAGTGAAATAATATTAACTTACTTTGCATAAGGATTTCTGAAAGGTAGATTGTGGAAAGACATGGATTCAAGATCATAATAACTTGGCAATTTGCTTCATTAGCACCTATTTCTTATAGTCAGCCTCAGACATAGCCTTGTTCCAAAAATGTCCATTTCCATGGCCTTTCATTGATCTGTAAAACAGGGATGTTTATGAAAGATTTTGCTCATTCTGTAGTTATTTTAATTTCTTCCCTGAGAGGCTATATGGAATAGTGCCAGAAAACACTGAGCAAATTTGATTCTTAGTTTGTGATCTCTATGGTCTTAGGCAAGTTGCTTACCGCCTTGGAGCTTCAATTGCCTTGTGTACATTACCAGGTGGCAGTGGAGAATCAAATGTTTAGGAAACATTTCTGTACTTTACCCAATGCAATCAAATGGTAATGATGCCTTATATTTAGAACACACACCATTTTATGTGTAAATGTGCTGTAAGTCCTTTAATAAAATTAGCACAAACCAAATGTTTCCAATTGGGTAGTTTTCAAACTTCTCCATAATCACTCATCACCAAACACGTTTGAAATGTCTGGTTGGTCAGGAGGGTGTAATCTGTCATGTTCCAGAGGATAAAAGCAGCCTGGGACTCGGGATGAAGCCTTCTTCCTTTGTGCACAGTCTCAGCTGCATCTGTGCTCTTCCTGCCCTCATACACCAACCCCAGGGGCCTGCAGGCACAGGCTGACCCATCTGCTCAGTAACACAGGGCTTGCTTGACAAAGATGGATCAGCAGAGGGTGGACTTCCTGGCTCTTCTAAATAATGGTCTGTGCCTCCCCGACATCTATATTCAGGGAGATGGGTGTGCTTGTCAGAAGTGCAGTGGTTAACTAAATGTAGAAATCAAACATGTGGATCAACTTTAATAGTAAAAAAAAAAATGACAAACAAGTTTATTTTAGAATTTAGTTTTTAAAGAAGCTCTAACATAAGGAGTGCCTAGTTGGAATGAGGGAAAGGAACAGGGCTGTAGTCTCGGTTGTCTTCTGTGTACCAGGAACAGGGCAATGGGATTCTACAAGCATAGTATGTGTGGGTCATAATAAATAATGATGTAGTTTGTATATTATACGTGCATTATGGGTTTAGGGTTTGTTGCCTTTGTTCCATTTAATTTTCTTTCCCCAACTTCTAAAATTTTTGACTCAATTTACTTATAAGACTTATAGTTCTGAATCTAAGACACAATGAAAATAGGAAATCTAGGGTTACTTTCTGTCTACTGCACACTATCAAAGACTGAGGGTCACAGGAGTAGGTAGAAGTATTTTTATTGACATCCATACTTTATACCTTTTTTATTTGTGTGGGAGAGTTTTTGTGGAAGAAGAAATTAGAAACTATGATCTCCAATCAGTGCATCAGGTAGCAAATCTGTTTTAAATCATTTTTAATATAAGATCTATTTAACACACTGCTCTGAAGTATGCAGCTTGCAGAGAGTGCGGGTTAGATTCATACTCTTTGAAATAGAGATATTTCTAGGAAAAGCGTAATATAATGTGGTTGGCACCCAAAGGACTTGTGCCCTCTTTCACAATATGAGTGTTTAACTATTTTTTTTTTTTTGCCCATGTAGGTACATTTTCAGGTTTTGTTTCATATATATTTGTTATTTGTGCATATAGTTCTTGTGTCTGGTACATGACTGAGATGAGAAATGCCTTTTTAATATGTCAGAACACATTCTTAGATTCAGAAAAGTTTAAGAATGAGATATATATTGACCCTAATCCACATAGTTTCACTGATAATTTTATTTTCTAAAAAGGCAAGACATATACATGGTAAAATATTTCTAACATATCAATTTTGCCAAGAGTAGAATAAATGTTCTCATTGGGAAAATGGTTAATAAGTAAGGGGATGGATGTGTTGGTTCACTTGATGGAGGAAACCCTTTCACAATGTATACGGATATCAAATCATCCCCTTGCACTCTTTTTTTTTAATTTAATAAATCTTTATTGTTCAGATTATTACAATTGTTCCTCTTTCCCCCCCATAGCTTCCCTCTACCCAGTTCCCACCCCACCCTCTGCCCTTACTCCCCTACACTGTCCTCATTTATAGGTGTACGGTTTTTGTCCAGTCTCTTCCCGCAACCCCCATACTCCTTCCCCACAAGAATTGTCAGTCCACTCCCTTTCTATGCACCTGATTCTATTATATTCATCAGTTTATTCTGTTCATCAGATTTTTTATTCACTTGATTTTTAGATTCACTTGTTGATAGATATATATTTGTTGTTCATAATTTTTATCTTTACCTTTTTCTTCTTCCTCTTCTTAAAGAATACCTTTCAACATTTCATATAATAATTGTTTGGTGTCGATGAGCTCCTTTAGCTTTTTCTTATCTGTGACACTCTATCTGCCTTTCAATTTTGAATAATAGCTTTGCTGGGTAGAGTAATCTTGGTTGTAGGTTCTTGCTATTCATCACTTTGAATATTTCTTGCCACTCCCGTCTGGCCTGCATAGTTTCTGTTGAGAAATCAGCTGATAGTCGTATGGATACTCCCTTGTAGGTAACTAACTGTTTTTCTCTTGCTGCTTTTAATATTCTCTCTTTGTCTTTTGCTCTTGGCATTTTAATTATGATGTGTCTTGGTGTGATCCTCTTTGGATTCCTTTTGTTTGGGGTTCTGTGTGCTTCCTGGACTTATAAGTCTATTTCTTTCACCAGGTGTGGGAAGTTTTCAGTCATTATTTCTTGAAATAGGTTTTCAGTATCTTGCTCTCTCTCTTCTTCTGGCACTCCCATAATTCTGATGTTGGTACACTTGAAGTTGTCACAGAGGCTCCTTACACTATCTTCATATTTTTGGATTCTTTTTTCTTTTTGCTTTTCCGGTTGGGTGTTTTTTATTTCTTTGTATTTCAAATCTTTGATTTGATCCTTGCGATCCTCAAGTCTGCTGTTAGATCTCTCTATACTATTTTTTATTTCAGTCAGTGTATGCTTAATTTCTAGCTGGTCCTTTTTCATATCCTGGAAGGTCTCACTAAATTTATTGGTCCTTTCTAGAAAATTCTTGAAAAACCTTATAATTGTGGTTTTAAACTCTATATCCAGTCATTTGCTTTCCTCCATTTCTTTTATTTGTGATCTGTTTCTTTGTCTCTGCATTTTGGCTGCTTCCCTGAGTTGATAGAATGGCTTTGTGTGTTAGGTGTCCTATATGGCTCAGTGGCTCAGCTTCCCCAGTTACCTGAGGTGGACACTCTTGGTGCACCCCTTTGTGGGCTGTGTGCACAGTCTTGTTGTAGTTAAGCCTTGATTGTTGTTGGTATCACTGGGAGGAATTGACCTCCAGACCAAATGGCTGTGAGGATCAGCTATGTCTACTCCGGGAGAACTTCTGTGGTGGAGATACCCTATTGAGATAAGACATGCAAAGGCCTCTGTGCTCAGCTTGGATGGGACAGAGTCTCAAGGTGGAACAGACAGCATTGTTTTCCCATTAGCCCTGCCCCAATAGGCTCCTGTGTCTCAGTGTCCTGTGATAATCGCTGCAAGCACCTCTGTGAAAAAGCTGCCCTCAAGTTCTGTCCACTGCCAGACAGTCCTGTTTTTCCCCGAATGAGTCTGGGTCCCCAGTGTCTCACCCAGAACTGGAGTTCAGTGCAGTTGGGAGCTTTTGTCTCCCTCCCACTTGAGAAAGCCAGCCACATACTCAGTTGCCTGCCCCTGTTTGCACGTGCACCTTGGTACCTCTGCCTCCAGCAGCTCCTCTGAGTCTCTGTGTGCTTTTCTCTTTTCTTTTAGTTGTAGAATTTTCAGTCAGCCTTTCTCTGGTTCTGGATGATGTCTGTTTTGTCTTTTAGTTGTAGTTTTGAAATTGTTGTGCAAGGCAGCAGTTTAGGTGTTTACCTATGCTGCATCTTGGTTTCTCTCCCCTTGCACTCTTTATATACAGTGGTACCTCGAGATACGAGTTTAATTTGTTCTGTAACTTTGGGCGTGGGAAACTATGAGACGCTCGAGTCGCGGTAAACTGGTGGGTCGTGTGCAGCCGGCCGATCCGCGAGATTACTCCTATCTCAAATGTTGCTCGTATTTCAAAGCAAAAATAGCTCACTCGACGGCTCATATCTCAAAAATCTCGTATGTTAGGGCACTCGTATCTCGAGGTACCACTGTATCTTACAATTTAAGCTGTGGGAAAAGCTTGCCACTTCTAGTAATTTTTTATGTGTTTTAGAGGAAAATAGTTTAATAGATAACTCTTTTCCACAAAAGAGGTCATAATTCTGCAGTCAGAAATGTAGATTGGTGACTTTTCCCCATCCTCCCTCTGCACATTTAAACGGTTGCATTTAACTTGTTTCCAGCTTTCTGTAGGTATGTTGTTGTTGTTGTTGTTTTATATATTTTTTGCAATATTGATAGGTGGATTGTTTTTAAAACCATTTACATTCTAATCTTTCTGCATGTATGTTGTAGATAATGTGGAAAATAATAAATTAATAAAAATTGTGCATAACCCCACTAACCAGAGATAAGAACTAGCAACATTCTGATGTATCTGGTCCTCCCTTTTTTCTGTGTTTATGAACACTCCAAAGGCCCGGTGCACAAATTCATGCATGGATGGGGTCCAGCTGGCTCACCTGATCGGGCCAGGTCGGCTGGGGGCAGAAGCCGCTAGTTGTTGGCCAGCAGGCCCCGCACCCTGGTCAAACTGGTTGAACTCCCGGTTGAACTCCCAGTCGAGGGGAAAAGTTGCATATTAGCCTTTTATTATCTAGGACTAGTGCCCCAGTGCACAAAATTCATGCACATTCAAAGGGAAGAAATATTTTAATATTGCTATTTTCAGTAAAATGTATATAAAATCTCCCTCCTGTCAGAGTCTGGGGCGCGCCATGGGACCTAGAGTTAAGTCCCCACCCATCACCCGCATGCACTTCAAAAACGCAGGAGGCCCAGACCAGGCTGGCCCCACCCCTGTCAAGCCCCTTCAGGCGGGTCGCTCAGCCTCCGGTCCCCCAGCCCAGTGCTGGGTAGGAGCGGGGGAGAGTGTGCAGCCTCAGGTCACCTGGCCTGGCACTGGGTAGGGTGGGGGACACAGCCTCACATCCCCCAGCCCAGTGCTGGGGCAGGGTGTGCAGCCTGAGGTCCCCTGTCAACCCTGCTGGGCGGGGGACACAGCCTGAGGTCCCCCAGCACAGTACTGGGCGGGGGGGTGCAGTCTGAGATCTCTTGACTTGGTATTGGGGCAGCGGGTGCAGCCTGAGTTCTCCTGGACGGATCTGGGGCAGAGGGGTGTGGCTTGAGGTCCCCTGTCAAGCCCCACTGGGTGAGGGGTGTGGCCTGAGGTCGCTGGAGATGCTTGCAGGCAGTGTGACATTAGCACTGGAGATGGAAGTCCCTGCCTTCATCCCTGCCCACAGACTGATCATGACTGAAATACCATAAAGGACAAATTAGCATATTACCTCTTTATATGTATAGTTAGACCATACCTACATAGATAGCTGCATAATTGAAGTCCTACTTCATTTTGTATTTCCTTGTGTCTTTAGAAATTCTTGGTGAGTATAATTTTTAAATAACTTTATTGAAATAGCTGTGACATGTACAAATTATATATACTTGAGGTATACAACTTGATGTTTAGATATATGCATACATTGTGAAAAGATCAGCATAATTAAGTTAAATAACTTATTTATTACCTCTTTATAGTTACCAGTGTGTGTGAGAAAATTTAAATTTTACCCTCTTAGCATATTTCTATTGTACAACACACTGTCAATGACTAACATTACCAGGTTGTACATTAGATTCCCAGTATTCATTCATCTGGTGTAACTGAAACTTCATGTTCTTGACCAACATCTTCTCATTCCCCTCTTCCAGCCTCTGGCAACCACCATTCTACCCTCTGCATCTATGTTGCATGACTATTTTATTTTATATATTTTTAAATTTTTCTAAATTTTATTTTCAGTTACAGTTCACATTCAATATTATTTTATATTGTGTGGAACTGTTTTGGATCCCACATATAAGTGAGATCAGGTAGTATTTCTTTGTTTTACCTGGCTTATTTCACCTAACATAATTCTCAAGTTTCATTCATGCTATCTCAAATTGGAGTCTTTCATTCTTTTCTTTGGTTGAGTAATATTCCATTTTGTGTGGGTGTGGGTGTACCACATTTTATTTATCTATTGTTTCATTGATGGACACTTTGATTGTATATTGTACATATTGACACATATCTTAGCTATTCTGACTAATATTGCAATGAACATGGGAATGTAGATATCTCTGAGATCTATGTTTCATTTCTTTTGGATAAATATTCAGTAGTGGAATTCGGTAGCTCTATTTTTAATTTCTTGAGGAACTTCCATACTATTTTCCATAATGGCTGTACCAATTTACATTCTCACCAACACTTTTGTCTTTTTTTTACATTCCTACCAACAATTATCTTTTTGATAAAAGCTATTCTTTTAAGTGTAAAGGGATGCCTCATTGTGATTTTGATTTGCACTTCCCTGGTGGTTAGCGATGTTGAGCACCTTTTCATGTATCTGTTGGCCATTTGTATGTATATTTAGGTGCTTTGCCCATTTTTTTCCTTACTGCTTTTGTTTTGTTTTATTTTTGCTATTGAGTTGTATGAGTTCCTATTATTTTGGATATTAACCTCTTATTTAGTAAATTGCTTGTAAATATTTTTGGAAATATAATTTTTAATAGTTATATAATATTACACTACTAGTTTACCTACTTTATAATGTTAAATCTAATTAATTTCTATTTCTTATTTTAGCTGGACCTCCATATACTTTGTATTTTGGTATTAAATTCTATGCTGAAGATCCATGTAAGCTTAAAGAAGAAATAACCAGGTACAGTATTGATTTTGCTTTTGAATAGTACATGTATGGCATATACAAAAGGCTTTATTTAAAAAATGGAGTCAGCCACTTGGATGCATGTCTATCTGCATTTTGTTATGCATCTCCTGCGACAGTTAAATTTAAACCATCATGATGTGAGGCAGATCCATGTCTGATGATAGTTGTGTAGAATGATGGTATGCACCTGGGTGACACAGTGATAGAGTTTGCATCTGTTGTGATGGCATATTTCCGTATCATTTTTGTGAAGGACGCAGTCAGCCTCTGAAGTCATAAAGTAGCCGTTTGAACCGATGCTCTGATTGTATATGTAAATATAAATTTGAAGAGTCAGTTATTTCTTTTTAATTGGTTGTAGCTTAAATGTCAGCTGTCCAGGGGTTTCACTTGTATCTCTGTAAGAAATGAAAAATACATTTTTAGAGTTTTATGATGTATTACTTCACCTTTATCATTAAATGTTTTATTTCAGTTAAGGCAGAATTTTCAATTGGTATTGATTGTGTTGTTGAAATAGCTCATGCCAGTATTTGAAAGTGGTTTATAAAGAGCAGGCAGTCCTGTGATATTTTCACTATTCCACCTGTGACTAAATTGCACATGGTAGCAAAACAAAAGCATTTTCCCCAACTTTATAAGTAGAGCCTAATTCGTTATTTAAAAAATTTGAAATCTTATCTTTGAAAACTAAGTTAGTCTGTGGTTTTGTTCCTATTCCATTTTTTCATTTTTTCCCTTAGGCTTTGTTTTGTCTTGATTTTAGACTGCACACAAAAGAGTGATTTAATTGTATATTTTCTGTTATACTCTGAAGTGCTGTAATTGGGCCTCTTTTTTAGTACTGAGCTGATGTCTGCGTTCATGTTGTCTAGTGAGCATTTGAAAAGCAGGGCTGTCCATTCAGCTTTCTGTGAGCACAGCTCTGTGGGAGAAGGGCCGGTATGTTGGGAGATGCTGAAGAGTGGGATTGTATTGACAAGAATTTTATGAATAGTCTTGCAGTCAAGAAGAATTTCTGAGTTGTGAGACCAAGTGATATAAAAGCACATTATGTCTGTAATTCCTTAGGGAATTGTAAAGAAACAGCATTTTATGAAAATATAAGAAAAGTCCTTCATTTTGAAGTTGTCAGTAACCTCTTTGTGCCTTAGTTTTTTTTGACTAGAGAATTGGAGATGTACCTGTCTCATAAGGTTTTTGTAAGCATTTAATAGAATAGTGAAATTCTTATACAGTTGACCCTTGAAAAACACCGGTTTGAACTGAGTGGGTCCACTTGTATGTGGACTTTTTTCAATAAATGCTGTAAATGTATTCTTTCCTCCTTGCGATTTTCTTAGTAATATTTTCTTTTTTCTTGCTTTATGGTAAGAATACAGTATAACACATGTAACTTACAGAATATGTCTTGGCTGTTTAAGTTATTGGTGAGGCTTCCAATCAACAGTAGTCTGTTAATAATTAAGTTTTGAGGGAGTTAAAAGTTATATATGAATTTTCAACTGCAGGGGGCATCAGTTCCACAAATCCATGTGCTGCTCCAGGGTCAACTGTAGTTTGTTGTGTTTGCCTCATAGTAAGTGCCTGATAAATGTTAGCATTTATTATTTCATTTTCTCCTAGTTCTGCAGTTCAGTGGAGTTCCATCTTACATGTGGTTTAGGTTCCAAAAAGATAAGTTATTTAATGTTAAGAAGGTGGTGGGGGGGGGGGAGAACAGTATCTTTTTATTTTATTTTAATATTTTATTGATTTTCTACAGAGAGGAAGGGAGAGGGATAGAGAGTTAGAAACATAGATGAGAGAGAGACATTGATCAGCCGCCTCCTACACGCCCCCTACTGGGGATTGCCCGCAACCAGGATACATGCCCTTGACTGGAGTCCAACCTGGGACCTTTCAGTCCGCAGGCTGACGCTCTATCCACTGAGCCAAACCGTTTTCGGCGAGAACAGTGTCTTATAATACATTATATTCCATCTGTTTACCAGATATTAATGATGACCAGACATTTCCTAACAGCTCATTAACAGAATACATAGATTTGTGTTATGTACAAACCCACAAATAATTCAGTGCCACCTGTTTTTTTTCTCAAGTATTAAACCAGATCATATATAGTTAAAAACCAGATGATATAATTGGCTTACATATAATGAACACAATTTATAATTTATTTTTATTGCCAAAAACATATAGTTGAATTTAGGTAAATTAAATGTATATTTAATGGGATATTACTGTGCACTTATTCTTAGTGTGTTTTGAAGATAAAGTTAATGATTTGTATGAATATGTTAACTTACGTTGGTAGGCAAAATGGACTTTTTAAAAGGAGTCAATTGCATGAGATAATTTTGGCAAAAGAAAAAAACTGAAACCAAAAAATAAAATTCTCCAGTATACGTTATTAAAAAATGAGTCTACTTAGGCCAGCCTTTTCAAATTGAACCTTTATCTTGCTTTAGTTCTTTTGAAAAAAATTTCTGGTCTTCTCTGTATTGGCTCTTAAGTTGTTTATAATTTTTGATATGAAAAAGAATACTGTGGTAAACATGCTTATACATTTCGCTTCTTCCACATTTTTTGGTAATCATTGTTTCCAACGTATTGTATGGATGTCTTGCACTGTTGAACCCATTTGTTTTACTCCTGCATAGTATTACACAATTTATTTGGCCATGCCTTGTGGTGGGCTCTCCAGCTTTTTTCCTTTTTAAAAATTATAGATATGCTGTGTTGAATCTTCTCTTGCACACGTATGATTATACTAGTTAGTATTCCAGAAGGATGTTGTATTTAAAGAACAAAAGGCTAAAGGTGAATGGGGTACACAGGAAAGAAGGTTCCAGACCATGAGAAATGTAAGGGAAAGAATCATATAAACTTGGAGTACTTGTTATGTGCTCTAAAATGTGTACTGATATAAACAAAGTTGGAGGACTCCAAGGTCATATATCCTAACCTTCACCTTATAGAACATCCCTGGTATGTCAACTTGCTTCTTTATAAATATTTTAAAGATAGGAAATCTTACTCTTTGCCAAGCAATGGGAAACTCAGTTAACAAGTGTCTGGAACTAGGTTTTCTTTCTAGGTCTGTGCAGAATAAATATAATATTTTCCCTCTTGTCAGTCTTAATGTAATTCGTGTCCTCATGACATCTGTTAAAATTACCTTCAATTCCAATTCAAAATATGATAGTCTTCCGTGTATTCCATGTCATTCATAGCTCTGAACTCTCTGGACATTTGGTGAGCATAATGCAGTATGGGTTAAGAAGATGAGCTTTGGAGTTAGACAGGTTGACGCTACTACTCACTAGTTATGTAATCTTGAGAAGCTTACCTAACCTTTTTACTAGGATAATCTGGACTAGGGGCCCAGTGCATGAATTCATGCATCTTGAAAGGAACTGTGGACCACAGGGGCAGGTCTTGGCCCATCCTCTATGCCTCTGCCTGGCCCCTCCAGCCGCAGCCCCTGGTCCCTTGTCTGCTGGCAGCTCCATTCCCCGCTGCCACTGTTCCCATGTGCTGACAGTGCCAGCCCCACTCGCACCTACTGACGGCATGGAGCGATTGGGGCTGGCGCCAGCAGCGGGTGCAAGTGGGGCTAGCACTGTCGGTGGGTGCAAGTGGCAGCTGCTGCCCCCGTTACCCCTTAGGAGCAGGGGAAGGTGGAGAAGCCCTCAAGGGCGATCAGGGCTGGCAGCTGCCACTCGGACTCACTGATGGTGCTGAGAGATCGGGACCAGTGCTGGGTGCCGGATGTGGGTGCGAGTGGGGCTGGCACTGGCAGTGGGTGTGAGCTGCAGCTCTGGAGCAGGGCCGTCACTGGCAGTGGGAGTAAGAGGCGGCTGCTGGCCCCAATCGCCCCTCAGGAGCAGGGGGAGTTGGAGAAACCCTGAGGAGCAATCGGGGCCAAGAGCTGCTGCTTGCACCTGCTGATGGCACCAAGCGATTAGGGCCGGCACCAGAGGCTGGCAGAGGGTGCAAGAGGGGCTGGTGCCGGCAGCAGGTGCAAGTGCTAGGGGAACAGGGGAATGCAGGAGCAAAGAATTTCCGTTAACTACCAGAGGCTTGCCCTGATGACAGTGACCAGTGCTCTGTCTTGGTCTGGCACCCCTGCTCACCTGCTCCATCATCCTGCCACAGCCGATGGCCGCCGTGTTCCATGCACCCCCTGATATTCACCACACATCATAGCGACCATTGTTTGGTTGTTCCACCATTCCATCTATTTGCATATTAGCCTTTTATTATATAGGATTCTCATCTGTAAAATGGAATTAAACTATTTCTTCAAAAAGATGTTGGAGGAATATATGACAATACATGCAAAGTGCTTATAATACAAAAATGTAAGTAGATTGTACAGTTAGCTTAAATGGAAACAATAATAATTGTTTTACTTTTTCAAATTATTGATTACAAAACTAGAGAAGAAAAGACCAACTAGAGCTCTGAGACAGGTCTTTCAGGTTAAAATCAATCCACTAATCAGAACTTTCTGGATGTAGTTGTTCATTTAACTATGAATTCTCCTACTATTGCCTTTAGCCTGCATTTCTTGAATTTGTATGAAAAGACAGAATTCTCTCACTCATCTACCCTTCATTCAGTAACTAACTGCAGCATTGTGTTTCAATGCACTGAGTACCAAGGAGATTCAGTAGGGACTAAAGAAAGATAGGGTTTCAGTCCGAGGAGAGAGGATAGACAGACTGCATTGCTTTACTGACACCATTATCTGTGATGCCATTGACATTTGCCTGAACTTTTAAGGATCTAACAACTATTTCTACAAAAGAAAATAATGTTAGTTCCAAATGACTGGTTCATAATGAACACTTTTTAGCTTTTGAAAACGGGTCTCTGTTTTATAATATTTTATAGTATTTCCTGGGGATTGACATTAAGCTTGTCAATTATTATTACTACTTTGGTGGCTCATATTCTTCACATTGTGAAGATTAGCTTGTTTCAGCTTTTTTGGTAGCTGAGTGACCTGCAGTTACATGTCCACTTCCAGAGTCTCTACATGAAGATAGTGGTCCTTAGTTCATCAGAGTTGAAGGGAGTGTTGATTTCCAGTATGGATGCAAAAGAAATTTGTGAACTTTAATGGACTATACACATGTAAGGGGATACTATTGCTACTTTTCCTGTATTTTAACCATCAATTTTAAACCTCCGAGGCTAAAGTGTTATTCCAGAACTTCTTTGTCCCCTTCTCTTGAGAATTAGTGGTTTCTTCCTCTACTATTTTTCTTCTTAAGCTATACATTCTATTTCCTCCACAGTATTTAACATGATGCTATTATGTAAACATTTCCCTCTGTCCCTCACATTTAAGTTAATTCAAAGTGATTCAGCTGCTGTCCCGTGCTGTGTTCCCTCTCTTTGTGTAGAAACCAACCCTGCTTCTGTGTGAATAGGAGCTCTCCTTCAGGATCACGTTCAGCTGGCACCCAAAAATCAGGCTTCTGTTTGTTTCCATGCCTTTCAGATTCCTCACCAGGTCCTCAGGTCAGGTGCTCCTCAGGCTGTTTGGTGAGCATTCCTGGCTGTCTTTCAGAACTTTCTCAGCTCCTGAGAGAACAGGGTCTCCCTGCCCCTTCTCTGAGCAAAACTTCTTTGCCCATTCTTCTCGCCTCGGATTCATGCTAAATTGTTCATGGTTCAAACATCCTTGGTATCAATTCAGCTGTCTTCATTGAACAGCAGATCCACAGAAAACTGTGAGGCCAGTATTTCAGCCCTTCTCTTGTGCTGTACTGGTTGTAGTGTTGCAGTAAAGGAAGATGGAGCACTTCTTCCCCAGAGCCCACAATCTAGCTTGGGAGATAGTGCATGCACACCAGTGTGATAATGTACATAAAAAGATGGCCAGTTGTTGCTTTACGAAGCTTTGCTTTGCATCAGAATGTGTTCTGGAAAGCTGCCTTATTGAGTGGATCATTTTTAGTCAGCATCTTTTTCCCCCCAATAGGGGTAAAATATAACTAGGATTACAATATAATTTATCGTTTAAACCTGTCACCGCAGAATGGCTAGGAGATTAATACTTAGGCATGTATAATAGGCACAACTAGAACAGTCCTACATAAACTAGAATGTAGATTCACTCTAAAACCAGAGATAAACAATGACTCAAGCATCCATTCATGGCTTAATCAGAATGATTAAGAGCCCTGGGCTAGAGCATAGGTCCTGGGTTTGATCCCGGTCAGGGCACATATAAGAATCAACTGATGAATGCATAAATAAGTAGAACAAGTTGATGTGTCTCTCTCTCTCCCTCCTTCCTTTCCTCTAAAATCAATTTTAAAAAAGGAAAGAGAGAATGACAGATGGAAAGGGCCAGCTACTCTAAATCTGTAATTTAAGTAAAATATTTGATTGTACTCTAAGTCCCATAAAATGGACAAAATGATTTATATACAGTTAATTACAAATAGAACCATGATATAGTGTTTGTTGGTATGTAAAAATAGAATTTATTGTGTTGTAAATTTGTCTTATATAAAACTAACATGTTTGCTGTTATAAAAATTAATCGTTCCTAATTAAAAATAGTTTACTTGTCTTCCTTGATTTTAGTGGATTTTTTTATGCAACAACTTAAAGATTTCTAGTGTCTTTGAAAGGCAAATTATCTAGAGAAGTTTAAACAGATGTCCTTTTTTTCTTTTTTCTTCATGAATTTCTCAGACAGCAAAGAATGTTCAGTGTTTTATTTTTCCATTTTTATCCATCTGTCTGTTCATTCATATAGCCATCCATCAAGACAGCAGTTCCTTATTGAGTAGCTACTGGGGGCTGAGCCCTCTAGAGTAGGAGTAGAATTAACAATGGGTTATGGCTCCTGTCCCTTGTATCTGTTTGTCTTTCTCTGTGTGTTTCAGCTCTGTCTTTGTTGTTCACCTCCCTCTGTTTCTCTTTTCCCTTTCTCTTTGAAGCAAACTCTTATGGGATTAGATCTCTCAGTTTCTGTATTTGGCAAAGGATTTGACTGTTCAGTCAGATGTTATAAACGTCTTAATACAGCAAGACAAATATTCATCTGTGACCCATTTTCTAAAAAAAAAAAAAATACACTTCAGGAAAATAAATTCCAAGTTAACAATAGAGAAAGAGTGTAGCTAAATGCAAGTTTCTATCAAGCAGTAGTAATTCTAGTGAAATGTCTCTTTAGTTAAAAGTTTTTGCATTTAATTTCTGCTAATATCACTACTCCTCTTCAAGAGGAGCACAGATGGCTATAACAAAGTGGATTTGGTAGCTAAGCATTCAGGGAGTGGAAAGGAACTAAGTGGAGCTGGAAAATGTGAATGATAGGGAGTGGTGGTGATGGGAAGTCAGTGGTTAATGGCAAGAGATTTGGCTCAGGAAGTAGCAGAGGTCTTAACAAGCTATCTTTAGGATCTTGATCTTAATCCTAAAGATCCAAGGATTGTTTTTTGTTTGTTTGTTTGTTTGTTTGTTTTTAACAAGGAAGAGATGTGATCCTATTTACCTCTTGGGAAGGTAATTTGGAAGGGAGATTAGTTTGAATGATGGCAGAATGTGAAGGTTTTAGAAATCCAGTGGGTAGTGACTTGGGGTAGGAGATGGAGAGAAGTATAAGGATTCCCAAAACAGCAGGTTTAGAGATAGAATGTGGGTGCCAGGCCTTACACATTGTTCCTAGGTTTCTCTTACTTGGGTGTCGGGAGAACTGTCTGTGGTGCCATTTATTGGCAGTGGAAAAGCACAGGCTGTTAAGCAGGTTTTCACTTAAGCATGTGGGCACAACATTGATATCAGTCTTCTAGAAATAATAACAGTAGCAGCTAACATTTGGATATCCTCACTAAGGGCTTTGGTTGTGAGCATTTGGAAAAGAAAAATTTATCACAACTGATTTTTAGAATTCATTCTTTGCTTTTTTTCCTGCCCCTTCCCAATGACACGTTGCAAAGAAAAATAAATCACAAAGGACAGCCTGGTGTGTGTGTGTGTGTGTGTGTGTGTCCGAGAGACAGGGAGAGAGATGGTGGCTGGGGCTTGTGTTGATGATTCATTGTTTTGGTTCATACACCTCTGGCCTCTCTCAACCCACTGGCAGAAAGCCTGAATGGAGGGCAGGTAGGTAGAGGGTGGGAAGCTAGCCAGAGTTGCCTAGCACCCTCATTAAGAGAGATCTAGGGTCAGGTGCCCTAGGATCCAGGTCTGGCTCTGCTACTTAGCTCTTGTGAGATCTTGGACAAGTTACTTCACCTCTTTGTGTCTCCTAAGTTTCTTTATCTGCAAAATGGAGGTGGTAATAGTCCTGACTTCATTTTAAAGTCTTATATAAGTTATTGTATGTAAAATACTTGGAATGAGTTACTATATTTACAGTGTTTAGAACAGTGGGTGGCACTATTATGATAACACCTTTTCTTTATGCAAATGGAATGAGCAAAGCTGCAGATATAATGGGCAGTGTCTTCATAAGTGGGAGGAGTGATGGAATGACACTATCATAACCTTTTGTCCTGCATCGATGATTTTATACCCTGTAGATAACACGTCATCAGGGCTGGGAACTTATGATTTGTTCCTCCCATTATGAGCATGTTGCCATAGCAGTGTAATGACAATGTAACAGTAGCTTACATGGAACCTGCACATCAGCCGTGCGGGTACAGCTACTTCCCTGCCTGAGTTTCTCAGGCGGGGAGATGGCTATTAGAGAGGTCAGGCAGCTGACCACGGCCACCGCCTGCGGGGTACTTGGGCTGGGATGCAGTCCAGCCAGTCTCAGTGGAGAGCCTTCCCTTTTAGTCACTACCCTATATTGCCCCTGTGGAGGGTGCGTAAAGTCTGTTCACGCAGCAGCCCCCTTCATACAAAAAAACAGGAAGCATTATTTTCATTAGTCAAGCTAAGAAGCTGCAGGTCTGGGTAGTGGAAGATATCATTAATCTCGTTTCCCATTTCTCTTTTAGATACCAGTTTTTCTTGCAGGTGAAGCAAGATGTCCTTCAGGGCCGGCTGCCCTGCCCTGCCAGCACTGCTGCTCAGCTGGGAGCATATGCCGTCCAGTGTAGGTTCCACCGACGTACATTTGCTGCAGAGAATTGGAGAACAATGTTTGAAGTTTTCTTTTTAAGGGAGTTTATATGCTAAAATGTTTCTTATCAGAATATTTTACAGAAAAACAAATTGAATTTAGTCAGAAGCAGGTTTTAATCAGGTCCCTTCGGAAACGGTCAACATGAAGCCAGTTGGTACTTTTCTAGTGGTGGGTCCCATGCAGGTTTAGTCACGGGAATAGCATTGATTCTTGATGAAGTGGAGGGTCTGAAAATCTGTTCTCTTCTCCATTCCACCTGAACTCATTGTCCCCAGAGCTGTTGTGTCTCAGAGACCACGCTGCTTCCAGGCAGCTGTCATGAAGACCCTATGTGGTCCAGTGCCAACGCCAGTGCAGAGTGTGGCACACGCTAGGCACTCACTGCACTTCAGCTCTTGGGCATCAATATTTGCTCCCGTGGGGGCATTTCCAGGTCACATTGTCATTTTGAGATAGGCCGAGGATAGGGGCAACGATACAGCATGTTCCCTGCAGATTAGACACAGCCTAGAAAAAATATCCTAGGAATAATGTTGCATAGAGGAACTTGGTTGGATTTGTAAGGTGGATTATTAATGTAAGGAAGAGGATTTTTTATAAGCATAATATACTAAACTTTCTGGTTGCATTTTGCTTCTTTGTATAGACTGTAATGGGGTTATGTGCAGCATTGTATTATATTTTCATGACCATTATGTGTGGCAAATACATTTTGAATCACATGCTCTATTTCTTAGTGTCACTGTCTGAGAGGATATATTGGGGTCATGGCTGTTTTTCACTTCTAATATTTCCAAAGTCTGTACTCTAAATTGTTTATAACTTTTTTTCATTTAAATGATAAGAATAATTGGAATGAAAATAATTATAGTCTTTCAGAAAGCAAAAATATAGAACTTACGTTTTTTAGATAAGGTATTTTTTAATACCATTCAGATATATGCTCATCAGAGTTATTTTTTTACTAAAACTATTTACATATATGTGAATTATTAATAAGGCATTTGAAGAACATGTTTAAGCATGATAGGATTATTTATATTCCTGTATATTGGAAGAGAATATTTTCCTAAAATAAAAAAAATTATAATTATTTTTCTTTTTTAGCTGAACTTGGAGATTATGACCCATATAAGCATACTGCAGGATATGTGTCAGAATACCGGTTTGTTCCTGATCAGAAGGAAGAACTTGAAGAAGCCATAGAAAGAATTCATAAAACTCTAATGTAAGAATCACGTTATTAACTATAATAAACAGGCTGTACATTAGATCCCCAGACATCATCTTTGATCAACATTTCCCTCATATCCCCTCACCTGATTATCAGCCCCTGGGAGCCACTGTTCCAGTCTCTGTATCTATGAGATTGGCTTTTTTGGATTTTGCATATAAGAGATACCATGTTTGTTTTTCTCTGACTTATTTTACTTAACATAATGCCCTCAGGGTCCATCCATACACTTGAAAGTAGCAAAGAAAGTTGATCTTAATTTAGGTCTACCCACAAAAAGAAACGGTGATAAGATGGAAATGTTAGCTAAGCTATGATGACCATCATTTTGAAATATAAAACTGTACCAAATAACTCGGCCAGCATTGCTCAGTGGTTGAGCATCAACCTATGTACCAGGAGGTCACTGTTTGATTCTGGTCAGGACATATACCTGAGTTGAGGGTTGAGCCCCAGTAGAGGCATACAGAAGACAGTGATCAATGATTCTTTCTCCCTCTCCCTTCCTGTTTGAAATCAATAAAAAAATACATTTTTAAAATGTATCAAACACACAATACACCTTAAATATACATAATATCAATTAATTGTATCTCAATAAAGCTGGAAAAATAGCATTTTATATTACATCAACCATCATCCTTTGCTATTGGCAAGCTTAATGAGTTTCTAGAATGATAAATTCTTCACTTTTGCCTGGAACATTTTAGTATTCTTTTTCAAGTTTTACAGTCAAGATATTTTTTGTTAATGGCCTTTTAGACCTCTATGAATAATTTCCCATAGAACAAATGTATTCTGTATAGATTTGTGTATGATTTTACGTAAATGGAGTCATGCTGTATATACTGTATTTCGCAGTCTTCTACTTTTTCAGTCACCAGAACCTTGTGAAATTTTTTTTAAACTATAAATATAATTTATAACCACAAAAACTTTAATGTATTCTGGATCTGCTAAGTCATAAGTATGTAAATTCTTCACAGTTATAAGCAGAGTCCTATTCAGTCTATAGCAATGAATCTGAAAATCATGATGGCACCAGTGTGGTGCCTCAGAGGGTATTATGTTAACACTATACTCTAAGAATATACCCCGAGTCCCTAGTAGGATTTTCAAATAATGGCCTGTAGCATTGAAGTCATAATTTAATTATAGTTATTTTGGTTAAATCCTTTATACTGATTAACTTTGCTTTATTGGCTCTTATGTAACATTCCCTCTTGAATTTGCTGGTTTTTAGATGTATTATAGTGAAGGGGAAAAATGCAGAATTAATCTGGTCAACAAAAAATGTTTGCCTAAAGGATCTTTTCCAATGAGTAGCAGAGAAGTCAATTGCTGAATTGCAATCAGGGAAACTAGGCTCTCCATGTCGTATTAGCATGCACCAGAATGCTCTCCAGATGATTAGAGAGTTCTTCACTTTGCTGAAGTGGGTGCTAGTAACAACAGTGCCTATAACAACATTGTGAAGGGCAGTGTGTGGCATATTCTGAGAATACTAATTCTACTAAGAGTTTCAAAGTACAGTTACATTTTGAAATTATCAAGGAACTTTGAGTGAAGGGCCTTACATATTTTATGCAGTGATGTTGACAGTGTGACTTATTTCTAAGAGAAGAAAGCTTGATCAAAGTTTGGTAGCTTTGTTGTGTCTAATTTTCTGTGAGTGGTCGCGGTCTTAATAGATTTGAAAAGTATGGTTTATGACTGGGTTTTCCAGGGTACCTTAGCTGCATGAAAAGAATTTCTTAATTCAAAAAAATTTACAGCTCCTTTTGTTAGCCATTAAAAAAAAATCCCTTTTTTTCTTACATGCACACACACACACACACACACACATACACACACACCATTTCCACTCACCCATGGAGATTCTTGGCCAATTCTCTCCCTTATTAGGAATGAATACTATTTCTGTATATTATCACCAATAAAGATTTGGGGAATATGTCTATCCTTTGTATTAAGACAATGACTAGTATTTTTTACAATTTCTAAGTACCAAACTGCTGTGCTCTGGAGTGCCTTTGAGATCCCAGTTGGGTGGTGGGGAGCCCATTCTCTTCTTGCTACTCACCACTGCTCTTACTTCTCTTGCTCTTGGTGGAGAGCTGCTGGTGCATAAAGGCTTTGCATTCTTTGTCAGGGTATACTTTTTGAATTTGAGTATTTGTATTCTTACTAATCTCTCTCGGGGATTCTGAAACGGAAATTTTTTTTATATATGCTAGGACATTGAGACTGGCTATCATGAACAAAAATAGACTTGGTAAGTGAAATCAATTTGATAGAAGTGTCACCTTGTTTTAGGGGTGTGCAATTTTGTCATCCAGAAGGCAAGGGGTTTCTTGAAGTACAAAGACTTGAGTTTACACTAGCACAAAGGGTTACTTCTTTTTCTAGGGAACATGGCGAACATGGTTTCATTCCTGTGTTGTGGCTGTCATAGAGTAAGCTCTTTGTTTTTGTGCTGGGTTCAGGGGTCAGGCTCCTTCTGAAGCAGAGCTGAATTATTTGAGGACTGCAAAATCCCTGGAGATGTATGGCGTTGACCTCCATCCTGTCTATGTGAGTAACATTTAATTAACACAAAATATTTTAATCTGATGACATTTTTCTTAAAGTGCCACTGAAACTCCCAAAGGAAAGCTGCAATCCTGTTGTGTAGAAAGCAGATGATGCTTTTTCATCTGTGTTTTTCAAACACAGAGAATCTCTTGTGTGGATTAAATCCTAATGAGTTTTGCATAGAAGTCTGTGATTATATTTCCATGTGTAGAAAACAATTAACTGGGCTTGAAAACACAATCTGGAAAACAGTTCCAAGGGGCTTAGCTAAACGTCAAAACAATTTAAAATTGGTCTGTAATTGATTGTATTAGGCAGAAAACAGGAGGGTTTTCCAAAAATAGGTTTAACGGCTGAAAAGCATTAATAAAATTACTTAAAGTAGGCGTTAGACAATAGTACAGCTACAACTATTTGTGGTTCTTTATGCATCTCTAGGTTCTGTCAATATTATAGCTACTGCCTATTGTAGTTTTTAAAAAATATATCTTTATTGATTTCAGAAAGGAAAGAAGAGGGAGAGAGAGAAATATCAATGATGAGAGAGAATCATTGCTTGGTTGCCTCTTGCATGTCCCCCACCCAGGTATATGCCCTGACCAGGAATCAAACCGTGACCTGGTTCATAGGTTGATGCTCTACCACTGAACCACACTGGTTGGGCATCTATTGTAGTTTTTGCCACTGCATTATGAGAAATACATTTGCAGATTTTCTTTAATAACTGGTGAACGCTTGCTGAATATAGTCACTGAGCAATTATACTGAATCTGTGTTGAATATTCTGGATCTGGTTTTAACCTTTGAACCATTCTCTACGGTTATCAATTGGTTATTCTACCTATGCTAGTGAGATTGAAATGTGATTGTCTTTCATTTTATGAGTTTAGTTAGCAATAGTCAAATTTGATTATTTGAGAAAATGAGCCATGTACCTTTACAGGAAATGAATTGCTAAAGATTATAAAAGGCAGAGTGTTTGTCAGTTGGATTAGGGAACTCAATTTTTAAGGAACCCTGATAAAATTTACTGTAATGTAAATAACTCAGTCATGCATTTATTTTGTAATATGTCTTTTGGTTTTCAGCGTTTGTAAAGAGTTAGATGTGTCCCTGAGAATATATACCATTAGTATGGTAATAAAAGTTACAAATATGGGGGGAAGTAGAGTTCCCTGATATATTAAATTTCAGTCTCATTAGATCATTGAATGTTCTATACAATTGTCCTTCATGAATCCTTCTAAAATTTATTGGGCTAATTATCTTTTCCCCTTCCAGCTACACTAATCTTGTTAGGTTTTCAGTTTTAAAAAATGTATTTTATAGGAAATATATAAAAATAGTCTTCTGCAAAATACTTGTGTGTTTGTGTAATGATTATCCCAAGTCACAATGTTTGTGAGCAGTAGGAATTTATGGTAAATAAACTGGATTCTTTAGACTTTTCTATACATTCCTTTAAGATTGAATTTTTAAAACTGAAAGTGGGCAACAGTTGGTATTCTTTCAAAACTTATTAGTTGACTAATGTTCTTTGGGACTATGACTTTGCAATCTGTTATTTGACCTCCGAGTAGAAATAAGATGAACATAAACCGACAGTTCTATATGTGTGCTTGGCACTCACTCTGCAACTTTTGCATTTCAGAATCCCATTTTCTTAATTGAGATTTATCATTGTCTGGAAATTAAGGGTCTCTAGTCTTTATCAGAAGAGACTATATTTTAAAATTTTGAGCAGCCTTAAAGTCACAGGTGTTAGTGGGAAAGAGCATGATGGTGACCTCAGAAAATCCAGCGGTGTGCCTGCAGATGGCTCCCTGAACTTTCTGGAGTGGGTGGTGGTGAACAAGATCTCATGACTTGTTCACATCAGAAAGTAAGAGCAGTGAGTCCCGGGTAAGGGACCATTGGTAGAAGCCAGTGGTTCTTAGTCCTTGGGTGCACAGGAAGATCATCTTGGGCAATTTTTGTGTTTTTGATACCTGGGCCCCTTCATTGCAGATTCTGATTTAACTGGTTTAGGTAAAACCCAGGCATCAGCATTTCAAGCTGCATGGGCGATTCTAGTTAATGTGCAGCCAGTGTTGAACAATGGGGTGTGTTGGTCAGAGGCCTGATTAGTAGTGCAGGTTCTTTTAATGAACTGAGGTTGCAAGTATGAATGCACTAAAAAAATTTCTCTAAAACTTTGAAAACAATGAGCAGCAAGTTGGCTACCATCATAGCTTAGCTAGCTTTCTAAGCTGATGACTTTCAAAAACTAGATCCAATATCAATCTGACAAATTATGTTTGAATGGCCAATTACAGTTTGATAGTGTGCATTTAAATGAATACATTTATAGTTATAAGCATATGTTTGTTTTTACAGGGAGAAAACAAATCTGAGTATTTCTTAGGATTAACTCCAGTTGGCGTTGTTGTCTACAAGAATAAAAAGCAAGTGGGGAAATATTTCTGGTAAGTATACACTGTGGCTGAGTTGGTATTCAAGTTATACACTGTATGTTTTGGGTTTATGGAACTTGTCAGTGAAAGGGTTGGGAAAAGAAAACAGGTACATTTCTAGTAGTTGACAAATATGAGTGAAATTGGCTATAAAGTTTCTCCCAATGCATATCAGTATATTTTTCTCTGTAAATTTCAGGTAAATTTTCTCTGTGATTCTAGACTCTTGTCCGTGGAAGCTGTGTGTAATAGGGTTCCCTATGCATTCCAATGTGTGCTGCTGGGCTGGGTTCCCAGGACTACTCTGAGTTCTAACTAAGTGGGAAAGTTTGAGAGGAACCAAGGATTCTCTGGCTCTGGACTGGGTCTGGAAAGGCAGCACTGTTGGGGCTGGGAAATCCAAGCTTGTGTGCATTTACTGGAGAAGCGCAGAATGAGAATGGAGTTTGGTTTAGGGAGGAGTATAGAGCAGAAGGGTATACAGGAAATTCTACAGTGATCATAATAGTATATAAGGGAAACAGTATGAACCAATCTTTTTTCCACTGAACTTCTGAAAGGTTAATTCTGAAAAATAGCACCACCACCACCATCTGCTTTTTTTTTTCAGGCCTCGAATTACAAAGGTTCATTTCAAGGAGACACAGTTTGAACTCAGAGTCCTGGGAAAAGATGTAAGTTTTTGTTTGGCACCTAGCTTAGCTGAGAAGGGGGATCTTGTCTCTTCGATGATAACTGCAAAGACATTGTGAAGTACGACTGCTGTGTTTCTTTCAGCTGTAACCACATGGACTTTGGTTATTGGACTTAAGTGCACAACTGTTCGAGGGGAAGGGTACAAAATGAATGAGTTGGTAAAGGAGAAATGTCACTTTAGTTTTAGCGAAGGGAAATAAACATTCCTAGAGCAGAAAAGAGAATAGCAGGCGATTATCTTTATTAGTGTAATTTGCTCTTAGGTGCTGTCTGCGAAGGATTCGTATAATCAGAAGGGTGCAGCCTGCATACAGGCTAAAAAGGTGTCCTAATTTTGTCCAAGAGTAAATTAAACAATCTGCAGGGAGTCACACTTCTGTTGTTTCCTTAGTTGGGTGTGGCAGGTAAATCAAATGGGAAATTCTGGATGCTTTCAAAGGAGAATATAAGGCGAGGGTGCAAAAGTGCTGGTCCTGCCCCGGCAGCCTGGTTGTGTCCTAAGGATTATGTGGGTAATGGGCACAGTATCTATCAGAATCTGGGGGTGCCTCCATGCCAGTAGCTTTTATGAAACTGGGCAAAAGAAGGCAAAGATATTAAAACTTGCTTTTAATCCACCTGTGAAAATAATGCTCCCTGGAGTGCTAGAACTGCTATGGGATAAATGAGTGAGAACATGATGTAGCAGAATCCACCCTTCTCTCTCTTCAACACTAACTTTATGCAGAGCAAAGTTCAAAGTGAATGGCATTGAATTGTTGAGATATTTGTTGTAAAAAAGGCAGTTAATAAAATCTGTGCTTATGCATTTGCAAGTTGAGACACAGGAAAAGTGTAACTGTAACTACAGCTAGAACGTGATACCTCACAGGTAGCAGGTGCTCAGTAAATATCCATTGAATAATCAATGAACTGATCTACTGAGAGTAAGTGCCACCAAATTAAGAAACCTGAAATTACTAATCCGTTCCTTTTTTAGAAAAAAATAAAGTGATCCTTCCTTTCACTGTGTGACATGCTGCCATTTATTGATGAAATTAAAACTGGATTTTGAAATGAGTTTTAACGTGTAATGAGTGGTAAATTCCAGATTTTTAAAGAAATAATAGTCCAGCCCTAGCTTATTTTGCTCAGTGGATAGAGCATTGGGCTACGAACTGGAAGGTCCCAGGTTCGATTCTGGTCAAGGCCATATACCTCGGTTGCGGGCTTCCAGCCCTGGTCAGGGTATGTGTGGGAGGGCAACCAGTCAATGTACTTCTCTTACATTGATGTTTCTCTCTCTGTCTGTCTCTCCCTCTCTCTTCTACTCTCTAAAAATTGATGGCGAAATATCACTGGGTGAGGAGAAGGAAAGGAGAGAGAGAGTGGGAGGGAGGGAGGAGAAAGAATAGTCCAAAAACCTCAGAGTAGTTCTTTTAACAAACTAGTTTGAAGGAAATCCAGTTTTCAACTCCTGATTAGACATATCAGTCTTAAATGTGCTAATATATAAGATTGAATTAAAAGCATCCCAAAAGTAGAATAAGTAATTAGATAGTAGGTTTATCTACTTTTCTATCTTGCCACTGGTTTCACATGACAATGCAAGACGTACTACTGTCTGTTCAATGCATTGAAAATAATGTTTCAAGTTTTTAATAGGAATCCTATGTAATAAAGAGGGAATATGCAAATTGACCATCATTCCATCACAAAGATGGCTGTACCCACAGCTGAGGCCAAGTTCCCTTAAGGAGCCTTAACAAGCAATCAGCAAGGACCTGAGGCTACACCCACCCTTGTGTGGCTTGACAGGGGACTTCAGGCCATGCCCCCCACCCAGCAGGACTTGATAGGGGACTTCAGGCTGTGCTCCCCACCCAGCGGGGCTTGATGGGGGACCTTAAGGTGCACTCCCAGTGTTGGGTTGGAGAACTCAGCTGTACCCCCCCATCCAACATGGCTTTACAGAGACCTGAGGCTGTGTCCCCCCTTCTGGTGCCGGGCCGGGGGACCTAAGGCTGCACCCCTCCATCTGTCAGCGCTTCATGGGGGACATCAGGCCATGCCCCCCACCTGGCGGGGCTTGACAGGGAACCTCAAGGCACTCCCCTGTCCCATCTGGGGGACCTCAGGCCATGCCCCCCATCCTGGCGCAGGACCAGGGAACCTGAGGCTATGCCCCCTGCCTGGGTGGTACTGGCTAGGTCTGGATCTAGCCCAGTGTGAGGAGGGGGTAGCTGGGACTGAGTCTCATGCGATTTTGAGGTGCATGTGGGTGGGCAGGGACTTGACTCTGGGTTCCCTCTTTAATGTGCATGAAATTCGTGCACTGGGTCACTAGTATTATGATAAAATGATGACTTTACATGGAAGCATTACTATTATTCAAAGTAATTTTTTCTTCATATCTAAGTTATTTTTGTGAGTGAGGTCCTTTGATGAAATACTTCTATGCTATTAATACTGGCCCAATGCATGGATTTGTGCACATTGAAAGGAAATTAATTAGAATAAATATTTTAGTGTCACTAATTGCTCTTTCTCTATAATAGAAGTGTCAGAGATGAAAGAAAAGTAGTAAAGTGTATATGAAAATAATATATAAATCGATGAATAAACAATAATAACATGCTATAACAACAACAAAGACATGATATAAAAACATTGATAAAAACAATGACTGATAAATTTATTAAACTTATTCTAATATCTCCCTGTATATGACAGTAAGAGTAAAAACACTTTCAGTGTGCTTGACTAATTTTCCTTATGATGTATTTACAACTGTAACTTTAACGGCATACACTCTTTGAACTCAAGAGAAAGCAACATATAACTGCCTATGTCCGAAAACTGGTTCAGATAGGAATATTCCTTACTCTGTCTAGAGTTTGTCCTTGTGATTTATTAATAGTCCTCACAAATGCTGGCATCATGGGAAACTGTCTTTGAATTAATTTAAATGGGAGGCCAGTGTCAGACGAGATCAAATCAATTATTGGAATCAGACCATCCTTCTACAGATCCTGTAAATACTCCAGAGCTTTATATGTATCACGCATGTGTGAGTCAATGTTTATTTTTAAATCACCAGTGTGTGTCATATGCACCGGCCAGTCAGTTAGACAGTCAGATGGATGTACAATCAATCATTTAGCCTTTTATATATATAGACTAGAGGCTCAGTGCATGAAATTCATTCATGGGGGGGCCCTTCAGCCTGGCCTGCACCCTCTTCAATCTGCACCCTTTCACAATCTGAGACTGCTGGCTAGCTGCTCACCTGCCTGCTGGCCTGATTGCCCCTAATTGCCTCTGCCTCTGCTCCTGGCCTAAGCCACAGTCTGGCCTCCCTCTGTGGGAAGTGACCTGGCGGATCAGGTGAAGGCACTGCCCCCATTACTCTGCTGCTGCTGCCATTATCAGCCTGAGCCTGGTCCCTTCTCAGCCACTGTGGCTTTGTCCAGAAGACGTCCATCCTAATTAGCATATTACCCTTTTATTAGTATAGACAGTTTACAGAGCCTTAAATTCTTCTACTGCCATGGGATGGATAACTAACTGGTAAAGTCACAACTAATTTAAACGTTCAACTTCTTATATTTCTTCATAATTAGCAGAGAATAACAACAAAGTTGATATGTTATATTTTTAGTGGCAGTTGCCATGGAATGACCTGTTGTTCTTTTTTTAAAAATAAGTTTTACTGATTTTTAGAGAGAGGAAAGGAAAGAATAGAGAGATAGAAACATCAATGAGCAAGGAATATCATGGATCGGCTGCCTCCTGTATATCCCCTACTGGGGATTGAGTCTGCACCCTGGGGATGTGCCCTAACTGGAGATCGAACCCATGACCTCCTGGTTTCTAGATCTATGCTCCACCGCTGAACCACACCAGCTGGGCTGACCTGGTGTTTTACACACTCAGTGCCTGTCATCTTCTGCAGCTGAAACCCTGCTGCACGATCCTGGATTGTGAAGCCTGGTGTAGTGATCTTTAGGACAGTGGTAAAGCAGGGCACATAACTCAGGCTCGAATCAAAGGAAAATGAAAACACTTAAACAGCACAGTAATTTAACCTAAGCAATTCATTTCCTGAGCATTCTTGCTTTGTGGAGCCTTCTTTCTCCACCAGGGCCCTCTCCCTGTTAAGCAGTGATTTACATAATGGTAGAATTAAGTTGATTATTATGGAGGCCTCGCTGTAATCATGGATTAAATAGAAAAGTCCCCTGAAACCCATCACCTGGAACAGTAATCATAGTCAGCTTGAAAAATGGCTGAAATGCTTATTCTGCTGGTTTTCTGGTTGGCTGGTTCCATCAGAGACTAAACTCAGCATGTTCAGTTCTGTTAGGGTGAAATTCATAGATTCAGTTCCCAGAACACAGCAATATTCTTCAGATAAAAGATTTTCCTAGTGTCACCCTATGCCAGGAACACAGTCTAATTGTTAGTCCTCACCCTCACTGAGGATATTTTCTCCGTTGATTTTCAGAGAGTGGAAGGGAGGGGGAGAGATAGAGAGAAAGCAATATCGATGTGAGTTTCCTCTCACACATGCCCCAACCAGAGCCAGGGATCAAGCCTGAGCCAAGGTATGTGCTCTGGACCCGAATTGAACAGAGGCAAAGAAGCAGTCTGATCAAGGGGAGATGATAAGAGGGAAATCAACACAAGGATGGAGAAAAGTGGGTAGATTTTGGGAGGTAAAGTTGCTTCTAATTAATAGCAGATTGAATGTTTTGTGAAAATATGGAGGACTTTTGGATCATCCCAAAATTTCTTGGTTTCATCAACAGGGAGAAAGTGCAGTCCCTAGCAGTAGGCCTAGAAGTTGGCATGTATTACACATATTTGTTGAATAAATGAAAAAAAGAAAAAAGAAATGCTACTCAGATTACTTTTATGTATAATGCATCATGAAACTAACCTCAGCTAAACTTACCCAGTGTGACAGGATGTAGAACCAAAAGGTTCCTGGCAACTCTGGCCGTGAGTAATTAGACACACTTGGCCGAACTCTTGGCCTGCTCTGAGAAGAGTGCAGGGGAAGTGAGGATGGCCAGGAGCTGTCACTGTGCATCAACAAGTCCAAGACGCCTCACTTATGTAAGCTAGAGTTCCTTTTAAGTGAAACTATAGATTATTTTTAAGGTTTTTTTATTTGAAAATAATTCCAAATTTTAAAAATCTGCAAAAAACATGGCCACCTGTTGTTACATTCACTTATTGTTAACATTTTATTTCTTTTTTCTTTTTTGTTATCTACACACACACACACTCTTTTTCTGAATGATTTAAGAGTAAGTTTTAGCCTTAGCTGGTTTGGTTCAGTGGATAGAGCATTGGCCTGTGAACTGGAGAGTTCTGGGTTCAATTCTGGTCAAGGGCACATGCTCGGGTTGCCTGAGTTTCGGGCTTCATCCCCAGTAGGAGGTGTGCAGGAGGCAGTCGATCAATTATTCTTGCTCATCATTGGTGTTTCTATCTCTCTCTCTCTCCCTTTCTCTCTGAAATCAAACAAGAATAAGTTTCACATGTTATTTGTCTCTAAATACTTCTGTATGTATTTCCTAAAAATAGGGATGGGCCCAGCTGGTGTGGTTCAATTGTTGAGCATCAACTTATGCACTAGGAGGTCTTAGTTCGATTCCCAGTTAGGGCACATGCCCAGGTTATGGGCTGAATCCCTAATAGTGTATGTGCAGGAAGCAGTCGATCCGTGATTCTCTCTTAATTATTGATGTTTCTCTCTCTCTCTCTATCCCTCTTCTCCTCTTTGAAATCAATAAAAACGTATTTTAAAACATTAAAAAAAGGGAATAGAGATGGTCACTGACGTAATCACAGTACAGTTATCAACTTAAAAAGATTATGTTGTTATAATGCTCCTATCATCTACTTTCCCTTTCCAGTGACCTAATAATGTTCTTAATAGCGTTTTCCCATTCCAGGATAGAACCTAATTAGCCTCTTTTATTTATTTATTTATTTATTTATTTATCTATTTTTAATTAAAAAATATATATTTTATTGATTTTTTACAGAGAGGAAGGGAGAGGGATAGAGAGTTAGAAACATCAATGAGAGAGAGACATCCATCAGCTGCCTCCTGCATGCTCCCCCCTGGGGAAGTGCCCACAACCAGGATACATGCCCTTGACCAGAATCGAACCTGGGACCCCTCAGTCCGCAGGCCAACGCTCTATCCACTGAGCTAGACCAGCTTCGGCTAATTAGCCTCTTAATCTGAAACATTTCTCTCACCTGGCTCCCATTTATTTATTAAATTAAAATTTATTTCAATTGTAGCTTACACTCAATATTATTTTGTATTAATTACTGGTATTCAACGTAGTGATTCTAGAACATTTTTCTTAAAGTGTTGTTGCGAGGTTGAAGCATCTAGTCCAAAATTGGGCATGTAATACACATGCGGTGCATGTCTCTGAAACGAAGCTATCTTGGCCTCATGCCACTTAGAACTACTGAGTTTTGCACAGAAAAGGGCTCAGGAAACACCTTGTTCTTGACCAGTTTGGGTTGATGAATGGCTGTGTTGTGTCAAGGGAGGAAGGGAAGCCCAGGTTTTCTAAGACCAGAAATTTACCTTTGTTTCACTTACTATTATGTTTGTTGACATTCTCCATAACTAAAACACATATGTTATTTCTTCGGAAGGAATTTTTTTAAAAAAGACGTTGCTTTTATTTTTAATTTTTTAAAGTAATTTTAGAGAGAGACAGAGGGAGGGAGAGGGAGAGATAGAAACATTGATGAGAGAGAAACATCAACATCGATTTGTTGCTTCATGCACACCTTCTGCTGGAAATCGAGTTCCAACCCTAGCCACGTGCCCTGACTGGGACTCTAACTGGTGACCTCTTGGTGCATGGTTTGATGCTCAACAACTGAGCACATCAGACAGGCCTAGAAGGAATCTTTAAATTGTGCTATAAATTTTTTTTTAGAATATCAGTAGATCTTACTAGATATGCCTTCATTTTAATAAGCTTAAGTAACATTTGTTATTTAAAAATTAAATCTGCAAGAGAAAAATGTTGACATTTTAGTAAATGCTAAAGTTTCTCTAAAGAGCAGATGAGGAGAAGATAAAGTCAAAACAATAATAACAAAAGCAAACCATCTGGAATTTTGGGTAGGTATCTGAATTTTTTCAAATAGGAAGCAGAATGAGGTCAACATAATAGTTTTCAAAGTTTACTGAAACATGATATAAATATTTTCTAATGGTTTGGTGGATATATATATATATGAGAAAGAAAAAGAAGCAGCACAATTTAACACATCCTTTTCAACTCTATAATTTATATTCCTATGAACTTGAAAGAGTTATATACAATTATTCATTAAGCAATAAATTTACTCATCTGTAAAAGAAGTAAAAAGGTTTTTTCACATTCAGGTATATATTTTGGAATTATAACCCAAACAGCTGACAAAAGAGTACTGGAATATTTTTGCTGTTTTTGTTCTTTTATTTTAAATTATAACATATATGCAGGAATGGAAATTAATTTTATTCTCTGAGTGCTCTGCTGAAATGCACAATTATTTTTAATTCAAACCATATTACATGCATTTCAGAAAGAATTAAGAGAAAACTGCTGTGTGTATAGGTGTAAAGGTGCTTGTGTGGCATAATATTTTTTAAACCGAAATACCGAAAAAACACTTCCTTAAAATAAAGTTCTCTGTTCATATAAATCAGGGAAATGCCAACTACTTTACCTGCTCTTGGAGGTTCATAGTATACATTAGCATGTTAAGGATCTGAATATTTCAGCCATAAGAAAGGATGAAATACTGCCATTTGTGATAACATGGATGGATCTTGAGAGCATCCTGTTGAGCGATATAAGTCAGATGGAAAACGACAAGAACCATATGATTTCAGTCAGATGTGGGATATAAAACAGAAAGCAACAAGTGAACAAACAAAACAAACTCACAGACACAGAAACAGAATGATGGTTACCAAAAGGGAAGGAGGTGGAGGGAAAAGAAAGAGGGTAAAAGGGGTTGAATTTATCGTGATGGAGGAAGACTAAACTTTGAGTGATGAGCACACAACACAGTATACAGATAGATGATGTATTATAAAACTGTATATATAATGTTACATATATAATGTTACTGACCAGTGTCACCCAATAAATTTAAAAAAATGATCTGAGTATTTAACCCATTGTTTTCCAAACTTACTTGACCATAAAGTTGTTGTTGTTGTTCTTCTTCTTCCTTCTTCCTTCTTCTTCTTCCTTCTTCCTTCTTCCTTC
>JAAGEH010002531.1:13805138-13971374 GCA_011751065.1 Lasiurus cinereus
TCTTCTAACATCTCATTCCCAATAATAACAAGATTGGTAATCTTTATTTTTGTTGCAGGGCTCACTCTGAATTCTTGCTCTGGGTTGGGATGCCTAGAAAGGAGAGCAGCGAGAACTATGGGGGAAGTCATTAGAACAAACTTTGGGTTCTCTCATGCACAGATAGTTCAGGTTTTTAATGAAGTTATTCAATCTCACCATTTTTAAAGATAAAATTACTCAAAACACTTAAAATTTTGTGATAACTCTTTGGTGTCTACTTTTAGTTAAAGAATAAAATAATCTTTTCAGTTCCACCCCTTGCCTTCCTTTGCTTTATCAGTGATCATTTTAGTCATTTGCCATCAGCCCTCTGATGATTTTGTGTTTCCCTCAGTCCCTAAAATAAGTTAATAGTTGTCAAGTACATATAAATCTTGTGGATCTTGAATGTTTAAAAAAAGAATCTGGCCCTAGTTGGTTTGGCTCATTGGATAGAGCATCATCAGCCTGTGGACTGAAAGGTCCCAGATTAGATTCCCGTCAAGACCTTGAACCCCAGTAGGGGGCATGCAGGAGGCAGCCGATCAATGATTCTCTCTCATCATTTATGTTTCTATCTCTTCCTCTTCCTTCCTCTCTAAAATTAATAAAAATAAATTTTAAAAAATTAAAAAAAGTCTGCCCTGGTCTGTTTGCTTAATGGTTAGAGCATCATCCTGAGGACTGAAGGGTTAAGGGTTCAATTCCTGGTCAAGGGCACCTACCTGGGTTGTAGGCTTGATCCCCAACCAGGTCAGGGCATGTGAGGAAGGCAACCAATTGATATGTCTCTTTCATTTCGTAATCTGTCTCTCTCCCCCTTACCCCCGCCCTCTCTCCCTCCTTGCACTCTCTCTAAATTAAAAAAATCAATGGAAAAAGTATCCTCAGGTGAAGATTAACAACAAAAAGAATCCCACAATACTTGAGCCTAGTAATCCTCACACTTCTTAGCCTCTTGCTTCTAGGGATCACTAATGCAGCCCCTTTGTTGTGGGCCTTGATAGTATATATGTAACAGTTGCATCTTACTATTTTTAGCAGCACTAATGTAGTTTACTCTTAAGTATCTGACCTATGCACTGCATCTGAGGTTTCTTCTAGTGATCTTGGAGGTGGGCAAATATATAGTAATTTGAGAATTATTGAGGATTGAGAAGATGTTCATCTCCCTAATTCTGGAAAGGCTGGGGAAGGCAGACCATCCAGTTGTGCTGTTTCCTAAGAACAGAAGAGCTGGCTGGAGTGTGGGCTCCGTGTGGACAGGAGGGTCGGGCTTGGGAGAGGCCGAGAAGCTTGGTCCGGCCCAGGGAGTGCAGGTTGTGCAGCTTGTAGTGTGAGCCCCTCCACGACCCTGTCAGTAATCTCAGTGCACTTAGCAGAAGCCAGGCTAGAGTAAATTTATTTTTTTCAAGACTGCAAAGAGAAACAGCCAGCAAAGATGAGAAAAGAGACTAAGAAGACCGGAGGGAATTAGGTTGGAACTCATTGATGTAATACAGGTCCTGAATTCTTTACACATGACAGAATTGGGGGTTTGAGCCAAGTTTACCTAGAGATCCACGGCACAGTGAAGCCTCACATGATATCTGATAAGTTACGAGTGATTTACACTTGATCAGTTCATAAAATAAAAAGAAGTAGATTCAGACCATAGCTTTGCTTCTGGCGTGAACTGACAAAAGCTATGAAGGTGTTTGAGTAATTTTGCCAAAAGCAAGCATTGCATGCTTGGGTATGAAGTATTTTAGCAGTCGGTTGGCATGAACTAAAGTTAAGCAGCTCGTCATCTTTGTATGAATGAATGGGAAGGTGCTAATTGTCTCTGGAAAAGGTTTGTAGGTAGGGGAGCGTAGGAAGAAAGGGACGTTCGCAATGCTGTATCAGTTATGTTCACACCAGCAGTTGCTGTCATTGGCAGAAATACACAGGATTTGTTTAGAACCCCTAACTCTCTTTTTTTCGTTGTTAACCCCCCTTTTAGTATTTGGACTACAATGGGATAAAGAGCAGGCAGCTGTGTTAAAGCCCTGTGTAAGCGGAGGATGAGTTTTTACTTGTCATTTGTACAAGGCAGCAGTAATTAGGAGGCCTGTGGGAGGCTCTTTTGTTCCTTTCACATATTTGTACCAAAGAAAACTTGAGAAAATCCAATGCTGGTTGGATCCTTAATACCTTTTATCCTTTCACGCAGTAATGGTAGTTTTAAAAATATATTAAAAATTAGCTATCCCATGACCAGGTGTCTATTTGAAAAGCAAAGGAATACAAACATTTATGTGAAGAATGAAGGGAAAATAAGTTCACCAGAAATGTGAGGAGATTTGCTTTGTTTTTAAGGTTGAATGCTCTTTGGTTTCTCCTTTACTTTGGAAAACCTGGATTAGATGTAATTAAGTAACTTTTTGAAAATTTGATATAGGTATGTAAGTGCCTCCCCGTTTGTGGGTGCCTTTGCTAACATGCGAAAGTGCTGTGTCACACAGCAGTCATCACAGCCACCACTTCTTGCCTAGTGATGCTCAGTCAGTCCTGCCAGTTATTGAAAGGCACAGGGACAAGGGGGTGCAGATACTGAGGAGGTGGTAGTGGGGAGGGGCAGTTTGTCCTGTACTCGCTTTATCTGAATCATTTAATCTGGTAACAGTGCAATTACAAGCAAATTTATTTTTTAAAATACATGGCCTGTACATTATATTTTTGGATAATCCAGTGACCTTAAACACACCCACCTGTTATATAAGAACCTCTTAAGAGTCGTTGCCTCTTGGGAGGGGAATTGGGGCCAGTGGTAGGAGGGACATTTTGTTATCATGGTGCATCTACTTTGGGAACCTTTGGCATTTGTACCATGAATATTTATATTCTGTATTTTAAAAAAGAAAAGGCAAAGGAAAAAAAAGTCCGTCTAAGCATCTCATCTCCTGGCAGGATGCTTGGCTTTCCACCCTACCCCCTCTGAAAACCCTTTCCCATCCCTGCCCCCAGTACTTTTGAGAAAAACGTTTTCTGAATTCATTGACTTTTCTGTCTCGTCTCTAATTTTGTCACTGAAGATTTCTTACCGTGAAACGCAGTAACTTCCTCTGAAACCCTGTTTGACCTTTCTGGGTCATGGACTTGCTCTCTCCTTCCAGCCTGCCTGACCATTGCCTCCTGGTCCATTTTGACCTCTCTCATCTCTGCTGTGATTCCACCTTTATTCACTCTATACCATTGTTCTGAGCAAGTTTTTTTTTTTTTTTTTTAAAAAAAACCTCTTTGGTGCAATCACCTATGTCAGCAGATGCGACCTTACCCCTCAGCTCTACGTCTGTATGTTTACTGGCCCACTAGACATATTTAGTTCTCAATTCTGTAGGCACCACAAAGTCAAAATAGCCTGAACTTCTTGTCCATTCCATCACCATCCAAATTCCCATTTTTTTCCCACTTGCTGTATTTTAATACTTAGAGCACCCAAGCCTGAAACCTGGGAATTGTCCTAAATTTTCCCTCCACCTCAAAGGGTTTGAAGTTCCAGGTTGCCTTGCTGTAACATGCAAATATTAGCTCTTTTTTATCACACCCTTTCACTTTTTTAAATAAACTCTATATCGAGCCTCATTCCAGATGGACTTGAGAGAAATGTTGTGCATATGAATGTTCTGTCCTTATTAAAAGTAGTGGGGGGCATTTTAATTATTCCTCCACATAGAGGATTTTGTTTATGAATCCATAAAACTTCATTCCAGGGGCATTTCTGCATTTGAGACATGAGCTTGGTTTTTATTTAAAACTAAGTCGGCAATTATCTAACTTCACAGAGTTTATGGTTTATCGTTTGCAACTTATGTTGTATTTTGCTTGATTTTTTTATTCAGTCATCTAAAATAAATAAATACAGTTAAGAACTGGATTTGTGAGCATCTCTTTTTTTTATGGGAAATTGATTTGCCCACAGTCAGTACTTTTCCTGTTTTTGGTGCCCATTTGGGGTCGACAAGTTTGTGGTACTTCAGTGCCAGCATCTCCATTATCCATGCGTGATGGGTGATATACTAGTAGAAGTAGGTGATGGCACTAAGATTTACATGGACTTATATTTTGTAATTTTAATTTAAAGCAAACTTCCAAAAATAGTTATAAAGAGATAATCATTCTTTGTTTTATGTGTTATCAATAACTTAACTGTTTACTTGATATTTTGTTACCTGTAGCTGTCACCTGAAGAATGTATGGTCAGTGATTCACATTCTCTCTCTCTTTTTCTCTCTCAGTGCAATGAAACTTCATTCTTTTTTGAAGCTCGGAGTAAAACTGCTTGCAAGCATCTTTGGAAGTGTAGTGTAGAACATCATACATTTTTTAGGTATGTTCATGTGAAAATTTTGTTGATTGTTCTAATAAATTAGTTTTTATAACAAGAATTCTGTTCTGTCTACAAGTAGAAATTTAGAAGTTTTTCTCTTTTAATTTATTCTGTCACCTAATTCTCTTGATCACATTAATAGAAATAGGTATATATATATATCCACAGACATGCATATACACATACATACAAACATAGATATCTTCTTTGCTCACATTATAAGAAAAGGTCAAGGACAATTTTTGTTTGTTTGTTTATATAAAAAGTACAACTTTGGTTTTCATGGAAAGTAACTATTCTGCTATGGACATACTAAATTTGACATACATATTAGTCATCTAAATGGAGACATTGGTTGTATAAGGCTTACTGGAAAGACCAAAGTTGGCCATGTAAATTTAGTTTTGAAGCAAAGCTGACTGGATGAGGTCACCTCTGAGAAAAGTTAAGAGACAGAAGCAGAAAGCCAAGGATTGGGCTGTGGGACCCTGCCAGCATTTAGAGGAATGGAAGAGCCAGCCATAGATTATGAGAAGAAGTAACCTGGAAAGTGTGTAAGAAAATGGAAGATAAATAGGTTGAATAGGGAGCTGGCTACTCTGTTACATGCTGTGCTCCTGAAAGATCAAGTGAGGGTAGATAATTGACTGTTGGATCGTGGGGATACTTTTTGTTTATTTCACATCTTTATGGTGTAAAGATAATACTAAATTTTATCAGTTAATACATTCAGTTGTATTTGTTTTTAAATTTTAAACTGGATTTATTCTCTCCCTTATTTCTATTTGGTTTGCATGAAACAATTTCCCCAAATAGCATGATATTGGAGACCTAGTCTTACAAAATGACCAGTATCCTTTATTGAGCTTGTATTAGGGCAGGGATGTTTCTCAGAAAGCCTGAGAAATTACCTCTCGGTCAGGGGGCTAGGTCAAACACTCCCCATGGAGGTGTTTGTTGAAGGTACCCTGGAGTGGGAAGTGTTGGACTATAGTACCAAGGAGATTGAACCACTCCTCAGATATGATTAATTAACTGCTGTGAGGACCTTGACTTGGGTAAATTAACCTAATGACAAAGTTCCCAAGATCATTTAAGCAGAGAAAGTAATTTGATTCACAGCTAAAACTTCTGAGGGCAATGATGTCTTCCAAAAGTATGAGTATTTCAACATTATATAAATACATAAATTCCTAGAGTGTGTTTGTGTTTCAACAGGTAGTTTGTAATAACTTATTATTTCCTGCCAATGTGTAGAACATATAAGATATTTGGACTAGCTGTTAAGGTGTTGTTGCATCATTATATTTTTTACATAGCTTTTGCTCAAATGTTGCAAAAGTATTTCTAAGTCTTAATTTAATTTAATTTTAAAAATTCATTAGAATGCCAGAGAATGAATCAAATTCGTTGTCAAGAAAACTCAGCAAGTTTGGATCCATGAGTTATAAGCACCGTTATAGGTAAGTGTCTTTTTTTTTTGGGGGGGGGGGGGTTTTTAAATACATGAATATTTAATTCAGCTGTTCACATATATGCACATTAAAGTTTTTATTTTTATTTTTGTACAGTGCCAATGAATTATCTTAGCATAATAGTTTATTAAAACTTTTTTGACAAAAATGATTTTCCAGGCTTAATTATATTTAACTAGAGGCCTGGTGCATGAAATTCATGCATGGGAGGGGGAAGGTAGTGTCCCTCAATCCAGCCTGCACCCTCTCCAATTGGACCCCTTGAAGGATGTCCAATTTAGGCTCACAGTAGGATCGGGCCTAAATGGACAGTTAGACATCCCTCTCACAATCCAGGACTGCTGGCTCCCAACCACTCACCTGCCTCTGCCTGATTACCCCTAACTGCTTTTGCCTGCCATCCTGATCACCCCCTAACCACTCTCCTGCCAGCCTGATTGACATGTAATTGCTCCCCAGCAGGCCCGATTGCCCCTAACCTCCCTACCCTGCCAGTCTGGTCACCCCTAATTGTCCTTCCCTCCAGGCTTGGTCCACCCCCCAACTGCTATCCCCTGTAGGCCTGCCCCCCCCCCACAACTGCCATTCCCTGCTGTACTGGTCCCTCCTCAACTGACCTTCCCTGCTGTTCTGGTGACTCCAACTGACCTCCTTTGCTATCCCCGTCACCCCTAACTGCCCTCCTTGCTGGCCTAATCTTTTACAGCTGCCCTCTTCTGCAGGCCTGGTCTCCCCCATCTGCCCTCTACTGCAGGCCTGGTACCCTCCCCCAAATGTCCTCCACTGCAGGCCTGGTCCCCTCCAACTGCCCTCCCCTGCAGGCCCGGTTCCCCCCAACTGTCCTCCACTGCAGGTCTGGTCCCCCCACAACTACCCTCCATACTTGCTCAGTCTCTCCCAACTGCCCTCCTCTGCCAGCTTGGTCACCCCCAACTGTCCTCCTCTGCTAGCATGGTCACCCCTAACTGCCCACAACTGCCCTCCCCTGCTGGCCATCTTGTGTCCACATAGGGGTAGCCATCTTTGACCACATGGGGGTGGCCATCTTATGTCTCAGAGTGACGGTCAATTTGCATATCATTCTTTTATTAGGTAGGGTGTCTATATTAGCTCCATTAAGTTTAGGACTTTTAAAATGTACTAGAGTTTATCTTCTAAAATGTATTTTGATGCATATATCACTTGTCATTATGTTGTGCTTATGAGACAATAGATATTTTGAATAGTAGCTGATTGGTGTTCCTAGGACATTCAGTTGATCTCCTGTTGTAATACAATGTATACAAATCATATTTCTGCGGCAGAAAGCCTACATGTAGCAATGCTAGCAATTATATCTAAAATTTACTGAGCAGTTACTAAATGCCATGTATTATGCTAAATGTTTTCCATTAGTATTTCCTTTAATCATTACAGTCTTCTTAATATTATCCTCATCAATATGTGAGGAAACTAAGGCTCAGCAAGGCCCAGTCACTTCCCAAAATAACCCAGCTAGAAGCAGTAAAGTGGGGTTCACACCCCCTGGCTGTCTAACTCAGAGCCTGTGCTTCTGTCCATTGGGCAAACTGTTAGCAATGTTGCAGGAAAAGTTTGGTTGTGATTGTCTTGCAGTCAGGAGGGTGCTTGTGTCTTTTTCTAGTGACAATATCAAAAGTGGGAGCTTTCTATTTTTTTTTTAATATATTTTTATTGATTTCAGAGAGGAAGGGAGAGTGAGATAGAACATCAGTGATGAGAGTGAATCATTGATCGGCTGCCATCTGCAGGCCCCACACTGGGGATTGAGCCCACAACCTGGGCATGTCCCCCGACTGGGAATTGAACTGTGAGCTTCTGGCCCATGGGTCAGTGCTCAACCACTGAGCAATGCCGCTGGGCAGCTTTCTATGGTTTGAAAAAGAATTTGTTTTGTTTCAACTCCTTCTGTTAATAGAGTGTGTGTGAGGTGCAAGACCTTGTATTGGGTGCTTAGAGATGCAAAGATTCAGGTCTTAGCACCTCCGCCTTCAGATAGCTACAATTTCATTCCAGCAGGGAGGCTGTCTGAGGCCCTATAAAACCCAAGCAGGGTGCAGAAATGCTGCCCAGGAGGTGTGATGCCATTCTGTCAGCCCCACTGGAGACATCACTGAATGAAATGCTTACCTAGGAGACTTAAAAGTAAAGCCAAGCTCTGGCCAGGTGGCTAAATTGGCTGGAGCATTGTCCTGTGCACCAAAAGGCTGCAGGGTCGATTCCTGGTAGGGTACATACCAACATTTCAGGTTCGATCCCCAGGCAGGATGCATATGAAAGGTAACTAGTTGATGTTTCTCTCTCCCTCTGTCTCCTTTTCTCTTTCTCTAAAAAAAATCAATACAAGTATAATCTTGGGTGAGGATTAAAACTAATTAAATAAAGCCAAGTCAAGTGTTTGTGGGACAATGGTATGCCAGATTTTAATTTCTCTCTCTCTTTCTGTCTTTTTTGTTGTTGTTAATCCTCACCTGAGGATTTCTTTTTAGAGAGTGGGAAGGAGGGGGAGAGAAAGAAAGAGAGAAACATAGATGTGAGAGAGGCATATCAATTGATTGCCTCTCACATTTGCCCCAATTGGGGACAGGGATTGAACACACAACCCTGGTACATGCCCTTGACCGAGAATTGAACCTGAGACCCTGTGGTATGTGGTAACCACTGAGCATACCAGCCAGGGCTAATTCCTCTTTTATGACCCACATGTTTGGCCTTGAATTTGAAACCAGAGATAATCAATAACAGAGTGATTAATATTAAATGTTGACTGCATTCATCTTTACACCTTATTCATTTGAATATTTGCACATTTGATGACGACATATAAAATCTAAGTGATTATATTATAAATGTTGGTATTTAGTGTTCACTGATAACTAAAAATTGAACCTTTTGCTTATCAAGATTCTTTCTCAGACAGTGGTATAATTATCAGGAATTTAAGGGAAGAGTACCTATTTTATGTTGAGGTGAACAGGTAATAATCACTATTTGGGCTATTTTTCCATTTAGAGCATAAAACATGTCAAGGGTTGTAGAGAAAATGCATAACTCTTTCTCTGTGTTCCTATTATGAAAATTGCAGTTATGCTGCTTAACATATGCTGCAATTATTTTCCACAAATTTACTAATACCTGATTTCTCAAATTTATTGAAATGCAAATGTTGTGGCTACTGGGAATTATTATTATTGGATTTTGCATATTAAATATAATTTCTTCCAAGAAAGCAATTAAAGGTAACCTTTTCAGAATTGGAAGCTCTGCTAAATCTGTTCTAATTTGGTGGCTGGTCTTAACTGCCTAGTCAGTTTTAATGAAACCCAAATCTCCGTCTTTGTCTGTAGGAAGCACTAATGTTACAGCATCCCTGGAAGAAATGTGTTTCATCCCACTACCCAGAGCTGGTCATGGGCAGGGATGGGTCTCGGACTGCTGGGTGGTCGCCAGCACATGGATTGTAATTGTCAAAGGAAGAAAAATCCCCAGTCTTTTACAAACATCATATGCCTGCTTCTCTCTGAAGATGTTCTGTAGACCTCGTGGAATGAAGGCAGTGCTCTGGAAACACAGCCCCTTCCTTTACCCGGCAGGCTTTTAGGGCATGAGGGATAAAGAACAGCATAATAAGTGTTGCAGGGTGCAAATGCAGGTGTGTCTGCATTTGTGTACATAATTGTGAATAGACGTTTACAGTGATACGTCTGTAGGAGTATGATGTAGGAAGACAGAGTTCTAGTCGATCCATTTCCTACATCTTCCGGCTTGCTGAATATCAGTGAGATTTCAGTATTTTTTAGAAAAATTAGTCATTACTTAGGAAAGGGGAAGGGAATAGTACACATTTTTAGTAATGTGTGACAGTCAATCAAAATTCCAGATTTTGTGGGGAAATCTGAGCTGAAATCCAACAATCTAATTCCTTTGTTTGGTTGTCAGAGACCAATAATCTGAAACAGAACTTGATCGAATCTTTGATTAAAATATTTTGTTATACACTCATATTTCTTTCTTTGGGCCCCTCAGAAATTAACTTTGTCTTTACCTGTTGTTAAGTTAGTAGGGGACTCTTTGTTTTGATGAATAAATTGTGTAGAATTTACAAGAATTGGGCCTGAGAAACACCCCTGGGAACCCAGATGACCTTCTTGTAGGGCTTAAATATTATGAACTTTCCACATTTCTTCTTTTTTTTTTTTAGTATGTATTTATTGATTTTAAAGAAAGAGGAAGAGAGGAGGAGAGGGGGAGAAAGAGAGTTACATCAATTGGTTGCCTCCAGCACACACCCCAACCTGGGATTGAACCCATAGCCTGGGCATGTGCCCTGACTGGGACTCTAACTGGAGATCTTTTGTTGCATGGAATAATACTCAACCTACTGAACCACACTGGCCAGGGCTCACATTTATTAAAGCCTAAAAGAGAACAAATTCTCACGAGAGCCTTCTTTGTGTCGGGTGCTTACATAGGTCTCACTTTATTTAATCCCATAAAATAAGTAAGGAATGGGACCTGCCTAAGGAGGTATGTCTTCATTTATACAGATGAGAAATTTGAGCCTCGAACCCCAAAGTAAACTAACTGAACTAAAGGCCTTTACCAGTAAGTGGCAAAACTAGGATTTGAACCCAGGTGTCTCTGTTCTTGTTCTCTTTCCTCTACCCCTCACTTTGGGGCTTCAGGGCCACTCAGCATAGAATGGGAGTGCCAGAGTGTGAGGAGGAAGGGAGTGGGTGATCATGGGAATAAATCTCTGCCACCATTTATCAAATACTGTCTGCTGCTACAAGGAAATAGTAAGAATGCTGCACAATAATATTTCTGCTAGGAAATAGGAAGAACAAGTAGACATATATTATCAATGTTGAAAATAAGGCTCTGGGAGATTTAAAAAAATAACCTGTTAAGACCACACAGTTGAGAGAGAGCTATGCTTGCAACTGCAGACTAGTGGCTTAATGTTTTCTCCTACTGCCCAGCTGTGCCATGCTGACCAGCTGGAGGTCAGGGAGCTTATTCTAGTCCTGGGTCCTATACAGGGCAGATCAGTGTGTGGTTCTGGCCCATAGTTTATTAATCTTGTGATATGATTTTGTCATGTCTCTTATTCCTGAGAGAAAACCCATGTGGAAAAATTGAATAATTAAATAAAATCTCATTATATAATCTCTGAGTGTCCACATGATGGGTTATATTTTTAGGGCAAATATTTCTTTTGTTCTGTGCAATAAAGTACACAGTACCCAAGTCTTAAAGCAGGGAAAGTCTTTGGAAGTAGGTCTTATCTTCACATCCTATACTATCTATAGTAATAAAAACATACTATGCTAATTAGACCAGACACCCTTCAGACGACCTTCTGGATGAAGCCAGAACTGTGAGGGAAGTCTGGGTCCCGGGTCCCAGAGGGAAGCCAGTGCCGGCTGCTCAGGGAAGGAAGGCCTACTCTGAATTTTGTTCATTGAGCCTCTAGTTTGTAATAATGGAATTTTGTTCTCTATAGGGATGTTTGTTTTTAGCTTTTTAGGAGAGAGATATTGTTATTTGTGTTAGTAACTCTCTGTACTACCTTTAAAAAAATAGTTAAATTTCAAGTAAGAAAAAACAGCAACAACCTGTCACAGTTTGCTCCCCTCTCTTACCCCAGTTCTCGTGAAGTATTGAACACTCATACACACATAGGTGGCCCCTGGCGTCTTCATTCATGGTAGATCTTATCAAGTTGTGTCCCCAATTAGCCTGATGATAAGCCACTTGTTATGGTTGTTTTAAGCATAAAAAAAAATCTAATAAAGGTAGATGAGGTAGTGGGGAGGGAAAACTTTCACAGAAGTATGTAGGAGGTAAATTTTATGTTATAAGTCTCATTTGGGAGAGATTTACTGATATTTGTTCGGTAAATGTAGGATGAGCAGGATTTGGGGCCATTAAAAGGCTTTCTGGCTCTTCTTGAGGTGAATTAAACTAGATAAATAGAAATGCATTTTTTTTCTTTGTATGTAAGTGAAATTTTCACCTAAAATATTTAGATGAAAGTCAGGGTCATTCATTGGCTCAAATTCAGCAGCTGTGGGATGAATTTTCAGTGGGGTGAATGTTCACTGAAATCCAGCGAATGAATTTACACATTTCCCAGGGATTATTAGTCCATCCCCAGAGAAAGCTCAAAACACCTGAATCCTCACAGCACTTTAGGAAAGCAGCACTGTGTGGGGGGCTTCAGGCCTGTTTTAAATCTTCCTGGGCATCTGATCTAGTACAGGTGAGGCGAGCATGATAAAAGGTTGATTGTGCCATGGCCAGGTGGAGAGTAGAGCACACAGTGGTTCTGAGGGGATGCTGTACAACTTGCCATGTGAGCCTAACATGGGGTGATGCCGATTTATATAGAGTCATTGCCCTTATGTGATTCAGCCCAACGTAATTTCTTCACGAAGGCGATCAGAATTCTCTGTTGCTAGCCCATCATTTTGTTAAATCTAAACCTTAGTCCTCCTTCAATAACCCCCTCCCCGCCCCCGTTTCCTGTTTTCTCTCCTGAAATATATTCCTTCCAACTAACCTACATGTTTCCTATTAGAATTTAATACCACTTCCTTGGTTAATATTGCATTGTGACTCAGTTAGGAACCCATGTATGCTTAAAGCTCCTGAGCGTGTATGTTTTTTGCTTCTTTCCATACTTTGCAGATATTCTGAATGAGCCATTGTTTAATTTTGTGATGGTGTGGTTTTACTTGTGTTAATCAAAATGTTGCATTTTCAAGTGGCAGGACAGCATTGCAAATGAGTCGAGATCTTTCTATTCAACTTCCCCGGCCAGATCAGAATGTGGCAAGAAGCCGAAGCAAGACTTATCCTAAGAGAATAGCACAGACACAGCCAGCTGGTAAGTTATTGATGCAAACATGCATTTCCTTTTAGGCTGGTGGTGTAAGATATGCTCAGGTGGTGACTATAGCCCAATAGTTCTTTTATTGTTAATACTGGAATTTTTAATTTGACCCTGAAAAGATCTAAGCAATTTAGATGTTTTAGAAATTATTAATAATTTAGAAATTATTAATAAGTAGACAAGTAGTCAACCTGAGTCACCATAGCCTGCCTAATGACTATACTTTCTTTTTGAAGAGATTAAAGCCTCAACTGAGTAATTTTTTGGTTGGGTGTATCTGAAATTGGAATTGAACCAAACTTTTAGAAAAAGTCTTTTTATATACATATGCAAATTATACAGAATTTGGTAGGTTTGTTGTTGGTTTTTATTGTGAAAAACAATATACATATAGAAAATGTATAAAATATACACATATATATGCACATATACACAAAAAATTTAACATAGCCTTCAAGCCATGAAAGTCCCTCCTATTTGTCTGTTCACATCTTTACCATCCCCTTTCTTTCCCAACCAGGAAAAAAACCATCTGACTTTGTGATAATTATTTCCTTACTGTTTGTTAGAATTTTACTACTGAAGTAGGTTTCTCTGAGCAAACTAACTTATTTTATATATTTTTAACATTAGATGAATGAATCATGGTCGCTGTTTGTCTTGCTTCTTTCTATAAATGTTATGGGTAGTTTATACTAAATGTATTCATTTTTTTGTGCTGTAAGTATTCTATTTATGACAATTTTGTTTATCCATTCTATTATTTATGGACATTTGGATTACTAATATTATTTGTTTTTAATGTAGACTACTTTAATGAAACTACCTAATCAATCAGTTTTAATCCATGTTTGGTGTTCAAAGCTCATAGCATTTTACTGACTTTGGTTGTGGCTTGTTTATAGATCACCCTTGTCTGACACTCCATAGATTTTTCACATATATTTTCTCATTGTGCCTCACAATAACCCTGTAAGACGAGACCCAGAATATGTGCCCATTTTGCAGAGCAGGGAGATATGGCTCAGCCGCTAGGTAGGGGTGGGGCTGGGATGAAAAACCAGGTCTCCTGGATCATTTTGCTATATAGCATTGTGTGAAGTGAATGGCATCTTTTTAAATGTTTTTATTGATTTCAGAGAGGGAGGGAGAGGGAGAGAGAGAGAGAAACGTCAATGATAAGAGAGAATCATTGATTAGCTACCTCCTGCATGCCCCACACTGGGCATTGAGCCTGCAACCCACAACTCACGCATGTGACCTGATTGGTAATGCAACTGTGACCTCCTTGTTCATAGGATGATGCTCAACTCCTGAGGAACACCAGTTGGGCAAGTCAATGGAATTTTTACTAATAGTAATTAACCTCCAAACATTGCATGGCAGTCAACAGCATATGACCTCCATTGTTTCATTTAACTCTCATGCCAGGGATATGAAGAAAGTGTTTGAATTTTCTCCACTGCTGTTGGTTGTGAGAATGTCACATGACTCATTGTTTCTAAAGCCAAATTAAATATGATTGTAGGTCCCTTCCTTGCATTAGGCTGGGAGGAAATAAAATTCTTTCTGCTAGGTCTACATTGGCAAAAATTAGACATGATTTAATTTTGCAACAGATTACCTTGCCACATAAAGTATTATCATTATCCCCATTTGGGTGATGAGCAAACTGCGATTTAAAAAGGTAATTTGGCCAAGATTACTTAATAGTATGTAGCTTAGGACAAAAATTATAACCTTAATATTTAATGTCTTTATCTTCATCTTTTGTATTTATTTTTGTATATGAGCAACCTTAAATCCCATTTAGATCAAGTCCAGTGTGGTATAATCAGTAAGCAAACTTTAACATCTTGTACTATTTCTGAAACGACATGCCTCATGAAGTTATTCCAAGACCCACTGAGAATATAAAAAATATTCCTTGCTTTAAATCAATGTTTCATTCCTCTTGAGATGCAGGAAGCATTGTACATGCTTTTTTATAAACCTGTGCAGGTTGCTTCTTCTCTTCTCATATGTTCTTATAGAAATATCTGCCAAGGTAATTCTTTTATTTTCTTTCTTACTTCCTTCCTTTTTCCCCACCCCCTTCCCTCCCTCCCTCTCTCCTTCCTTTCCTCCCTCTCCACCTCCCTTCCTTCCTTCCTTCTTTTCTTTTTTGTTTTCTTGCTGTCTTTCTTGCTCACTCTTTTTGGAAGCCCATATTCTAGAAGCTGATTAATTTAGGGACAAGGGGTTTGGGTTTTCTCATGGCTTATGCAGATCCAGTGAAATTCAGTTTCCACAGAGGAGCCTGGGACTGTATTGAGCTGTCACATCTACCTTCCACCTCAAATCCCACCGCCATGTGTCCTATTAACCACACTCCCTCTTTCATAGGGAATAAGAATGTGGCTAATGCATGGCCCAGGTCCTCTAGGACAGCCTCTCAGCATCAGGTGGATCTTATGTATGCTTTAATTGTTATAAAAATACATTTTTGCTTTGGAAAATTTGGGAAACTTAGAACCTTCCCATCTATAAAGGGAAAAAAAAGTTATATTCAATTCCATTCTCCTAGTACAAACACTATATTATATAGCCTCTAGTCAAAAATTATATAGTAATATTTTATAACTTACTTTTCTTATCTAATATGTTATAGATATGTTCTAATAAGTTTTTTAATGTTCTTATACAGCCCCATTTTAAGAGCTGTATATTTTCTCCTGCATAGATATATAATGGACTTGACATAATTTATTCAGCCAATCTTTAGTTCTTGGATATTGAGGGTATTTCAAATTTAGGAGACTATAAATGTAACTAAAGTGAATGTTCTTGTAGTAATATCTTTAAGCATCCATGCTAATTTATTATATATTAGAGACCCGGTGCATGAAATTCATTCATGGGTCTGGTGCCTAGGCCTGGCTGGCAATTGAAGCACGAGTGTCTGGCGTGGAAGGGCAGGTCCCAGTGACCTCTGGGCCCTGGATAGGACCTGGACTGCGGGTGCACCCCTGTGCACCCCTCTCGGCCTGAGTCACAGTACCCAAGTCTCCATGTGGAGATGGTGAGCACAGCCAGATGCCACAGGCCAGGGTGCAACATGGGTCTCTGGGCTGCCCAGTGGCAGGCAGCACACTCTGTCTCGGCTGGCCTCGCAGACTGGCTCCTGTACAAACCCATAGGGAGCCTGACTGGCCCCTGCGGTCCCAGTGGCTGTGGCCCAGCTCACCCCTAAGAGGCCACAAGGGTGTGGGGCAGGCTCCTTAAACAGTGGTGTATTGTCATCTTTAAAAGAGGATCAAGTAATACTGTGTTTAAAAACTAAGACTTTTCTGTACATATATTTCACTTTGAATTGAATTACTTCCAGCCTGACTTTTCGGGCCTATGTTTGGCAAAACTGTGATGTGTTTTGGGGACCCAGAGAGAACCTTTCCTTGACAGTGTGTGATGTCAATGATGCAGTGTTATGGTTGCTGTCACATATATATGAAGGATGTTGTGAAGGATGGATTAATATTATTCTGTTTCTTTAAATGTCACATTTTCTCTTTCCTCTAATTCACGTGTACTCTGCTTTGAGCTTCATTTGAATCCAGTTGGCAGAGACCCAATCTCAGCCCTCTCCTACTCTTCAGGTCATGGTTGGGTTCTAACTTGGAGCAGAATATTTGATGGGGGCCTTCTTGTCTTCAACTATCTCAGTCACTATTCTGCTCCTTGTCCCAGCCCACCAGGCCCCATGAGGGTGGGCAGTTCTGTGTGAAGCTGGGACACTGGGGGAGGGGGAGAAGGAAAGGGTTCTTTGGTGAGCCTCCTCAGCTTAGACTTGCCAACCAGTGGTTGTTGGTGCCAACTCAGTGCTTATAGGAATCCCCAATTTGGGGTGCGGTGAAGAAGGAAACTGCAAACAGCTCAATTATGATATAGCATGGCTGTGGAATAGTGCAGTAGTGTTACAGCTCAATTATGAAACAGCTTGGCTGTGAAACAGCACATCTCTGAGGTGGCTCTCGCTCTGCCCTGCCTGCTCTGCCCTGCTCTACCTGCACTGCTTGGGTCCAGTAAGATACCTTTGTTGGTGTTTCAGCCCCAGCCTGGGAAACGCAATCTCTAGTATTCAGTGAAAAGGGAAAGAGCCTTTTCCAACCCAGAGGGAAATTGACTGACATAGAGAAATCTGTGGTCCCTGATTGGTTTGTACTCATGCAAAAGAGGACTCCAAATCCTCGTAAAATGTCCTGATGGGTCAGAATGGAGCTGCTCTGATTGATCAGTGATGGTACTGATAGGGACCAAGCTGTGCAGCTCCAATTGGACGGGGCAGGGGTAGGTAGGTGGGGGAGCCTCAGTCCTAATGGTTGAAATACAATTCCAGGAACTCCTTTACAAGAGCTGACTCAGATAGTAGGAACACAGTTTAGACCAGCGGTTCAGTGCAGGCTTCTCCCTAAAGTGCGGTTCGCATGAGAGACCCATGTGTAGAAAAGGCTGCTGGGCTCTGCTTTTAAAATTTGAGCCAGTTAACCACCCAAATCCTTCTTAGTAGGTATCTTCTTTCTCAGGGTCCATACCTTTTGACCAGAATAGCTGTTGTGTGACCAACAACCAGTTGTAGCAGAGCAGTTGTCTCAGTGAAGGTGAAATTGGAAAGGGAATTTGACTTAAGACAAAATAAAACAAAACAGAAGAACCTATAAAGTTGTAGGTCTAGTAAATCAATCATTAGCTATTTATATTGGAATGTTACCTAAAGCAAATGAATGATGTTTAGGGTTAAGCCTGACTAGAGAGACCGTGCTCCTACTCCCCGCTGTAAGACTTTCCTGTGGAAGGAAGGAGGGGAGATGAGGGGGTGAAAAGCTATGAGAGATTGGCCTTTGGGTCATTTGGTCACTGTAGCCCTAAAGCCTCTGTCTTCTTCCCCACCCTGTAGACAACCCCTTCTTCTCTGTCCATTCATCCTTTCACACTGTGTAAGCTTTAGAGCAGACCCCTATTCCTGGGATTCATTCATTGGGTAGCTGAGCAGGAAAGAAACAATAGCTTTCTTTTTTTAATTTTTACAATTAAAAAAGTAGAAAGCAGATTTCAAGATATAGAATAAAGTTTATTAGATTGTACTGTATTTGGTGAACAAGGAGTTATGGTTTAAATAGAAGATAGATTTCTTTTAACTGTAATAAGTCTAGCTGTTAATTTGCATAGATTGCATTCTGCTGTTATTCTATCTAAAATAAAATTTTAGAACTACAGTTTCAGGAGCTATTGGCATACAATCTCGCCTCTCATTTTAACATTTATGTATAATAAGAAGCCAGTTGTTCTAGAAAGGAAACTTTTGCATTTTGTTAGTTTATATCATTAATTTCTAGTGCATGACTTGTAACTCTAGTCTAGAGGACATTCTTTTCTTTCTTCTGAAGTGAAAGAAACTCAGTCAGACTTGATGACTGCTCCCCTTAACCTGCTGCTCAGTTCTCTGCAAATTAAAAAACCCTTTGTTTCACCTCTCAGTCAGGAATGCCCTGGTATTGTGTTTAGAATCCGCCAAGGTTAGAACTTGGCACCACTATGAGGAAGTACATTCCAGAACTCAGAGCCCTGCACCCAGCCAAGGAGTTCAGCACCAGGGCAGGCGGCCAGAGAATTCTTGCAAATTTAAATGGCTTCTTCTTCTTCTTCTTTTTTAAAAAACATAAATTCTTTATTTAAAAAGAGAATATGGTAGCCTTGGCCTGGTAGCTCAGTTGGTTAGAGCATCGTCCCTATACACCAAGGTTGTGAGTTCAGTCTCCAGTCAGGGCACATACAACAAGCAGCCAATGTATGCATAAATAAATGGAACAACAAATTGATCCTCCCAACTCTCACCCTCACCCTTAAAGCAATCAATAAAATTAGCCCTAGCCAGTGTGGCTCAGTTGGTTGAGCATAGTCCCATGCATCAAAAGTTCACCAGTTCTATTCCAGTCAGGGCACATGCCTGGTTTGCAGCCTCAATCCCTAGAAGGGGGCATGCAGGAAGCAGCCAATCCATGTTTCCTGCTCTCCCTTGTTCCAGGATATAGGGCACAGGCATTTGTACAAACGCTGGTACCATTCACACATGGAGACATCAACCCTTTAGCAGTCATTGCCTTCTCACAGGGGTGAAAGTCCAGGTAGTTCTGCCAACAGTTCCTGGTCTTGTTCTGGTTGGGGAAGCAGCTGTCAAAAGGAACAGTTCCGGGGGTTCTTGATATTGATCTTGATGTCTTCTGCCATCTTGCTGATTCCTAAAGATGCCCCTGAAAGCGCTCACAGCTCAATGTAACCCTCAGTGAAGAGACTCCTCCATCTCTAAATGGCTTCTTAGGAGTTTGGGGGAAGTCTGAGGTGAGATGAGATGGCAGGGAAGAAAGTGCATGTTTGTACAGCCCTTTCTCTGACAAGGTCGGGCAACTCATGTGGGTTCGTGTCAGAGGAGAGTCTCTGTTATAAGTGAGCAGTTAGGACATAATATTTGGCTATAGTTCATAATTAGGTGTAAGAAAAGTAATGGGTGAAGCTGTTTGCCATGGATAAGCTTATGTGATATGCTTATGTGATACAGCATTTTAAATTCTTAAAATATCACACCAGTGAATAGTTAGTTGTCTTCAGAAAACTGAAAAGCAAAGTTGGGAGACATTTTGGCATTCTCCCTTGGAATATGTGGAAGGTGCTGAAACACAATGCCTGAGGGGTCATGAGCATGACTCCCAATGAGGATGGTTGGTGCTGATCTGCAAACAGACAGCTCTGCTCAGGCCAAGTCCACTGTTTCTGTGCATGGACCTGGTATCCTCAGATCTTCCAGCGTTTTAAGGGAAGCAAGGATTTGGGTATTTATGTAAACTGACCAGAATTTTAAGTATGGGCAGTTAATTTCCTTTTAAAGAAAGTCTCTGAATGCTAAACTGAACATTTCTGAGCGCCAGATATGGCTTAAGGACTGCCTCTGCAGTGTGAAGGCTGTTCCAGGTGCCTTGGGGGTCACTGTGGGGTTCTCCCACATGCTCTGTGAGCATTTCTAAATCAGATTCAACACTGCATGACTGCCCAGCATGAGCACTTAATGGTTAGTAGGTCAGTAGCCCAACTCCAGGGGATGATGGTGCGACACAGCTCTGGACTCGTTAGGCAATGATTCACATGTGGGTAGCTGACCCTCTGGGGGACCTGGGTGGGTGCAGCCAAAGGCAGGAGAGACAGAAATGCTTTGATGTAGTGAAGTTTTACTTGATGTAGTGTAAGCTCTGGGCTGCTGAGAAATCATAATATCAAGAAAGTAATAATCATATTGAGTACCACTTCTGATTGGTACCTTGTGGTACATGTGATGTCAGAAGCTCACCTTGGCTTGTGGCAATTAGAAATATATTTTTAAACATGTTTTTAAGGCAGACAAAAGGCAAGCTACGTGGGAAGAGACTGGCATGTCAGATCAATACAGTGTGCTCTGGTGAGCTACATATGATAAATCCCAGTTCAGCCAAGAGTCCATTACCTAACTGTGGATTATGAAGTCACTTAACCAGCCTAAGCCTCCATTTTTACCTCTGTTAAATGAGGATATGATTCTTGCTCATGGTAGATGTCATGAGAATAGTGTCTGAGTATGGTGCTGACCACATGCAGAGGCTTGGGACACTTTAGTTTCCTTCTCCTCAACTAAGAGGAAGCCACTTACACAGTGTAGGCCAGTCTCTGAGACCACCTGTCAGTCTTGGAATTATATTTACCATATAGTATCAACCTCACATACAAAGGATAATAGGATACATGGAGGCGATATGACCTTTAGAGAGCTGTGGGTGGAGAGAGTCATTCAAGTACAGAGAATGGGGCATAACAAGGAAAGTGAGTACCCCTGCTTCATTTTAGAAGATTCAGAATAAGCAAGATATGAGGTAAGTGAGCAAGTCAGAGTACCCTCTGTATCTATGCTCTGCTGGCAGATCTCTGAGCCCCCACGGGCAGCTGCTGGCAGGTACTTTAGCAGCCCAGAGGGTGACTACTTCTCAGGGTCGCCTTTAGTCCACCGTTTCCTCAGATTCCCACACATCACCCACTCCCTCACTCTGCCGTGCTCATGCTCACTCCTCTTTAGTCCCTATGGCTGTGAAGGGGAAACAATGAACTCACAGGTCGTTCATAACAATGATATGATTGCGTGATAGTTTAAAGCTCGTAGAGTTGATCATTTCTTTTTCCAGGTAAGGTGGTTTGTCCTATGGGAGAAATTAACTGCTGGCTCTGCATTTTTCCTGTGAAGCAGACAATGAGAACTGAAGACAAAGGCAGGGCAAAGCTGAAAGGGGTTGGAGAGGGGAAGCAGAGTTGTTGAATGGAGGAGTAAACAGAAGCTAGGGCTCCTGGTCAGGGATTTCACAAGTTAAATCCTAACCTCACTTCTCCAGCATGAGCAGTCCTGTTCCTGTGTTTGTTGTCACAAAGATGGCAACCTACCCAAACATTTGAATTTGTGTCCGTCTGATTCTACGGTCCCACAATGTCTGTCCTGCAAGGCCAGGTCCTCTAAGGAGCTCCACAGGTGGAAGAATGTTGATAACTAACAGTTACTGAGCATCACTGTGTGCCTGGCACTGTACTGGGCACCCCACAGGTAGTGTCTCACTCATTTCTGTAGAAGATGCCATGCCTCTCAATGTACAGGTGAAAAGACAGAGGCTGGCACTTGTCCAGGGACCCAGGGCTGGAATTTGAACTCAGATCAATTAGAGTGCACAATGTCAACAAGGAAAAATACCGTGATAAATTTGTATGTGTGATATGGAATGATTTTCAGTATAGAATATAAGCAAGGATAAAAAAAAGTCTATTAGCATATAATACACTCCCGTTATATAAGAAGACAAAAGTTTGAAATGGGAGGATATGCATACATATGTAATCTACTGAGATGTGGTGCAAATCTGTGATTCTACTTTCTCTTCACCCTGACTATAAGGATTCCAGCAGAGGAGTTTCAAATTGCCTCTGGGCAGATTATATAAGCCTTTGCATGTGGCATAGTGAGAGGAAAACAAACGTTGTACCTGATTTGAGGAGACATAATTTTGGAAAGCTTTTATTACTTTGCTTTTTTTTAAAAAAAAAAATCACTTCAGAAGTCTTACAGACTTGTAAAAAATATCTTCCCTGATTATAAAATGCATTTTTGTCATTGGAAATATACAATATTTTTGCATACAAAAGTAAAGCAGTTTCTTTAAAACTCAAGTTCAGGTGACACTCTTATTGACACATTGAATGAAATTAACTGTGACAACCTTTGCATCAGTGCAGCTTTTCAAATTGTTCTTATAGTCCAAATTAACCAGATGCGTCTAAGTTTTTTCCTCTTTGGTTAAATTCATAGTCAGTCATTAGTGCTGTCTTGTTGGGAACGGATAAAAAGAGACCTTTCAGGTTGGTTTTTCGTGTCTTTGTCTTTGCCTTTGACTTCTGTGCCACAATAACTGTAGAACCTGGTGAGTTTGAGTAACTTTTGGAATTGGCTCCACCCTGCCTTTGTGGTGTCAGTTCATGGTTCTGCCATAAAATCAAGGTTCTGCCATAAAATCAAGGTTTTGCCTTGATTTTACTAACCATTTAGGCAAATTTCCCTGCCTTCTCACCCCTCTTTCTTCTTTATAGATAGGGGTTTGAGGATTTGCCCCTCACCTGTTGCAGTTTCTCTTTTGAGATAGATCTCTGAGGCAGATGGCATCTGAGGATTCCACACCTTTGTTTTACTGTCATATTCAGGATTCATGGTGGTAATTCCTCTTCCAGCATTTCCTTCAGACATTGAGAAATATGGGATTAATTTCTGTGGTTCTGCCTTCCTTACTTATTGGTATCAGTGTGACAATTCGAGTTCCTAGGGCTCAGGGTTACTTTGGTAGATGTAGGGAGAGGAGACGAAACAAGGAAGAGAAGAGGGAATTACTTCCATTGTGGAGTAGGTACCCTGGGTTGGCACTTTGAACAATGCACTGTGCTGATCTTGGGACCAGGGTCCTATAGAGGTGACAGGACAGCCCTCTGTAACAGTGGCCTTGCCTCCTCCCTTCTCTCCTGGCATGAGAGTTTAGACCAAATGAGGAAAACACCCAGAGAAGCTGGAATTGGAGCCCAGAGGGTGAGCCCCTCAGTTTGGGAGAGCTGTGCCTTTTAGGGATGCTATGACAAGAATACTTCTTGCTGTTATAAAGAGCTGGTTTGCAAAGAATACACTCACTGTGACAAACACTGGAGGACCATGCAGCACTGGGAGGAGGATGGGGGAAAAGACCCAGGTAGCTATGACTTCTAGTCTGGGATCCTACTGTGTCTTTAAGATGAATCCCTAAGTTCAGCTGCTTTCCTTGCATCTAAACAGTGAATCCTTTTGGGAAGCCCATGAAGAAAGTAGATGGTATTCTCATTTCACTCCTAAGGAAACTGAAACTTGGAAACATTAAATACTTATTCAAGGTTACACAGCTAGTAGGAACAGCGTCAGGGTTCAAACCCAGGTCTTCAGAAGAAACATGTTTGGAAAGCAAATGGGAGATAAAAAGGTGAAAGGCTGCCCTAGTGGGTTTGGCTCGGTGGATTGAGTGTTAACCTGTGGACTGAAGGGTCCCCGGGTTGATTCTGCTTAAGGGCACATTCACGGGTTGTGGGCTTGATCCCCAGTAGGGGGGCATGCAGGAGGCAGCTGATCAATGGTTCTCTGTCATCATTGATGTTTCTATCTCTCTCTCCTTTCCTCTCTGAAATCAATAAAAAAATATATTTTTAAAAAAGGTGAAAGGCCTAGAATTATTTGAAAATACCCATCCTCTGGTTTTCTCATTATTGTGAGATTTGTTTACTCTGCTAGATCTGCTTGTTTCTGCAGGTATGCTTGAACAGACAGCTCGTTCTGCTCATTTACGGAAGAGCAACAGTATTAATTGCAAGGAGCCTTAGGTGCAGCACAGCAGGTGTATGTTTGTTCAAGCATGCTTTCCTTCGTTGACACTCTTCTGCCTTAAAGAGGATGTTTATTTTCATCCTGAAAAAGACTTATTAATTGTGGCAACTCTGATTAGATTTTCCTTTAAAAAGTTAATGTTTCCACTCTTCCTAAGAGTGTATAGCATTCCATGCATAGCTACCAAAATTAGAAAAGCAAGCAAGGCTAAAGACCTATTGAATATTCGAGTTAACTATCATAGTATTAGTGAGTTGCCAGGAGTGTCACTTTTTCTCCCCCTTCTCATTCAACAAAAATTTATTGAACACATCTTTCACTTAAGACCTGTGACATTGTGATTTATAAGAAATCTGTGTTTGGTCTTAATCCCAGTCCCTGACACAAAGCTATTAAAACCCTTGGAATTTCCTTGAAGGTGAAAGGAGTGACTTTGGTTATTCATGACAAATTCCTTTTAACCACAAAGGAGGTTATGTTGATAGGTGACTTTTGGGAAGCCTGAAGGATGGGAGTGGCTGCCAGGGAACTAACTGTGTGATCAGGGAGGGGGGACTTTCAGTGCCACCCATGATTTCCAGGAAGTGGGGAAGGGCAGGAGGCTGAATCAAGTACCAATGGCTGGGGATTTAATCAACTTCTGTAATGAAGCCTCCATAAAACCCAAAAGGACAGGGCTCTGGGGGGTGGTGAACACGTGGCAATACAGGAAGAGTGGTGCCCTCAGAGCTGAAGCTGTGCCCCATCCCGTGGACCTTGCCCTGTGCATCTCTTCTGCCTGACTGTTCCTCAGTGATACCCTGTAATAAACGAGCAATCTAGGAAGTAAACTGTCCTCCTGAGTTCTGTGAGCTTGTCTAGCAAATTAATCGAACTTGGGGAGGAGGACAGGGGAACCTCTGACTTACTGCCAATTGGCCAGAAGCATAGATAACATCCTGGGCTTTCCATTGGTGTCTGAAGTGAGGACAATCTTGTGGAGGGTTTGGGGGAGTGCCAAGAGTACTACCAGGATAGGGTATGAGTGTTTACTCAACTCTCTTCCTTCACACTGAGTCCTCATATCACAGGAAGAAAAACTTGGTGTCCACCTGATTTGCCACATCTCCTGATCCCCACCAATCATTCACAAATGTCATCGGGCCTAAGAGGGCTGGAAGGAAAGGTGCATGTTCCTCTGCTGTTATCACATCTGGCATCCCCTCCAGCATACACAGGTATAGACAGGCTATAAGTTTTCAGATAATAGAACCCTTTCATTCTTCTCTGAGGGTCTTCAGGGAGTGAGCAATGCCTTCCCAGGCTCAGAAGTGCCTTTCTTGTTTTTGAATCTGGCATTCTGACCCCCAGGGAAGGAAGTCTGTGACCACCTGACCCTCAGTATGTGCCTCTGCAGCACAGGTGGAGGGGCAGAGGATGAAGTGTCTTTATTTTCACCCGACTTAACTCCCAAGTTGATAATTTTGGTCATGAGGAAAGCAGAGGGATCCAGGAGAGTGCTGGGTCAGGGAAGAAGAAACTGGAAGTAAACCAACCAGGGAAGGGTTGTTCATGCATAGACAGATTTTCCCAGCATCTTTCTCATCCACACCCATTCTTTATAATCTACCCTCCAGCTTTTTAGCAGAATGCCTTGTTTGATCTTGTACTTGACATGTAGCAAAACCAGTGTCTTAAAGGTCTGTGTACTTGTAGTAAAGAGGTAACCATGCTTAAATACCACCCTTGAGATTTTGAATGCAGAAACTCTAAAGCGAAGCAGGGGGTCTGGCTTTCTTTAAGATGAGTGGGCTAATGTCAGGCATTTGAACTTTAAAGAAATGTGTTGAATTCAGAAACACTTCTATTTTTCAAATTGTGTGTTTGGAAATTCAATTTGGTTTACCTGTGTTCTGCCAAATATAAGCCCTTTTATGATGATAGAAAAAAAATATATATACACATACATATATATATCTATATATACATACATATACATATATATGTATATATGTAAGATTTTCTTGATCATTTTACTTTTGATCATAATTTGTGATGTTAGAAAAATATTTGTTTAAATTTGCTAATTTGCTATACCATGTGCCATTTTTTCTATAATACCTAGTCTAAAGTCAGTTGAAACCAAGGCAAAGTGACTTTGTACTGACAGTGTGAGCTAAAATATATTTCCATTTATTAGCTCATTCTTAATTCATGAGTATCAGATTTCTTCTGAGAAGTTGTATTGGATTAGATAATATCAAATCAGATTGGCTTAACTGACATATAACCATCTGTTTTATTGGGAATCGCTGTAATTTTCCTGGCTGTTTGTTATTTGTTCCAAGCATCAGATATAGAGAATTTGTTTTTGTTTGTTTGTTTTCTTCTTAAGTTTAAAGAAGAGAAGATATGTGATTAAGCAAGATACCATTTACACATACATCATATTATAGAGTTCTTAAAAGGAAATTATTTATAATCTTGCTTTCCTTATTGGCTACTTATTCTTTTCCCCATGTAACAAAATAAGGCATTCTTACTTGCAAATATAAATTGATTTATTTTAAATGTTACATATTTATCCTCCATGTCAACTTTGTCAATTAAAATCAATGGCAGCATTTAGATAACATCAAAGATTTAATTTAGGTTGACAGGTGTCAAATTGGGCTATCCATTTTGAGAGACTTATAACTATATAAATGCAAAGTGGTTTTATAATTGAAAATCCATGTATATTCATCACCAAATCTTGACATCACAGAGATGACTTTTGAGAACTGCCCCCAGACCAAGCAGCTAATAGACCCTGGGAGAGTTGATCTGTTCTGACAGCTCCTTTTCCTGACCCGGAGGCCAGGGTCAAATTTGAGCAGGGCCAACCCACACAAAAGCCTGGTAGAGGTCCCACACACACACACGCTGGAAGCATTTGCATTTAGAGTGTGAAAAAATGAACAAACAAGAGATCATGGAACAGTGGGCATTGGCGTTGCAGTGTCTTCTCAACCGTAGGGAATTGTGTGGGCCCCTGTTAAGCTGTGGTGATAACAGTCCAGACACAAAAATGATCACAGTTCATGAGCTAGATTTGCCTCCTTAATTAATTATAACAGTCTCCTGATAAATGTATTCTTCCCAACGTGAGCAGCCTCTTGAAATGAAGTCCTTTGTGTTTTTAATGTGAACAATATATAAAATGAATCGGATGCTCCTGACTAATTCTAAATGGCCTTGCTACAGTTACTATTTCATTTTATCTAAAATAAAATTCAGATTTTTCTAAAGAGCTTTGATAATCGTATGTCAGTAACTGAACTTTGTTACAGACCAGTGGTCGGCAAACCGTGGCTCACGAGCCAATGCGGCTCACAGGCCGAGGTTTGCCTCTCTGGTGACTAATGAGTTTGCCGACCACTGTTATAGACCATCTGTGACTGTCATTCACAAGAGCATTGCGCTACAGCACAAGGCAGCACTGAAAGCTCTGAGAAGTAGCCCATCCTGTAAGATGGAGCACATGTCCTCTTGTCCTGCATGTCTTTTTGTCCTGCATTTCCCATGCTACCACCTTCAGGTTTTGGGGTTTTTTCCCCTCATCTTTTGACACTTTTTCAACATAACATCCTTCTCCTGAAATTTTCCCTTCTAGTGGAAAAAATAGCAGAAACAGAAAAAAAACCCTTTATAATAATGGACCTTCATTGAAAACCTACTACTGTGCTGTTAGCCATGGGGAGAGGGCACAGTGGTGTATCCTTCATTTTATTGCGACTTTGAAGCCTTATATAAAATATATAAATCTGCCCTAACTGGTTTGGCTTAATGGATAGAGCGTCAGCCTGCGTACTGGAGGGTCCCAAGTTCGATTCCGGTCAAGGGCATGTAACTGGGTTGCGAGCACATCCCCAGTAGGAGGTGTGCATAGATGTTTCTCTCTCATCGATGTTTCTAACTCTCTAGCCCCTCCCTTACTCTCTGTAAAAAATCAATAAAATAAAAAATACATAAGTCATGGGGACATAACGTACAGCATGGTGACCATAGTTACCAATACTGTATTGCATATTTGAAAGTTGTTAAGAGAGTAGATCTTAAAAGTTCTCATCACAAGAAAAAAAAAATTGAAATTATGTGTGGTGACGGATGTTAACCAGACGTGATCATTTCACAGTGTATACAAATATGGAAACCTTGTGTTGTTAACATAATGTTATATGTGAACTATAACTTAATGAAAAGATTTTGAGGCCTTATTAACTTTTATTAAAAATTTAAAAAGTAATTTTATTGTGTCTGTTATATATATTTTATGAAATGAATACTTTCTGCTTTCTGCTTCTAGATATTTTAGATAGAAACTGACTCTTTGACTTTATCTAAAAGAAGGATTTGCCCTAAAGGGAGTGGTTTGTGTAGTGTAGGAAAATTGCCTCAATGTTGTATTTCTGGAGGTGGGAAGTGGTTAAGTAGCCATTCACTTTATATTCATATATGTGTGGTACATTCTTTTCAGTGGTCAGTTATAATTTACAATGAAAAAGGAATGGGGGGAAAAAGATTGCTCAGCCTCAAAATATCTCCTGGAATAGCTTAAATTCCATTGTTATTAGTTATTTTAGTTAATACGTGGCTTCTCCTTTTCTTCTTTGAAATGTAGCTAGTCTGTGGCAATAATGTATGAAGACATGAGCTCTTTAGTGTTTAGGGCTTGTCAGATTACATCTTCTCTGTAGCCCAAGAATCTAAGCTGATGTGGAAGGGATAGTTCTGGAGGTGGTATGATGAGGGGAGAATAAGTTGGCAGTGGATGTCAGCAAAATGGAAAGTCAGTGAACTTAAATAATGCATAATGTATATTTCCCACCCTTTCATATTCCAGTAACCAACACACAGCATAGCCTTACTGAATTGCTTAGCTCTCTATTTAAATGGTAATATGGGGGAAATCTCACTAATTTAATTTAATTTAATTAGGAAGATGATTAAAATACAGTGTTAAGAGTATAGTTATTACTTTTAAATGCACCTTTAGTAACGTAAGTATTACCCAATTAAGGCTTTTTAAGAACTCTATACCCATGAATAGAAAAGAATAATTTTTAGTTTGCATCTGACTATTATATGAATAGATACTTCATAAGTGCTCCCAGTAAGTTATTGCTGAAAAATAGTGCTCCCTCTGTAAGTCTGTTTTCCTCATAAGGCTTTTAAAACCCAGAGTTGTCCATTTCACAGAGTTGTAGAGTAGGGGAATACGAATAAACAGATTTGTTATTAGAAGTCCACTGCTTTCAATAAAGAAGAGGCATGCCTTAGGTTGTATTACTGACAATAGCTTAGCTCGTTTATTCTGTGCATGTGAGAGTTATGACTGTTGGGTTAGTAAGTAGTCCTGAGAGTCAAATAGTTTATTTTGAAGAAGCCTACTGCTTGTGAGTGTCTGAAAGAGCCTGTGCATGTCACACACTCCCTCCAGAAATTATTTTGGAAAACCATCCATCGTGTGTTTCATCTTAAAAATTATAATTTGGATATTTTGAATAACTAAGTATTGGTTTCTTTAAGAAAAATATATTTGCACAATTCGTTAGATTTTTTTTCTATTTAAAAATATTCCTCAGTTGTTTGTCTACCTATTTATTAATTTTTGGAAGATTTGGATGGGAGAGATAAAAGTGATTATGTTGCTTTACTTTCCCCAAGGTGATTAGTTGTTAGACTAAGAAAAGACTTACCCTGTTTCCCCGAAAATAAGACAGTGTCTTATACTAATTTTTGTTCCCAAAGATGCACTAGGTCTTATTTTCAGGGGATGTCTTATTTTTCCATGAAGAAGAATACGGTACACGTTTATTGTTGAACAAAATAAAAGGAAATTTATTACCTGTATACGGTATGGTAGTAGTTATCACAAACCAGCTCACTGATTGGCCTCAGCGCAGCCGGAGCTGTTCAGGCAGTGCAAGGTCTCTTTAAATCAGGAGTCAGACGCCTTACGGTAGCTTCGGGGACCTTATATTCCAGGGAGGCCTTATTTTCAGAGGGATGCCTTATATTACAGCGAGAGGCAAAACTGGAAGTAGGTCTTATTTTCAGGAGATGTCTTACTTTTGGGGAAACAAGGTATTAGTCTGATGAGATGGGGATTGGAGCAAACTAAGACTTATTCTGAAGCTAGTGACTGCACAGTGCTTCGTTACCGTGATGTTCACCTTGACTTGGTGCTTCTTTGGTTGGAGTTATTGGCACTGGTATTGGTCTCTCTGCTGTGCTTCCTCCTCCCCTCAGTCTGGGAAAACAGTCCTAGGTACATGAAGGCCACTTTCATTTATATGAATTTATAATATCTGCTGAGAACCACATTAAAAAACAACATTTATTTGGAGCAATGTCTGGGCCACAGTGAGTTAATCCCTCCTGCAACTGCCCCAGGGCCATACCACATAAATTTCCAACTTCCAGAAGTATCTCCAGCTCAGATCTGTGCCTGTAGTTTTGGGAATCTGTCTCTGTGATATTATTAATGGCCATGGCCAAATAGACAGTGAGTGGCCATGGCTGTACCTGACAGCACCTGGGGTAGTTCAAGGGAATTGCTTGTGTCCCACTTATAGAACTTTCTTGTGAAATTTCCCATTGGCCCCAGTATTCTTCTTTCCTTGTGCCTGGGTTCTGAAGGTCGAGATAGCACAAGTGGCCTTGAATGCCACGTGCATCTTCAGGCTCACCTTTCCCTTTCAAGGTTACAAAATAGGGACCAAAAGCAGGTATTGCAAATTCCTTAGAATAGTTTTTGGCTGAAACCGGTTTGGCTCAGTGGATAGAGCATTGACCTGCAACCTGAAAAGTCCCAGGTTCGATTCTGGTCAAGGGCATATACCTTGGTTGTGGGCACATCCCCAGTAGAGGGCGTGCAGGAGGAAGCTGATAGATGTTTCTCTCTCATCAATGTCTCTAACTCTCTATCCTCCCTTCCTCTCTGTAAAAAAATCAATAAAATATATTTAAAAAAAAAAGAATAGTAGTTTTTGGACCTCTTATTTGAAATCATTGTTGGTTGCTTCTGTCCAGGATTATTCATTATGTTTGCCTTTCCTGATGGGTAGTCAACCAGTGTGCCTACAAACTGCTCGGTAGGGAATTGCCACCTGGGATGGGGTTGCCCAGTATGGTCTTCTGGTCTCAGTTGCCCTGGAGAGAAAAAACTCTCCCCTTAGTTGGCAATAGGATGTTCTCTTCACTGGACATTCTTTCCATTTTTTTTCTAGAGAGTCTGTCTCCTAGTGGACCCTTTATTTAGATGGACTTCTTAACTACCTGAGGGTGGGGCACATAGCACACATGGAAGGCCATGTGGTGGGGGAAATGTTTCTGAGGCCACACTGCTGGGTTTCAAAGAGTCCCCCACCCCCACACACACCCATAAGCTGTGGGACCTTGGGAAAGGCCCATTTTTTAAAGCCTTTAAAAATGGGATAATATTAATATTTACTTACATAATTATTTTGAGGATTACATGAATAAAGAGATCTGAAGTGCTTGGAATAGCACGTAGTATGTGCTCAATAAATATTAGCCCTTATTAGCATTACACTTGTGACTAGTGGTGATAACACTTATTATCGAACTGTGGTTGTGCCCCAACAAGATGCCTCTCTGAGGTGGACACACCTGTATAGCACGGAATTCCCTGAGCAGGGACTCGGGCATCCCTTCACTGGTTTCCCCTGCAGCACCCCCGTGAGGTGCATGTCACTGCAGGCTTACCTGCCTCTGTTCTGAGAATGGGGTCCAGACTTCCTAAAGGGCTTAGCCCTTTCACTTAGCTCCATTTGAATCCTGTTTTCCATCACATCTGCTGGGGGCTCCCTCTGCTGGTCCACCTAGCATATATGCAAATTCGTGGAGTAGCAGCTTTTACAAAGTTAGTTTTTAGGCTTTTAGGGACATTTGCACAAGCATGTTTGAAAACATTTTTGTGTGTGATATGTGTGAGCAAGTGATATAGATCACATCAATATTACTCTTTTTTTGCCATTTGTATAATGAATTGGGATACTTTCATATTTTCAGTTTAAAAATGTGTGGTTGTTTGCTTTGTTTTAGAATGGGAGCTCTCATGGCATGCCAACAAATGTGACTTCTTTACAACGTAGTCATCAATTTTTACTTTATATATTTCACGGTATAGCACTAAGGATCTTAGAATCTTATTTTCAACAGTTGAAAGCAAAGACTTTCTCATGATGTAGGGAGTTAACTCTTTAAGTGGCAAAAGGTCCCATGTGAGAGAGGTGTCAGAGCCTTGCCCCCATAGGACGTGGTTATGTTGAGGATTGGGGATTGGGTTTTTTTGCATCCAGAAAATAGCACCTCAGATTTATTGTTCGACTCCTTATTTATTTGAAATCGTAATTTATCAGTACAGTGTGCCATGACAGCCCTAAAATTGCATTTTAAAGTAACTCTTTTGCTTCTTTGTGTTTACCTAATCACTTTGTCCTCCTCCCTCCCGTCTTTTCTTCTTCTTTGCTCCTAGGATCAAATAGCATAAACCGGGTCACTGCACACACAGAAAATGGAGAAAATGAAGGAACCACTAAAATTATTGCACCTTCACCAATAAAAAGGTCAGTCAACTAACCGAATGAAGGTAGTAACACTGTATATTGTCACAAAGATGAATTTTCCTGAGAGCCAGGTGACCACTCTCTTCACTTTGGTAATTCAGTAGTACTGTCGATCAAAATAGTCTGGGGCCAAAGAATATTTAAAACGCCAGTAAAGTATGCCACATCAGGACCTGCCTGCCTCGTTTGGAGGAAACACCCTGCAGTCACAGCATGCTGCTCTCGGAGGTAATCGGAGGTTGGCATTCTCAGCAGCAGAGTGAAAAGTCCATGTGATTTTATAAATGGCGTGATGTGATGGACTAACTCAGACGGACCTGTGAAATAAAGCGGATGATATTCATGTTTAATGTACTGTGTTCATTACAGCAGTGAACTGAGCTGTGGCCCCGGGAGCGGGCTTATAGCATTTAGAGGTGCGGGGCTTCAGTAATTGCATATGTATGAAGAGTGGTCATGGTCCTCACGTCCATTTGCCCAGCATCATTTCCCAGTGGAAAACCTTCTCTTGCTATGTGACATGGACCGTTTCCTTGAAAGATCAGCCTTGTTCTCTAACACACAATTTCAGTGTCCTTTTTCCCTGTCTCCAGTGATGTTCAGGGACTGCGTTTTAGACGTACACTGAGCAGCGTTCAGCCTCTCACTTTCTCTCTGGAGACAGCTGTCCACGCATCTTGGAGAGGTCTAAGCTGTCAGAAACGCGTGACCTGGAAAGACTTCTGAGGTCACCTGCTCTGTCTTTGTTAGTAAATAAGGGGGTCTTCATTCAGCTGGATTGTGACTGCTTGGAGAAATACTCTTTATAATTTCTCATCAATTCCAAGATATGAGGATTTTCAGAGTTGCAATGTTTTTCCCAGGGTTTTTATTTCATTTCAGTTTATTTAGTTTTAGAATTCTCCCGATAGATTCTTGCTTTGGAATGGCAAGTTCTTTGCCCTTGCAGACACTTTAGTGTACTCTGCTTCCCTTAATCAGCCTCACAGCTGTGGACAGAGTCAGCTTAATCTGTATGTACAGGGTGTGCTGTGGGAAGTCTAACAGAAGATCAGTAATCTTCCATGAAATTCAAATCCCAAGCTTTTTAGAATGTATAGAAGCAGTTCAATCCCCTTTGTAATTGTATTCCTGCCAAAGACTGAGACCTAAAGGGCTGCCAGAATTTTCCTAGTCAAGCTTTCGATGAGAAATAGTTTAGGGAGTGAATGTAGTTAATTCACTTCCTAGGATGTCATGTCATTGTTCTTTAACTTCCGCCTACTCTCCCAATTCCCCCTTCATCTCGCTACTCCCTTTCTCAATCTCCCTTGTCTCATTCTCACTTTTTCTCTTGACTTATTAAACACATACGTGTGCGCGCACACTTTCCACGGTTGTATTAAACGTCTAGCATGTTTATTACTTTGCTTCATTTCAAAAGGAAGCTTTTACTTTGGAAATTTGATCTTCTAAAGGTGTTTAACCTTTCCAAAAAGAACACATTCTTCATATATAAAACTTACTACCTACTAATACTATGAATGATGTGCTTTCGTCAAATATATTTTTAGATTTATATTCCTACATGGTTATAATATCCTAGGGTGCAAGTTTATTTTCACTTTTTGAAATGACCTTGTCAGTTTTTTTCTCTCTCCTTTTTCTTGGTTGTGACTATGTTTGAAGACAGTATGTGGAGGATTCCTCAGAGAGCCAGGGTTAAAGTGCATGAGTTCAGTAGCTGTCTCTCTTTTGGAAGCTGAGACTCCCGGGATCTAAGAGGAGGCACTCCCCTCACCTCACTCCACCTCACCACCTCACACACACACACACACACACACACACACACACACACACCCATCCCGTGATGGTGACGACGGCTTCTAAGAAGTCCCTTCCTGATGTCTCCCCTATGTTTCTAAAACAATTTGTTGGGATGGAATAACAACTCAGATATATTTACATTCTTAGGACAGAAAGATGATACTAGGTCAGGAAATAGCATTGAAAGTCATTCTGATTTGGAAGGATGATGCCAAGGAAGGCGGAAGCTGAGGGCAGGGAAAGGTCAGTGGGGACAGCCTGAACCTGCTCAGAGCCGACTGCCCTGCACAGATTCAGACCACACCCAGAGCTGGGGGGTCTCTGACCACCTCTGAAGAGAGGGATCCAGCCACACAAGCCTGGATGCCCATGCTCCCTGTCCTGCAGGTGGGCTCTCTTGAAAGTTTCTTAACAATGGATGGCCTGGCTCCTGTTCCTTAAAGCAGTAAAACCAGAAGGAAAAAGAGGGGGAAAAACCAAAAGTACTTGCTGCAGACATGTATTTTTTAAGGCAGCCACTTCCTGTGCTTTTTGGAATGAGTCATGGGTGTAAATAAACACACATTTTTAAACACTCGTTAAATAATTTTACTGAAGAAATAGTATATGAATTAATGTCCTTTTATGTTCTAGTTAATTTGTTTTTCATACTTCTTTTTATTTTTAAATTAAAGCTTTAAGAAAGCAAAGAATGAAAATAGCCCTGATACCCAAAGAAGCAAACCTCATGCGCCGTGGGAAGAAAATGGCCCCCAGAGGTAAGGGGATCTTTGTTTTCCTCAAGGAGGTCAGTAGGAAAGGGGTCAGCAGTTGCCTATATCAAATAATAGAATCCACCTGCTTTGTGGCTGGTCAGGACTAGCTCTGGACCAGGCAGTCGGATTCCTACATCAGTGTGACCAGGAACTTCTGAAGTAGAGATCAACAGGATGTGTCCCAACATGGAACTCTCTCCTGGAAAGACAGAGAGGAAACTAGTGTCTAAAGAAGCTCGTTGGAAGGTCATCAGGACCGTTTAGAGTGAGATGATGTATTTAGGAAAACTCTAAATGAAATGTATTAATGATACTTCCTCCAATTTCATAGTTCTTGTAAAAACTTGAGTTGAAAACTGTAGCTGATGAATAGTGATTCTAGAAGACCTTCATTCCTAAAGATATATATCTAGTTTCTTTTGTTCATAACTATCAAAGCAGCCACATACTTGCATTATAACTTCCTGGACCCATTGTGACAGTGTATGACCACCCAAGGGTTCAAATCCTAGTTCTATACTTTCCAGCTATGTTACTTGGGCTACTGAAGGAAACATTCTGTATTTCTATTATTATTATTATTATTATTATTATTATTATTATTTGGCAAATGGGCCTAATAATTATACTTCAGTGCTTAGGGTTAATATGACTATTCGCTTAGATAATGAGTACAAAGTTTTGAGCTCGGTCAGCACCTGGCAATGCAATCATTGTTGTAATTATTGCTGTCCTTTGTGTCTGTTCATTTCTCATTGTTGAAGGCTACCAGGAAAAATCCATTCCTGCAAAATAATGACCTATATGATTTGTTTTACCAGATTTTACCCTTCTTTTCTTTCAATATATCTTGTCAGCAAAAAGATCATTTGCTCATGATCTAGTATTCCCTGGCAAGTACCAACGGTGCAGTCATGACCACCCCCTAGGACCACTGGGGTCTGGGGTTAGGGTGTTTGCTCCTCCAGGGATTATCAACCACTCCTCTCTCACCCTAGTGGACTCTACAACTCTCCCCATGACCGCACGAAGTCCCCAAAGTTTCCCTGCACACGTCGCCGAAACCCCTCCTGTGGGAGCGACAACGATTCTGTACAACCAACAAGGAGAAGGTAGGCTGAGCACAGCCCCTGATTTAATTTTTGATCCCAGTCACGTTTTTATCACAGGTTATTCTCATGATATCAAGACTGTTTGTCTCCCCAAGATAGCAAAAAGCCTATATTTTCTGAGATAAATATAATAGGCCAAGGGTCCTGGAGCATTTCTCTTAAACAGTCAGAGTTTCAGAGCATCATTTCAAAAATGTTAACAGGAACTTGCTTTCTGAATTGTACTTAAGACTGATAAGTTAAAACATGCATGTATGATATACTTTAATACATATTATATAGTATGTGAAATAAATTACATAACATGTTATGTCAATGACATATATTAGTACATAAAAGCCATTAAATGTTTCGGCCTGAGAAGACAACATTACGTTATAGATTAATCACAACTGAGGCTGTGTCCTCTGCTCTCAGGCTGATACTGTTGTATAAATGTGAGTAAAACTCCTTTCAAAGCACAGAGAAAATACACTGTGTTGCCCAGCAGGTTAAATTGTTTGGGTGGTTATATGTACATGAGTGTACTATTTAATTTTTTATAAACGTCCATATCTAGACATTTGGGACTCTCTTTGCAAAGCAGACTGGGCAGTGGGGCAGGTTCAAGAGAGTAAGACCTAAGAAATGACTCACCGGGGAAATCCACTTCATTCCTACATGAGGGGGCTGTGTTTTGCCCTGGGTACCTACGTAAGTGGTATTTTATGAGTGACTTTTATAATTATGAGAAATTCAGGTCACGGTCTCAGATAACCATCAACATTCCTTTTATATACATGGTGAGTCTGGAAAGCAGAGGCCCTCCTGTCTTCTTAGCCCTGTTTATACTTACCTGTTGGTCCATCCCTGTTTCATTCCTTCTACTTCTGCCAGTTTTCCAGACTGTATTCCTCAGCTTTCTCCAACCAGGTCCAACTTCACTGAAATCCTTTGATGGTTAAGTTGAGAAAGGTCTATATCACGCTCACCTAGTAGGGTTGAAAAGGGGGAGAGAAATCATGATGAACAATGATTAGATAGAATAATGTAATAATAGTTGGCATTCATCATGTTCTAAGTCCTGAGCAGTTTGCTTGCTGTATATTAGCTTATTTTATCTTTATAGTAACTATTCAGAAATGGGCATTTGTATCATTCAGTCACGAGGCATTTTTAGCAGAGAGAGAGGGATTAACGCAGGGAATTTTGGTGCACAAATATGAGTAGGATTAAAAGAATGAAAAGGCAGAGACATGGTACAGTTCAGAGGTCTGGATGCTGGGATGGAAGAATAAAAGGAGATAAGGGGGCGTTACCCAGAGATACAGAGATGCTTCTGTCTTTGAACTGGCTCCCAGGAGCCAGTGCTGGCTGCTGGCATTGCTGGCTGCCACTGTCGGAGGTGCCACCATCATAGCTGATGCTGTGGGATCCCACTTCTCAGGAGTGCATGAGTGGGTGCCACAGGTACTGCCAGGGAGCACAATTGCCTCCCCTTTTCTCCTGCCTTCAAATCTCACCTGAGTGTCTCTAAGTGGAAGCCTGCTGGCAAAGAAGTCCAGGAAAATGCAATTGTCAGCTGTCTAGTGTTGGCACTACAGGGAAGATTATAGATGGGTTGGGATGGAGCTGAGTACCAGTGGACAGGACCTGGCCCAGCATTATCATCTCACTTCTACAAAGAAGAAAACTGGCTCTGGGAGATGGCAGGAACTATTCTTTGTGACACATCTGGGATTTGGATCCAGGGCTGTACATTTGGAAAAGGCCAGGATAATGGGCCATCATTTCAGTAAGGCAGGAGGAAAGATTTTCTGACCTCCTTCCCTACCAAGAATTGGTTCAATTCAGACAACTAAAAAACATGACAACACCCCTGGGAAATACTTTTAAAATGCATTTGTGTGTGTGTGTGTGTGTGTGTGTGTGTGTGTGTGTGTGTATGCTGAGGGATGTGGATAGTGGGTCTCACTAAATATATTAAGAATTTGGCATCATCTGATTATTGTTAGATAAGTTTTTACAGTGTTTCATTCCTAATTATTAATGTACTTTGTCATTTCCTACATAAAAGAATTGCACATGTTGAGCAAATGGCCATTTTGATTTTAATATATTCAAATATGAACTTATCAAGTTTTGCTAAAATGCACCAAACTTTACATTTTTTTTTCAAACTAAATGCTTGAAATAGTTTGGAGCATATACATTCTCAAATCCAGACTAATGACTCTGTGCTGAGATACATTTTCTGTTGCGATTGTGGTGTGTGGTTACAGGACCCTTCCATAAGCACTATCCATGGGAAAGACCATTGAGATTCAGTCTGAGCACCATAAAGTCTTTTGTCTGGTTCTATGTCATCTAAAAGATCTCTTATTCAGCATGTTGTGTTTGGAGGAGACCAGCCATTGCTTCGTGTCAGCATGACTGAGCCAAAGCTCATTCTTTGTTGTTTTTTTCACTATAAATAATGCCATTTAAATGTCCCTGTCCTTGTTAGTCTTGTTTTATCTTCACATATATTTACCTTGTCCCTGGGCACAAATCCCTACAGACATGGATTAACTCTGACATTTGAAACTGAGATTTGTCATCAGCATGGAAGAATCTCAAGGACTTAAATTTAATAATAGGAAATTCTCTTTTGTAATGGATATCAGGATAACATGTTTTGCAGAAGATATCACAATTTCACATTTTTCCAGTCATTTGTCATTAGATGAGTACAGCTATCAAATTCTGGCAGAGTCTAGAACATTGGTCTCAGCCTTTTTTGGTGATAGAACTCTGAGAATATGATGAAATGTTGGATTCATTCCCTAGGGGGAAAGACTGTATTATTGAATACACATATAAACTTCTTTATAATTGTCAAGGTTCATGGAGACCCTAATGCCTGTGTGTTTAAACATTCCTATTTTAGAAAAAAAACAAAACACCCAGCATGCTTTCTGATAGTACAATTTATTTTTACCCCCATTCAGCTTTATATTAAAAAAAATGTTTAGAGTACCTGTGTTATGCCAGGCACTGTATTAAACAGCATTAGAGAAAGTCTCTGACCTTTGGGAGTTTATCGTTTGTTAAGGAAGAAACAGACAAATTACAAATACATGTGCAGTTATGACTGGTATATGTTCTTCAGGGGGTGTTATGCTTAGGGAAATTTAAAAACTTTTTTATTGAAAAATGCATATAGAAAAGTATACATGTTCTTAGAATAACTGCTTGATAAACATTTGCTATCCAAACACATGTATAACCAGCACTATTAGGGGAGATTTTGCTGTGTTGTTGAGTTTAAGAGGTTGGAAGGGTTCCTGAAGCTGGATGCTGGAGCTGGGATCAGATAAAAGCAAACAATGAGGTAGAGGGGCTGGTATGTGTTGAGGCCTTGGGATAGAAGGGAGAGGGGAGAGCATTCATGAAAAGGCTCAAAGCATTGAGGGTGAACAGAAAAGTGCTAGAAATGAGCCTGGCGAGAAGAGTGGGGCCACACCTCATCAGACCACCTGAGCTTTGTTGAGGATTTTGGCCATTAGACCAGAAGTTTTCAGAAAGGATGATAACAAGATCATATTTGTGTTGTGTAAAGGTGGCCCTTACTGTTCTTTGGGAAAGAGGTGGAAGGGAATAGCTGTGAAAACAGGGAGGCCAGGCAGCAGGCCATCATATGAGTCCTGGCCAAAGAGAATGGGAGCATGAGCCAGCCTGGTGATGTGGAAACAAGAAAGTTGGTGCTTTCAAAACCCATCCAGAGGTAGAATCACTAGTGCTGGCAGGATCAGCATGAGGGTGAAGGAGCGAAAGATGTCAAGAATGAAGACCAGGCTTGTGCAGCTTCATGGATTAAAGTGGGATGCACTGAAATAATAACCACCAGGACATTGCATGAAAGGGACAACTTTTTGGGTTTGGGTATGTGGAATTTGCGGCTCCTTTGAGAAGTCCAAGTGCAGGATTCACATGGATTGTTGGATGTAAGTCAGGAGTTGGGTTAGTTGTCTTGTCTAAAATATAAATTTCTTAAAAATGTTAATTGAAATACGAAATACAGAGGAGGCTGTCTAGATAGGTAGTATAGATAGAATGCAGAGACCAAGCCAATGACAGACCTGTGAGAAACTCCAACATTTATTTGGAGTATTAACTTGGTAAAAGACACATAGAATTTGTGGCCACAGAAAAAAATCAAGAGAGTGAAAGTCTGCTTACTAAATGGCTCCCTTCTCTCTTCATTCCCAGAATGCTAGAAGCCAGGCTTATGTCTTCCAGGCATGAGATTGCAGAATCTCACTATAAGAAAGGACAGGTACAAGGGAAAAGATCTGCAGACAGAAACTTCCCAAAGATTTTCCAAGGAAATGGTTGAGACTACCCAAATTACTTTGTTCCACTTGATAGTGAAGCCATCCGTTAGCATGCTCTCCACCCAGAGGTTTAGTGCACAATACTTGAGAGAGTCATTATCATCTAGCATTTCAGGGTAATTTCTGTTTGGAAAGACAGAGACTTGAAACAATTAGGAGTTTGTGTGTGTGTGTGTGTGTGTGTGTGTGTGTGTGTGTGTGTCGGGGTGGGGTGGGGTGGGAATAGGGGTGGGCAGGGGCACCCATAGGAAATAGAGTCAATATAAGAAACAAAGTTTTTTATGGAAGTGTAATTGTTATATTTGGAAAATGAAAGAGTGAATAAGAGTTCTTAGACTTTAATGTGACAGAATTTTTAAAATAATCAGTAGAAGGTTTAGAAGATAAAGTTAAGGAAATCTTCCCCAGAGCACCAGAATAGAGCAAAAACAAAGCATAGATATGTAAATAAAGATTAAAAAAAAAACTATTCAACCTGGATATCAAACATACGGTTAATGAAATTTCTAGGGCAAAACCTTAAGAAATTCATAAGAGGAAAGTATTAAAGAAGTCGTACAAGAAAGTATCTCAGAACTGAATTGTCTTACTTTATGGAGGACTTGCTGAGCATTTGATATAATAGGTTGAACAATTAGATCCATACCAAGATCCATTATCATAAAATTTTAAAACATTATAGATTTAGAGAGAATTTTTAACACTTGGGAGTAGGGGAGGAATATGGAAGAAAAAGTCCAGGCATAAATGGTGACAAATAAGAATTCTGGTCTTGGGCTGCTTAACAGCAATATCAGAAAAATGATAATGAAGCATCACCTTCAAAATGCTGAAGGAAGGTTATTTTTAATTTAGGGTTTTTTGCTCTGTGATCAGAGCAGATATAGCTCTTGAATGCTTTGCAGAAACAGAGAGCTCTTAGAGCAGAGAATGGTGGTACCATTTGCTGGGCCATGTTGTGGATCCACTTGAAGTTTATGAACATGAATTTGTAGTGTAACTAAGATGCTCTTTTGTGTAACTCTCTCCAGCACCATTCAGCCAGCTGTTGTGGTGTAGTCCAGAGAACCTGGATAGTTGGTTGGGGTCTTGCCAAAAAGTCTGAACAGAAAACAAAGCTGGAGGAAGCTTTCAGTATTGGCATGCATGTTATTGAAATGATAGAAATCTCAGCTGAGTCAGAGAATGAAGGAGTGAAGAGCTGATGGGATAGTCACACAGTCAATAGGCAAATAATCCTATTGAGGTCAAAGAAAGGTAGAATGGAAGTAGTTGAATGAGCAGTAATAATAGTTACTACATTCACTGAGTGCACACATTGGGCTAGATCCTACTCTATACACTTTAAATGTATTAATTCATTTTATCCTAATAACAACCCTTTGTGGGAGGTTCTGTTAAAATGGAGGCACTAAGTAGAGAAATAATTTAAATCAAAACTCATCTGTGAAGGAGATGGGATTCATGTTCAGGTTGTCTGGCTCCAGAGTCCTCACATTTTAACCAGGATATCCCATTGAAGCTGTTTGAAAGTAAATAGAGGGGTGTGTGAAAGGGATTGTGGTCTGAGAACAGTGATTAGAGGTAGTTACAGAGAATAAGTCCAAGTGTAACCAGGATGTGGGTGCTCCATTATTGTGAAGAGATTATTAGAGAAAAGGTCAATGAGATTTGGAAGCAAGGATGTTGGGAGGGGCATCCAGGAGAGAGCTGATGTCAAATGATGGCAGAATTTGGTTTAGTGGATTGCAGACCTTGAAACTTCAGACTAACTATATCACTGGATGAATGGAATTTAACAGACATGTTGTGCATTTTTATTTGCAGACTATTTATAGCCCCCACTAGGTTGCTAGTTTCTTGAAGCCAATGGGGTAGTCTTTCTGGGACCTATTGTAGGGATGGACATATGTGTGTGATTCAAATGTTTGATAATGAATGAATATGTAGCATATACATTAGCGAAGTGAAACTCATTTTGATGTGCTTTCCTTAGTCAATTGATAATTTTCTATTTTCTTTAATGTCATCATTTATTTGGTTTCCATAGGAAAGCCCATAACAGTGGTGAAGATTCAGATCTAAAGCAAAGGAGAAGGTAAACAAACAAACAACAACAAAAATGAAATACTCCTTCTGAGAGAGGGACGAAGGATCAGCAGATTAGCAGAGCTCAGAACTGAGGCTAGAGGGGGGACTTTCTTGTTTGTTTTATTAATGGTCGCTTTAAGAGTGCTGTAAATGTGTACTTTAAGTGGGTGTAAGCTGGTTCTGAGTCTTCCATTCTGTAGTGTCCTTAGCAATTTCTTTTGTTTCTGCTCCTCAGAGGACCTGTATCTCAGAGGAGCTGTCTCAGTTTGCTGCTGCTATATTAAAACCATTCTAAAACTTGGTGTATTTAAAGCAACAACTATCACCTATACCTCTCTTATAATTCTGTTGAGTGAACAGGAAGTTTTTCTAGTTAGCTTTGCTAGTCTCAGATGAAGCTTCAGTTGGATGGTGGCTGAGGTTGGGTTATTTCTGTCTGGTGCCTGTCAGAATGGCTGGAGGCCTGGGGCCGCTCTCCAGGGTCTCTGGTGGCTGGGAGGAAGCAGGAGCTACCAACCCTGTCAAGGGCTAGTCCTGGAACTGTCAGCGTTTCTCCTCATTGTGTTGATAAAATCAGCCCCAGGACGAGCACTAATTCAAGGGGAGAGGAAATAAACTCTACCTCTCTCAATGAAGGGTGGAGGTTTGGTTTAGCACAGGGGCTTATAGCTTTATGTCAGATTTCTGTTACAAGTGCTTGGTTTTTTGGTCCTTTCTGGGAGCATAGTGACATTTGCCTTAATCTAATCATACTTCTTTAGACTCATTCAGTTGTCTGACTGAATTGAGACACTGACCGGGGGAGGGATACTACTTATGTTTGGGTTAGTAATTTTATTACGGAATTAATTCCAAAGAACCAACATGAACTTTTCTAAAATTTTCTGTTTGTCTTACATATGGGTTTTTCATTTGCTCTTATTTTGTCTTCAGGTCCCGCTCGCGCTGTAACACAAGCAGTGGTAGTGAGTCAGAAAATTCTAATAGAGAACACCGGAAAAAGAGAAACAGGTAATGCTGGAATATTATAGCTAACTGGAATTGCAAAAGCAGAGGCTGCTGTTGGTGGTAAAAGCTGGGTGTCCTATTCATTTTTAAGCCGATTGTCTCCCCTGTGTTTAAGAAGCAATCTGGCACTATTTTGAAGCCATCTTTTAGGAAACCTCAGCGCTTTGAACTGAGTTTCTTCCTTTTACTAGTATAATAAGGTAATTAAACAATTTGACAGTGAGGTTCCTTCTTGTTAATTAAAAATAAAGGTAATCTATATTTAGGTACAGCCAAAACAGGTTTGGCTCAGTGGATAGAGTGTCAGCCTGCGGACTGAAAGGTCCCAGGTTCGATTCCAGTCAAGGGCACGTACCTTGGTTGTGGGCACATCTCCAGTAGGAGGTGTGCAGAAGGTAGCTGATCAATGTTTTTAACTCTCTATCCTTCTTCCTTCCTCTCTGTAAAAAAAAAAATCAATACAATATATATTTTTTATATTTAGGTACAACATGTAGTGAATTTGTCTAGCGGTAGTAAGAAATTTTACTGAGTAGAAGGGTTTCTCTCTGAAGTATTTTTTAATATATATATATATTTTTTTAAATTGATTTTAGAGAGCAAGGGAGAGGGATAGAGAGATAGAAACATCAATGAGACACTGGGAATTGAGCCTGCAATCTGGGCATATGACCTGACCTGGAATTGAGCCGGTAACTTTTTGATTCATAGATTTGCTGCTCAACCACTGAGCCATACTGGCTGGGTGTCCCTGAAGTATCTTTTAACATGATGTTACTATATTTTGTCCAACCAAAAATGAGGGATTCATTGTTGTATAGATTCCATAGTTTCAGCCTCATGTAGATGTACTTACAAATATATGTTTACATTTATATCAGGCACTTACAATTAGACGGGGAAATGCAGTTTATTCATATATTTAGGACTCGTTTTTAAAGAGCTTCTTAATAACATCATTAGACATGTAATCAGCATTAGTGATGGCTTAATGCATTAATCAGTTCTCCCTGGTAGCAAAATAATTATTTGAAAACAACTGTTCTCAGAGTGCCAGTTTGGGTGTGAGAAGGATTTGATTGCTGCTGTACCAGTTGCTAACCCAGTGGTTCTCAACTGGGAACAATTTTGCCCTCCCCTCCGCTCCCTGAGGATATTTGGCCATGTTTTGAGACACTTTTGATGGTCATAATTGGGCGAGGGGATTGCTATAGACCAGGATACTGCTAAATACCCTACAATGTACAGACTTCCCCCTACAACAAAGAAATATCTGGCCCCCAAAATATATCAGTAGTGCTGCTGTGAGAAACCCATTTTCACCTGATGTGGAACTCTGGCCTGGTTGTTTTTGCTTTTCTGGGTCGTCTTTTTATCTTCTGTAAAATGAGGAAGTTGGACGAGATAAATCTCCAAGGTCCTTCTTTAGTACTGAGAGTCCTTGTGCTTGGCACGCACTGAATCAGTCTCCCTCTCTGACTACAAAGCCATGCAATAATAGCCCAGACAGCATTGTGAGAGCAGACTATTTTCTTAGCGCTTTCTCTGTGGAGCCTTCTTGGGGGCTGGACTCACACTATATAGAGGTGCGATCTCAATGTGTTATAACACTCTTCTCAAGGAAATGATCCAGTTTCTTCTTCTGTAAAAGCCCAAGTGTTGAGGACAGCTCTCCCTGAAGTTCCCTTTTCCCGCTCTAAAATTCACAGTCTTCACAAACAACACAAAACAAAGCAAAATATTCCATCTTCTCCCCCAACACGTGCTCGCGCGCTCACGCGTGCGCGCGCACACACACACACACACACACACACACACACACACAAGTTGTATTTGCTGTTCGAGCCAGTATTTTAAATTTATTTCTCTTTTGCTTGGTATATTTTAAATTGTGCTCGTAGATGCTATAGTCTCCACTTCTCAGAAGGTGGCCTGTTTAAAAACAGTGTCTTTTGGGGCCAAAAGAACTCCAAGTGACATTTGCTATTCAAAATGAAACACTATTGAAGGGTTGCCAGCAAATCCTTAAATAGCTCCTTACTGATCTACTTGCACTGGCTCCAGTATTCCTTGTAGGTGTTTTCTCCCTCAAGACTTTCTCTCCACCCCACCCCACCTTCACGCCATGCACAGCTTTCTAGGTTGGAATTTTTTGTATTGTGTAAGTAGTGTATTTTAGAGTGGTGGTGGTCCTGACTATTTAAATGTTAATGTGCTTTGTAAGGCTCTTCATGAGAAATCACTTTCAAAATGCACTGACACAGAGGCTTTCAGACTCATTTTACCTGCTATAACATTGCCCCGGGGTTTCATAAGTTGCCGGTGTCTGTCAAAGATGAGGTCTAGAGTCTGTATCTCAGGGGCACAGGAAACAAGTGGGCAGAGGAAGGAATATGTCTTTCCGTTGCAATCCCCACTCCTGCAAATTCTCGTGCAGCAGGTGGCGGCGGGTGTGCAGGAGAAGCTTCAAGTTCGGCTGCCTCCAGGGGCCACTTACACATTATGCTATGTGCCCACGAACTCTCTATCCCATTATGAGCCTTTTACATTTTGCCAGAACCCACTCCTTCCACATCAGGATGCGTAGGTCTGAATATTTAAACTGCAGCCCTGCTGATGGTCCTAATAGGTCTTCTGTCTGTGATGGAGGGTCCTCTCCTGACTTCCTATTTGTGCAGAAGACTCTGTTTTCAGGAGAGGATATTTCTCTTCTACTTCATCTGCCCTCCCTTATCCCAGAAGCAGTGTGATCCTGCCAGGCTCCCCATCGAATCCTTTGTGCTTTTATCAAAGGACTCCGGTAACCCTAGAATGGGGCAGACTGCCTCGAACATGCTGATGTTCTGCTTCCTGCAGCAAGGTCTCAAAATTCAGCCCTGTTGTATTCATGTGCACTCGTTAGAATTTTGAGTCTTCTACCTGAGATCAGAAGAGTCAGCCATCTGGTCTCTAGAGGTTGGAGTGCATGGGCTGTGCTCTGGACTTGAGCAGGGTGTATATTGAAGGAGAACCCAGGAAGTAGATTTATCAGAGGGAAACCTTGCACAAACCAGCTTTCCCTGAAAACACCTTGAGTTCAATAAAACTCAAATATCCTGCACATTCAAAGAAACCAGTCTGCAAAACGTGCTCTGTGCTATTGATGAAAATCAGCATCCTTTGAGCATTCACCAGGGAGAATGTGTGGATGGATTACCCACTCATTAGCTTTGATGTGTGGCTAGGCTTTTAGGATTTAGAAGTGGGAGATTTGGAGGGGGTGGAGGGGCAGCGACTTGAGGAGTAGTCTGGTGTTTTTTTGCATAAGCATACAAGTGGAAGTAACTCTGGAGCTTGGTGAGGATTATGAGAGTTAAAGATGCCCTGGCCGGGTGGTTCAGTTGGTTGGAGCATCACCCCACACACCAAAAAGGCGGCGGGTTCCATTCCCAGTCAGGGCACATACCTGGGTTGTGGATTCAATTTCTGGTTGGGGTACATACGGGAGGCAACCCACTGATGTTTCTCTCTCACATCGATGTTCTTTTCTTTCTTCCTTTAAAAAAAAAGTCAATTAAAAATCCTCGGGTGGGGATTTTAAAATAGAAGAATAAAGGAAATGAGAAGTCTGGAGTAAGAGCAGGACTGGAGTAAATTGGTAACAGGAGACCATTTGGACCTCTCACTAATTTTATCCTGGTATATTTACATGACAAATTCATTAGTTATGTATGTGAGGCTGTGTGTGGGCACATGTGTGTACACACACGGGTGCAGTAGAGCACAGAACAAAGAATCAGGGGCTGGTGCTATAAATTTGCCTCAGCTTTGGAGAACTCTGGCTAGGAGCTGGTTACCTTACCCTCTGAATCTCAGTTTTCCCATATGCAAAGTGGAATGATACTTGTCCTGACTACCTCACAAGAGGTTTCTAAACATCTGGGAGGTAATAGATGTGCTTTGAGAAGTGGGAAGTGCCCTGCACAGGCAGCACTGGAGATGAGTGAGAGCAGTCAGCACTGCTCCCTGCTGTCTGAAGTCCCTGTTGTATCCATAAGCCAAAGCCCAACTCCCTTTAACAGGAAGGACTCTGTGTTTCAAACATGAATTTTTCCTGCCACAAATGTTGTTAGTTTTTTCCTGCCCTTTAGGTCTCTTTTAGAATCTGTATCTGAATAATGGATTAAGATCGTTTTAAATCTTCCACGAGGTCTTTTGTATTATTTTCCTTAAAAAAAATAAATAAAAGGAAGAAGAAGAAAACGATCTTCTGTGGCATGGCAACTAACAGGGATGATGCATCTGAGAAGGGCATGATGTTGGCAGGCTTTTGTAGAGGGGTTAAAAAAAGAACTTTATTGTTCCTGTGCCCGAAGGGAAGGTGGGGGGAGACGTGTTTTGGATGACAGCAAGCCTAAACCTATGGGGCATTTCTTCCAGATAGCCTGAAAAGAGGTAACTGTTTCCTTGCCAGCCTTCCCTCCTGCCCTGTTTCTGATTTAGGTAGAGGTTGCAGACCAGGTAGAAATTGTGGGCACAGAGAGAGCTGTTCATATATAGCCACTGGAAGCAGTGTGTGCCATACTACAGATTGCAAGGGTTTCTGATTTCCACTCTAATAAGTCATTTCAAAATGTAGACATTTGATATGGATGAATTAGGGCTTCCAGAGCATAATCAAAGTTGACAAGAGATGACTGGAGGTGCAAAGCTGCAGCCGCTGAAGAATGACGTCTGATTACTGAGCGAGGGCAAAGCAGGTTGAAAAATTAGGAAAACAGAAGGCGTGCTTGAAAGAGAAATTGCACCAAAAGGTATCCCATTTTGCAGGGAGAGCACAAGGAATAAGTGGAAGAGACAGAAGCATCTTTAAGAGCAAATAAGAATAATTTATTGATGATAGGGGAAAATTGGGAAAAGCAAATGAATTTTTTGCTTGGTGGCCTTAAGGGAATAGGTCGGCAGATGCCTGGAACCAACATAAATTTCCCTAGGGAAGAAAAACTGAAAATAACAGAAAAAGAAGGTTGGTTTATAGCAGGTGATCCAAAAATGAGTGCAGTTGATGAGGAACACAAGGCTACAATCAGTTGGCACCCGCAGACTTAATATCAGCGATGGAGTGGTCAGATGAAGCAGTTGTCTGGAAAGCCATGCCATAGATGAAGAGTAGAGGTTTGTCTCAATGTTTCTGACTGGTTTGAAATAAAACACAAATAGAGAAAAATAGGGTTTAAAGCTAGACAGGATCTTCGCAATAATTAGGTAGATGAAAAACCGAGACCTGACCAAAGAAGTTAAGCAATTTGCCCAGATAATGGCAGAGCGGGGACTAGGCAGAGCGCTGTGTATTGCTCATATATTCTTGTAGCTTCATTATACATTTGCTTTGTGGGATTTCTCAGGTTCAGCATTAAATATGGTCTTTATTTCAGTGAATGAGCAGTGAATTAGAACTGGTGTAAAGGATGGTCCTATTAGGAACAAAACCGCCCGGGTAAAGGTGGAGAGCAAAGTAAAGCCCATGAGAGTTTGTATAAGAATTCATTTAATGTGAAGAATTCTGCACAAGAGGCAGAGCTATAATTGGGCAGACAGGAAAGAAGAGACCAGGAATAGTCATTATCTTCATTTATGTTATCAAACGATTATATGGCATTTCATCTTCAAACCTTTTGCAGACTTTAATTAAGTGTCACATACACTTATAATCTAAATTGCATGCATCTCCACAAAAGTAAGGTGTTGAAATTTGGTGAGACGTGCGGGAAAAATATTAGAATTCTTCTATCCTGAAATGTCATTGAAATTTGTTCTATTTTGAAGCAAACTCTTTCCTTATACATTAAAAAACTAAAGCTTGCCATAAGGCTCCCTAGCCCAACTATTAACTCTGCATAGTTTTAGATAAGAAACTAGGTATAATATGATAAATTTAGAGTTATTGCATCTAAGGATACAGGAAGGAAAATAGCATTTTTCAGGTTCACTTTAAATACAACATTTGAAATTTAATATTTTCCCAGTGACAATTATAATGGACTCTTTTTCCCCCTTGACATTTAAAAAATGTTTATTTTTGTTGTTGAAAGTATTTATAGGTATCCCCCTTTTTTCTCCCATTGACTCCTTTTCCTTGGTACATTCATGACTGTCCTGTAAGAGCACATTTTGACTTTTTATTTTTTAAAAATATATTTTATTGATTTTAGAGAGGAAAGAAGAGGGAGAGAATGATAGAAACATTAATGATGAGAGAGAATCATTGATTGGCTGCCTCCCGCATGCTCCCCCCCCCCCAACCAGTGGATCAAGCCTGCAACCCAGGTGTGTGCCCTCATCCAGATTCGAACCTGGGACCCTTCAGTCCACAGGCTAACTATCCACTGAGCCAAACCGGTTAGGGAAGGTACTATTTTTCTTAATGTAAATCCCTAGATAATAATAAAAATATAGCAGGAAAGCCCTGACTAGTGTGGCTCAGTTGGTTGGGGGTCGTCCCAGGCACTAAAAGGTTGCTAGTTAGATTGCTGGTCAGGGCTCATGCCCAGGTTGGTGGAAGGTGTGCTGGAGGTAGCCCATCCATTTTTTGCTCTCACATCAGTATTTCTCTCTTCTCCCTCTCCCTCTCCCTCTCTATCTCCTTCTCCCTCTTCCTATCCTTCTCTCTCTCTCTCTCTCTCTCTCTCTCTCTCTCTCTCTCTCTCTCTTTCTGAGAGAAAAGTAGCAAAACTAACACTTCTGTATCCCATACCTTAGGATGGATGAGACTTACAGGTGCATTATAGGAGCTGCCTTTACATTTAAAGTTTTATTTATTCACTCATACATAAACAAAATAGTTAACTTCTGTGTCTTAAGGACTGGATGGTATAATATTCTTGCTTTTAGTCTTAAGATTTTCCTTTCCATGCAGCACCTGTATTTTCTGGAACAGTTCATTGATGGGCGAAATGACACTTTCATTCTTGTAATGAGGCACCATTAACTGGAAGTCTTTTGTAAGGATGTAATTTCAAACTTCATTACAGACTAAGGCAGCCACGCCACTGTTACTTAGGAAAATGTTTTTCTGTTGTGACTCTTCAATGAGCCTTACATTTTTAATGCAGCGTGTTCAAATATTTATGATGCAGTGTCACCAGTAGAGGGCATCTGTCTTTTAAACATGTGGGTCACAAGGATAGTCATTGCCACGGTTTCACTGCCCTTGCTTTAGACTTTTAGAAGAGTTAAAGGTACATGTCATAGTCCGAAATTTCTTTCAATGTAGTTCTTATTAGTAGCAAGGTACAGGGACTCTGGGCTCACGTTTCAGGAGCTTTCATTTTCTTCATCAAGGTAAAGGCTTACTATGAAGGTAGCTAGTTAAATTCTACAATAAAGAATGCACAATAAAATAAATAGATAGACAGGTAGGTAGATAGATAGATAGATAGATAGATAGATAGATAGATAGAAAAAAAAGAGGAGAAATCAAGATGGCAGCATAGGTGAACACCTAAATTGCTGCCTCGCACAACAATTTCAAACTACAACTAAAAGACAAAATGAACATCATCCAGAACCACAGGAAAGCTGGCTGAGTGGAAATTCTACAACTAGAAGGAAAGAGGGCAGCCCATGGAGACTCAGAGGAGCTGCAAAAACTGAGGTACAGACACACGCATGTGGAGAGGATGGGTGGTGGAGTGCCTGGCTGTCTTCTACTAGCGGGAGGGAGACGAAAACTCCTGATCACTGAACCCCAGTTCCGACTGTACTGAACCCCAGTTCTGGGCAAGACTCATATGGGGGGCATTTGGACTGTGGGAAAAAGGGCAGAGTGCACAGAAATTCAGGGGATCCGTGAAAGAAAGAGGTCTAGAGGTGCTCACGAGAGTGCACACAGAGATGACTGCGCTGCTGGCTTTTCTCTAGCAGGAGGAAGATGGAACCTCTTGACTGCACTGAACTCCAATTCCAACTGCACTGAAGCCCAGTTTCGGGCGAGACCCTGGGGACCCAGACTCATATGGGTCCCTGGAGTACACAGAAACTTGGGAGCCATGAAAGGCAGAGGTCTGGAGGCATGCACGCAAGTGCACACAGAGAGGGCTGCAGCGATTACCGAGGGACAATGAGACCCAGGGGCCTCATAGGGCAGGGCTGATGGGAAGCCAAGGCTGTCTGCTCAGCCCTGAGACTTCGCCCTACCCAAGCCAAGCACAGAGGCTTTTGCAATTTTGCAAGTCTTGCTTCATAAGGCTGACTCCAGCACAAAAGTTTTCCTGGCATAGACACAGCTGATCCCCATAGCCAGTTGGCCTTGAGGTCATTTGCCCCCAGTGATACCAACAACAATCAAGACTTAACTACAACAAGGCTGTACACACAGTCCACAGAGAGGTCCACCAAGAGTGTCTACCTCAGGTAACTGGGGAGGCAGAGCTACTGGGCCATATAGGTCACCTAGCACACAAAGCTACTCTACCAACTCAGGGAAGCAGCGAAAATGAGGAGACAAAGGAACAGATCACAAATGAAAGAAATAGAGGAAAGCAAATGACTGGATATAGAGTTCAAAAACGTGGTTTTAAGGTTTTTCAAGAATTTTCTTGAAAAAGTAGATAAATTTATCGAGAAACCTCAAGGATATAAAAAAAGGACCAATAGAAATTAAACATACACTGACTGAAATAAAAAATATTATACAGAAACCTAACAGCAGACTAGAGGAATGCTAGAATCAAGTCAAAGATTTGAAATACAAAGAAGCAGAAAACACTCAACTGGAAAAGCAAAAAGGAAAAAGAATCCAAATACGTGAAGATAGTGTAAGAAGCCTCTGGGACAACTTCAACCGTACCAAGATCAGAATTATGGGGGTGCCATAAGAAGAGAGAGACCAAGATACTGAAAACCTACTTGAAGAAATAATGACTGAAAACTTCCTCCACCTGGTGAAAGAAATAGACTTAGAAGTTCAGGAAGTGCACAGAACTCCAAACAAAAAGAATCCAAAGGGGACCACACCAAGACACATCATAATTAAAATGCCAAGAGCAAAAGACAAAGAGAGAATATTAAAAGCAGCAAGGGAAAAACAGTTAATTACCTACAAGGGAGCACCCATACGACTGTCAGCTGATTTCTCAACAAAAACTATGCAGGCCAGACGGGAATGGTAAGAAATATTCAATGTGATGAATAGCAAGAACCTACAACCAAGATTACTCTACACAGGAAAGCTATGATTCAGAATTTAAGGGTGGATAAAGAGCTTCACAGATAAGAAAAAGCTAAAGGAGTTCATCATTGCCAAACCAGTATTATATGAAATGCTGAAAGATACTCTTTAAGAAGAGGAATAAGAAGAAGAAGCTGGTAAAGGTAAAAATTATGAACAACAAATACTTACCTATCAACAATTGAATCTAAAAATCAAGTGAATAAGAAATCTGATGAACAGAATAAACTGGTGAATATAATAGAATCAGGGGCATAGAAAGGGAGTGGGCTGACAATTCTTGGGGAAAGGGATGTGAGGACTGCAGGAAGAGACTGGATAAAAATCATACACCTATGGATGCGGACAGTTGGGGGAAGATAAGGGCAGAGAGTGGGGTGGGAACCGGGTGGAGGGGAGTTATGGAGGGAAAAAAAGGAACAACTGTAATAATTTGAACAATAAAGATTTATTAAATTAAAAAAAAAGAAATGAAAGAAAAGAAAGGAACGGAGGGAGGGAGGGGAGAAGAAGGAAGGAAGGAAGGGAGGGAGGAAGGAAGGAAGGGAGGGAGGGACATACACTTACTGTGCTTCCTTTTAAATGTCTAGCCTCTGGGAAAAATCCTTTTGCCAAAGTCTGGCTTCAGCCTTGCTCATAAGGCTTGATTGCTCAGATATAAAGATGCTGATTTTCTGATAAAACAAACATTGACATTTGAAATTTAGGCCTGCCCATGACTGTGCAGCCATAGTATTCAGAATGGAAGCTCTGAGAGCAGTGGTTCTGAACCTTTCTAATGCCGTGACCCTTTAATACAGTTCCTCATGTTGTGGTGACCCCCAACCATAAAATTATTTTTGTTGCTACTTCATAACTGTAATTTTGCTACTGTTATGAATTGTAATGTAAATATCTGTGTTTTCTGATGGTTTTAGGGGACCCACAGGTTGAGACCCACAGGTTGAGAACTGCTGTTGTATAGTCTGGGCACTGTGAGTTGTGGGTGTCTTTCCCTGGACACTGTGAGGTGTGGGTGTCTGGGGGAAAGGAGATACCTCTTTGCTAGCTGCTACTTCCCCATTGAATGTCTCGATCTAACTTTAAATCCCTCAGTCCAGCTCTGCTCCCCCATCAGACTGTCACAGAATCCATAAGATGGTTTGAGGTGCAGGTTCTGGCTATGAAAAATACATGTATGTATGCACACACACACACATACCAAGCACATAGCATTTTCAAATTAGAGTGTTTCAAACAATGGTTAATAATTATGTCCTCAAGCAGTTTACCTACTCCTATTGTTCTTCAAATACTTGTAATGTTGAGATCCATAGCAGTATATGTTGGATTTTAATATCCTCTGTTCAGGCCATGAGAGAGGGAATCTGAAACATATCATGACTGTATCCTGTTAATTTTCAAATAGCCTGTTAGAATGGAAAGCTTTAGCAAGGAAATATATACAGTTCAAGGGTTTGAAGTGTGTTATGGATAATTTTTCACTTAACACAATTCCTCCTTAATCTAGAGAGAGAAACAGTTTCTTCCTCAGAAGGTACTGTGTTGTTTGTTTTGTTTTTACTTGAATTTGTATTACATTGTCTCTAAGTTATATGTGAAATGAATACTTACTATCCATCTACTGATACGCATTTATAAAGCAAATCCATGTATCCACACCACAATCTATATTTAGTGCTGTCTCAGGGCAACCAGAAGACATCTGTTTAGCGAGAGAAATGACTCCAAACTTACCTGTTCACTTCATTTTGGTTTTGAAGCGTTTATGCTCATCCAGTCCCAGTACTAGGATGATTTCTTTGCAACTTGGTGCTTCTCTCCCACACCCTGGGAGTGTCGGTGTGTGAAATGAACACACTGGAACAGTTTCCTACGGATTTACATAAATTAAAAGTTAAATATTCAAATAACAGGTGTTCAATTTTTGCAAGGAATACTCATGGCTTCACAGCGTTGCAGTGCATCCCAGACAGTATTTACACATTAATTAAGCACTTGCTTTAATTATGCACTCATTTAACTTCACTCCTACAACACCTCACCTTGTTGCTAAAAGACGACATAGTGAACATCCAGAACTTCTTCAGTGTGATCCATGGGTGGGTTTTGCTAGATCCATTTGGTACCTTAACATACAGAATTGCTTGCCATTACTTAAAATTGGAAGAATTCACTTTAAACCTTTAGATTTGTGGATTATCTTTTTAAAAATAAAACATCTGATATCATTGTCCTGTGATCTCACATGGCGGGTGCCTATGCTCCCCAGTTCCCTCCTGCTTCAGATTTGCTCTGGATTTTCTGGTCCCTCATTTACATATCCTGCTTGGCCCCTAGCTACCTTGAGTGTTCATCCCTCTTGGACCTATGAGCAGCCATAGCCTGAATATCTGTGCCTGCCCAGCAGCTAATGCATAATGCCACCACATTTAACTTAGTTGCACTTCTAGTTTTTGTCTTAAACAATGGGAACTATATCTGGAAACTATTGACCATGAAAACTTTGACAATAAGTATGATTTTTTTAAAAGAGAATTTTAACATAAAATTATTTATTGCTGCTTTGGTTAGCACGTTTAAAAAATGATTTTCTTTCATGTTTTAAGATTGTCTTTATAGCAAACACCACTCTTTAGTCAAAACTTGAATATGTACTAGACTTATGGCGAGATCACTTCAGAAGTAAATGTCTAACTACTCTGCTGTACACCTGAAACTACCGTAATGTTGAATTAGTTGCAAAGTAAATTTTAAAAACTCTTAAATATGTTTTTGACATATTGTTTTCTAAGAAAATTTTAAGCCAAAGGTAGAAGTCTGAAAATAACTAATACATGCTTACATATTTATGTATAAATATTATAATATATTCATAAGCATATACATATATACAAGTACATACCAATTATATATTACTAGAGGCCCGGTGCATAAAATTCATGCGGGGGGGGGGGGCGGGGAAGGGTATCCCACAGCCCAGCCTGTACCCTCTCCAATCTGGGATCCTGGGATCGGGCCTAAACAGGCAGTTGGACATCCCTCTTACAATCCAAGACTGCTGGCTTCCAACTGCTTGCCTAACTGCCTTCCTGATTGCCCCTAACTGCTTCTGCCTGCCAGCCTGATCACCCCCTAACTACTCCCCTGCCAGCCTGATTGATGCCTCACTACTCCCCTGCCAGCCTGTTTGTCCCTAACTGCCCTCCCTTGCAGGCCTGGGTCTCCCCCAACTGCCATTCCCTACAGGCCCGGTCACCCCTAATTGCCCTCCCCTGCAGGCTTGATTGCCCCCAACTGCCCTCCCTTGCAGGCCTGGTCTCTCCCAACTTCCTTCCCCGACTGGTCATCTTGTGGCAGCTATCTTGTGTCCATATGGCGTCAGGATCTTTGATCACATGGGGCTGCCATCTTGTATGGTGCAGTGATGGTCAATCTGCATATTACTCTTTTATTAGATAGGATAGAGGCCTGGTGCGTGGGTGGGGGCCAGCTGGTTTGCCCTGAAGGGTATCCCAGATCAGGGTGGGGGTTTTCTTAGGGCATGAGGTGGCCTGGGTGAGGGGCCTGTGGTGGTTTGCAGGCTGGCCAAACCCCCTGGCGACCCAAGCGGAGGCCCTGGTATCTGGGATTTATTTATCTTCTACAATTGAAACTTTGTAGCCTTGAGTGGAGGCCTGGGCTGGTCAGGGTATGTGGAAAGCTTGGCTTCCTCCATCTCTGGGGAAACCCCAGCTTCCCTCCTGCTAGCTCTGTGGCCACAGCCATCTTGGTTGGGGTTAATTTGCATACTTGCTCCCGACTGGCTGGTAGGCATGGCTTGTGGGTATAGCGGAGTGATGATTAATTTGCATATTACTCTTGTATTAGATAGGATATTTATACATAAATACATATATACTTATATGTTAATCTATTTAATACATTTTTAACTTTGAATTAATGATAGTGAAATTGCTTCTTCTTAAATAACTTCATTTTTCTTAATCACTTTTAAGTAACTTGATTATTTCTAAATATCACTTACAAGTCTGTTTACAATGAACCGAAACACAAAGCACCACATGTATGGACATTAACTTCAGATGAATGGTCTTTCTTTTCAGAATACGGCAGGAGAACGATATGGTTGATTCAGCGCCTCAGTGGGAAGCTGTATTAAGGAGACAAAAGGAAAAAAACCAGGCAGACCCCAACAACAGGCGATCCAGACACAGATCTCGCTCGTACGTGGACTCTTTTTATACCTTGATTAAAAAACGCTGAGCTTAAAGTAGCATGTGACTTCTAGGGCAAAGTGGGCTGTCTTTTTCAAGCCTTCTGAAGTGATTTAGTTCAACCTTGATTATCCCATTGTTTATTTTTCTTATTGACCTCATATTTGTGACATTCATTAACTATATCTGAAGCTGTAGAAGTTGGAGCAAAGTATCATAAAAAAACAAGGCCATCAAAGTTGTGTTGTGTTTTTAAACAAAAGCATATATTCAACTGAATAAACAGGAACAGCTCCTTTGTTTTGGAGCCTGTCTGTTGGTGAAATACCTGCTGTTTCTCTCAATTGGAGTCTGCAGAATTCTCTCAAGTCTTGTTCCAGGTTGAAGGAGATGTGAATATCTTCCCATCAAATTAGCATTTGTGAGCAGTAGTCAAGAGAGTGATTCATTACACCCCAATGTTGGAATTTGTCTGCTCCTTCTGTTGCTAGGCAATGCCATGTGTGAGCACAATTACCCCATTACGATGCGATTGCCAGACCCCCAAATTAATTTTCTTTTGAGCTGGTGAAGTTTATATATTTGTTAATAATGTGCATATTGGCCAGATGTAGACTCTCCAGCATCCCTCCACTTCCCAAAGCACACCTTTTGAAATCCCTTTGTGACCCTAGGATTTGGTGTGTGGTGTTGTAGTAAGCAACAGGAAGGAGGAAGGAGGGACTAGAATCGCAGGATGGTAGAGGGCTGCTGGGGAGTGGGTTTGGAGACATACTGTGTAGGTAGGTGGGAGCTCTGAGGGAGCCAGGCAGAAGGACTCCAGCTCAGGTTAACAGAGGCTGGGGAGAACTCTGCAGGGTACACCCCAGAACCCTGCGCGACTCCAAGGGATGCCCCTCAGTCTTAGATGCTTGCTTTTTACCTAGAATATATATAATACCTCAGGAGGAATGATGTCTATTTTTTTTATAATAGGACATTTGCAAGAACATTAAGAAGTGTTATAGTAGGTCTTCAGTTAACATCATTAATTTGACTTGCAGCAAAAATCAGCTTTATCACAGGCTAATTGATGTAAAGAGTTAAGTTCCTACAGCATCTCATCAACATTATAAGGAAAAGATGTTATTCGAGGACCTGCTGTACATTCTTATAGATTTATTCATTATGCCATAATGTTTTTGCTCTGAAACCAAATTAAAATGTTTAATTTAAAGCAGAAATTAATAAAAAGCTTCCTTTGTCCTGGATACTATCTCTTTGCAACTCCATTAAAAAAGAGAGGTTTAGATGTGGATGAATCAAGACCTCACTGAAGCCCTAACTTGTTTGGCTCAGTGGATAGAGCATCGACCTTTGAATATAGTCTTAACAAAAAAGCACAGAAACCCAAGAGCAAGTCTCAGCACAGTCCTGGGTAAATCTTTTGTAACCATGCTTTTAACCTGTCCATGCGGATTTTCTATGAGGGACTTATAATACACAAGGTTTGGTGATTTTATATTAAATCTTAAAACAACGTTTAGTTTTCTAATAATTGTTAAAGGACTCAATTCAATTAAATATAAATAGTAAATTGAAAAAATTCAATTAAATATAAATAGTAAATAAAAAAAGGGAAAAAGAAAATAAACTTAGGAAAAATTCTATAGATAGATTTTTAAGAAGTCAAAATCCATTACTAAAGGCAATATTAAATAAATGAACAATTTTATAAATACAATTGATAAGCAGAACAGTTAATTGTTGTTGAGTATTATAGTTACTTTAATCCAGTAGTATTATTGGGCAAATATTTGTAGATGGGCCTGGTAATTTAATAATTTTAATGGAGTGACCTGAGATTTATTTTATAGCGTAAGGAATAAATTTTTTTTTTTTAACTGAGGGTAATTTGAGGTGAAATTTACATACAATGAAATGCTCTCATCTTAAGTGTACAATTCAATGAATTTTGACAAATATTTACATAGTGTATCCATCTTACCAATCAAAATATAGAATTAAAAAGTTCCCTCGTGTTCCTTCTAGTCAGTTCCCATGCTCCACAGGCGACCACTGTTCTGATTTCTATCACCATAGTGTTCCTCTCTTATCAAACTTCATATAAATGTAATTATATAATATATGCTCTTTTAAAATTGGCCTTTTTTCACTCAGTGTTTTTGCATGTTATGACTATCAGTGCTTATTTAAAAATTTTAAGTACTAGTCCATTATATGAATATACCACAATTTGTTTAGCCATTCTCCTCTTGATAGACATTTGGATTGTTGCCAGTTTTTGCTATTGTGTTAAAAACTGTTACGGATAATGTGTTAAAAGTTGCTATAAACATTCCTTACAAGCGTATCTATGGAGTGTGTTTTATTTTACCTTGGGTAAATACCTGGGAGTGGAATTTCTGGGTTAGAGTATATTTGCATATTTAATTTTATAAGAAACTACCAAAATGATTTCCAGGAAGTTTGTATCATTTTATACCCCCACTAGCAATGTATGAGAGTTCCAGTTCTGACCTATTTGGCAATAGTTGGTTTTTCTCTGTCTTGTTAATTGTAGCTTATCTAGTAGGTTTGAAGTGGGATCACATTGCGGTTTTAATTAGCATTTTTCTGATGCCTAATGAAATCAACCACATTTTCCTGTGCTTTTTGGTTATTCATAATTTTACTGATTTCAGAGAGGAAGGGAGAAGGAGAGTGAGATAAAAACATCAATGAAAGAGAATAATTGATTGGCTGCCTCCTGCACGCCCTTTACTGGGGATCAAGCCTGCAACCTGGACATGTGCCCTTGACTAGAAGAGTATCTGGACCCTTCAGTCCACAGACTGACTCTCTAACCACTGAGCAAAACCAGCCAGGGTCATAAATTTTTGCCCATTTTTAATTATGGTGTTCGATTTTTTTAATTAATTATTTTTAGGGTTCTTTATATATTGTGGATAAATGTATTATTCTGAATACTTTCTCCTGGCTATGGTTTGCTTTTTCATGTTCTTAACCTGTGTTGTTGTTTTTTAATAAATTTTTATTGTTCAGTTTATTACAGATGTTCCTCTTTTTTTCTTCCCATAGCTACCCTCCACTTGATTTCCCACCCCCTGCCCTTACTCTCTGACACTGTCCTCATCCATAGGTGTATGATTTTTGTCCAATCTCTTCCCGCACCCTTCACACCCCCTTTCTCCCGAGAATTGTCAGTCCATTCGCTTTCTATGCCCCTGATTCTATTATATTCACTAGTTTATTCTATTCATAAGATTTTTTATTCATTTGATTTTTAGATTCACTTGTTGATAGGTATGTATTTGTTAGCACTTTGTTGTTCATAATTTTTATCTTTACCTTTTTCTTCTTCCTCTTCTTAAAGAATAGCCTTCAGCATTTCATATAATCCTAGTTTGCTGTTGATGAACTCTTTTAGCTTTTCCTTGTCTGTGAAGCTCTTTATCTGACCTTTAATTCTGAATCATAGCTTTGCTGGGTAGAGTAATCTTGGTTGTAGGTTCTTGCTATTCATCACTTTGAATATTTCCTGCCGCTTCCTTCTGGCCTGCATAGTTTCTGTTGAGAAATCAGCTGACAATTGTATAGGTGCTCCCTTGTAGGTAACTAATTGTTTTTCTCTTGCTGCTTTCAAGATTTCCTCTTTGTCTTTTGCTCTTGGTATTTTAATTATGATGTGTCTTGGTGTGGTCCTCTTTGGATTCCTTTTGTTTGGGATCCTCTGCGCTTCCTGGACTTGTAAGCCCATTTCTTTCACCAGGTGGGGGAAATTTTCAGTCATTATTCCTTCAAGTATGTTTTCAATATCTTGCTCTCTCTCTTCTTCTGGCACCCCCATAATTCTGATGTTGGTAAGCTTGAAGTTGTCCCAGAGGCTCCTTACACTCTTCACATTTTTGGACTCTCTTTTTTGTTTTTCTGGTTGGCTGTTTCTTGCTTCCTTATATTTCAAAAATTTGGTTTGATTCTTAGGGTCCTCTAGTCTGCTGCTGGATTTCTGTATAGTATTCTTTATTTCAGACAGTGTATGCTTAATTTCTGACTGGTCCTTTTCCAATTTTTGGCATTCTCATTAAGATCCCTTCACCCCCCGCCTTCCCCTTCATAGTAGGTGTCCCACTGTGCCTGGCTGCTCCATGCCTGCATGCATGCTGCCAAGAGGCAGGGAGCAGCTGGGGGAAGGGGCTGCCGTCATCTGTGCTGGATTATTTTGCATACTTACTCCTGATTGGCTGGTGGTTGTTGCAAAGTGATGGTCAATTTGCATATTTTTCTTTTATTAGTGTAGATTGTTGACATATTACTGTGCCTGATTTATAAATTAAACTACCATACATATGTATATGCAGGAAAAACATTATGTATAGGGTTCCAACCTATCCACAGTTTTAGGTATCCATTGGGGATCATGAGATATATCCCCCATGGATAAGAAGAGGACTATTTTCTCCTTATATTCCTACTGCAGGTTCTATAAATTGCCTATATGGAGGAATTCACTGAGAGTTTATAATATTATGATACATCACTCATACATGACTTATTCATCCTGTTTCTTTTAATCCCCAGTAAAAAGCAAGAAGATTGTATTCATTATTAAATACCAGAGACATACAGCTATATAAAATACAAAACGTTTATCCCCTAAACCTATTTACACTGAAATGTGGTTGGATCTTATCTAGTAAAACATTGAGAAGCATAGTTCCAATACATTTTTCAGCTGCATTGATGTGACATTCATGTTCACTTATCATTAGAAAACTTGGATGAAACTACTTTTCAACATGGGTGAACCTCTCTGGGATATTTGGAAGAGGCAATCAAGCTAAAACAGTTCTCCTAGGACCTAGGTTCAACTAGTGCATGCGAGAAGCCTCAGGCTCCCTCTGGTGGCAATAATGCCTTACTGTTTTTCATTGAAAAATGGATAATGTGGAAGATGAGGTTGTCAGGCTGAAGTGATGGTCCCAGTTAAACACAAAACAGAAGCCTGGTGCCTTAGATGAAGATTTAGTGTGAAGGCCCTCAGAGTGGCTCTTGAGTACTCTTCCGTAGCTGGGTTGGCTTTCCCAATTGTTCATTCATTCTGAGTAGGGAGAGGAAAAGAAGGGAAGATTAAGACATCTCCTTCTCATATCTATCTACGCTGGCCATTCAGGGATATGATGAGGAATTACTGAGCTATTTATTAAGTGCTTTAAATTCTTTAAATAAAGATGTTTTGTGAATTTACAGTTTCTTAGTAACATTTGCTACTCTAAGCTTCCTTTTTGAGCAGTGGTCAGTAATAAGATCACAAAAAGTCAAATGCTGCCATATTTATTATTTTTAGTGCACTATAGTACACAAAATATAGATTATTATACATTATAATATTTTCAAAATAATATAATTCAGTCTGGGGAATGTAGAAGAAGGCTATGTAGGCAATGGTTTAAATCTTGTAGAATTATGAAGCATTATTATTTTAGGCTTTAGAAGAAGCAAAATGTTTCTGAATGATGTCTTATTCAACTAATTTATCTGAAAAATGAGTATTAATTTAAATTAGGCTATTGGTGTAATGTGTGGATGAATGATGCTTTAGAAGAAAATTTAATGTGAGACTGCATGTACATTTTTTTATGTATAGTGTATCCTCATGGTTCTATTTCCTCAGGAACTTACTGTATTTTTACAGTTCAAGCAAAACATCTGCATAATCAAGGGCCTTTTAATTAAGAAAAATGACTTAAAATTTCCCAACTTTCTAAATGCACAAAAAGCTGTTGAGCTGCTGATCATGAATTCATCCTAAATTGTTGATTAATGTGTGCAGATGTAAGCATAAAAATAATGTATTCTTCATTAGCATATTTTTACATTTGTTAAATCACAGGTGGTCTAGAAATTGGAGGAAATTAGAAGGTTTTTTTTTGTTTTGTTTCTTAGCTTTGGAACTTCTCCCTGCCTTGAAACTGATGGGCATTTCAGAACTCAGTTTAGTTAAATATATGACTATTATTGTGCTATAAAACTTAAACGTATAGACTAAATTCCTGAATCATTTATGACCAAATGTTTATGCTAGAAGGACTGAATTCTCATTCAAGTTAAGATAACTAGTAACATTTCTGCTTATTCTTCAGAGATGGGAATGAAAGGCATTTCCCGTGGAATTGCAGCAATAGTAGTTTTTTTAAACAAACAAACAAACAAACAAACATGAAAATACCTTATATTCTTCTTTCTTTTCTGATAATTAAGGTAAGACATTCTCTTGACTAAAAAACAAAATCAGAGAAGATGAATATAAATAAGAAAATAAAATTCCTGCAATCCCAACACTTAGAAATACCCACCGTTAGTGTTTATTAACATTTGCCCCTCCCTGCAGCATCCTTTATGGGTTAATGTATTGTCTAGTGAATTGGGCCAATTACATGTAGGAAAGGTGGATGCCATACAGGAAATCCTGCCAATGAAGCATTTCTTTAGATATTTTTAAGCATATAATTTTATTCTTACAACAAAATCTATTAACAATATCATATTGTAATGTCTGAGACCAGGGCTTCATCCCCTCCCCCCTAATCTTCCATGTTTTGACTCCTTTTGAGTTGACTGGAAGGTCTCTACAGACAGATAATTATTACTTTTTTCTACAAAGATAAAAACGGCTTAGTCAATTCAATTACTAGAAAATAGCATATTGTATTCTGGGGGCTCAGAAAGCCCTACCAGAATGCTTTGTGGTGCCCTTATTAACTGAGAAAAATGAAAGCTATGACAATATTATATATTGAAAGTGATATTGAGCTCCAGAATGCTGATACAGATTATGAATATAAAATTTCACAGGGCAGCATATATCAGTGGCTTTGCTGAACTCCAGGCTTTTTAATTGTTAGGGTTTGGGTCCTTTCTTTGGGCTCATTTATTAGATCTCAATTCTCTTGAAAGGACTGATGAAAGTTTATCATTTTCTCAACTAGGAAGGAGACATTCTGTGGCAGCAGTTGCAGGGATAATAGATTTGTTTTATTCCTTGCTGTTCTGGGAGTGTGAACACTAAATGCTGACTTTGAATTTTGCATTCTGGGAAGTTAAAGGTAGTGGTGTAACTACTTTCTGTTCAAGTCATTCTTGCAGAAGATTTGTCGGTCTATCCATAGGGATGGGGGAAGGCCCGTGGAGGGAGACAGCATTTATGGACCCATGCTGTGGTCCACAAACACATCACCTGATAGAACATGAGAGATGCGTACTGGCACACAGTCTGCCAGTCTGGGCAGTCTGAACGTTTCCTTTTCTCTTGTGGTTGCTGTTTTTACTGGGTTATCACAGATCATCTTGGGATTCGTTCATATTGACAGTCAGGCGTTCTTTTTTTGCATTCACTTAGAAATAGCTAGAGGCGCCCTGGCCAGTGTGGTTCAGTTGGTTGGCATGCCATTCTGTGCATTGAAGGGTCTTGGTTTGGATTCCCTGTCAGGGCATGAACCCACGTGGCTAATTCACTTCCCAGTCAGGGCACATGTGGGAGGCGACCAATGGATATTTTTTCTCTCACATTGATGTTTCCCTCCCTCCTGCCTGCTTCCCTGCCTGCCTCTCTCCTTCTTTTTCTGGAATCAATCCTCAGTGAGAATTAAAAAAGAAAGAAAGAAGGAAAGAAATAGCTAGAGGGAACAGGAATAGAAATAGAAGCCTCAAATTCTTCATTGTAACATCATCACCAGAGGGTGTGTGCATTCTCCCTAGCAGTTCCAAGCTCTGTCATCAAATGAAGCCCTGGTTATGGCTGATTTCAGTGTGATTTTTCTTCAGTGGTGCTGGCAGATGCTTTATTCTGGTGTCTTTCATTACCTCTCCATGCCCAGTCTTTCCTTTTGGTCTCAGCTGGCAAATAAAACTTCCCAGTCTGAAAACTATGAATGTTGTAGTTCTGCTAAAGTTAGCTATGGGATTGTTAGATGAAGCACGTTTGCAGAGATGAGCGGTGTTTTCTCAATTTATAGGAGAAGCCCTGATATCCAAGCAAAAGAAGAGTTATGGAAGCATATTCAGTGAGTACTGTTTTTCCCCCTCCTTGTATTAAAACCCATGTAGTTTTAAGGCAACGACAAGGAAGACTGCCAACACTAAGAGGCAGCCTAGGGCTGAAGCCTGTCAGACACTCTTCATTCCCATCATTATGTGGAACATGAAATTCACAGTGGTGGTGCCTTACTGCACTGGCAGCCCTGACATCTCTTCTCCTGAGGCCCCTTAGCCTGGCCTATAACTGGGTCTCTGACAGATCAAATAAATACCAAGGAAAACAGATTTGGAAGAAAAGAAAAGAAAAAAAAAAAAAAGGACTCCTACTACCAGGAAACGAGGCAGAATTTTGTAGGGAAATTAAGAATAAATTGGAAGATAGTAGAGGAGCTATAGAAAAGGTTTGCCTCCCATTTTTCCTTGAGTATATTGTAGTTTTTAAATCTTTGGTCCTGCCTTATATTCCCATTAGGTTTGCTAATACTGTGTTTTGGGACAGTTATGAAAGGTGTTAGTATTTATACTAGCATCACAGCTTTCATTTTCTTTGTCTCTGCTGTCTAGGAAGGAACTTGTGGATCCATCTGGGTTGTCAGAAGAACAATTAAAAGAGATTCCATACACTAAAGTCGAGTGAGTATGTCTTTGAAAGTCTTCTCACACAAGTTTCATTAGTAGTTTGAAGTGAGTAATCCATTCTTACTCTCTGTGCAGTGCTTAAATTTGTCTTTACATTTTAACTAAAATTGAGAAGAACCATAGGGAAAGAAAAAGAAAGGGTGTACTAAAGCTAATCATTCCCCTTCCATACAATCACTATTATTCCCTATTAACTATTTGTGTGTGGCAGGTACAAAGGGACTTTTGATGACTGATGTTAGTTTTAAAATATAAATTCATTTATTGAGGTATTTGTTGTTTGGTAACACAGTTTCTTTTTATTCATTATTTAACACCAAGAGAATGATGTTGACCACAAAGCCCTGTCATTTAAGTCCAGTCCAATCCCTATCACGGAACTAGCAGGTTGAATGTGCCTCATGAGAGCACAGGAGTTCCCTAATCAGCACTGGTGTAGGACGCCGAGCAGATGACCTATTTACTCAGTTCTCTGCCCTGCTATAATGGTTCAGAGATAGTAGCCTATTTCACTGCTTAATTTTCCTTCTGTAACTCATGCATCCTTCCCACTCCAGTCAAATTGCAGGTTGGTACATACCCTCCCACCTCCATCCCTTAACTCCATCATCTTTGGGCCAAAGTTTGAATTTTTAACAACAGACTAGTTAAGTAGCTAGACAATGACCAACTTTTTCTGGTAGGAATGCCATTTTGTCTGCATTGCAATTTTTTTCTTCCTCACTACTGGAGAGAATTCAATTGTAGGGAATAATTTCATTAGAATTTAGTGATTAAAACTAATATACACATACACACATACATACAAATACTATAAAGTGTTTCACTTTCATGTATAGTTGAGGGAGCAGTTTTCTATTGTTAACTTGTGAAATTTAAGCCATTTAGGATTTCCAAACCCAGAGGGTTTTTTGTTTGTTTTTTTAAAGCTCTCATAGTCATTAAGGATTATCTTGTTCTGACTTGTGTTTCCACGTTTTTTGGATTGCTTATTCAGGACTCAAGGTGACCCAATCCGCATCAGACATTCTCATTCGCCGAGAAGTTACCGCCAGTACCGTAGGTCCCAGTGTTCAGATGGAGAGCGATCCGTCCTGTCGGAAGTGAAGTAAGCAGGCAAGCCCGAGTACATCAGCACAGTCCATTAGAGCTTCTTTTGATGCTAGAAATGTTTTATATTTGTGGCTGTCCACTACTGGAAATGTGGCTCACGTGGCCCAGAAGCTAAGCATTAAATAATTATTAGTTTTCATTAATGTATGTAGCTATGTATGGCTGGCTAGTGCCTACCCTATTGGACAGTGCAGATCTAGACCATACTGATTCATGCCACTTAGAAAGAAAAAAATGCATAAGCTATTCTGTTGTGAATGATGAAGCCATATTTGAGAGAAGTTGGCATAAGAAGTGTTTTGTTTTTGATCTGATGGCATTTTGTCTTTTCTTATACTACAGCAAATCGCATATTACAGATTATTTTTGTGTTACTTTTTTCTCGTGAAAAAAGTGACCATTATCTTGCTTAACACAATAGGTGCTATATTTTAAATGACTATGTTAATAAAAATCATTATACATCCATTTGTAAAGTACTCATCATAGAAATTCATGTACTTTGTATTGCTGGGTAGGAATGTTAACCAATAAACATAAATAAATTGGGAGATAGGCTAGCCCAATGGTTGGCAAACTGCGGCTCGCGAGCCGCAGTTTGCCTCTCTGTTGACTAATGAGCTTGATGACCACTAACCTAGACTCTCGATTCCAATAATTACAGGTTGTTGTTTTCTTGTGATTAAGCCCCTATCCCAGTGGTCGGCAAACTCATTAGTCAACAGTGCGGCAAACTTCGGCTCACGAGCCGCAGTTTGCCAACCATTGGGCTAGCCCACTGGAGAGAGGTAGAGGCCAGGTTTTGCTTATTTTTTGTTTTGTTTGTAAAATGTAGATAATGGCTGTCAATAATACCATATGTTTATTTTAAAAAGTCCAAATGGCACCGAAACCGGTTTGGCTCAGTGGATAGAGCATTAGCCTGTGGACTGAAAGGTCCTAGGTTTGATTCCAGTTAAGGGCATGTACCTTGGTTTCGGGCACATTCCCAGTAGGGGGCGTGCAGGAGACGGCTGATCTATGTCTCTCATTGATGTTTCTAATTCTATTCCTCTCCCTTCTTCTATAAAAAAAATCAATAAAATATATTTTTAAAAAAAAGTACAAATGGCTGTTTTAGAAAAAAAATCAAAAAGCCATTTATACATGTCAGAACAGCACATGGGAATGACATGTTTTATCATTGGTTCTTCTATTTGATTTTGGGCAAATTACTTAACCTATCCCACTTAATTTAGAAACATTTATTCAACACTTCTCTATGTGAGGCACTCTGATGGAATACAGATATGTAAAATGTGTTCTATGCTGTAGCCCCTTTTCAACTAGAATTGTGATTGTCAGAATCTAATTCTAAAACTCCTTATCTGCAGTTCAAAAACAGATCTTGTACCTCCACTTCCCGTGACCCGCTCTTCAGATGCACAGGGTTCTGGTGGCTCCACAGTTCATCAGGTTGGTAACAATCAAGTTTTAAGTTATTTTACTGGTGGCAATTTTGAGAAGCACCTTTCCTGAAATTTCTTTTGGAAGGTGGGAAAATGAATCTTTAGCGTCACTCTGAGATTCCGTGTTTTAAAAGAACATGTACAAAACATGGAAGGAGGCAGGAGGAGGGAGTGGATGATCAAGACAAGGCCCAACCTGGAAGAGTTAGATCAGGAGCAAGAGCTAGAGCTAGTGCAAGGTCTAAAATGATCTGAGGCTTGGGGCAAAGCCAAGGATAGTTTAGACTGTTTGGAGCCAGAATAAAAACACAATGTCTTCACTTTTAGATATTCTTTGAGCCGGATAAACAAGAAGAAAGTAGCAGACTTAAGGGGGCAGGTGTTCTATTATTAACTAATAGCAGACGAGAATTATTCAAGTCCTGTTTATTTGTCTTCTCCATCAGAGAATTACTTGTGTTCTGGAAATGTTTTAAAAATGTGGTTAAAGGGGAATTCAAGGACATAGTACAGAATCTAGCTGCAGTAACAAAATCAATTTACTAGTAACACTCAGCTGAATTAGGTATATCAGAGAACTGTAGCAAACATTTCAGCAAAGTATTTGATACCACCTTTCATGGTGTATTTTTTAGTAGGAGAGAAAAAATGCAGGCTGTATAAGATCATTGTGCAGATTTACATCTGGTTAAACAACCACTCTAAAAACAAAGTTGATGTTTATAATGGATCAGTGACAGCCAATTGTTTGCAGTGCTGTGGTTAAGTCTTTTGGATTGTGAATCTCTTTGAAAAGCCAATGTAACTACCATCTCTCCATAAAAAAACGCATGTAAGCAGACATATTTGTATATATTTTCTTGGAGTTCACAGACAGCCTAAGAACCATGACTCAAGCTGTCTTCATCACCCATGGCCCTTGGTTTTTGTTCAGATTCATTTTTGTTGGTGTCTTGAACTGAAGAAACCTGTGCTAATTTAGGTTAGGTTCCCTAAAAACAGGTTCTGAGATGGAGATTTGCATGGAAAGCGCTGTTAGGATCAACACTTGTTGGGTAGTGGGAAGTTTTAAAGGTAAAACATTTCTGATGTAAGAGTTAATTGACTTGATTGTATTTTCTTCCAGAGGAGAAATGGGTCTAAAGATAGCCTGATTGAAGAAAAATCTCAGACATCTACAAGCAATCTGGCTGGAAAACATATAGCAAAAACAATAAAAACTATCCAAGCTTCACGCCTCAAGATGGAGACTTGATCCCAGTCCAAAGGCTTGGGATGGGAGATTCAGAGAGGGTGGGAAGGGTGTGTGTGCTGCCTTTACTTTGAAACTGTGAATTGTAATTATTCAATATCTTGGACCTCCAAGTGTTTCTTCAGAAGAAAAAAATTGAGTCTGTTGCTCCTTTTAAAAGGTTTAACTACAGTGTATTTGTGCTGGAGAGCCTTTTTTTTGTGTGGTAACTGGAAGGATAGTCTTGTAAAAACTCATGCCATATCAACTCAAACCAGGTGTTTCTAGACTCTTGGACTGAAGCTGGCCAGCTGTGCAATAGTGTAAGTGGGATGAAGAGCTCTCCCCCCTTGAGGTGGACCTCCACCTGTGCAGATACATAACTGAGGCCACATCACTTTATTTTTACTCATATAAATGTTCTTTGTAATGCTGTATTTTGTGGCATTAAGTTCCACTTGTCATTTACAAATACAAAGTTTTGTTTGAAAGCATTGCTTTTACCTTCTAGTGTTCTTGTCTTGTTTTCAGGAAAAAAGGATATGTGGGTCTATTCATGACCACCCTCAGTCTAAAATGGTCCCTCCATTCTGCCTGGCTGATTCTCCCCAAAGACTGTTTCAGACGTTTCCCCCCAGCAATGTACTTCATATGAAAATCAAATACTAATGTAAGCCATTTTACCTTCCCCCCCTTCCCCAGGTAGTTCTTTTATGCCCATGACTATATCTGGAGCTTAAGCAGGCCAATGTTCCTCCAAGAGACCAACTGGTTTAAAATGCTGCTCCCCAGCTAGATTTAGGATCTTCATTACTGTGCTTGTCTACACACCTAGTAATCATATGGACACCTCCTCTAATTGCCAAGCCCTGTCACCTTTGCTCTCCATAGCCTAATTATCCCTTTACTATTTTTTGCCATATTGACCTAAGGTTGTCATCTCTGTACTGTAGTAGCGTCCAATTGGCCCACCTGTATCCTGGCAAATGTAGGTTCTGGCATCTTAACCTATTCAACCTCAATTTGAAACAGTGAGCTCTCATAATGGTCATCTAAGACGCCTTATTATACAGTCCTTGTCCAAATCAGAGAACTAAGAGGGAAAGGAGCTATAACCACCAGAAATATGAAGTTATGATCATACTTTTTCTAGCTCAAGGCCTCTGCACATGCCTTGCAAAACTGTCACCTACCCTTAGTCCCAAATCCTTTCTCAGATCCCCTGACTTGGTCCAATTCTACTTTACATGGGATTAGTTTCACAAAGAAAGTTCTACATTTCTGATGACATTTCCTTTATTCATTTGGAATCTTTAAAGGGGGGGACTATTTTGCTCTTCATATTTCCAGTTCCTAGTACAGCACTTTTGCTAATTTTTCTGAATTCATGAACACATTCGTATTTTCCTGCAAAATGAAGGCAGAGAGGATATGCCAACTTGACATTTACAATCTAAGAAAAAAAACTTACTGCAGTGACAACATAACTACAAACTAACAAGTCTAGTTTTGCTCATGAGACACTGGAAGAAAGCACTTTCCCTTAGGTCCAATGTAAGCCTTTATTTCGTAAGCTTTCCCTATATAGCTCCGAATATTAAGCTTAATGTAACAGTTTTGAAGCTGCTGGGGAGGGGGGAGAAATCCTCTGACTTTTTTGAAAAAGAAGGCTATTTTATGGCAGTCACATAGCACAAACTTCCAAGAAGTATATTTAAATATTTATTCACAGACCCATTGCGTTACATGTATACTTATGAACTGTCCAGAGACAGTTTTGATCTTCCTCAGACTCTTTATAAATGATCTGAGCAACTCCTGTGAAAAATCAAGTTTTCAAATTTTCCACCAAGGGCATCCTAAAAGAAAAAAAAAAAAACCCACTAAATTTTACAAGCAAATATTTACATGCATCAGACCTTAATTAAACTCTCAATGCCTGGTTCTGCCCCGAGTTTCTGCAGTCAGATTTAAATGTCAATATAAAACACACCTGACATTTGACAAGTTTTAAAAAATTAATACTACTACTGCCGAGTCGGTGTGGCTGAGCGGCCGAGCCTCAACCTATGAACCAGAAGTCATGGTTTGATTCCTGTTCAGGGAACATGCCCAGTGTGGGGTGTGCAGGAGTCAGCCAATCAATGATTTTCTCTCATCATTGATGTTTCTCTCTCTCTCTCTGAAATAAAAATACATAAATTCTACTACACAAAAACATCTGAAGCTTTCAAAAATGAACTGGCTATCTCATGTACCATTAACTTCACCTTGTTAATGACAGATGTGCAGTACTAATATTAATAAGCTGTTAATGCCCAGTTTATACTAATGCCCACAAGATACCCCAGTAAAGTGATGATTCCCACTACAAAGAACTGCTTTTATTTTTAAAATATTTTAACCTTTTTGCTACAAGTATTTATATTGCCTGCAAAGTATTCCACTGGTGAAGTATTTCAACAGGTGAATATTATAACTAGCAAATCTTGAAAAACTCAGGGCCATCCAAATAATTACCATATACAAGAAAGCATCTCAGTAACAAACAGAACTTCTTTTCTACATCACCGTACCTTAGGTCACATGTGTTCCCAGGCAGTAGTAGTAGGGTAGCAGTCGTATATGCTTCAAACATTCATCTTTCCCCTGAACAAAATTCAGCAAAATAAATAAATAACCCCCCAAAACCTGGTTAGGAGAAACTTTACACTTCATGCAGGCACAACACGTGCAAACAAGTTAATGTAGAAGTATACACTGTTACTTGCACAGCCCTTCCACCAAAGGCATCAGATGCAAGGGCGGGAAAGGGCTGCCAAGTGCGTCGTTTGCGCCTTTTTTGACACCACATCCACTAGTTTCCAAAGGTGAACGGGCAACACAAAGGCTACGGAAAGGCCGCCCCGGAAAGGCCGCGGGGCCCCGGGCACGCGGCCGCCGCCCCTGCCCCCACCCGCTGGGAAGAGCGGTTCACGGAGCCGCAACGAGACCAGTGAACGGACCCCCCAGCTCTGGGCCTCCTCTTCCCACCAAAACGCGCCAGGGCTCGGGAAACCGGAGCGGCTTTGGACTCTCACAACCTCGGCGCACCTGGCCTTTTGCTCACAGCGACACTGAGACCCACCTGGTCCAGTCGGCGACACTCACCCCCCTTCCGGCGGGCCCGGCGCCGGGGCCTGAACCGGAACTGGCGCTTCTCCCACGGGGACTGGTTTCCCGCGCGACACGGGTGAGCGCACGTGAGGCCGTTCCCCTTCACAAAAACTCCTCGCTTATCATAAGAACCTGCCGGCATACAGTCGACGACCAAGAGACTCAAATGCGCTCTATCCGACCTCCCCATTTCCCGGCGCGGGGACGCGGGCCCAAGTCCGCTCCGGGGGGCGGGCCTCCTGGGGTTCCGCGGGCAACATGGCTGCAGTCAGGCCCAGGCGCTGCCGCCCACGAATTCGGGGGCCGGACTCGGCCGGGCCGTCCCGGGCGCGGGCGCGACAACGGACTCCGGGGCCCGGATTCCGCCCCGGCCGGCAAGAGGCCGCGCGGCCGCGCACGCCGGGCCCCGCCCCGAGCGCGGAGAGCAGAAAGGCCGCGCAGCCTTCCCACCATGCTTTTCTACCGCTGGGAGGACCCACTGTCCGCAGGGCGCGGGGGGGGGACGGGCTATACCACCAGCCACCGCGCGCTCGCGAGACGCCGCCGTGTGGCAGGAGGGAGAAGTGCGCCGTGATTGGCAGTGGGGCGGGTCTCTAAGGCGGAAGGGGCTTGCTCTTCTGCACCCCCTTTGCTTTGCGCGCCCCGTTCTTTCCGCGGAGAAGGAGGTGTTAAGTGTCGGTGCACCTCTCCTCCCAGGGTCGGGGCGCCGCAGCGTCAGCGCCGAGCTGCGCGTGTAGCCCAAAGGACTCGAGACCTCGTGTTCTGGGGAGGAGAGACAGAGCTCATCATCTGCAGCTGAGGAAGAGTAAGGTCATTCATCAAAAGAATACATTTACTCAGTCCGTATCCTAAATCAGGTGCGAAGGAGACAGGCAACGGTCCGTGTCTTGCATGCTAGTGGGGCAAGAAAGACACTGGACGGGTAACACGTGGATACGGCCTGTCCGGACAGTGTGAGCCCCGACAACGCGCGCGCAATGGCGGCCAAGGTGACAGAGCTGTGCTGTCCTACGAACCACGAATGTAACTTTAAATCGTCAGAATTTTACATGCAAAAGTCAAAAAGAAATATTAATTTCAATAGTTACTCAACACGGGCTAAATACTATTTCAACATGTAATTAATAAAAAATTTGTGATATGTTTTTCATTCATTTATTCCCACCAAGTCTTAGAAGGCTGGTGTATGTTCTATATTTCCAGCACATCTCATTTCTTTTAAAAATATATTTTTGTTGATTTTAGAGAAGGGAGAGGGAGAGATAGATGGAAACATCAATGATTGAGAATCATTGATCGGCTGTCTCCTGCACGCCCCCTACTGGGGATTAAACTTGCAACTCAGGCATGTGCCGAATCAAACGTGGGACCCTTGAGTGCACAGGCCAACGCTCTATCTACTAAACCAAACAGGCTAGGGGCTGGCACATCTCATTTCTATTGGCTACACTTTAAGGGCTCAGAAGCAGGCCTTGGCCAGTGTGGCTGAAGCACCCAGAAGAATACAAGCGTCCTGAGATGCAGCAGAAGATACAGGCAGAAGCAAAGTTAGGATTTTATGCTGAAATTTTAGAATTGATCAGTTATTACCACAAACACAAAATGAAGGTCATTTACTGGCTTTTTGCTGATGACTATAACTCACTGAAGGGATAGAGACTGCAATGGGACAGGCTGCTTGGTAATAACTGGGGGTCCTTGCTCCTGTAAAACCCAGCAAAGACTCATCCAGAGGTCACATTCCAACACCTTTCTTTGTTTCTTTGAAGCTTACTGCTGGGGAAAAAAGAAAGAAAAGAAAGAAAATTCAATCCCATAGTCTAGTAGTTAGCACCCAAGGGCTAGCTTGATACATAGCATCAACCTAGAGATGATGGTGAACATGTGCACACAGAAGAAGTAAATGTATAACGATCACAAGAAGGTAAATAGCTCTAAGACCTTCATTAGAAAGTCACTTTAACATACGGGGAGAAAGAGGGAAGAGGTTAGGGAAGGAGAATACTTCCTCCAAAAGTGTCGTTTAAAGATTTTTAAGGGTACAGTGTGGGATTATAACAAACCTTAATGTTGCCTTCTTGCTTGAGAACACAAGGAGGGGACATTTCCTTGAGCTGGAGCAATCAGCTGACCTAGGATTAGATCCATCTCTGACACTTGTTCCCTTTGGTAAATGAGCACCTCTCTGAGCCCACGGTACCTCATTTGCAGGCTAATAACTATAATCATGTACCACTTAGGTTGGTTTAAAGAATTAAGAAAGGTTTGTGGAATCACCTACCACTGTGTAGTACATAGTGACATCCAATAAATGACTCTCATGAGTTAGATTCTTCCTCTTGTTTACCACCACCCAGGTACGGAAACTTCTTGAATTAATTTCTTCAGGAAGGAGTGAATATGCTGCTGTTTTTTTTGTTTTTTTGTTTGTTTGTTTTAATGGCTTGACATCTTTGCTCCCACCTTACTCTTTTTTGTTTTCCCCTTTATATATCCTTCCTAAACACTGGGTGATTCAAGAACAGGGGGAAGCATGTGTTCCAATTTTTGGATTAGGTTTGATGTCAGGAAAGCAGTTCTAAAAATTCTTCATCTTCCTGTCTGCTTCAACCTCTCACATCTTGATAAGGAAAACTCAATAATTAAGCAAAAGCAAGCAGAAAGACATGAGAAAAAGATATGGGATATTTTCTACCTAGTCTCCTTTCCACCCTTGCTTCCTGGGGCTGGGGCTGGGGCTGAGGCAATATATAAGGATATCCAAGCTAATGTAGTATTAGTGCAAACATGGAACAACCTCAGTTTCCCAATATGTTAGGCAGATTGATGGTTCCCCAAATATGTCCACACCCTAATCCCAGAACCTATTAACATGTTCCATTACATGGTAAGAGGTGCATTGCAGATGTGATTAATATTAGGGGCCATGTTATGAGGAGATAAAAATAGAAGGGGAAGGCAGAAGACTTAGATATGTGGCAGAAGAAAAAGCAGAAAAGGGACATAACCTTACTTGCTAGCATTGAAGATGAAGAATTTGAAATAAAAAAAATACCAACAGCCTCCTCTTCAAACTGGGAATGGTGCTCAGCTGACAGCCAGCAAGGAAACAGGGATTTCATTTGTACAAATGCATGGAACTGGATTCTGCCAATAACCTGAGTGAGCACACAAGCAAATTCTCCCCTAGAGTCTCCAGAAAAGAACTTTAATTTTAGCCCAGTGAGACTCATGGCAGACTTCTGACCTAGAGAGCCAAGATAATAAACGTGGATTTTTTGTTTGTTTGCTTTTTATATGTTTTTATTGATTTTAGGGAGAGAGGGACAGAGAGATAGGAACATTAATGAGAGAGAAGCATTGATTGGCTGCCTCTGGCACACCCCTACTGGGGATCAAGCTCACAGTCTGGGCATGTGCCCTGATTAGTAATGGAACCAGTGACCTCTTGGTTCATGGGTCGATGCTCAACTACTAAACCACACAGGCTGGGCTAAACTTGTGTTGTTTTAAGCAGCTCAGTTTGTGTTAATTTGCTATGGGATTGAGAGAAAACTAATACATTCTGTAAGATGTGGAGAGTGAGAAGTGAGCTGTTTTCTTACCTAACTCCTTGTCCCACTCCAATAGTCTCATTAGGATCATAAGTAAGATTTTGCAGAGAAGCAATGCTTATTTATTTCATTTAAAGTACTTAATCCATGTGGAGTTGTCTTTTGTTTATGGTGGGTGCTAGAGATCCAATTTAATATCCAACTGATATTAAATAACTAGAGACACGGTGCGTGAAATTCGTGCCTGAGGGGGTGTGTCTCCCTCAGCCCAGCCTGCACCCTCTTCAATCTGGGACCCCTCGAGGGATGCCTGACATCCCTCTCACAGTCCAGGACTACTGGCTCCCAACTGCTCGCCTTCCTGATTGCCCCAAACCGCTTCTGTCTGCCAACCTGATCACCCCCTAACCACTTCCCTGCCAGCCTGATTGATGCCTAACTGCTTACCTGCCAGCCTGTTTGCTCCTAATTGTCCTCCCCTGTGGGCCTGGTCACCCCTAACTTCCCTTCACTGCAGGCCTGGTCACCCATAACTGCCCTCCCCTGCAGGCCCAGTCGCCCCCAACTTCCCTCCTCTGCCAGCTGGGTCACCCCTAACTGCCTTCCCCTTCAGGCTTGATTGCTCAACTGCCCTCCCTTTCAGGCCTGGTCCCTCCTAACTGCCCTTCCCTGCTGGCCATCTTATGTCCACATGGGGGCAGCCATCTTGTGTGTTGGAGTGACAGTTAATTTGAATATTATTCTTTTATTAGATAGGATAGAGGCCTGGTGCATGGGTGGGGCTGGCTGGTTTGCCCTGAAGGGTGTCCTGGATCGGGGGGGGGGGGGAAAGGAGTTCCTTTGGGGTATTGGGTGGCCTGGGTGAGGGGCCTGTGGTGGTTTGCAGGCTGGCCATGCCCACCAGGTGACCCAAGCAGAGGTCCTGGGATCTGGGATTTATTTATCTTCTATAATTGAAACTTTGTAGCATTGAGTGGAACCAAGCCTCCTGCTCATTCTATGGCCACAGCCATTTTTGTTGGGATTTATTTATTTTCTATAATTGAACTTTGTAGCCTTAAGTGGAGGCCAAGGCAGGCCAGGGCTGTGGAAACTTGCCTTGGTCCATTGCCCGGGAAACCCAAGCCTCCTGCTCTCTCTGTGGCTGCAGCCATTGTGGTTGGGTTAATTTGCATCCTCGCTCCTGATTGGCTGGTGGGCATGGCTTGTGGATATAATAGAGGCATGGTCAATTTGCATATTACTCTTTTATTAGATAGGATTTGATTACTTTTTATAATTTAAAAAAATTTGTAGATTTTAGGGGGTTTTCACCTTAAACAATTGCATCATCTGTAGAAGCTTTATTTCTTTTTCTTTTTTTTAAATTTATTTTATTTTTTTTTTTACAGAGAGGAAGGGAAAGGGATAGAGAGTTAGAAACATCAATGAGAGAAACATTGATCAGCTGACTCCTGCACACCTCTCACTGGGGATGTGCCCACAACCAAGGTACATAACCTTGACCAGAATTACAGGCCGAAGCTCTATCCATTGAGCCAAACCGGCCAGGGCTATTTCTTCCTTTCCAATTCTTATACCTGTATGTGTGTCTCTGTGTGAGAATGTACAGAATACGACCTCTAAAACAACATTGAATAGAGTGATAGTAGTAGACATCTGTGTCTTGGTTTTAAAGGAATGCTCTTAAAGTTTCAGCATGTGTGTTTGACATTTTTATGCCTTTTCTATTGTTTATTGGGTTAGGGAAGTTTTCTTCTGTTTATATTTCTGGTTTGCTAGGTTTAAAATAAATTTTTAAAAATCATCTATGAACTTTTAAAATCATTGTTGACTTTTATTAAATGTCTCTTCTGCCTCTAATGAAATGAGGGTTTTTCTTGTAATTTGTTAATGAGGTGATTGCATTAATATATTTTCTAATGCTGAACCAATCTTACATTTCTAGAGAAACCAAACTTGTCATTTAAAAAATTTTGTTTGGAATTATTGTACTGTGTTTATGGATAAGATGGGACTGTGGTTATCTTCAAATAAGTTTTCTGTTCTATTCTTTTTTCTTCTTCTAGGACCCTTATCATGCAAATATTGGTCCACTTGATGGTGTCCCCTAAGATATCTTCATTATTTTTTTCTTTTTTCTTTTGTGATTGGATGAATTCCACTGGCCCTCGTCTTTGCATCGCTGATCAATCCTTTCTTCTGTTTTCCTTTGTTATAGTCATGTGCCATCAGTGAATGTAAGCCTCAGTGGCCACCAGAGCCAGGTGATAAGGGGGCATCCCCTGGGTGACAGCCTCAAAAACTGGGGCCCCAGACATGTGCACAAGCTCCTTTTTGGGAGATACCAGTGAGCTGAAGTGAGGCAGAAGGAGCATGAAGATGCCAGCCATCCACCTCCCTAGTCTCAAGAGAGTGTTCCAGTTAGCCCTTAATGCGTGTTGAATCAGAAGCCTACCCCTCATGTCACAGCTATTAAGATATGCAACTAGGCATCTTGCACAGAAAAACTAGGCATGTTTTAGTTTGCTGGTTTTGTGTTGTGCTATGGGGATAGCCATGGTGACTGTGCAAATCCTTTAAGAACCGTCTCTTAGCTCCCTATAAACTTGTAGGTCTTGAAGATGCAAGCTTCACTGGCTTTCAAAACTAGAAGTTTTGGCCCAGCCAGAGCACAAGGTGGGTGGCTCCACAGGAAATTCTGTGTGTTGGTCCTTTAAGAGGGTGCCTGAATTTTCACCTGTTCCTCTCTGGCAGACAGCACCCCACTGCTTTTCATAGCTAGATGTTATATGGGTACCCTCCTCAGTTTTGATGCTTTCTGCTGGGAGGCCCAGCTTGGGAATTAGATCCCAGAGTTCTCAGTGGCAGTCCCCCACACATGACTCCAGTTGCTGTCTGTGGATGCTGGGCCAGCCATTTTGTGCCTCTGCCCCTCCTATCAGTCTCTATGTGGTCTCCACGTTCAGTCCTCGGGTATCAGGGTTATCTCTTGAGAGTTCTCCGTTGATTATTCAAGAAGTTTTTCTGTATTTTAGTTGTAATACCAGTTTGTTCCTTGGAGCGTGTCTGTGCAGCATCCATTTACTCTTTTAATCATCTGGGGTCTATTCCCTTTACTCCTAATCGCTTACCTGCCTGCCAGCCTGATTGCCCTTTATTGACTGTGTGCTGACCTGATCACCCCTAACTACCCCCCTGCTGGCCTGGTCACCCCTAACTGCCCTGCCTTGCTGGCCTGGTCACCCCTAACTGCCCTGCCTTGCTGGCCTGGTCACCCCGAACTGCTCTCCCTGCTGGCACAGTTGTCCCTCAGTGCCCCCCCCCCGCACCAGCCTAATCGCCCCCAACTGCCCCTCTCTTGTAGCCTTGTTGCCCCTCACAACCCCCTCCACTGGCCTGGTCTCCTCATGCATCCTGCTGTTCAATCCTTTGGTCGTCCCTCACCAACCCCCTGCCTGCCTGGTCACCCCACGCAGCCTGCTTGTTCAGTCATTTGGTGGTCCCTCACCGATCCCCTGCTGGCCTAGTTGCCCCATGCAATCTGCTTGTTGAGTTATTTGGTTGTCCCTCACTGACCTCCCTGATGGCCTGGTCATAGAAATTTGCGCATGGGTGCAGTCCCTCGGCCTGGCCAGCAATCAAAGTTCGAGTGTATGGCACAGAAGGGCAGGTCCCACCTGCCTTCTTGGTGCCATCTGGGCCTCCAGGTTCCTGCACGCCCCCTCCGCCTGCGTCACAGTGCCTGAGTCCCCATGCAGAGATGCAGTGAGTGCAGCTGGACGCTGCAGGCCAGGGCGCAGCGTGGGCCTCTGGGCCATCTAGTGGCACTGCATGGAAGTCAGGAGGGCAGCACACTCTCTCCCAGCCAGCTCCTGCACAAACTCTTGGAGAGCCTGACCAGCCCTGTGGTCCTGGCAGCTGTGGCCCAGCTCAACCAGAAGAGGTGGGGTGGGTAGGGGGCAGGCTCCTCGCAGGTGCCCTGCACCTTAGTGAGGGGGCTTCTGTGGCATGCGAGCCCTGGCATCCCGGGGGAGGGTAGCAGAGGGAATGAGAGGGAGCTTGGCAGACCTGCATTCTCACTGCACCTCCATCCCCATCATCCCTGCCCCCAGTAGCTGGTGAAAGCTCACAGCTCCCCACCTGGGTGCCGAAGGAGATTGGTCGTCACCACTCACCCCCAGTTCCCTTTCCCAGCCCAGGGCCCAGCCTTAATTGAGTGATCAGGGCCTACTGGCTGCTGGTTGCCATCTGTGGGGCATTCGGGCCCCCACTGCTACCCACCTTGGCCTGGTGCCACTTGCTCACCTGCTCCACCATCCCGCCATGGTCCCATTCTCATCAGAGCCCATCAGGGCCAGCAGCACCTCCATTGCTGCCCACTGCCATGCCATGTTGCTGATGTCTGCTATGTTCTGTGTTTCCCCAGGTAGTCAGCGCACATTGTAGTGAGCAGTCGAGCTTCTGGTCTCCTGATCGAACTCCCAGTCGAATGACTGCTTGAGGGGACAATTTGCATATTAGGCTTTTATTCTATAGGATATTATGTGTGTGTGTGTGTGTGTGTGTGTGTGTGTGTGTGTGTATGGTTGATTTCAGAGAGGAAGGGAGAGGGAGAGAGAGATAGAAACATCAATGATGAGAGAGAATCATTGATCACTTACCTCCTGCATGCCCCACACTGGGGATGGAGCCCGCATACCAGACATGTGTTCCCACCGGGAATTGAACTACAGTGGTACCTCGAGATACGAGTTCAATTCGTTCCATAACCTTGCTCGTATATCAAGTTGCTCGTATCTCAAAGCAAATTTCCCCATTGAAATCAATTGAAATGCCGTTAATCCATTCCAGCCCCCAAAATGCCACCCCAGTTGTTCTTGTTACATGTTTTTGAATAAGAAAAATGTATTTATAAATGACAAATATTGTATAAAAACATAATAAAAGAGAATGTAAAGGAATAAACTGGTTTTATAAAGTGTATTTACCTACTCATTACACTCTTAATGCTACACTTTATCCATAAACTGAATGTAACTTAACTAATCTTCACTGAACTTAATTGCTTCTGGTCTTTGCATTTTTGGCCGATTTTAAAAAAAACGTGTCCAACGAGGTTTGCCTCTTCCTCCCTTTCAGAATGTTTCTGAAATGGGTGAGGCAAGTTTCATTGAACAGTTCCGATGCACGACCAGTAGCAACTTTTTCGGGGTGTTTCTTTTCCACAAAGTGTGACACCCTCTCCCACATTCCTAAGATCTCCTTTATCTCACTTGTAGAGATCTCCTCCACCTTTGGCTCCTCCTCGAAACCAATTTCTTGGAGAACCTCTGCATGTTGCTGAGACTGCAACTCTTGTAACTCCTCCATGGTGAGTTCCAGAGAGTGCTCCTCGACGAGCTCATTCACGTCTCTCTCATCCACCTCCAGGCCTATGGATTTTCCCAGAGACACTATCTCCTCCTCCACTGGCACCTTGGATTCGAATCCTTCGAAGGTCCTTTCGGCTACTGCCTCAGGCCACAGCTTCTTCCATGCAGAGGTCAAAGTCCTCGTTGTAACACCCAGCCAGGCCTGATCAATAATTCTGAGGCATATCACGATGTTAAAGTGGTTCTTCCAGAACTCTCGAAGGGCGAGGTTTGTGTTCTCTGTCACCTCAAAGCAGCACCAGAACGGGTGCTTGATGGACAGCTTTTTAAAATTAGAAATCACCTCCTGATCCATGGGCTGCAGGATAGGAGTGGTGTTGGGAGGTAGGTAGACAACCTTTATAAACTTGAACTCTTCGAGGAGTTCATCTTTGAGGTTCGGTGGGTGAGCAGGAGCATTGTCGAGGACGAGGAGGGCTTGCATGGTTAGGTTGTTTTCCTATAGATATTTCTTAACAGAAGGGCCGAAAACCAGGTTTACCCACTCCACAAAGAACTGCCTGGTGACCCATGCCTTCGGGTTTGCCCTCCACATAACTTGCAGTTTATCTTTTAAAATCTTATGTGACTTAAAGACTCTGGGGTTTTCCGAATGGTATATGAGCAGAGGCTTGATCTTGCAGTCGCCACTCACATTGGTGTACAGTGCAAGAGTTAGCCTATCCTTCATGGGTTTGTGGCCTGGCATTGCCTTCTCCTCTGCCGTTATATAAGTCCTATTCAGCATCTTCTTCCAGAAAAGCCCTGTTTCGTCACAGTTGACTTGCTGGGGGATATATCCTTTGGCTTCTATCAGTTCGGAAAAAATTTTGAGGTAATCCTCAGCTGCCTTCACATCCGAACTTGCTGCCTCCCCATGCCTGACGATGGAGTGAATGCCAGACCTTTTCCTGAAGTTATCAAAGCAGCCTCTACTGGCTTTAAATGAGTCTTTAGATGCTTCATCCATGGAAGTGCGCGGGATCTGCTCCAGCAAATCACCGTAAATCGCTCTCGCCTTCTTGCATATGATGCCCTGTGTTAATGTGTCTCCTTTAAGCTGCTTCTCCGTCACCCACACCATCAGTAGATTCTCCATCTTTTCATGGAGAGAGCTATGGAACTTAGAAATTATTGAAACGCCCTTAGCTGGCATTATACCCTTTATCGACTCCTTCTGTTTAAGCACAGTGCATATCGTTGAAGTACTACGCCCTTACTGCCTCGCCAAGTCAGCCACTCGCACACCTTGCTCATATTTTTCTATGATTTCACGCTTTAATTCAATAGACATCATCCTCTTCTGAGCACTGACCTTTCCACTCGCTCTCTTCGGACCCATGGTTATAAAAAGAAATGTGATAAAGTATGTAAATGCACAAAAGATGCTTCGACAATGAGGTAAACAAGCACACTGACTGAGGCGTGGGAAACTATGAGACGCTGGAGTTGCGGTAAACTGGTGGGTCGTGTGCAGCCGGCCGATCCGCGATTACTCGATTACTCGTATCTCAAATGTTGCTCGTATTTCAATGCAAAAAATCGCTCGCTCGATGGCTCATATCTCAAAAATCTCGTATGTTAGGGCATTCATATCTCGAGATACCACTGTACAACCTTCTGGTTAATAGATCAATGATCAATCACTAAGGCACGCTTGCCAGGCTCCTCTCTTATTTCCTATAAAATATGTTAAACATATTCATTTGATATTCTCTAGATCAGAAATTGACATAGTTAACTCTGTTTCAACTCACTGTCATTTGTTATCTCTTTTCTCATAGGTTGTAATTTTCTTTTTATTTTAAATAAATCTTTATTGTTGAGTTCATTGCAGATGTTCCTCTTCCCCCCACCTCCCCATAGCTCCCCTTCACCTGATTCCCCATCCCCACCCCATGCCCTTACCTCCCCCCACTGTCCTCATCCATAGGTGTAAGATTTTTGTCCAATCTCTTCCTGAACCCCTCACACCTCTTTCCCCCTAAGAATTGTTAGTTCATTCCCTTTCTATTCCCTTAATTCTATTATATTCACCAGTTTATTTTGTTCATTGGATTTTTTATTCACTTGATTTTTAGATTCACTTGTTGATAGGTATGTATTTGTTATCACTTTGTTGTTCATAATTGTTATCTTTACCTTTTTCTTCTTCTTCCTCTTCTTACTGAATACCCTTCAGAATTTCATATAATCCTAGTTTTTGTGGTGATGAACTCCTTTAGCTTTTTCTTATTTGTGAAGCTCTTTATCTGACCTTCAATTCTGAATGATAGCTTTGCTGGGTAGAGTAATCTTGGTTGTAGGCTCTTGCTTTTCATCACTTTGAATATTTCCTGCCACTCCCTTCTGGCCTGCATAGTTTCTGTTGAGAAATCAGCTGACAGTCGTATGGGTACTTCCTTGTAGGTAACTAACTGTTTTTCTCTTGCTGCTTTCAAGATTCTCTCTTTGTCTTTTGCCCTTGGCATTTTAATTATGATGTGTCTTGGTATGGTCCTCTTTGGATTCCTTGTGTTTGGGGTCCTCTGTGCTTCCTGGACTTGTAAGTCCATTTCTTTCACTAGGTAGGGAAAGTTTTCTGTCATTATTTCTTTAAATAGGTTTTCAGTGTCTTGCTCCCTCTCTTCTGCTGGCACCCCTATAATTCTGATGTTGGTACGCTTGAAGTTGTCCTGGAGGCTCCTTACACTATCTTCACATTTTTGGAATCATTTTTCTTTTTGTTTTTCTGTTTGGGTGTTTTTTCCTTCCTCATATTTCAGATCTTTGACTTGATTCTTGGGGTCCTCTAGTCTGCTATTGGGTTTCTGTATAGTATTCTTTATTTCAGTGTATGCTTAATTTCTGACTGGTATTTTTCCGTTTTTGTTTGTTTGTTTGTTTGCTTTTTTTGTTTTTGGCATTCACATTAAGATCCTTGAAGGTCTCACTAAGTTTCTCAGTGGTTTGTAGAAGATTCTTGAGTAGCCTTATAAATGTGGTTTTTATGTTCAGTAGTTTAATTTTCTCCATTTATGTCATTCATGGCATGTTTCTTTGTCTCCATATTTTGGCTGCTTACCTATGTTGATGGAGTGGCTTTGTGTGCTAATTGTCCTTTAGGGCCCAGTAACTCTGCCTCCCCAAACCTGAGGTGGACACTCTTGGTGCACCCCTTTGTGGGTTGGGTATATAGTCTTGTAGTTAAGCCTTGATTGCTATTGGTACACTGGGAGGAATTGACCTCCAGGCTAATTGACTGTGAGGATTAGCTGTGTCTATTAATGGAAGAACTGCTGTGCTAGAGATGCCCAATGGGGCTTTGGTGCTCCCTGAGTCTGCCTCTTGAATGTGTCACTTATGTATATGAGGAGTTGAAATCTGGTGTTGTCTCATACTGACCTTTAGGTACACTGGTTCCTGGATCTCCAAGGAGGTGCAAGTCAGCTAGTGTCTGAGGCCACCCAGCAGGGGCTACAGGGAGATTTGCAGATTTCTCCTCTTTGCTTGGAGTTTGGAAGTTTTGGAGTTGTCTGACCCAGTTGCAATTTGTTAGGTTAAGCTGCTTGAGGGCAGGCCATTCATATGCAAAGGCCACTGTATAGAGCTGGGTGGGTTTGTAAATTGAGTGGGGCAGGTCTCAGAGAAGTACTAGGCTAGGGCATCGCAAATAGTGCTGGCTGCCAGTCAGCCCTCTCTGCTGTTTTCTGTTCTGTGTCCCCCACCCTGTGCACCAGCGCAGTAAACAATGATTCCTATGGGCACCTCTGCTAGAGAGCCACCCTCCCTTTCCGACCCAAGGGCCGGCAGTCCAATTTCTCCCTGTATGAGTCTGGATCCCCAGAATCTCACTGGAAATTGGAGTTCAGAGAGTTGGGAACTTGTAACTCCCTCCCAATTGAAAAAACAACAACAGTGCACACCATTCCGATTTTGCATTCGTCTCTGTACCTCTGCCTTTCTGAGCCTCTGCGTGCCCTACCAGGTCTCAATGCACTTTTTTCTTTCCTTCTAGTTGTAGAACTTCCACTCTGCCAGCTTTCCTGTGGTTCTGGGGGATAGGTGTTTTGTCTTTTAGTTGTAGTTTTGGTGTGGTTGTGAGAGGCAGCATGTATAGGTGTATACTTTATGCTGCCATCTTGGCTCTCCTCTGTGATTTTCTTTTTTAATTGTGAGTGTATGTTCTTTGGAAATTAAATTGTTGTAACCATTTGGGTCTGTTCCCCTACAAAGGTGTATGTTTAGTATACTTGGATAGTTGGGATACCACTGCCCTGGGAGCACTGTCAGCCATCCTATCTATTCCACATAGTGTAGGATGGACCACTGCCAGAAACCAATAACTGTCTCACTAATAGAAAGTGTGGACAAAGAACCAGAAGGCTAGTCAAACTTGAAGCTCTGAAAGGTCAGAACCAGCCACCTCATATCTAATTGAGACAGTGGTAGTTGAAGCAACTTCCTCACCAAATAATCATGTAAATCCTACTGATAAGGATTATCAGTTACTGGAATTGCCTGTTTCAGGGAAAAGGGTGTATCCCAACTTTCCCACCAAATAATCATACAAATCTTTACTGATAAGGATTACCTGTTACTGGAATTGCCTGTTTCAGGGCAAAGGGTGTATCCCAAACCTGAATAAAAGGGATGGCAAGGCCAAAGGAAGGTGGTAGTCTTTCCACTAAAGGAAGGCTCCCAGCTAGCCCCCAATATTCCCAAATTAATACTTTTCTAGTCTCTTTTCATTTGTGTGAGGTCTCCTACAGAACCCGAACCCTGAACGGGAACCCTGAACCATGCGGGATGTGAAAAAGGTTCCCACATACCTCGTCCTACATGAAGGAGGATTTATGTTTGTAATTTCAAGGAAAACCTTTCTCCCTGTTTTATCCTTCTTCATAAAAGTACGTAGGCTAATTATGTCTACTGTTTTTATCTATAGAATGCTGCTACTCCCTTCATCCCAAATCACTTACTGTGAGGATGCGACCTTTCAGGGGAAATAACTTTATACTCAGGTCACCTTGCTCAGGCCCCATGTCTTATCTCCTAACTCCTACATGGCCCTATGCAGCCTATACTCTAAATCAGCAGGGATAGGAAGTTGTCCCTGCAAATGTCAGAGCTTGCTTTGGATTCATGCTATCTTTTATTTGTGGCCTTTGAGGACTTCTCCAACTTTTCAACCAATTCAGTAATGCATTTAGAATGATATTTTAATGTATTTTATCCAGCATTTTAAATTATTCTGAAGTAGGGAATTTTTCTGCATATCTCTCCTCCCAAACTGCAGGCACAAAACAACCTTTAAGTTTTTTCATCATTTTGTTACTTAAAAAACCACCAGTTTAAGAACTTTGGCAGGGCTTATCACTAATCCTGCTCTTTCTACTAATAATCTCTGTATAAAGGTAATGATTCTTCCCCAAATAATTTACAATTTAGAGTAATTCTCAAAAAGTCCTTTTCTTAAAGAAATTTGGTCCAATCAATTCTTTAGGAACCTAACAAAGTTATTCTGAAGTTCATTTGGAATAAGAAATTGATAAGAACCAGACCGATTTAGAAAAAGAAGAGTGATGATGGAGAACTAACTCCTTCCTTAACACTAAACATTAATCATAAATCTAATAATAAATTTTGAAACATTCTAAACCTTATAATTAAACCAGCATGGTAATGGCATAGGCATTCAGCTAGCAATGCAGTGGAAAATACATCTCATAAATGGCTCTTATATGTTAAGTCTTTTTTTTTTTTTAGTTAATCCTCCCCTGAGTATATTTTTCCATTAATTTTTAGGGAGAGTGGAAGAGAAAGGGAAAGATAGAGAGAAATATTGATGTGAAGGAGATACATCAATTGATTGCCTTCTGCCCGCAACTTGACCAGGGCCTGGGCCAGGGAGGAGCCTGCAGCCAAGGTATGTGCTCTTGACCAGAATCAGAATCAAATCAAACCCAGACCTTTTGGTCTGCAGGCCTACACTCTATCCACTGAGCCAAACTAGCTAGCTCTATATGTATAATCTTAATATGTCTTAAAGCAAACCGCCCAAATCAGAGAATGGAGGGCATAACTCACAGATGTTGCTGGCAAGAGTAACATGCCGTATTGGAAAAAGAGTTTTACTTAATATAAAGTGAAGACCTATGTAGTTTAAAGAATTAAATGGGAACAAAATTAAATGATAGAAAGGCTCAGTAAAAATATTTCTTTGATTGAGGAAAGAGCTTACTAAACTTAATCAATGGCTCTTTCTGGAAAGTGGCAAGAAACTGGTTATAATAAAAGATGAGGTAAAAAAGACTTTTCTTACTTTTTACTATAAGAAAGTATTACCTTTCAAAATAATAACTAAATTTATTTAAAATATAAAAAAGTGAAGGCAGTAAGGAAATAATGATAGTCTTGATTTGCCAAAACTTAAAACTTTCTTGTCTTTAAAAATTTTTTATTTTTATTGATTTCAGAGAGGAAAGGAGAGGGAGAGAGAGATAGAAACATCAATGATGAGAGATGATCACTGATTGGCTGACTCCTGACTGCTCTCTACTGGAGACTGAGTCTGCAACCCAGGCATGTGCCCTTGACTGGGATCAAATCCAGGACCTTTTATTCTGTAGGTCGACACTCTGTCCACTGAGAAAAACTAGCCATGGCTAAACTTTTCTGTCTTTAAAACAGAGAAATTCCATGTACCAATTGTCCAAAATTACATAATAAATGTAATTATAACAAATATAATCCTTAATAATAAAATATCCATATGAACACTGAGATCTCAGTAGAACCAAAGACAAAAAGGCATTTTACAAAAGAGAAACATAAATTCCCTGAAACCAGTTTGGCTCAGTGTATAGAGCTTCGGCCTGTGGAATGAAGGGTCCCGGGATCGATTCTGATCAAAGGCATGTACCTTGGTTGTGGGCGCATCCCCAGTGGGGGACATGCAGGAGGCAGCTGATCAATGTTTCTCTCACATCAATGTTTCTGGCTCTCTATCCCTCTCCCTGCCTCTCTGTGGAAAATCAATAAACTATATAAAAAAAGAGAGAAACATAAATTCTAAAACATACCAAGAAAAATTAATACCTTAAGCAATTTTGTGAAAAATATTTTTGTAACACTATTCATTAGTAATAATATGATTTGATCCCTAAATTTTCAATTTGTTTTTCTGATATTGATACATTGTTTGTTGTTGTTTTACTAAAACAAGGCAGGTTTATGTTTAGAGAGGCCTTGTCTCTTTAATTTTATTTTTATTTTGGGGTGTGATTTGGCTTAATTTTTTTCTTAGATTTTTCATTATGAATTTACTAATCATTATTTTTAATGTGTTCATATATAAGTGATGTGTTTGAATAAAATATGGTTTGTCGTGGTTAACAAAGACTTTATGTAAAATCTCTTCTGCACCACCATTTTAGAGATCTTACAGGAAGTATTGACTTGTCAATATTATGATACTGCAGAGACTGCTAAATGAATGCAAATTCAAGAAATTCCTTGTTTGATGTTAGTACAACCACCAGATGGCAGTAAAAACCAAGCACAAAACCCCTCTAGTTTCTGGAAGGGCATTCAGTTACTTTAACTGGACTGAAATTAGCATTTGAATAGCCATATATGAGTAGAATCACCCCACCTCCACAGGTATTTTTTTTCTTTTTCTTTTATTTATTTTTTATTCATTTCAATAAATTTTTATTGTTCAGATTATTACAATTGTTCCTCTTTTCTCCCCCCATAGCTCCTCTTTACCTAGTTGCCATCCCACCCTCTGTCCTTACACCCTCCCCCATTGACTGTCCTCATCCATAGGTGTACAATTTTTGTCTAGTCTCTTTCTGCACTTCCCATACCCAATTCCTCCCTTTCCCCCGAGAGAATTGTCAGTCTACTCCCTTTCTATGCCCTTGATTCTATTATATTCATCAGTTTATTCTGTTCATCAGATTTTTTATTCACTTGATTTTTAGATTCACTTGTTTATAGATATGTATTTGTTGTTCATAGTTTTTATTTTTACCTTTTTCTTCTTCTCCTCTTAAAGAGCACCTTTCAGCATTTCATATAATACTGGTTTGGTGTTAATGAACTCCTTTTGCTTTTTCTTGTCTGTGAAGTTCTTTATCTGACCTCCAATTCTGAATAAGAGCTTTGCTGGGTAGAATAATCTTGGTTGTAGGTTCTTGCTATTCATCACTTTGAATATTTCTTGCCACTCCCGTCTGGCCTGAATAGTTTCTGTTGAGAAATCAGCTGACAATTGTATGGGTGCTCCCTTGTAACTAACTGTTTTTCTTTTGCTGCTTTTAATATTCTCTCTTTGTCTTTTGCTCTTGGCATTTTAATTATGATGTGTCTTGGTGTGGTCCTCTTTGGATTCCTTTTGTTTGGGGTTCTGTGCACTTCCTGGACTTGTAAATCTATTTTTATCACCTGGTAGGGGAAGTTTTTGGTCATTATTTCTTCAAATAGGTTTTCAATATCTTGATCTTTCTCTTCTTCTGGTATCCCCATAATTCTGATGTTGGTACACTTGAAGTTGTCCCATAAGCTCCTTACACTATCTTCACATTTTTGGGTTCTTTTTCTGGCTGGGTGTTGTTTGCTGCTTCTTTTTTAAAAATAATATATATTTTATTATTTTTTTTACAGAGAGGAAGGGAGAGAGATAGTTAGAAACATCTATGAGAGAGAAACATCAATCAGCTGCCTTCTGCGCATCCTCCACTGGGGATGTGCCTGCAACCAAGGTATATGCCCTTGACAGGAATCTAACTTTGGACCCTTCAGTCTTCAGGCTGATGCTCTATCCACTGAGCCAAACCAGTTAAGATTTTTTTTTGCTTCTTTGTATTTCAAATCTTTGACTTGATTCTTGAGATCCTCTATTTCTCTATTAGATCTATGTATATTATTTTTTATTTTAGCCAGTGTATGCTTAATTTCTAGTTGGTCCTTTTTTATATACTCAAGGGTCTTGCTAAATTTATTGACCTTTTCTAGGAAATTCTTGAAAACCTTATAACCATGGTTTTGAACTCTATATCCAGTTGTTTGCTTTCCTCCATTTCTTTTATTTGTGACCTGTTTCTTTGTCTCTGCATTTTGGCTGCTTCCCTGAGTTGATAGAGTGTCTTTGTGTGGTAGGTGTCCTATAGGGCCCAGTGGCTCAGCCTCCCCAGTTACGTGAGGTGGACACTCTTGTTGCACCTCTTTGTGGGCTGTCTGCAAAGTCTTGTTGTAGTTAAGCATTGATTGTTGTTGGTATCACTGGGAGGAACTGACCTCCAGGCCAAATGGCTGTGAGGATCAGCTGCGTCTATGCTGGGAGAACTTCTGTGCTGGAGACACCCTTATGAGACAAGACTTGCTTCAGTGGGGCTTTGATGCTCACTGAGTCTGCCCACTGAGTGTGTCCCTTCTGGATCTGAGGAGTTGTAATCTGGATGGTCCTACTCTGACCCATGAATACACTGGCTCTTGGATCTCGAAGAAGATGCTAATTTAGCCTCTGCTGAGGCCACCCAACAGGAGCTACGGAGAGATCTGTAGATTCCTCTTCTTTGTTTGGGTCTTGGAGGTGCCTACATGAGGCCTAGCTGTGAATCAATGCAAGCTGCTGATGGCCTTGGGTCTTCTTTTGGATGTTCTGGGTCTCACTGACTCAGTTGCAGTTTGTTAGGTAAGTTTAGTTTTCAAGGACCAGGCCATTTATAAGCAAAAGCCTCTATGAACAGCTCGAATGGGGCGGATTCTCTGGACAGAGAAAATAGCAATAGTTTCCTGTCAGCCCTCCCTAAGAGGCACCTGGGTCTTAGTGTCCCTTGGTAATTGCTGCAAGCATCTCTGAGAGAAAGCCATCCTTGAGTTCTGCCCGCTGCCAGACAGTTCAGTTTTTCCCCATATGAGTCTGGGTCCCTAGAGTCTCGCCCAGAACTGGAGTTCAGAGCATTTGGGAGCTTGTGTCACCCTCCTGCTTGAAAAAGACAGCCACATACTCAGTTGCCTGCCCTCTCTTCATGTGTGTTCCTCTGTATCTCTGCCTTTACTTCTGCAGCTCCTGTGAGTCTCAGTGTGCTTTTCTCTTTCCTTCTAGTTGTAGAATTTCCACTCAGCCAGCCTTCCTGTGGTTCTGGATGATATCCATTTTGTCTTTAGTTGTAGTTTTGAGGCAGCAGTTCAGGTGTGTACCTATGTCGCCATCTTGGTTTCTCTCCATAGGTATTTTTTTTTTAAACCTGGTTTTATATTAATTTTTCAGAGGTGAGGCTTTGATGTGTGTGTGTGTGTGTGTGTGTGTGTGTGTGTGTGTGTGTTTAATATTGCCTAGGAAAGACCTGTTTTAATATGTTACTTGGAATAACCCAAAACAACATCTTAGGTATTCCAGTCAGACAGGAAATGAAACATCTGTGCCCCCAGAACTATATGCCCTAAAACAATTAGGAAAATAATGCTGGGTGCTTTAGTAAGGAGACAGTGTGCCAGGACATATACATAGCTATGGGGGTTGAATGATAAATAGACACTTCTTTTTATCTATTTTTTAAATAGACAGCTAAATCTGTCTTAATTTTTTAAAGTCACATATGACTTGATTGCAAATAACTAGTTGCTAGATAAAAAACACAACTTTTTATTTTTATGACTAAATATATGTGGCATGTGTTTCATGTTGATACATTTCCAAGGGTATTTTTAGAAACATCTGTTTCTATATCAGTAACTGAGCTCTTTCACATGGTGCTGGAGTCTTTCTTTGGAGGAGCAGACGGTGTTGGAGGATGTTCAGTGAGACAAGTGCTCCTGGGGATACAGAGTAGCTCAGCAACACAAAACCCAAATCCTGGGTTTCTAATGAATGACTTTAGTTCTATTAATGTTATATTTGTTTTAACTACTGAGAGAATTCTTAGCAGCTCCATGAGAGATTTGAAGTCTCTCAGCTGAATACATTAAATCCCTAGAACTGAGGGAATTTGAAATTGAGCACATAGAGCCTCTCTCAAGGATCTGAGAAAACATGGAGAGCTCAAGAAGGGCTAAAAGACAGGAGAAGTTTGAGAATTCTGACCCTTTAAACTTTCAAAAAAAGGAGATAGATAATTCCAAAACACTGTGGTCTATAATCATGAACTTGGTCTGAGTTCTGCAAAGTACTATCAAGTCGATGACCGGTGAGTCCTTAGGAGCAGCATCACATATTCATGAGAAGTCAGAAGGATTTAACAGCCATCACGGCAAACTTTGCTTTTTTTTTTTAAAACAAGGTGTCCAGACTTCCTGAGTTGGGAAGGGTAGAGAAACTTGAAATCTGAATTTGAACAAAACACCTGGCCAAGATTCATACTACACCTCTGGCTGACTGAAATGTGTCATTATGCATATTGATAACTACTGAAATAGCTACAAGATGATGCTGTTTAATAGGTTGATGTCAAATGAAGAGATGTTCTAGGAATGTCTTCAGTCTTTTTTCTTTAGTCCTTTTTACTGGTGATTTGGATGAAGATGTTGAAGGCACTCTTATAAGATTTGGGATGATGTGACATTAAAGAGAGAACATTAAATGGTCCAATCAGGTTTCTAAAATCTTAGGCTAGTTGAACTTGATCTCAGAAGTTTGATTTTTTTAAAAAGAGAACATATGTAAAGGCCACTGCTTACATCCTAAAATCAACAGCATATGTACAGGGGAAGTCATATCTTAGCCATGGCACATCTGCAAAAGACTTAGAGAATGTAGTTGGCAGTGAATATAGTATAAATCAGCTGTGCATGATGGCTATCAGCAGATTATATGTTAACTTAGATTTCATTAATCAAAAAGTGTGGAGATGTCACCTCTTCTACTGGTTGGGCCATTGGACCACCCTCTCTTAATTCTCAATGCTATACCTCAAGTAGAGCATAGGGACTGTTTCAGGAAAGGGACAGTGTTATAAAGGCAGTGGCTGAAGGAATTGGTATTAGAAAGGGCAGTATCAAAAGATGCTGGCTTCACATATTTGGAAGTCTTTCACGTGAGAGATGGATTAGACTTGTTCTGTGTGATCCCAAGGGATCAAATTAAGAGCAGGGGTGTGGAAACCTTAAAAAGACAGTTTTGAGTTTCATATAATGACTTCCTGATGGTGGAAACAATCCCAGATGGGAACAGTTTCAGGACATGGTGATTTTTCCATCACTAGTTTGTTTAAACATGGACAGCTAAAACTTGGAAATATCTGCAAATGAGAGATACTTGAATGAATTTAAAAGTTCTTCTAATTCTGAAAGTTTATGGTTATTGTATTAATCCATTATAAAGCTATCAGGAATTCTTAAGAAAATATATCTTTGAAAATTTCTCAATATTAATTTATTCCAAGGATCCTAGTAGGCTTTTATTTTTTCTGTTTCAATGTTTTTACTCAGCAGAGGCAGTACCAGGACTTTAAATGTGACTTTTATTTATGTATTTTAAGTAATTCTTTTTTACAAAGATAAATTTTTATTGGTTTCAGAAGGAAAAAAAGAGAGAGAAACATCAATGATAAGAATCATTGATCAGCTGCTTCCTGATGCCCCTCACTGAGGATGTGCCCTGACTGGGAAGCGAACCTGGTTCACAGGTTGGTGCTCAACCCCCAAGCCACATTGGCTGGGCTAAATGTGACCTTTATTCCTATTGTCCAAGAGATATGGCCAAATATCTCCAACCCCAATACCAAGATACACACAATAGGTACCAAGACTTCTACCTAAGCAGTTCATGTGAAATTATTGGACAACCAGTCATTGCTTGCCTCTGGTGTTGGAGTTGAAGAGATGGTAAAGACTGTGACAGACAGTCATTGGTATGCTGTGAGATACCCGCCTTCCCATAGGGATGGCTGGGAGAACTTGAGATATATGCCCTGGTGTTTTGGGAGACTCAAGGATGGTGATACCCAGGAAGAGAGACTGTGGCTGGAGCCATGCCTGTCTGGTGGAAGCTCAAAGAAGAGAGAGAGGACTATGATGGTAACTGTCTCTACCCCATAGAAGGAATCTAGCAGAGGCATGCATCTCCCCTCTCCTGGACCAGAAGTGCATCATCTTCCAGGGTCTTTGCCCAGCAGGGTTCCTGCACGGGTGCACTGCCAGCAATCAGGGGCTGAGGGAGCAGACCATGAACAGGCCATGGCTGGAGGCCAATGAGAAGAGATTAAAATCCTACCTCTGCTGCTCATTCACTGTATGATCATGGGCAGAGGTGGAACAAGAAAGGAAGAAGCACCTGCCTGCATCTCAGGGAGATAGTTCAGGGGAGCCAATTTAAATTAGATAATATTTTATAATTTTGACAGTAAACATAAGGCAATTTAACATACTCAAGTAAGAATAATAAAATAAAAAAAAACAATAAAAAATACTCAAGTATGACTATTACTGCTACTTAAAGGGACAGAGAGAGCAATGGGACTTTATCAAGTTTCCATGCAAGGGTAGAAAGGAGTCCAGAAAGACAGTTTGAAGAGATAGTGGAAGAAAGAATAAAACTTCTTTCCACTTACATCCTGTGCAGACCAGCTCAGTGGGTAGATAGACTAGCTTCAGCTATGAGTGAATGCCAGAGCTATCAAAGGAGGGATCATAGATGCTGTTTTGTCACCAAAGGACAGTGCCAGTAGCAGGTCACCCTACCTCTTTGGTCCTAAGTTTCTCCCCCTTTAGAGGAGCCCCTGGTTCCTTTAGATCTGTAGTATCATTTCCATTTTCTTCATAACCAAGATTTGGCACGTGCACAACACACACACACACACACACACACACACACACACACACACAGTCTATCTCTCTATAAATTTGGTATTTATAAATATTTATTTTTAGCCAGAATTTTTTCCAGAAAAGATTTAATTAACTAAGCTTCCATGTTGGCATACTGATTATGTTTTGTACTTAAATATAATTCTAAGGTTATATTTTGTGTCCCTCTCCAATAAACTTTATACAGAGAAGTTTTAGTAAGACCCAGCATTTTGAGCACATGTATTTTAAGTCTTACCTATATTCTGCTGACTCAGTTTACATGTGATTTTTACAGATTAAAAAAGTCACAGGCAAACTAAATTTAAGTGGATGTTCAATTAAATATAATAAAATATTTAAGAATTCCTCAAACCTCTTGGAATTCATGAGACAGTTCTGCCTTTTCTTACTCATGTATACAACAAAAATAGACTTAGTTTGTCTTTGAATTTTAAGTCTCTTATAACACAGCTATCTAAGGTAATGTGATTATCTGAAAATTCCAGTTAGAGTCTCTGACTTGCCCTGGTAAGAGTTGGCAACAATCAAAGTAGTCTTTTAACTAGCTAAGGTACTTAAAATTATATAGCAAGTTGTGCATTTCAGCTAAAATAAAAATAAAACACTGATTATAATGTCATAAAATAGACAGAATGAGTGGGTAGCATACATTTAAATATGCTCTATTCTTTGCTGGAATGACTAATTTCTGAATTGATCTCTTAAGCAAAAAGTTTGTTATAAATTATGCTAGCTTATATATTTATTAGTTTTAACTTTTGTGAGACATTCAGTCTGCAGTAATACCAAGTAATTCCAGGTCCAGCACTGTGCTTGGATTGCCTATTTATACCTACAGCTTCTGCATTACACACTGAACTGCAACAGCTGTAGCAGCACTTGCAGGGTCCCAAAGCCTATAACTTGAAATGTCTTTGCTATTTTCATCCAATATAGATTTAAATGATCACAAAGTTTTCTTTTATCTCCATAACCCTGTGATTCAACTCACAAGAGACTTCATCTTTAAAGCTTAGGTATAAATTCAGCCAAGGCAACGTAAGCCTCTAAAATCTCGGTATCCAAAACACCAAAAACCCTGTTGGTCAGGCAATGGCAAGTCAAATATAATAAAGTACCTTTCCTTAAAAAAACAAACACATGTCTATCAGTGTAATTTCTCTTATGTTCCCAGGGCTGCTCCATATTACATGTTCCATATAAGAGTGTTACGTAGGATGATTAGAGAAAGAGAAGTAAGCAAAGAACCCTGAACCCTGTTTCTGAGGGCAGTTTATTTTCTGCCTTACTGGACCATGGACTCCAAGTCCAGTGATAATGAGGGGCAACTGGACCTGTAATGAATTGGAGGATGGCAATAGCATAATTTACTCTATTCTAGGATTCTAGTAGTTTTATTTTTGCAAACCAGAACATTTACTCTTCTTCTTTTTTAAATATATATATATTTTTGTTGATTTCAGAGAGGAAGAGAGAAAGAGATAGAAACATCAGTGATGAGAGAGAATCATTGTTTGGCTGCCTCCTTCACGCTCCAGAGCCTGTACCCCAGGCATGTGTCCTGCTCAGGAATTAAACTGAGATCTCCTGGTTCATCAGTCAACACTCAATCACTGTTTAACTATCTGTCTCAGTTTCCCTATTCCACTTGTCCTGACTTACTGGCCTGTCTTAGAGAGTTACCAAAACTCATCACATTTGTTACTATTGATTCGATATGGTTATAAGGCCGAGAAGCTGTTTCTTAGATGATAACAGAAGAAAGACTTTGGAGGTCATTATTCTCTCTTTCAACATTTCTCTCTAGTTTTGCTGACTGATCTATGCAGTCCAGATGTCACAACACAATTAGTTCCTAAATTCCAATTCTCAGATCATTTTTGACTGACTTCTGTTATTATGAAGAGTTCTTTAGTATGATAAAGGTATTAATTTTCTATGAACAGTTATTCTTGAGTTTTGCTTATTAGCATTTTTATTCATATTTATACCCATAACAAAATAAAGTTCATATTGCCATCTTGCATCACAACTAGATTTGAAACACCAGATGTTATTTCAGGAGAATAGATAAGATAACTTGTATCTAGTAAGTTCTTAAATGATACTTTAGAGGTAGAGTTGGAGCAGAATGTTCAGGCAAATGGGAAGCTGGAAGATGGTGAGAGCTGTAAACTGGGAAGAAGGTTGTCAACAAACAGAAGAAAGAGACAGTGGACCTCAATCCTGTAGGATACTAAGTAGTGGCAGTGGCAATTTTTGCATTGAAGAATCTTAAAGCCTGGAGTGAAAGGCCCTATGCATAGTTCAGAGGTAGCTCTTCCCAAAGATTCTGGAAAGGATAGAATGTGGGGAGCAGAGACATTGCACACAGAATCTGGAGCTTCACTGAAGTCTTAGATGCCCCAGATGTGCCTCTGCTAAAATAACCTAGCTCACAGCCTCCTTGCATGCTTAGCCTAAAACCTAAGTGTTATACTTATTCCTCTAGAACAGCCCTGAAGGTGCTGGTAAGAGGGTTGGTCACATAGACTTTATCTCACAAAATTCAGTGATTAAAATGCATGGTTACTGTGAGGAAAGGGGTATTAGGAGGGTTTAGAAAGAAACAGATGATAGAAAACAGAAGGAGACAACTGCCAGGAACGGAAATAAAAGCTTCTCTCAGAAGGTAACACCAGGCAAGTACAACACTTGGGAACATCTCAGAGATTATTTGGTCTGAGATGGGATGACTGGAACTCTCATTGGGGAATAGGCATGAGAAGAGGTGGGGTGGGAATGGGTTTTCAGATGTTTCAAATAAGACAGGAGGTGAAGGAGAGCAAATAGGAGGACATCTGTGGATTGGTAAGAGAAGCAGGCTATTAGAGAAAAAGTGATGCTTAGTTTTTCAATATCATAGTGTCTTATAGCTTCACCTTCTTTTCATTACATCTATCTATCTATATAAAAACCAAGTGACCATTACGACAGGTTGACTGAATAACTGGTTGACTGGTTGCTATGATGTGCCCTGACCACCAGGGGGCAGATGATCAATGCAGGAGCTGCCCCGTGGTGGTCAGTGCATTCCCACAGCCAACCTCTCATGGTCCCTCCCCTCAGCTGGCCAACCTCCTGCTGGGAGGGACAACTGGTGGAGATGGCCAGGCCAAGGGACCTCACCCATGCATGAATTCATACACTGGGCCTCTAGTTCTATCTAATAAAAAAGTAATATGCAAATTGACCATACCTCCACTATACCCACCAGCCACACCTACCAACCACCCCCACCAGCCAATCAGAGCGAGTATACACATTAACCTAACCAAGATGGCTGCAGCCACAGAGAGAGCAGGAGGGAGCTTGGGTTTCCCCTGGCGATGGAGAAAACCAAGCTTCCCCATACTCCCTGGCTGGCCCAGGCCTCCACTTAAGGCAACAAAGTTTCAATGGCTGTGTGCGCAGAAGGCTTGGTTCTGCTCCAGGCTACAAAGTTGCAATTGTAGAAGATAAATAAATCCCAGATACTAGGGCCTCTGCTTGGGTCACTGGGGGGCGTGGTCAGCCTGCAAACCACCACAGACCCTTCGCCCAGGCCACCCAACACCCCAAGGGAACACCCACCCTGATCCAGGACACCCCCACCTGTGCAGCAGGCCTCTATCCTATCTAATAAAAGAGTAATATGCAGATTGACCATCACTCCAACACACAAGATGACTGCCCCCATGTGGCCAAAAGATCCTGTCCCCATGTGGACACAAGATGGCCACCACAAGGTGCCCAGCTGGGGAGGGCAGTTGGGAGGAACCAGGCCTGCAAGGAAGGGCAGTTGAGGGTGATCAAGACTGCAGGGGAGGGCAGTTAGAGGTGACCAGGCCAGCAGAGGAGGGAAGTTGGGGGTGACCAGGCCAGCAGAGGAGGGAAGTTGGGGGGACCCAGGCCTGCAGGGGAGGGCAGTTTGGGGCAATCAGGAAGGCAAGCAGGTGAGCATTTGGGAGCCAGTAGTCCTGGATTGTGTGAGGGATGTCCGACCACCCGTTTGGGCCCGATCCTGGATCAGGCCTAAATGGGCGGTCGGACATCCCTCAAGGAGTCCCAGATTGGAGGGGAAGAAGAATGGGCTGAAGGGCACCCTCCCCCCCCACTTGTGCACAAATTTTGTGTACTGGGCTTCTAATATATATATATGGCTAAGCAACACAGTTCTACCAGCCAGTAGGTATGACACACACTGACCACCAGTGGCAGATGCTCAATGCAGGAGCTGATGAGCTGCAGTGACTTGGCAGTGGCGGTTCTCAGGTGACACACCCTGGAACCAGAGAGGAAGGAGCTTGATTCCAGGGTGTGTTACCTGAGAACCACCCTTTTACAATCCGGAACTCCTTGGGAGATGTCAGAGAGCCAGTTTTGGCCTGATCCCTGAGGCCAGGCTGAGGGACCCCACCTGCCAGAGGGACCTCGCTCATTCTGCAGATGCCCTTCTAGCCGAAGAGCCACCCCAGGTCCAGCCAGCTGGGGGAGGGACCTTGGGAGGTAGGCTTTAGGGCATGTCCTGACCATCTTTCCCAGTCCCATCCCACCAGCCACATTCTAATTAATTTCCTTTCAATGTACATGAATCTGTGCACCAGGGCACTAGTTGGTAAATATAACACTTTAAACACTAGAATAGCTTCTGATTTTAGGATCAGGGAAAGCTGGGTATGAGAGCTGTGGGGTGTTCTCCTCACAGGGAGCTTTCTACATGAGTTGTTTTAAGAAAGTTTGTGCACTGTGTGTTCAAAATCGCAGAAAACCTTGGAATAGAGGATCAATGGCCTCTCTTTTCCTTCTGGCACTGGATGACTCTAAAAAGAGGGTGACCATTCTGCCTCAGTCAGAAAAGTTTGGCTGCCAGCAAAGCTGTCCCAGGACTATGGCACCTGACATTCCTGTACTCCATATCTATAATATTCTGCTTGTTATCTGGCTGTCATCCGACTGCAAACCTTCTCTCCTACACCAAACATGTGCAGAGTTCTAACCACACAAGTGAGTAATCTGTATAAATCTAAATCACTTTTTAGCATGAACCATTTGTGACAATAGAACCCATTTTATTTTTTTAGATCCCATTTTATAATATTAAGGATAATAACCTAAGGAAATTAAAATAATGTCCATCAGATAGGAATGTATCTCAGAAAGGAGACCCCCTTAGAAAAATTTAGCTAGGGCAATTCCACATAATCATTTTAAGCTTTCAAATCACAGGTTTAGTGTAGCAATACTTTTGTTGATAAATACAGAGGAAGAAATAGCCATTGGGATAATTTATCATACATTTGTTCAAAGCACTGAATAAATTAGAGCAAATTTTGTAGTGTTTGGAATTTTAGTGTGACATGGCAAGTATTCAAAGAAAATCAAAGGGTTGTTGAATCTGAGTAATATATATATATATTTTTTGCAGTGATTCACCAACCCTCTTCTAAATCTGTAATTAAAAAGGAAAGGAAAAGTAACCAAATATGAAAGCAATTTCACATTCTTCATCTCTAAATTCTGGTTGAAAGCATTTGAAAGATCAGATCAGGGCACTTTACCATCATTGGTAACTTAGACATGTTTACAAAAACAAAATTTAATCCAAGTGCTTTCTAGAGTATTGTTAATAATGCAAGTAAAATGTTATTATTGTTTTCTTTTTTTTTTAACAAACATATAGATAATCACTACCACCAATTTTGCTATCTTCAAAAGAATATCTGTGGATGCTTTTTTGTTTTGTTTTTGTTTTTTTACTGTTTCAATCTCTGAATTTTATATCATAAGCCAACTTTGTTTAAATATATTAACTTTTTAAATGCACTTTGTGTTTGGGTTAATTTAATATGTACAGAAAATTTGCAAAGAGAATATAGCAAGTTCCATATATGCTTTACCCGTCTTTGCCTAATGTTAACACATGTAGTGAGGAATATGTATGAAGCACATATGGGTGATAGCACCTGTGTACTTACAGGCCATTTAGGCCCAACCACCTGAGCTTCACTTCCACCAAGTGTCATGTGAGCAGAAGTGGGACAATTAGTAATTATAATTGAACCTACATTTAATTACTTTTATAATCCTGAGTTACTCATATTGAATTCAATAAAAAATGCATTATAAAACTGGGAAATTATGAAGAATTACTGAAAAAGGATAATATCAATAATTCTTCCATTTGTATTCAACTTGTCTTTAAATTAGGTCCATCCACCTTAAAATAAAATTGTTTCTTTGTTTAATTTAAAAAAGTGCATACTCCCTGCAGAACACTTTAAAATGAAGAAAAGCCCAAAGGAAAACAACAAGAACTACTCCAAATTATATACCATAATGTTAACATTTAGAACATTTTTTATGATTTCAGAGTGGAAGGGAGAGGGATAGAGATGGAAACATCAATGATGAGAGAGAATCATTGATCAGCTGCCTCTTGCATGCCCCCTACTGAGAATCAAGCCTGTAACCTGGGCATGTCCCCTGACCAGGAATCTAACTGTGATCTCCTGGTTCATGGGTCAGTGTCCAACCATGGAGCAACACTGGCCAGCCATAGTGTTAATATTTTGATGCATAAAATTTCCACATTGTTTTATACATAAGTTATGTGTATGTATATTTACCACCATTGGTACCAAATTTGTGGAATACTTAGAAATCTATTCTGAATGTTTTCCTAATTAAATAATTATTTTAGCAAGAATATACTTGATTAACCATTATTATCACTGAATTTCCTACACATGTGAATTTCTGCCCGGTGGCCACCTCTGTACTCATCCAATAAACACACTGGTATATTGACTGTTTATTGTCCAGGCACTGTGTTGATGGCCCAATGAGAGGAGTGAGCACCAGCTAGGAATTTGGAAAACTCAATTTTTGTTCCAGCTCTGCTAATAGTTGGCTCATGTTTTTGGACAAATAAAAACTAATAACACATAGAACATTCACTATGTGCTAACCATGGTTTGAGGCTCTAAATACTCTCACATTTCATAATAACATCTCAGTGAGGCAGATACTATTATAATGATACTTCATTTTATAGAGGAAAGAAAGAGGCCATGGAGATGAAGGAACTTGGCTAAGGGTACATAACTATTAGGCAGTGGAGCCAGGATTTAACTCTGGTAGCTGATTCAGTTTATGTTCTTAACTACTGCTCTATACTTTTGAAGTAACTGTGAACATTTCAGGTCTCTGGGCGTCAGTTTCCTCATGGCAAAATGTGGAAGGGAAGGGTGAGGAGTAATACCTGAGTGTAGAGTACATTTTCTTTGCAGGGATGCATATATTTAATTCAGGAGGAGAATGTGATTCAATAAATCTTTGAGATTAATTATTATATTTCTTTTGGCACTTCTCTCCTGTCTCCATTGGAGCAGATGGTCAGTTCTGAGCTCAGCCCCTCAGGGAAGGGAAGTGACAGTGTAGGAAGATCCTCTCCAGAATTGTGTTCCAAATCCTGAAGTCCTCAGGGAACTGAGAGTATTTTGGGTATGGCTAAAATATTTAGAAGAAGCAGGAGGAAGAGAACAGGGTTTCCCCCATGATTAGAGAAAGATTTCTTGGGTTGGAGGGTAAGAAGAAGAACCAGTTGAGCCTCAAAGAGGGTCTCCTAGCCCTGGGGCCTGAGTGCAGCTAGAGGAATGGCTGTGCGATGACTATATTCCTGTGTACCAGGGGCCTTGAAGCTGCAGATAGTTTCTCATACTGGTGTCTCCAGACTGAATCTTCTTCACACCTGTCCTAACTGTGGGCCTCCGCATCCTCTCTGTTCTTTACATTGAGCAGTCTTCATGTCCCCTTTGGGGCAGATAGCTCTCTTGCCTCTCCTTCTATGTCAGGCTAGAGGATATAAGAGTCTTTTGTGCTTATATACCATGCTAGGACACAGGCATCTGTGTCAAGCTGTTGGTGGCCCAGCTGTCTTGATGAACCACAAGGTCAAACTCTGTTTGAGGCTTTGATACCTCTCTAGTCTCACTCTGATACCAGGCACTGGCTCTTTTAGGTTCTTGTGTTCTGATTCATCAATTCTCCTTGGCAGAACAATAATAAGGCTCAGAGGAGCTTAAAGGCTTCTACAAAGGACACTTTTTTTTTATTAGAACATAAAGGTTTATACATTCTCATATGTATATTGGAAATTCTCTGTGGGCCACCCTCCCCCACCCCATGGACTCAGGACAATCAGTGATGGTCAGATGTCCTTAGCTCTCTCTCAATGAGGTAAAGTGGGATTTTCTTCATAGGAACAGCACTTTAGGCATTTCAAATGAGTTTCTGGATACAAAGAATTCAGGTTCTGAGAAACAGACAAATGTGATATTGAGAACTGTCAAATCAAGCTCTTACCACAGCCCTTTGAATTACCTCAGTCTCTTCTCTGAATTTTTGTCTGATCATGAGCACTAGCTTGTCACACAAAAGAGAGCCACATATTATTCTAGGATTTGGTTATAAAATAAACACTTAAGGCAAAATTTCACAGTGAAAATTACCCCACAACTTTCTTAAATTTTCAGTTGAAACTTTCTTAAATTTTCTATATATAGTAGGTGCCTTGTGTTCAGCGACAGTATTATATTTTTATAAGTTTCTTGAGCCCTGGCCAATTTGATTCAGTTGGTTGGAGCATCGTATAGTGCACCAAAAAGTTATGGGTTCAATTCCTGGTCAGGGGATATGCCGGGTTGTGGCTTTGGTCCTAATTGGGGAGGGTGCAGGACACAGCCTGTCGATGTTTCTCTTTCTCTCTCTCCCTTCCCCCCTCTCTCCATCTCTCCCTCTTACCCTTCCTCTCTCTAAAGTCAATAAACATATATAAAAAGTTTCTTTAAATTCTGGAATCACAGGCAGTGTGGTGAGATGCTCACATTGTGGGAGGTACACTGAGGGAAGAACACTTTACATCTCTCAGGTTTAATCTCAATTAGAGGTGTGAATGGAATGCAGAGCAGATATGTACATGTTATTTATTAAATTTACCACTTTTGGTAGAGCAAGTATAGAATTAGAATATACATGGTTGAAGGTACTAAGAAACACCCAGGAACTTGATCTCAAGGAATATACAATTCCACTGCTGAGATAATTAAATAGTAACGTGAGCAGTTTATGGTAATATAGAGATTCATAATGGTCTTACACCATCTCTTGGCTCTGTATCATTCACTGTGGCTTCAATCTTAGGTTTAATATAGGCTTCAGATATTGGAAATATGTCTAACAATACTCCAGGTGTACAGCCTTCCATGTTGAGACCAATAAGACAGAGTTTGTCAGTAGTTCCAGAATGGCTCCTTGTATCTCATTGGCTCTGATGAGTTCACATGTCCATTTTAAACTCATCATTACCATAAAGAGTGGATTCTACCATATGGTTTTATATGGTAGAATGTAGTTCTTTGATGAATTGCCCTTCTAGCACACCCTGGTAGAGAGGAGTTGAGCTTGGATAGAATGGGGAAGAAGTTGGTTTCCCAGAGAAAAATGGAGGTAATGCCATTTGGAAAAAGGTAAATAGATATTGGGTAGAGAAATGACATCCTTAAAAAAGTTTAAAATGTTGGATATTTCTGGGTAGAAGAATGATATTCTGTAGGGTGCATTATAAACCTTTAGACAATTGGTAAAAAGGAGGTAGGATGGGAGGGAGAAGTCAGCTGGATGGAATTAAATTATAGGGATGAGGGAGAATTTTACATAGATGAAACACAGAATTCAGAGGTGGGCAATGAGGAATGAACTAAATTTTGGCCCCTGTTTGTATTTTGGTGCAAAGTTGTTTTGTATTTATCTATCAATCTTAGCCCTTTCCTTCTGGGGTGTTCCCAGAGGAACTGGAATTTTAATGTAGTTCACCAGAAGAGAGGTAGAGGAGTGTTTTTATAAATATGATAAAAACCATTTCCAACGGTTATACAGCAAAAGTGGTTGTATCTTGCTCATTTACTCTCTCTCTTTTTTCCTATTTGGGTAATTCCTTGAAAATTATGTAGAACAAGGGCAAATTAGGTCTCTAAAATATCACTAGAGCTTTCTCCTATGTTTTTTGCAACACAAAAAATGAGATTAATTGGAAAATGACATAATTGAAGATATGTTTCACCTGCTTTAAACAAAGGTCAACTTCAATATAGAGCATTTGTATCTTTTATTCTGAAAATAATTTTGAACTGATATATATTACAGCATTCAGTTGCTATTTAAAATCATTAATTACCCAATTGGATCCCTACACAGCTCCTTTAAAATTTGTAAAAGACAAAAACAGGAACATTTAATACTTTATATATTATCCGGTAGAATGGTTAATTTCTTGTCAAAGTCCATATTATTATTACATTTAGAAATATACTAGTATGTGATTATTGTGTTGTAATTGGCAACATCTTGGATGGAGGCCTTTTATAAAAAAAATTAAGAATGGAAGCTCCTTTTCGATCAGAATGTTGGTTAATATTACATTTGTTGTGGAGATCTAATAGCTGCCATATGTTAGACCTATTAAATGAATGATGTAATTCAGTCTGCATGTGGTCCTGCCAACTGCTCCATGCTGCCTCCTCATTTTTAGCACGTATTACTCCACTGTGTCCATAGATCACCCAGCAGTAGCTACTTATACAACTGTGTTAGTCCTTGGGCCTTAACCCCATCCATCATCTATATAAATTCTATCTCCTTCCCTCTGGAATTGAAACTAATGAAAAATAATGGCAAACCTTGGTAAAGGGTGTGCTTGCAGGGTAATCAACTCAGTATTCTGGATCATGGATAGAAAAGCAAGGGGAGGGTTTTTCTGTCTTAACATTTAAGACAAAAGCACAATGTGCAATGAAGAGAGTTCAGTCTTCTCTATGACCTGGAAGACAGAAAAGGGTTTTCTCTTTGTGAAACATTATATGGTGCATTTTTCTACTTTCATGAGCAGGATGATGCAATGAGGATGATCAGAGTGAAAATAAAGTCACTTACATACTGTATGCTCTTTGATTGTGCCATTTCTGATGGCTTCTATCAGGGAAGATAAAAGTTCATTCTTGTTACTTCAGATATTTATGTTTTTATAACCCATATATTTTTCCATTTTACAACGAGTAAATAGTGGACCACAACTGCTTAATGATTTCTTTCAATTTGCCACTTATATATCAGTGTTTATTAGAAGGAAATTTATAGGTATTAAAGAAGTATATTGGGAAAAATCCATTATCAATGATTCCATAAATTTAATTGCAATCTAGTTCTTACCAACCTAAATTGCACTGTACTACAATTATCTTAAAGACTGTTTTTACTACCATTTTCTAGTGAGTAAGCCAGTAAGTGAGACTTTTTTTTCAGCATTATAAAGGAATCCTAGAATTTGCCACTGTGTAGCTTGGAAGGCTTACATCTTTGTATTGTACCTTATGTATTCAAATGTTAAGACTACTTATTTTAACTCAATACACTAATATACTTAGATGGCAGGTTTATTTTTTGGTATTTTCTATCTTCATATGTCTCAGAGGTCTATGTTTTTTTTTGAAAACCTGGGATAGGAGAGGTAATTTTCTTTAATCAACACTTTTTGCATGGTCCAGCAGGAGCTAAAATTAATCCTTTCCTTTATGGGGAGTGCATAACAGTTGTACTCTTATGTAACCTGTTGGCTCCCACTTGTCATCTTAATGAACTTCCCCATTTCCTACTGTTTTACAATCTGTCCTTTTTGGCATCTTAAAACTTCCTGCATTCTCCTCCTTTGGTAAGCGCATTGTTTGTTAGGGCTGCCATAACAAAGTACCCCAGACTGAGTGGCTTAAGCAACAGAAATTTATTTTCTCACAGTGGCTTAAGCAACAGAAATTTATTTTCTCTCAGGTTTGGAGACTAAAAGTCCGAGATTAGGGTGTCTACAGGATTGGTTCCTTCTGAGGGCCACTAGGAAAGGATCTGTTTTAGACCTCTGTTGATGACTATCTCTCTGTGTCTTCACATCATGTTTCCTCTACGTGTCAGTGTCCAAACTTCCTCTCCCAATAAGAACATTAGTCATATGAATTAGAGCTCACCTTAATTACCTCGTTTTGATCAATTACCTCTGTAAGAATCTTATCTTCAAATATAGTCACAAATATAGGTACTGGGGCTTAGGACTTAAACACATGAATTTTGAGGGACACACAATTCAGCCCATAACACTGGGAAAGAAGAGCACAGAGATATTTAATGTTACTTGGCATTTGAGGGGTCTTGAGGTTCCATGGATCTCAAAAATATGGCTCTTAATTATGAGGCAAGAAACATATGGATTTGTTACATAGTGATTAGTCTTCTAGCTGTCAGAATGCTAACCTGGTAGGACTCATACCCCACGTATCTGAGACAAATGATGCAAGCTGAGTTAGCAAGTGTGGGGAGTAGATATCTTAAAATATAAACAGGAAAGAGATCCTAGAGCCTTGCATACAAAATGATAACAAAAATTAGATATTCTTTTTAATCATGTAGGGGTGTTTTCATTAAGGCTACAACACATACACATAGAAACTAACACACCCATCCCTAAATTTCAGCATGATATTATATTGAATCTGTGCTATTTTATGGGAGTCAACAATGTAACTTCTCTATTGTTTTCACATATTTAAATGTAGAAAGAGATACCTAAATAATGATAAAAGGTTATATAATAATTTTAAAATAGTCAAACAGATCAGAGCCTGCTTCTTTGACATCGTTGTGAAAAAGAGAACTATTATATATAAAGGATCATATACTACTCGAGGGCAGATGAGATAAAAAAATCTGTAAATAGGGGGGGAGACCAAGATGGCGGCATAGGTAAACACTTAAACTGCTGCCTTGCACAACAATTTCAAAATTACAACTAAAAGACAAAACAGACATCATCCAGAACCACAGGAAGATGGGTTGAGTGGAAATTCTACAACTAGAAGGAAAGAAAGAAGCACACTGAGACTCAGAGGAACTGCAGGAGGCAGAGGTACTGAGATGCACACACAGAGAGGACTGGCATCTCAGTACATGGCTGGCTTTCTTAAGTGGGAGGGAGACAAAAGCTCCTGACTGCACTGAACTCCACTTCTGGGCGAGACACTGGAGATCCAGGCTCATTTGGGGAGAAACTGGACTGTCTGGCAGTGGGCAGAACTCGAGGGTGGCTTTCTCTCAGAGGTTTTTGCAACGATTACCATGGGACACTGAAACATAGGGGCCTATAAGGGCAAGGCTGATGGGAAGCCAATGCTGTCTGCTCCGCCCTGAGACTCCACCCCATCCAAGCTGAGCACTGAGGCTTTTGCAAGTACTGTCTCATAAGGGTGTCTCCAGCATAGAACTTGCCCCAGCGTAGGCACAGCTGATCCTCACAGCCAATTGGCCTGGAGGTCAATTCCTCCTAGGGATACCAACAACAATCAAGGCTTAACTATAACAAGACTGTGCACAAACCCCACAAAGGGGTGCACCAAGAGTGTCCACCTCAGGTAACTGGGGAGGCTGAACCACTGGGCCCTATAGAACACTTAGCACACAATGCCACTCTATCAACTCAGGGAAGCAGCCAAAATGTGGAGACAAAGAAAAGGTCACAAATGAAAGAAATGGAGGAAAGCAAATGACTGGATATAGGTTATAAGGTTTTTCAAAATTTTCTAGAAAAGGCCGATAAATTTAGTGAGACTCAAGAGGAGATGAAAAAGGACCAACTAGAAATTAAACATGAACTGACTAAATAAAAAATATTATACAGAGATCTAACAGCAGAGTAGAGGAACGCAAGAATCAAGTCAATGCCAAAACCAGTTTGGCTCAGTGGATAGAGCGTCGGTCTGCAGACTGAAGGGTCCCAGGTTCAATTCTGGTCAGGTGCCATGTGCCTTGGTTGCGGGCACATCCCTGGTGGGGGGCGTGCAGGAGGTAGCTGATCCATGTCTCTCTCATTGATGTTTTTAACTCTCTGTCCCTCTCCCTTCCTTTCTGTAAAAAATCAATAAAATATATATATAAAAAAAAGAATCAAGTCAAAGATTTGAAATACAAAGAAGCAAAAACACTCAACCAGAAAAGCAAAAAGAAAAAATAATCTAAAAATATGAAGATAATGTAAGGAGCCTCTGGGACAACTTCAAGCATACCAACATCAGAATTATGGGGGTGCCAGAAGAAGAGAGAGAGCAAGATACTAAAAACCTATTTGAAGAAATAATGACTAAAAACTTCCCCCACCTGGTGGAAGAAATAGACTTACAAGTCCAGGAAGCACACAGAACCACCCCAAACAAAAGGAATCCAAAGAGGACCACACCAAGACACATCATAATTAAAATACCAAGAGCAAAGAGCAAAGAGAGAATATTAAAAGCAGCAAGAGAAAAATAGTTAATTACCTACAGAGTCAGCTGATTTCTCAACTGAAACTATGCAGGCCAAAAGGGAGTGGCAGGAAATATTCAAAGTGATGAATAGCAAGAACCTACAACCAAGAATACTCTATCCAGCAAAGCTATCATTCAGAATTGAAGGTCAGATAAAGAGCTTCACAGATAAGAAAAACTAAAGGAATTCATAAGCACCAAAAAAAAAAAAAAACACTAAAGGAATTTATCAGCACTAAACCAGTATTATATGAAATGTTGAAAGGTACTCTTTACGAAGAAGAAGAAGAAGAAAAAGGTAAAGATAAAAATTATGAACAACAAATGCATATCTATCAACAAGTGAATCTAAAAATCAAGTGAATAAAAAATCTGATGAACAGAATAAACTGGTGAATATACTAGAATCAGGGGCATAGGAAGGGAGTGGACTGATAATTCTTGGGAGGAAAGGAGTGTGGGCGTGCAGGAAGAGACTGGACAAAAATCGTATACCTATGGATGAGGACAGTGGGAGGGGTAAGGGCAGAGGGAGTGGTGGGAATCAGGTGGAGGGGAGCTATATGGGGGAAAAGGTATAATTGTAATAATAAGAACAATAAAGATTTATTAAATTTTTTTTAAAAAAGAAGTTCTGTAAATAGCTTTTGACTTTTAATGCCATTATTTCCTCCTTTGAATCAGAAGTGGTGATTGAACTAGAGATCTCAATGTTTTTTCATCATGACCTAGGGCAGTGGTCAGCAAACTGCGACTCACGAGACACATGCGGCTTGCAAGCCATGGTTTGCCCCTCTGTTGACTAATAAGTTTGCTGACCACTGACCTAGGGAAAATGACTTAGGGGAAGTAGTTAAATTACTGAGATGGAACTTAGCTTGAGAGTCTATCTGGGGTTTTACCATATCAAATCTATGTCTGTATGCTCTGAGCACTGGGTTTACAGGCTAATTCTGGAGATAGCCCAGGGAGTACAGCCCTGTATGGGAGGAGAAAGGGTTGAAGGGAAATATCTCAGCCTCCATGGCCTTTTAAATTGTAGCTCAGGATTTAAGGTTGCCAGAACAGATCTGCTATTAGCTGAATCTTTTTCTAGTGCTCACATTCAGAAGAGGGGAAAAGGGGAAAACTGAAGCACAGAATATCTACACTCAATGGGTTCTACTAAAGGTTCTCAAAAAGGCTGGCATGTTACATATTCAAGTTCAAAATGCTCTTGAAAAAGCATACATTTCTGCATGTTGCCCATTTTGCTTCATTTAGTTCTGGATAAAGATTCCATTGCACTGGAGTGTTTTTAACAGGGTCTCAGAATTCTCTATATTAATCTGCTTGCTGTTCCTTAGAAGTCCCATTTTTGGAGTCGCATTTAAAATAGGGTGAATCTACTTTAGAAACAAAGGGGATTATTGTCTAGTGTTTTCTTTCTAAGCAGAAATTTCTGGAGCTGTTATAAAGGGCATTGCTCACTAATATGCTTAAGTCTGGAAATTGCTATTTCACTAATGGGTAAAAACTGGACAGCTTATCCCTTTTCTCAGAAAGTATTAGTGATTTCCTGTGGGAGGAAAGAAATAGGAGAAAACCCTTCCTACACTGTTCCCCAGTTTCCTATGTTATTTTCTGGGCCTAAAAAGAGATGCCCTTCTCCTTTCCCGATTTATTGCTTGCTCTCTTCTGCTCACTCCCCACACACCCACAGTTCAATTCTCACTTAAACTATTTTATTATGAATTTCATTTATTTTTATAATCTTTCTAAATGACTCAAAAAAGTGGATGTATATGTATTCTTAGAGATGTTATCTCACTTGTTTTTAAATTATAACACCAAATGGAATTTTAATCAACCTTCCTAGGTCAGTTAAATAAAAAGTCTGGGTACAAACCAAGAGTTATAGTTACTGTTATTTATTAAGTTTTCAATAATGGAACAAATATAATGGTTGGAAATGATAATTTATCTGGTAGGTTAGGGAATAAAATAATCTAAAACCTCTCTCCTGTCAGTTTTATTCATGGCATGAGTACATCAGTTCAGTGTGTACTTTCTTCAAATTCTTGAGAGTCTTTGCTCAAGGAAGGGGCTAGGCTCATGGTATGTGTGCATTCTCAGTCATTGGTAAAATGATGGATTTCCTAGACTCGTGTATTGGCATTTTGGGGCATTTTTTTCTTTCTTTTTTTTAAAAAGCAAGTTAGGCACATGCTAGAACAGTGGCTGCATTAGGCTATATAGTTTGAGAGGAGAAATGGTAGGATTTGGAAAGGATTTTAAATGAAAGCTTTTGGTTAAGTGTCTGCTTATGTTTTGGAGCAGATACTAAATGAATTAGCCAGAGAGTGGTTAGAAAATAGACATTTATCCTTCTGGGTACTTATGTGAGGGTAGAGGGCTGTAAACAAAATATTTACTGGCATGCTGATTGAACCGAGTGAGAGGCAATTAGAGAATGTTGCTAAGGACAGACTGCTTTTGATAAATAGTAACCATTCTCATGATGATAGAAACATGAGGAAGAGACTGAGATCATACTTATTTCCTTTTGGTAGGGCCAATCGATTTCACTTTATATTTCAACCAATTAAGCCATTCAAAGAGAGGATTCCAAAGAGATACACATTTACATTTTCAAAAAGAAAAAGACAGTCAGTTTAGAAGCAAGTGCTTTTAATGCTGTTGTTGGTCAGAAGATCAGCAATGTACCCCTAAATCAAGTAAATTACCAGTTAGTTTTACTACCTGTGTAAAATGGCTTTGTCTGATAAAGAACCACTTTTTCAGAGGGATGAGTTAAAGGACATAAAGAATGACTCAGAGAGGCTTTTGAACAGTAGGCAAAATTAGTGTAATCCATCAGAATCTACACTAATAAAAGAGAAATATACAAATTGACCATACCTCTGCAACACCCACCAGCCAATCAGGAGTGAGTATGCAAATCAACCTAACAAAGATGGAGGGTTGCTTGGGCTGGACAGGCCAGCAGTGGGGGGGCAGTCGGGGGCAACCTGGCTGGCAGAGGGGTGATCAGGCAGACATGCAGAGGCAGTAAGGGGTGATCAGGCCAGCCGGGGGAGGGGGAAGTTAGGGGTGACCAGGCAGACAGGCAGGTGAGTGATTAGGAGCTAGCAGCCCACAATTGTGAGGGGGATGTCCGACTGCTGGTTTAGGCCCGATCCCAGCAGTCGGACATCCCCCAAGGACCTTGGATTGGAGAGGGTGCAGGCTGGGCTTAGGGAACCACTACTTCCCATGTGAGAATTTTATGCACTGGGCCTCTAGTAACCAATAAAAAGATGTTTTAGGCAAATAAAAAGGCAAGGAAGAATGGGACTGGGAACTGGGCTGTATACTTTGAGGACTAAAAGAGTGAGTGCGAGGCAGCCTGGCAGACAAGGAGGAGCCTTAGGGTGGAATGGGAGGTGCTATTCCCCACTGGAGGGGCTGGGGAAGGTTAAGGTCTCAGGCTCGGAACCATAAATCTCTATGGTGCAAGGTCAGTAAGTGAAATCTGGGCAAATCTGTCTATTTCAAGGATAGGTGTGAGGGGCCCTGCAGTATAAGAACAAACTGCACATAAACTTCACTGTTTTTTGGCAAAAAGGCATGTCCATGGAGCCAAAACCTGACAATGAAATAAAGAAGCCAACCTACTGGATCTAATGGCTGTGCAATCTATGTCTGTATTGAGCAGGACTATGATTCAAGCAATGAGTTTGGGATCCAGTCTCCCCATAACTGAATGCAGTCATATCCCACGTTTAACTAAGAAAAAGGCCCAGAAAGGAGGCATGGGAATTTCAGCTCTCATTACCTTCATGCTTCTCTGGAATCTAGGGGCATGGCCACATTGTTAGCATTCTTGAAACTGAAATGTTGTCAGGATTATATTTGTTAAGTTTTTTTTCTTCCATTTTTTACCTGTAGTGATACATTATTGAAAAGGGAAAAGTACCATTCATTTGTTTCAGAAACAGGCAGTGTGAGAGAAACAGGGTGGGAGAGAGTGTCTGTATTGGCCTTTAGGGAGACTCAGAGGACAGAAGTGTCTACAGCAGTGATGCTCGACATGGGAATAAGGTATTTGCCTTGGAAGAACATTTGGCAATATCTGGAGATATTTTTTATTGTTAGGACTGTAGGAGAGCATGATACTGACATCTAGTGGGGAGAGGCCAGGGATGCTACCAATCATTCCATAATGCAGGGTAACCCCTATCCCTAACCCCCCAAAATTGTGACATTAGTGCAGAAATTAAGAATCTTTGTTTTATAGGCAAATAGATGGTTCAGCTGAAAACAGGAAGGGGAATGGTCTAACCACCAGGCTTTGTGCAGGAAAGGGTGAAACCCTGTGGGTGGGAAACTGCTAGAAACAAATAGTATCTCTAGGGTGGGAGTAGGGTGGGGTGGAATGGAGTGGGGAGTATTTGGAAAACCATCCTTCATTCCTGAACAAATCTGTCTAGAAGAGGAGCCAACATCTGTTACTTTAGAGGTGGAGTTAATTTTCTCTCTGTTCTTTTTCTGGAGGGATCTTTGGTCAAAACACTCTTGCCCACATATGCTCATTTTCACCATCTTCAGAGTCAGAGGAGAAGATAGATCTACTTTCTCATTTGAGTCTTCTCTTCCTTAAGAAAAATCTTCATTGACATTGCTCTTTCCTCAAACTATCATTTGATTCTCTATTGCCTTTAATGTCCACTGAGTGACTTATGTTTCGTGCTTAATCTTCTCACACACAGTCTATTCCTTCTACTATTTGACTTAGTCTACATAGTGAATGTTCATCAATGCTTCCATGTTGCTCTACCTAACATCATTTAATAGTCCTTATTCCACTCATTTCTCTCTGGTTGTTGACATTGTTGCCTACACATTTTTTTTTTCCCCCTTTAAATTCTTTCCTTTAATTATCTACACTGTTCTGGCTTCTCTTTTTCATTCCCAATCCTTCTCTTGCCCCTTTCCTAGCTCAGTGCCTACTCCTGGTCTTTATAGTGATGTCTTCTGTCCTTCTTTCTTTAATATATATATTGCTGATGATATCGCCTCTTCACACTCCACCATCAACTCATTATGAATAATTCTTTAATCTTAAATCACCAGTCCTATTTTCTCTCTTAAGCTAAAGACTATTGTTACCAGCTGACTGTACAATTTCACTTTACTTCCATGCCCTTCACTCCAAATATATGAGTACAAAGCTGATTATATATACACTAGAGGCCTGGTGCATGAAATTTGTGCACGGGGGTGTATGTCCCTCAGCCCAGCCTGCACGCTCTCCAATCTGGGACTCCTTGAGGGATGTATGACTGCCTGTTTAGGCCCGATCTCGGTAGGCCCTAAGCTGGCAGTTGGACAGCCCTTTCACAATCCAGGACGGCTGGTTCCCAACTGTTCGCCTGCCTGCCTTCCTGATTGCCCCTAACTGCTTCTGCCTGACAGCCTGATCACCCCCTAACTACTCCCCTGCCAGCCTGATTGATGCCTAATTGCTTCCCTGCCAGCCTGGTTGCTCCTAACTGCTCTCCCCTACTGGTCAGGTCCCCCCACCCACCTATCCTCCTCTGCAGGCCTCCCCCCCCATTCCCCTTCCCTGTAGGCCTGGTTACCACTGACTTCCCTGTCCTGCAGGCCTGGTCCCTTGCAACTGTCCTTCCCTGCATGCCTGGTGCCCTCCAACTGCTCTTCCTGCAGGCCTGGTCACCCCAACTTTCCTCCTCTGCTATCCTGGTCACCCCTAACTGTCCTGCCCTGCAGGTTTGATCGCCCCTAACTGCCCACCCTTGCAGGCCTGATACCTTCCAACTCCTCTCCTCTGCTGGCCTGATTGCCCACAACTGCCCTCCCTTGCAGGCCTGGTCCCTCCCAACTTCCCTCCTCTGCTGGCCATCTTGTGGCAGCCATCTTATGTCCACTTGGGGAGCAAGATCTTTTGACCACGTGGGGGCAGCCATCTTGTGTGTTGGAGTAAAAGTCAGTTTGCATATTACTCTTTTATTAGATAGGATTTCTTCAATCAAGAGGTTGCATGATGCCTTTAAAATGCCCAGAGCAAAACTCCTCTGCCCTATCTCTGATTGGTGCCTAGCTTTCCTTGTATCTCCTGAATCCACTTTGCCTCAAGGCTTTGGATTTCTCCTTTAGTAGAAAGATTTATTTTTCCCAGTAAGTGAGCAACCATTACTCACCATGCTACTTGTTCACCAAGGTTTCAGTTTATCCTATATCTGCTTTTTTTCATCCATACAAGTATACCAGAGATGAATTTCCACTTTAGTTAGCTTGGTTTTCCCAGTCTCTCATTAATGTTTATTATTTTCCCTTCCATGTAAATCTTGCTATGCTATTTCTCTTATATAACTTTGATAATTAGGCAAAGAGTCTCTACATCCTTAGTCAAAGAGTGGAAGCTATGAGAATTTTTGGCTTTAAGGTAGAGAGTAATGGGGAAAGAGCAATGGGGAGAAATGGGGGATATCTGTAATACTCCCAACAATAAAGATACATTTTAAGAAATTATCTACCTAATAAAAGAATAACATGCTAATTGACTGTACCTCTGCGACACCCACCAACCAATCAGGAGTGAGTATGCAAATTAACACAACAAAAATGGTGGATTAATTTGCATATGCAGGCACTTAGCTGCTGGGGGCAGGGCGGGACACTTGCGTTGTCGCCATGGTGATGGCGCAGGTGTTCTGTACCACTCCAGTCACTTGGGGCCTCTGGGCAGCATGGGAAGGTGAAAAGGCAGCTCCAGGCTGGAGTGGAAAGGTGGCTCTGGTTAAAGCAAAGGCAGTGCCAGCAGCCAGGGGAAGGAAGGTCCATTCTTCCATGAATCATCATATATCAGGCCTCTAGTACTATATAATAAAGAAATAATATGCAAATTAAACCTCATGCCCTCACAAGATGGCTGCCTACAAATAGGCCGGCAGCAGGTTAGTGAGGGACAACCAAGTGACTGAACAAGTAGTCTGCATAGGGTGACCTGGCCGGCAGGGGGATTAGTGAGGGACAACCAAATAACTGAACAAGCAGGCTATGTGGGGCGACCAGGTTGGCGGGGCGGGGGGGGGGGGGGGGGTTAGGGGGGGAAAACAAAAGACTGAACAAGCAGGCTGTATGGGTGACCAGGCCTGCAGGGGGGTTAGTGAGGGATGACCAAGTGACTGAACAGCAGGCTGCGTGGGGTGATCAGATCGGTGGTGGGTTGTGAATGGTGACCAGGTCAGCAGAGGCGTGCACTTGGGGGCAACCAGGCCAGTAGGGAGGCAATGAGGGGTGACTAGGCCAGTGCAGGGGGGCAGTTTGAGGCAACTAGGCTGGCATGGGGGGTAGTAAGAGCTGACCAGGCTGGCAGGGGGGGCAGTTATGGGTGACCAGATCAGTAGGAGTGGTGCATTTGGGGGCGACCAAGCCAGTAGGGGAGGATGTTGGGGGTGATTAGCCTGGCAGGGAGGGCAGGGAGGGGTGACTAGGCCAGCTGGAGCGGGGGATTTGGGGGTGACCAGGCCAGCAGGGAGGGGACAGTTGGGGGAGACCTGGCCAGCAGCCAGGGACAGTTAGGGGTGATCATGCCAGCACATAGAGGGAGTGAGGGGATATTAGGTTGATGGGGGCAGTTAGGGGTGACCAGGCAGGCAGGCAGGTTAGTGATTAGGAGTCAGCGGTCCAGGATTGTGAGAGGGATGTCCAACTGCCAGTTTAGGCCTGATCCCTGGGATTGGACATCCCAGAAGGGCCCCAGATTGCAGAGGGTGCAGGCTGGGCTGAGGGGGGACCCCCCCCACCCCAATGCATAAACTTCATGCACTGGGCCTCTAGTAAAAAATAAAAGTACAGATGCTGGCAGCTGCCACACTATAAGCTTGGCCATGGCGTTTGTAATGCCTCTTCTATTTAAATCAGAAATCCTGCTTCATATGGCAATTACCACCCTACAGAGAAGGAACAGTGGGGTTTTGAGAGCTTGTCAATAAGAGTGAAAGAAAAGGATATGAGATGGAGAGAAGTAGAAGGAAATGAAACTCATTTCCAGGGTTTCCTTGTTCTAGCTATCATGCAGATAATTTAATAAGTCTGATGTGCTTTACTTTAAATGTAGTTTCGAAAATTTGCATGAAATGCATTTCTGAAAATAAACTGCTATTTCAAACTTACTGCTTAAAATTTGCTTCAGTAAATTCCATTAGGTTGCAAACAGTGCTTAAAAAATAAGCACACTTTCATTTCATAAAAGCTATACCTTTTTAATATGGTTAGTTTGCATTTATTCCAAATTTGATTGCATAATCACAGGCCCAGGAAAATAATTTCTATTCTGCCACTGGGGCTGTATTAAAATTGCTTGCTTAAAGATGGTCCAAAGAGAATAAAGAATCTGATCTTTCTTCTGCTTGCTTTCCTCAGTGTTGAAAGCCAGGATGAGCAAATTAAGCCAAAATAGTACTCTGTAGCCCAAATCAGGCACAATACACCAAATCCTTAACAGGTTTTTACTTTTTTGTCTTGTTACATTTAATGCCATCTAGCTTCTTTTCTACTCAGGAAAACAAAATTACTGGAGATTATTTTCTGGGTTATTTGTGCTTGTTTGTTTTATATTCCTAAAGGTAAGTAAAGGAAATAAGTGAGGGTAATGAGAAAGGCGTGGCATTGTATTTAAGCTATATTAGGTAGGCATTTATGTCAATATTTGATTTATTTATAAAGGGGATGTGAACAAGGTCAGAGATTTATATAATTTAGAAACACATATAATTTGTTTTTTTTTGCTGGCATTTGAACTGCATTTCCTGAGGTATTACTTATGGGAGAAAAATCAAGCTAGAATTTATTAATCATTGACAGCACTGGGTATTCCTTAGAGTTGGCAGGAAAGTTCACTAAAGATATCTAAAATACCCATAGTAATTCAGTTTCATCAAAATTTTTGCTTTAAGAACTGCAGACTCAATCCTGTTGTTTTTGTAGGTTGATATTTGGCAGAAAAACCCTCCACCACATTTCACCCAACAACGAAAAAATTAGAGATTTTTAAAATTTGATTTGTTTTCTATTTCTGTGGCACACCACTGTTAGAGATAACATTTTATCCATCTCAAAAAGTGCTACTTATAAAGCAGGTGAAATTCTATTACCACCAATTTACAGAAGCTGGGCCCAAGGAGCAAGGGAAAAGAAAATTCCATGTTGCATTCTAGATCATCAGGGTTTGTTTATTCCTATATTTTAAAATTAATATGATACTATATTGTCATTATCCTGTACAATTTGATCTACTCACAGCAGTTTCTTACCAGGGGGGCTCTTCCTTGGAAGACAGTTCCAGCTGATCACTTCTGAAAGTTCAAAAGATCTGTCTTCAAAGTTTACCAGATATTTCTTTCTTTCCACTTGTTTTAGATTTAAAAACTTTGCCAGTTTCAGCCTCCATTCTCAAATTGGGCTGCAGTGCTTTCCAATGAATGTTTATTGGCTTTTTGGAGGACTTTCTCATTCTCAGATTCCCCATCTACTCTGTTACTACCTCCTACTCCTCCTCACGAATATGCATGTCTCTTGTGGATGTTGGTGACTTGTCCTCACATGCTTTCCTTTTGGGAACATCTTATCTGCTTTTGCTGTAAGTATTGTCAGTCGTTTGGGTTTTGCTATTTAGCTGCCACTCACCCTTCCTTTCTCTCTCTCTCTCTCCCCTTCCCTCCTCCTTCTTTTATTTTTTTGAGGATGTTTGGAAGATTCAAAACTATGCCACTGCTGACACCCTTATTTTTCAGAATTCATAAAATATGTGTGATATTTACTATCCACATTGCAGGCTGTAGCAGTATCATTGCTTGCCTGAAAATGAGAAGACACTAATGTTAGTCAAGTGGTTTTTTGTTTCTTTTGTTTTTTTTTAGCAAAGGAACAATCTTGACCTAGCTAGCTACCTTGGCTATGTTGATTAGTTTAATTGTCAATTCTTTTATTTCAGAGATCTGATAATAAAGGCAAATATACTGGGCGTTCAGTGTAGCAGAGTACTTGAAGTATTTTGGGATCTCCGTATATTTTTATTGAGTTTAATGAAATCAAATGGACATTTTCCATGCTCCTTCAAATTATAAAGTTTGTACTAAAAATGTGAAGTTGTTTTGCTTGAACATAATTCAACATATTTTACTAAACATACAATGAGGTAGTTTTTTTATTGTTCTTTAGTTTCTTTTGAGCTGAGTTTAGAAATAAGAGCTTTTAAAGACAAAGAGGGGCACACAATGCAACATCATAGAAGTGTACACTTGAAACCCATAAAACTTATTAACTCATGTTACCCCAATAAATTTAATTAAAAAATAAAATGAAAAAAATCTGTAGTGAAAAAATATTGAAACTATCCTGTTGTGCTAAGAAAGTAATAAAATTTAATGTAATTGTAAAATAAAAAGACAAAGTGGGAAAGGTAAAAACAAGACAAAAATAAATATAAAAGCCAGCAAATTCTTATTTTGGGGATTAATTTCTTTATCTAGAGAAGCTTTTCACTTGAAGTTGTTCGGAGCTTGGCCTACTTTGTTTGTTTTAACAGAATAAGCTAGTCAAAAGAATGGGGTAAGAATTTTCTCTTTGTTGGTATTGAAAGAAAAATGTGTTTTTAAAATATAAAGGCTAACCTGCCATCTATCCATCTTCCTATCTTCCTCCCTCCCTCTCTCCTTCCCTTCCTTCCTTCCTTCCTTCCTTCCTTCCTTCCTTCCTTCCTTCCTTACTTCCTTCTTACCTTCTTTTTTGAGATATATCTCTTGCTGGTTAAATTTATACAATAAATTAATTTATCCTAATTAGCAACAGATTATCTGAGTCAGGATTTTAGGCTGGATATATAAATAATTTTCATGATTTATTTGTTCTTCCATTCTTCAATGATTCTTAATTCCCAGTTAGATCATTCTCATATTCTATTACTTATCTTTTTATTAAGCCAAGAAGGATAATTTGTGCTGATGACATATTTATTAATTGGCACTGAAAGAATCCATGTGCTCCAAGGACCAAAATCTTCAAGGAAAATTATGAAAACTGTGAAATAATTCAAAGAGCATCATAGATTAAGGAAAAAAAGAATATACAGTACAGAATAAGAGATAAGAGATAAAAAGAAGGAAAAACATGGGAGGTGAAATTGTAAGGTCATTTCAGAGCAGATTCTAACTGTTGGACAATATCTGAATGCCACCGATGTACTTCCTATTCTTTTCCACACTAAAGCAACACACACACACACACACACACACACACACACACCCCTCTGGAATGACTCCCTTTCAGCTTCAAATCCACATTTAAGTATAGTTTTGGTATATATTTCTGTAGGAGAATCTTCAGTGGGGAAAAAGGAAAGGAAAAAAAAATGTTTGTCTATGTTACTGGGATTTAGGGACACTACTTAGGGTCATATTTTGACACAGTCACTTTTGCTGTCATTAACATGTCATCTCAACTCAGAGACTTATGGCGATTTCATTATTTGCATTTTATATTTCCATGGACTTGTGTGGTTGTATATTATATTCAAAACCATCTAACAAAAAATGAGACTGAGGCTTGAAAAATCTAATGTCTATGTAGTGATGTTGACTAGATCTTAGAGTGAGTCTATTGAATTATGACATAGAAATGAAATTTGTAAAAAGACATACTTAAACTTTGTGATCACAAGTCTGTCCAGTAAGTGTGCTTTGCTTGAAATTAAAGGACTGAATACACCCAATTTAATGACTTATGTGAGTGGTCCTAAGATAGGGCAGATTTAAGGTTGGTTTGATTCACCAACTCAAAAAAGGCATCAAGTGTCCATTTTCCTATTCTATCTTTTTATTTCTATCTTTATCTCAAGGTTGAGAGCTGAAAAGGCTGTTGAGACACAATATGACTTCCAACTACTCCCAGAATTGCATGATTCCTCTTCTAAATCCAGGAAGAAAGGAAGAGAACTGGCTTTTCCTCGCTTTCTCAGAAATGTACCCATCAATTATTGCCATTATTATTATTACTATGTTTAAAAGATTTAGGATTTTTCTAACACCATTTTTCTGTTAATACTTGGCATTCCATTGTCAAAACGTTTTTTTTTCCTTCCCTTCTCTCCCTCCCTTTCTTCATTTATTTCAACATGAAATCCTATTCTTATTTTATTCAATGGTTTTATAATCTGGTGATTATATTATTTTAATGCTCAAACTGTTCTAATTTTATATTATATTTTGGAGCACTTCTTACTTACTTTATGAAATAACAAGATGTTCTAAGTTTATCTTGTATTTTTTCTACTCTAGTCTCTGAATCAACCATTTCTCCCAAGAGCCCCATTCTTCTGAGTGAAGAATAGTATTTAGAAATCAAGATTCAAGTGCCAGATATGCTCATTGCTACTGATGTGTCATTGACTCTAGGCCCTCTTAGAGACTGAGTTAGGAAAACTTATACATATATACTTCTTGAAATATGATTACATCCTAATGAAAGGTTTCAGGGTAGATTTCTATATAATTGCAGTTGAAAATGAAAGACAATTTGTGATTTTTATGATTCTAGTTGGTAAAATGTGTGTAAAGAGGCCATTGAAGCCCAGATAGAGTGGCTCAGTGGTTGAGCATTGACCTATGAACCAGGATGTCATGGTTCCATTCTTGGTCAGGGCACATGTCCAAGTTGTGGGCTTGATTCCCAAGTGTGGGGCATGCAGGAGGCAGCAATCAATAATTCTCTCTCTTCATTGATGTTTCTATCTCTCTCCCCCTCTCTCTTCCTCTCTGAAGTTAATAAAAATGTATCCTTTAATCAAGGATAGGGTTTGAATGCCTTGTATGATTTCTTTAATAACTAAAAACATAACCTGCTTGTGCCCTGGCTGGTTTGGCTCGGTGATTGGAGCATTGGCCCATGGACCAAAGGGTCTGGGTTCAATTCCTGGTCAAGGGCATGCACCTGGTTTGCAGGCCCCTTACTGGCTCAGGTCAGGATGTATGCAGAAGGCAGCTAATCAATGTGTTTCTCACATTGATATTTCTCTCTTTCTCTCCCTCTATCCCTTTCTCCCTCTCTCCCTCCTTCTCTCTCTCCCGCCCTCCCTTCCTCCCTCCCTCCCTCCCTCCCTCCCTCCCTTTCTCCATTTTTTCTCTCCTCCCTCCCTCTGTCTCTTCTTCCTTCTCTGTCTCTCTAAAAATCAATAGAAAAAAATATCGTCAGGTAAGGATTAAAAAAGAAAAAAGAGAAAAAGAAATAATAACCTGTTTGTGACCTAAACCGATTACTAATGAACTAAAGAGTGGACCTGAGCCTTCAATGTGAATAAGAACAAAACCTTGCATATATCTGTATATCTATTTTGTCATGTGCCTGTGAGATAGAAAGATTTAAAGGTATTATGCCCATTCTACAGATTGGAAATCAGAGGAGACCCTTAGGGTCTTAGTTATAATCTTACTAGGACATGTCTTTTTTTTTGGGGGGGAGGGGCTTTATATTTTTTATTTTTTAAATAATAAACCTTTATTGTTCAAATTATTATAGTTATTCTTCTTTTTTCCCTCCATAGCTCTCCTCCATCTGATTCACCACCACACCCCACGCCCTTACCCCTCGCTACTGTCTTCATACGTAGATGTAAGATTTTTGTCCAATCTCTTCCCACATCCCTCACACCCTCTTTCCCCGGAAAATTGTCAGTCCACTCCCTTTCTATGCCCTTGATTCTATTATATTCATCAGTTTGTTCTGTTCATCAGATGTTTTATTCACTTGATTTTTAGATTCACTTGTTTTTCCCCATTTTTATAATTAATGGCTTACATGTGTACTTATCTTCCCATTGCCTCCATCCCACTCCACTCCCATTCATGCCCTCTCCCCCCAGTGTCTTGTGTCCATTGGTTATGGTTATGCTTATACGCATGCAAACAGATCTTTCAGTTGATCTCTTATCTACCCTACCTTTTCCTAATCTTCCTGCTGTAATTTGACAGTCGGCTTGATGCTTTACTGCCTCTGTATCTATCTTTCTGCCCATCAGTTTATAATGTTCTTTATTATCCATAAATAGTGAGATCACGTGGTATTTTTCTTTCATTTACTGGCTTATTTCACTTAGCATAATGCTCTCCAGTTCCATCCAAGTTGCTGCAAATGGTAAGAATTCTTTCTTTTTTAATGGCAGCATAGTATTCCATTGTATAGATGTTCCATGGCTTTCTGATCTACTCACTGGTACCTAGGCTGTTTCCAAATCTTAGCTATTGTAGGAGTTATGCTATGAACATAGGGGTGCATATATCCTATCTGATTGGTGTTTCTAATTTCTTAGGATATATTCCCAGGAGTGGGATTACTGGATCAAATGAGAATTCCATTTTTAGTTTTTTCAGGAAACTCCATACTGTTCTCCACAGTGGCTTGACCAGTCTGCTATCCACCAGCAGTGCACCAGGTTTCCTTTTTTTCCGCATCCTTGCCAACACTTGTCATTTGTTGATTTGTTGATGATTGCCATTCTGCCAGGTGTGAGATGGTATCACATTGTCATTTTGATCTGCATCTCTCTGATAATTAGTGACTTCGAGTATGTTTTCATGTGTCTCTTGGCCTTCCTTCTGTCGTCTTTCGAAAAGATTCTATTTAGGTCTGTTGCTCATTTATTTATTGGATCATTTATCTTCCTTTTATTAAGTTGTATAAGTTGCCTGTAGATGTTAGAGATTAAACCTTTATCAGCGATAACATTTGCAAATATGTTCTCCCATACAGTGGGCTTTCTTGTTTTGTTGATGGTTTCTTTTGCTGTGCAAATGCTTTTGATTTTGATGAAGTCACATTGTTTATTACCTGACAAACCAGCTCACTGATTGGCTGCAGCACAGCTAGATCTGTTCAGGCAGTGAGAGGTCTCTCTAAATCAGGAGTTAGACGCCTTATGGTAGCTTTGGGGGCCTTATATTTCGGGGAAGCCTGATGTTTGGGGGAAGCCTTATGATTGGGGAGGTCTGATTTTTGGGGGGGATGCCTTATTTTGCAGCAAGAGGCAAAACTGGAAGTAGGTCTTATTTTGGGGGGATGTTTTACTTTCAGGGAAATGGTAGTACTTTTTAACAATCCTTAGTATTTCCATGGGGACTGTTGTTATTTCACCTCTTTCATTCCTGATTTTGTTTATTTGGTTCCTCTCTTTTTGCTTCTTGGTGAGCCTGGCAAGAGGTTCATCAATATTGTTTATCCTTTCAAAGAACCAGCTCTTGGTTTTGTTGATCTTTTTTATTGTTTCCTTGGTCTCAATGTCATTTATCTCCACTCTTATCCCTATTATTTCATTCCTTGTGCTTACACTGGGCTTTTCTTGTTGCTCTCTTTCTAACTCTTTGAGTTGTAGGGTTAGGTAATTTATTACCATTGTTTCTTGTTTTTTTGCTTGTAGAGCTATGAACTTCCCTCTCAAAACTGCTTTTGCTATGTCTTACAGATTTTGGATTGTTGTGTGTGTGTGTTTTTTTTTTAAAAAATATATTTTATTGCTGTCTTTTACAGAGGGCAAGAGAGAGGGATAGAGAGTTAGAAACATTGATGAGAGAGAAACATCAATCAGCTGCCTCTGCATACCTCCTACTGGGGATGTGCCTGCAACAAAGGTACATGCCCTTGACCAAAATTGAATCTGGGACCTTTCAATCCACAGGCTGACACTCTATCTACTGAACCAAAACGGTTTTGGCAAGGATTGTTGTGTTTTCATTATTATTTGTTGCCACGATGTTTTTTATTTCTTTCTCTGGCAGGTTGCTTGCCTCCATTTCATTTACTTCCTTTTCTGATGATGCCTGCTTTTCTTTCATATGTGGCTGTTTCTTTGTCTGCCATGGTCTTTTTTCTGGTGTCTGGTTATGTTTTTCTCTCTCTCCTGTGTTGATTTAAAGGCACAAAATAGCTCTAACCAGTTTGGCTCAGAAGATAGAGCATCGGCCTGTGGACTAAAGGGTCCCATGTTTGATTTTGGTCAAGGGCATAAACCTTGGTTGCGGACACATTCCCAGTAGGGGATGTGCAGGAGGCAGCTAATCAATGTTTCTCTGTCATCGATGTTTCTAACTCTCTATCTTTCTCCCTTCCTCTCTGTACAAATCAATAAAATATATATTAAAAAAGTAAAGGCACAAAAAACAACAACCAGGTACAACGCACAAGGCACTGAACAGAAATGTATTCATGATATTAATAACCACAAATAAAGGTGACCACCAGAGAGAGGCAAATTAGAGGATAGGAGAGAAAGAAGAAGAGAGAAAAGAAAATGAAAAAAAGGGGTGCCAAAATGAAATTGGCAGGAAAAAAAAGTAAGAGAGAAATGAAAGAGCAGGGGAACAAAGTATATATATATATATATAGGGAGAAAATTCCAAAAGAACAGCCTTTAATCACAACAAATGCCATCAACAAGTACCTGGAGATTAATATAAACTACAAGCAACAACTAATATCAAGTGAGGTAAGAGAAAAAAGAAGCAATAAACAAACAAAACAAAGCAAACAATAAAAAAAGAATAAGCAAAACAATCTCACAAAAAAGCATAAAAATTGATATAATCAACATTTAAGCAAACAATAACAAAAGGACAGAGAGAAAAACAATTTTGGATAGTGAAAGACAGAGAAGAGAGAGTTGTGTATGAACTTGGAGCATGGGATTGGAAATCAGATATATAAGTAGGGTGAAATTTTAACAGGGGGTAAAAAGAAAGAATAGGGAAAATCTAAAGTAGGAAAAGGGTAGGAGAAATAGAGCAACAAAAGGGGAAAAGTTAGGAGGAGAGTAATGGCTTAAAGGTGGAGTTGAGATAGAGTAAAATGATGCTAAAGAGAGATGAAAATAGAATGTAGAACACTAATCCCAAAGTAAAATAAAGAAAAATTAAAATGACACTTTTTTTAACAAAAAGCTAAAATAGTAGTAGTAATAATATTGATTGAAAATGAAAATGTAATAATTAAAAAGGTAAAATCAATTGAAGAAAAAAGAAAAAAATTAGTTTCCTAAGTAAAAGATGAAAAGAAAAATAGAATGCGCAATAGTGAAGGTCATTCACTTCCTCTATTGTTCTGTTTGGTGCATCTGTTTCCTAGTCAGGACAGTATTGCAGTTCCCTGAGTTCCACTGCACCTCAGTATTGTCAGGCAGTCCTGATTTTTAAGGAGGTGGTGAGTCTTAATTTCTTTATTCCTTTATTTGTGATTACACAAGAGTCAATTTGTGAGTTAGCCCTGGGTGGCAGTGTTTCAGGATTGACTTCTGAGACTATAGGTCCTCTCTAGTCTGTGCTTAGATCCTGCTTTCCCTATGGCCCTCAATACAGGTTTGTGGGAGTGGGCTGTGCCAGCACTGGTTCTCTGAAGGTTACTCCTTGCTCTTATCCCCAGATTCCAGAAAAACAACTTTCCCCTGCAGTCTCCTAGGGTGTCCCCAACTGGGTGATCCTATGTATTGAGCTCAGCAATCAGAAGCAAGGATCTGAAGAGGAAAAAGTGCAAGTGCATGAACTCCCTTTCCCCTCGTGTCCAAGAAGTCGGCACACTTTTATTTTTTTTTAATTTTTAATTGTTTTATAACATATTACATGTATACATATCTTCTCATTGTCTCTCACCCCCCCCCACTCCCAGGCATACCCTAAATCCCCAGTAGCTTGTGTTCATTGGTTATGCTTATATGCATGCATGTAAGTCATTTGGTTGATCTCTTATCTATCCCACTTCTCCCTAACCTTCCTGCTGTAATCCGACAGTCTGATGCTTTACTGCCTCTGTATCTAACTTTTTGTTCATCAGTTTATAATGTTCTTTATTATCCATAAATGAGTGAGATCACGTGGTATTTTTCTTTCATTGACTGGCTTATTTCACTTAGCTTAAAGCTCTCCAGTTCCATCCAGGTTGCTGCAAATGGTAAGAATTCCTTCTTTTTCATGGCATCATAGTATTCCATTGTATAGATGTACCATGGTTTTCTGATTCACTCATCTGCTGACGGGCACCTAGGCTGTTTCCAAATCTTAGCTATTGTAAATTGTCCTGCTATGAACATAGAGGTGCATAAATCCTCTCTGATTGGTGTTTCTAGTTTCTTAGGTTATATTCCAAATAGTGGGATTGCTGGGTCAAATGGGAGTTCCATTTTTAATTTTTTGAGGAAACTCCATACTGTTCACAGTGGCTGCACCAGTCTGCATTCCCACCAGTAGTGCACCAGGGTTCCTTTTTCTTTGCATTCTCACCAACACTTGTCATTTGTTGATTTGTTGATGATTGCCATTCTGCCAGGTGTGAGATGGTATCTCATTGTCATTTTGATTTGCATCTCTCCGATAATTAGTGACTTTGAGCATGTTTTTATGTGTCTCTTGACCTTCCTTCTGTCTTCTTTTGAAAAGATTCTATTTAGGTCCATTGCCCATTTTTTTTTATTGGTTCATTTATCTTCCTTTTATTAAGTTGTGTAAGTTGCCTGTAGATGTTGGAGATTAAACCTTTATCAGTGATAACATTTGCAAATATGTTCTCCTATACAGTGGACCTCCTTGTTGTTTTGTTGATGGTTTCTTTTGCTGTGCAAAAGCTTTATATTTTGATGTAGTCCCATTTGTTTATTTTTTCTTTAGCTTCCATTGCCCTAGGAGCTGTATCAATGAAGAAATTGCATCAGTGTATATCTGAGATTTCTCTGCCTGTGGATTCCTCTAATATTTTTATGGTTTTCCATCTTATGTTTAAGTTCTGTATCCATTTGGAGTTTATTTTTGTGTATGGTGGAAGTTGGTAGTCTAGTTTTATTTTTTTGCATGTTTCTGTCCAATTTTCCCAACACCATTTATTGAAGAGATTCTCTTGACTCCATTGTATGTTCATGCCTTCTTTGTCAAATATTGAGCATAGCAGTTTGGGTCGATATCTGGGTTCTTTATTCTATTCCATTGGTCCATGTGTCTGTTCTTGTGCCAGTACCAGGCTGTTTTGAGAAGAGTGGCTTTGTAATACAGCTTGAAATCTGGTATTGAGATCCCACCTACTTTATTCTTCTTTCTCAGGATTGCTGTGGCTATTCGGGGTAATTTTTAGTTCCAGATGAATCTTTGGAGAGTTCTTTCTAGGTCTGTGAAATATTTTGTTGGTATTTTAATGGGTAGTGCATTGAATCTATAGATTGCTTTGGGTAGTATGGACATTTTAATGATGTTGATTCTCTCAATCCATGAGCATGGTATGCTCTTCCATTGTTTATGTCTTCCTCTATCTCTTTTTTCAGTGTTCTGTAGTTTTCTGCATATAGGTCTTTTACCTCCTTAGTTAAATTTATTCCTAGCTATCTTAATTTTGTTTGTTTAGTTTATCTATCTATCTATCTATTTATTTAAATCTTTATTATTCATATTATTACATTTGTTTCTCTTTTTTTCCCCTCCATAGCTCTCCTCCACCTGACTCCCACCCCTTCCTCTACTGTTACCTTCCCCATTGGCCTCATCCATAGGTGTATGATTTTTGTCCAGTCTCTCCATGAATCGCCACTCCCCTTTCCCCCTGAAAATTATCAGTCCACTTCCTTTCTATGCCCCTGATTCTATTATATTCACCAGTTTATTCGGTTGATCAAATTTTTAATTCACTTAATTTTTATTTATTAATTTTTTTCACTTAATTTTATTTATTTATTTATTTATTTATTTATTTATTTATTTATTTATTTTTATTTTGTTACATGTATACATATCTCCCCATTGCCCACCCCCCTCACAGGCATACCCCAACCCCCCAGTGTCTGTGTTCATTGGTTATGCTTATATGTATAAATATAAGTCCTTTTGTTGATCTCTTATCTACCCCACCTCTCAAACTTCCTACTGTAATTTGACAGTCTCTTTGATGCTTTACTGCTTCTGTGTCTATTCTTTTGTTCATCAGTTTATAATTTTCTTTATTATCCACAAATGCATGAGGTCATGTGGTGTTTCTCCTTCATTGACTGGCTTATTTCACTAAGTATAATGCTTTCCAGTTCCATCCACGTTGCTACAAATGGTAATAATTCCTTCTTTTTAATGGAAGCATAGAATTCCATTGTGTAGATGTACCACAGATTTCTGATCCACTCATCTGCTGACGGGCACCTAGGCTGTTTCCAAATTGTAGCTATTGTAAATTGTGCTGTTAAGAACATAGGGGTGCATAAATCCTTTTTGATTGGTGTTTGTAATTTCTTATATTCCTAAGAGTGGGATTGCTGGGTCAAATGGGAGATCCATTTTTAGTTTTTTGAGGAAATTCCATACTGTTTTCCACAGTGGCTGCACTATTTTTTCACTTAATTTTTAGATTCACTTGTTGATAGATATGTGTTTGTTGTTCATAATTTTTTATCTTTTACCTTTTTATTCTTTCTCTTCTTAAAGAATAACTTTCAGCATTTCATATAATACTGGTTTGGTGTTGATGAACTCCTTTAGTTTTTTCTTATCTGTGAAGCTCTTTATCTGCCCTTCAATTCTGAATGATAGCTTTGCTGGGTAGAGTATTCTTCATTGTAGGTTCTTGCTATTCATCACTTTGAATATTTCTTGCCATTCCCATCTGGCCTGCATAGTTTCTGAGAGAAATCAGCTGACAGTTGTATGGGTGCTCCCTTGTAGGTAATTAACTGTTTTTCTCCTGCTGCTTTTAATATTTTCTCTTTGTGTTTTACTCTTGGTATTTTAATTATGATGTGTTTTGGTGTAGTCCTCTTTGGATTCCTTTTATTTGGGGTTCTGTGTGCTTCCTGGACTTGTAAGTCTATTTCTTTCACCAGATGTGGGAAGTTTTCTGTCATTATTTCTTCAAATAGGTTTTCAGTATCTTGCTCTCTCTCTTCTTCTGGCATCCACACAATTCTAATGTTGGTATGCTTGAAACTGTCCCAGAGGCTCCTTACATTATATTCACATTTTTGCATTCTTTTTTCTTCTTGCTTTTCCAGTTGAGTGTTTTCTGATTCTTTATATTTCAAATTTTTGACTTGATTCTTGCGTTCCTCTAGTCTGTTTGTATAATATTTTTTATTTCAGTCAGTGTATGTTTTTTTGTCTAGTTGGTCCTTTTTCATCTTTTCTTGGGTCTCACTAAATTTATCCATCTTTTCTAGGATATTCTTGAAAAACCTTATAACTGTGGTTTTGAACTCTATATCCAGTCATTTGTTTTCCTCTATTTCTTTTGTTTGTGATCTCTTCCTTTTTCTCTGCATTTTCACTATGCTGGGAGAACTTTTGTGTTGTATTCAGCCTTATGATACAAGAGTTGCAAAACTGCACAAGCCTCTCTGTTGAGCTTGGGATGGGTGGAGTCTCAGGGTTTAATGGACCACCTTGCCTTCCAGTTGACTCCGTCCTCCATGACCCTTGGGTCTCATATGACTGTTAGACAGCTGCCTTTCTGGTTCCCCTATGCTCCGGGGCCATATGAGTCTGGGTCCCCAGGGTTTCCCCTGAAACTGAGGTTTAGTGGAGTTATAAGTGGTGCAGTTGGGAGGGTCTGTCTCCCGCCTACTCGTGAAAGCCAGCAGCACAATCAGCAGTCGGTCTTATGCTTACAGTGCTGTGAGTGCCACCAGACTTCTGCTCTTTCATGACTCCCCTAAATTTCTGTGCACTTCTCCATTTTCACAGTCTAACCTCCCCCTGTATGAGTTACAGCTGGACCTGGGGTTCAGTGCCGTAGGATAAGGGGTTCAATGCAGTTAGGAGTCTCCGTCTCCCATCCACCAGAGAAAGCCAGCCAGGTACTCCAGCACCTGCTCTCTCCACTCACGCGTCTCTGTACTTCAGCTTTTTGAAGCTCCTCTGGGTGAGCCCCTCTCTTTCCTTCTAGTTGTAGAATTTCTACTCAGCCACCTTTCCTATAGTTCTGGATGCTGTCTGTTCTGTCTTTTAGTTGTAGTTTTGAAATTGTTGTGTGAGGCAACAATGTAGGTGTTTACCTATGCCACCATCTTGGATTCCTCTGGTATCTTAATTTTTTTTGGTGCAGTGGTAAATGGGATTGCTTTTTTAGTCTCTCTTTCTTTCTTTTATTTTTTTTTTGAATGAAAGTGGGTTTAATCAATTTCACTACTAAAAATAACACAGTGCGGTCTCATCACAGCCAATATCCTTATACAATCTAGTTGTGAAATGAATGTTTATAATGCTTCAACAGTTTAAACCTGAAGTTTGATACCACACCTTCATGTTTGTACAGTCCTCGTAAAATTATCTACAGTATTAGCAACCATTCAAAAACAAACCATTGATTCAAACCACATTGATTTAAGGCTCAATCAAGTAATAAAGCCCCAAATGAGATGGTTAAATATATGAACTACTTGTACTGATATCTATTAAATAGTTTCTTAGCAAATAAACTCTTGAAATGCAAAATTCACTTCATTTAAGTTTTGATCAAGATGTTCAACAACAATCATGAAGTCCACAGTCTTATAGGCAAAACTGATATACAGTGTCTCTAAATCACTGTGCTCAAGGTTAAGAGTGATGCATATTCCATTTTTACATTTTACTGGAATTTTACATGTTCAATTCATGATTTTAAATCTCTAGGTTTTCATTCCTCCACACTGTCTGAAGACACAGTGTGCCACAGACTTAAGACTTCTGTTTCTCCCTTTATGTTCTTCAAACAGAAACATTTCTCAGTGTCTACATGTCCTAGAAGGGAGATTTTTCGGAGGTGGCCACTTCTTCGGAATAGTCCGACACCATCAGGCCTCTGAAGCAAGGGGAGGGGGAAGAGAAAAAGCTGAAACACAAGGCTCATCTGGTAAGTGTTACATTAACCATTACAAGCTGGATAATATAAGAATGTGGCTTTTTTGGCTCAAAATGTCTGAGTCTTGGTGTGGAAACAAGTACTTGGCTGTCCCACCACAGCTTTCTCATAGTAGGACTGTCAGGGAAGTCTTGACTGGAGAGTATGATTTGTTTACCTATCAGGCGTAAACTTCAGGCACTCATTTCATTTTGGGCTTGTTCCAGTTTGTCTTTAGTCTGTTCCAGTTCCCCTTTCATTTTTGAAAAAACAAGTTGATTGCGGGGTCCACATTGTCGATCATAGTTGGGCGACACTCGGCTGCTGGACTTGCTTGAGGTACTGGATTTGAGTAGTACACTCTTGCATCTCTTGCTCCTTGGTTGCTAGTCGCATTACAAGGATGTTTTCCCTTCGTGCAGACTCTTGCTGTTGTTGCTTTAGTTTTTCTTCTGACTCCCGTAAGCCAGTTACATCATTAGAGTTCAGATCTGTGTACTTGCCCTCCAAAGCTTGCATATATGCTTCATACTGCTTCCATCTTAAAATCAATTCATCTTGTGCCATAACTTTGAAGTCTGTCTCACTCTGTCGAACCTTTTTGGGAACAGGTTCCTCGTTAGTCATCTTGAATCCTCATGGATGTCTGGACATCAAGACGCAGAGAAGCAGCCCAAACCGGTGTGGCTCAGTGGATAGAGTGTTGGTCTGCAAACTGAAGGGTCCTAGGTTCCATTCTGGTCAAGGGCATGTACCGTGGTTGCTGGCGCATCCCCAGTGGGGAGCGTGCAGGAGGCAGCTGATCAATGTTTCTCATCGATTGTTTCTAACTTTCTGTCCCTCTCCCTTCCTCTCTCTCCAGCCAGAGGCCGCGCCGGCGCTGCCCAGTCACATAGGCCAAGGCTGCCTGATCGTGCTCCCGGAGCTAGTCTCTCTTTCTATAAGTTCATTATTGGTGTATAGAAATGCCATAGATTTCTTGGCATTAATTTTGTATCCTGCTACATTGCCAAATTCATTTGTTAAGTCCAATAGTTTTTTGATGGAGTCTTTCAGGTTTTTTATATACAATATCATGTAATCTGCAAATAAGGACAGATTTCCTTCTTTTTCTAATTTGGATGCCTTTTGATTCTTCTTCTTGTCTAATTGCAATGGCTAATATTTCCAGTACTATGTCATACAGAACTAGTGAGAGTAGGTATCCCTCTCTTGTTCCTGTTCTTAGGGAAAAAGGTTTTAGTTTTTGCCCATTGAGTATAATGTTAGCTGTGGGTTTATCATATATGGCTTTTATGATGTTGAGGTATGATCCTTCTATTCTCACCTTGCCGAGAGTTTTTATCAAGAAAGGATGTTGGATTTTGTCAAATGCTTTTCCTGCATCAATTTGATATGACTATGTGATTTTTATCTCTCAATTTATTTATGTGATGTATCACATTTATTGATTTGCATATATTGGACCATCCTTGCATTCCTGGAATAAATCCTACTTGGTCATGGTGTATGATTTTTCTGATGTACTGATGGATCCGATTTGCTGAATTTTGTTGAGGATTTTGGCATCTATGTTCATGAGGGATATTGGTCTGTAATTTTCTTTCATTGTGTTGTCTTTGTCTGGTTTTGGTATTAGGGTGATGCTGGCTTCATAGAAGGTGTTTGGAAATGTTCCTTCTTCTTGAATATTTTGGAATAGTCTGAGGAGGATAGGTTTAATTCTTCCTTGAATGTTTATTAAAACTCTGCTGTGTAGCCATCTGCTCCCAGGCTTTTGTTTGCTGGAAGCTTTTTGATGACTGCTTCAATTTCTTCCATAGTTATTGGCCTATTGAGGTGTTTAGATTCTTCCTCATTGAATTTTGGAAGGTTGTATTTTTCTAGGAATATATCCATTTCCTCCAGGTTGTCCAGTTTGTTGGAATAGAGTTGTTCATAGGAATTTTCTTAACAATCCTTTGTATTTCGGAGGGGTCTGTTGTTATTTCACCTTTTTCATTTCTAATTTTTTCTATTTGGGTCTTCTCTCCTTGCTTCTTGATGAGCCTGGCTAGAGGTCCATCAATCTTGTTTATGCTTTCTTTGGTCTCTATGTCATTTATCTTGGCTCTGATATTTACTATTTCCTTCTTTCTGCTTACACTGGGCTTTTCTTGTTGCTCTTGTTCTAGCTCTTTGACTTGTAGGGTTAGGTAATTTATTACCATTGTTTCCTGTTTTTTGCAGTAGGCTTGTAGGACTATGAACTTCCCTCTCAAGACTGCTTTCATTGTGTCCCATAGATTTTGTATTGTCGTGTTGTCATTGTCATTTGTTGCCATGATGTTTTTTATTTCTTCCTTGATCTCTCTGGTTACCCAGTCATTGTTTAATAGCATGCTGTTTAGTCTTCATGAGTTTGATTTCTTTCTATTGTTTTTATTATAGTTGATTTCCAGTTTTATGCCACTGTGGTCTGAGAAAATGCTTGATATGATTTCTATCTTCTTGAATTTGAAGAGACATGTGATCTATCTTTGAAAATGACCCATGTGCACTGGAGAAGAATGTATATTCTGTGGCTTTGGGGTGAAATGTTCTGAAGATGTCAATTAATTCCATCTGGTCTAGTGTGTCATTTAGGATTGATGTTTCTTTGCTGATTTTTTGTTTAGAGGATTTGTCCAATGGTGACAGTGGGGTATTAAAGTCTCCTACTATGATTGTATTTCTGTCAATCTCTCCCTTAATATCCTCCAAGAGTTTTTTTTTTATGTATTTAGGTGCTCCTATATTGGGTGCGTATATGTTTACCAGAGTTATTTCTTCTTATTGGATTGTTCCCTTTAGTATTATGAAGTGGCCTTCTTTATCTCTTGTTATGTCCTTCACTTTGAGATCTAATTTGTCAGATATAAGTATTGCAACCCCAGCTTTTTTTTCATTTCCATTTGCCTGAAATACCATCTTCTATTCCTTCACCCTCAATCTGTGTGCATCTCTTTTCCTCAGGTGGGTTTCTTGCAGACAGAAGATATATGGATCATATTTTCTTATCCAATCAGTTACCCTATGTCTTTTGATTGGTGCATTTAATCTGTTTACATTTAAAGTTATTATTGATAAGTACTTATCTGTTGCCATTTTTAGTCCTTACCCCCGAGTTCCTTCTTCACTTCCTCTTTTTTTTTTTTTATTACAGCAGACCCTTTAACATTTCTTGCATTGCTGGTTTTGTGGTAATATATTCCCTTAGTCCTTTTTTGTCTGTGAAGTTCCTGATTTCACCTTCAATTTTGATTGAGAGTCTTGCAGGGTAAAATATTCTTGGATTCAGACCCTTCCTTTGCATGACTTTGTATATTTCATTCCATTTTCTTCTGGCCTGATGAGTTTCCGTTGGGAAATCAGTAGCTAGTCTTATGGGGGTTCCTTTGTAGGTAACTTTCTGTTTCTCTCTGGCTGCTTTTAAGATTCTTACTTTGTCATTGGTGTTTGCCAATTTAATTATAATGTGCCTTGGTGTTGGTTTGTTGGGGTTAATTTTGCTTGGGACTTTGTGAGCTTCTTGGATTTGTGTGGGTTTTTCTTTCCTATATTGGGGAAATTTTCTGTCTTTATTTCTTCAAACAGGTTCTCTAATCCTTGTTCAGTTTCCACTCTTTCTGGAACCCCAATTATGTGGATGTTGTTTTGTTTCAAGTTATCCCAAAGTTCCCTTAGGCTTTCCTCTTGCTTTTTTTCTAGAAGCTGCTGTACTTGGGTATTTTTTCCTACTGTGACTTCTAGCTCACTGATGCGGTCCTCTGCTTCTTCTAGTCTACTTTTGATACTTTCTATTGAGTTCTTTATAGCATTGATGCCATTTTTCATTTCTTCTTGATTATTCTGCATTTCTTTTAGGTTCTTCCACATTTCTTCCTGCTTCTTTTGCATTTCTTCCTGCTTCTTCTGCATTTCTTCTTGCTTCTTCTTCATTTCCTCTTGGCTCTTACTCACAATGTCGAACTTGTCTTCCATTCTTTTCATCCACCTTATGATCATTTCTCTGAACTCTTTCTCTGGCAGGCTTATTTCTGCTTCTATTTCGTTTACTTCCTTTTCTGGTGATACCTGCCTATCTGTCGTATGTGGGCTGTTTCTTCTTCTGCCTCTGGTTTTTCTTCTCCGGGTGTGTGGTTATGTAGTTCTCTCTCCTACGTTGATTCAAAGGCACAAACAACACGACTCGGTACAGCACACAAGGCACTGAACAGAAATGTATTCATGATGTTAATAATCACCTATAACGTGACCACCAATGAAAGACAAATTAGGGGTAAGTAGAGAAAGAGGAAGAGGAAATTGAGGGAAAAAGAAAGGAAAGAAGTGCCAACATTAAATTGGGAGAGGGAGAAAAAATAAATAAATAAATGAACTAAAAGTAAAATAAAATAAAATTTAAAAAAGAGAAGAAGAAAAAGAAAAGAGAAAGGGAAACAAAGTCAGAGTGAAAAGAAAGTGGATAAGAGAGAAAAGGGGAACAAAATATAGATGTCAGGAGGAAACTCCAATAGAACAGTCACTACTCCCAATAAAGGCCAGCAACCAGTACCTAGAGATTAATACAAACTGCAGATAACAACTGGTATTGAGGGAGGTGAGGGAAAAGAGAGGTAAAAAATAAAGCAAGCAAAAAGCAAAATAAAACAAGTAGAATACGCTAAAACAATCTCACAAAAAAGTTCAAAAAATTGATATAATCACTGTTCAGGCAAATAGTAACAAAAGGACATAGAGAAAAAACAACTTTTTGGTTAGTGAAGACAAGAGGAGAGAGGTTTGTATGGACTTGTAGTAGGGGATTTGAAATTAGATATATAAGTGGGGTAAAATTTTAACCAGGTAAAGAGAAAGAATAGGGGGAAACTAAAGTTGGAAAACGGAAAGAGAAACAAGACAACAAAATGGGGAAAGTTCGGAGGAAAGTGTTGGCATAAAGGTAGAGTTGAGTTGGAGTAAAATTATGTTAAAGGAAAGATGAAAATAGAATGTCCAAACAGGTAAAATACTAGTAGTAATTAATAATATTAGTTGAAAACAAAAATTTAATAATCAAAAAGGTAAAATCAATTGAGGTGGAAAGAAAAAAATAGTATTTTAATTAAAATATGTAAAAATGAAAAATAAAAAAAAATTAAAAAAAAAGAAAAAAGGAAAAAGAAAAAAATGAAAAAAAAAAAAAGAGTGGTCATTCACTTCCACTATTATTCTGCTTGGCACTCCTGTTTCCCAGTAGGGAAGGTATTGCAGTTCCCTGTGTTCCCCTATTGATGTTTTAATCTCTTTATTCTTTTGTGGTTATGCGAGAGTCAATTGGTGCGTCATCCACTGGGTGGCAGTGTTTCGGAATTGATCTCTGAGACAAAGCACAGGACCTCTCTAGGCTGTGCTCAGATCCTGCTACTCTGTGGTTCTCAAAGCCGGTTTGTGGGGATTTTGCAGCCGGGACACTGTAATAACTCCCAGGCTGTCCCTCTGCCTCAGATAAAAAACGAGTCGTTTTCCAGAGCTCCCCTCTGTCAACAGCTCGGAGAGTTTGCCTCCACACTTAGGGATCATGCCCTGTCCCACCTCCGCGAACCTCTCCAGAGGCAGCTTTCCCGCAGCCCGGCTCCCACAGTGTACGTGTCTCTGTTCTGAGGGGCAGGAGACCTCATCTTATCCCAGGTGAAATCTGACCTTTCCGTGTGCCGTGTTGATCTCTGAATCTGCCGCATGTCTGTGCCAATTGGAGAGCGGTGTTCTGGGTCTCTGGCTGTTCGGTGGTGCTTCAGCCACAGCTTTCAGACCTCGGTAGACATCCACCTCCCTCTGCAAGATGGTACAGTCTCCGCGTTCCACGCTGGTGGCTCCGGCCGACAAAAACCCCGTGGCAGTGGGGCTGCCTGGCTAGGAGAGCCCCATCCAGCAGTTCCCTGCTTCTCCTGGAGGATAACTGACTTTTAACTTGCCAACGAACACTCTCCGTGCGACTCTCAGCTGCTTTCTCTCCCGCTGCCCAGAGACAAAGCTCCAGACGCGTCCTTCTATTCTGCCGCCATTTTCCAAATCCCCTGGTTTCTCATTATTTTAATTTACATTTCCCTGTTGACCTGTAATATGGGGCATCTTTTTGTATGTATATCTTCTTTGGTATAAAGTGTTAAGTTTTTTGGCCCATTTTAAAATCAAGTTGTTTATTTTCTTACTTTCACATTCTTTTTAATTCTTCTTAAAAAATAAAAACAAAAGACATATTAATGTTTAGTGTTTAATTATTAGTGTGTCTCTTCTCAAAATATATTAGCAATCAAAGGTGACTTTATTCTAGTCAACATGTTCTAAACAGAGGACAGTTCCTAATAATACAACTTCTTTCCCAAAGAAAGTTAGAGAAGTTGAGCCCAGCTGGTGTTGCTCAGTGATTGAGCATCAACCTATGAACCAGGAGGTCAGAGTTCAATTTCCCTTCAGGGTACCTGCCAGGGTTATAGGATCAATGCCCACTGGGGTGGGGAGTGGGGTGCGGATTACAGGAGGCCACTGATCAATGATTCTCTCTCATTATTGATATTTCTATTTCTCTCTCCCTCTCCCTTCCTCTCTGAAATAAATAAAATATATATTTTAAAAAGTTAGAGAAGTTGAGCCAATAATTGAATCAAAGGTGGAAATAAATGGAGGAGAGGAAACCTCTTTGTGATATACAGCCTTGCAGAAGCAGACCAGGCGGAACCAGCTCTGTCATGTGAATCCTGGCTATATCATTTCCATATTACATGTCTCCTGGCATCTGCTCTTGCATCCTTGTAATCCATTCTTCATAAGTGGATGGTCCTTTTAAATATATTTTTAAATATATTTAATTGATTTTTTTTTTTTTACAGAGAGGAAGGGAGAGGGATAGAGAGTTAGAAACACCAATGAGAGACATCAATCAGCTGCCTCTTGCACGCCCCCTACTGGAGATGTGCCTGCAACCAAGGTACATGCCGTTGACCGGAATCGAACCTGGAACCCTTTAGTCTACAGGCCGACGATCTATCCACTGAGCCAAATCGGTTTCGGCAATGGTCATTTTAAAAACATAAATTGGGCATGTCATTTCCCCCATTAATATCCCTTAAATATTTTCTTGTTACACTTTTATAAAAATGTTCAAATCAGCAAGGAAGTGGCTGACATATTCATTGAAGAAATTGGCCACGACTGGGTAGATCAGTTGGTTAGAGCATTGTTCCAATACACCACTGTTTTGGGTTTGATCCCAGGTCAAGGCACATACAAGAATCTTTTAAAAAAAGAGAAATAAGAAATATGTGTATTAAGAAAGAGCCAATATAGAAACAATATAGAAATATAATATAGAAATATTATAAAAATGAGTATATGAAGAAAAAAGTGAGTAAAATAATAGAAACTTCATTTGTGGCATCAATACTAAATACAGCACACTTCACTTTTTTTTGAAGGACTAAAACATTTAAATTCTGTTCATATCTAAAATTCTAAGGAGTTATGCTTTGTCTTTTTTGGTGCTAAATAAGGAAAAATATGTCAACATTTCAGACTAAAAAGTATTTTAAGTTTGCATAGTGCTCCATAGCTTAAAACGTGTACATAAATTATCCCATATGATGTTCTTTACTTTTCCCTGCCTTTTCTTTGTCCAGATCTAAGCAGACCAAGATTAATTGAGTTTCCCAAAACTTCCTTTCATTATTCCATTTTGCCTGTTCTAAAGAATGCCATGTAATATGTTTGGGATAGGATTATACAATCTCTAAAAAGAAAAGTTTCCATTTTTAATTTAATTTGGAAAATAAAAATAACTTAGAGGTACTTATACTTATTAATCAAGGTAAAAATTGAAGAATTTTGACATCTACTATCTAGTTAGAATACTTCCATGAATAGATTTATTAACATCGGTAAAAATTCTCAGTTGTATTTATTTTAATTTCTAGAATATGCAAATAATATAATTTGAAATATACCAATGGACTGTATAATGATTCTGAAAATTCTTCTTGACATTTCTTATCACAATTTGTAATTTGTAAAATGGCATGTCTGGAAATCCACATAAAGGAAAGTAGAAATCTAGAGGGAATGCAATTGAGAAAGCTCAGTTATAAATTCAATCATACACATGTAATATTCTGCTATGTTTTTAATAACCTCTAAGCCATAATTTTAATAATGGAATGAAATAACTTTGTCAGAGGCAAAATCAATACTTTCAAAGTACACACAATGTTCTGTGAAATTAGAAATTGACCTCTTTCCTTTCTTTTACAAGTGGGTTTATATATTTGGATTATATATAATATTTGAAATACAAATCTCTTGATTATATTTGCTGAAAATGAATTTTAAATGTTATAATTGTGTTGTTATGTCTTCTTCCTTATTGATAATAGATTAAAATATAAATAAAAACTTGATTCTTCAAAATATTATTACTAATCAGATAAGACAATTATTGTTTTAACATTTGCTATCATGTGTTGCTCAAATTACAACTTGAACAGAAATGATATGTATTAAAACTTAACAGTTCACTTACCAGTTAAGAGGAAACACTGTTATCTCCCACAATGCTTTTGCCTAATATTCATACTATTATGAACTTATAGTGTCTATGCATGAGATATAGTGACTATGTATGTTATAATTTCCTCCCCCCACATGTAACAAATTGTTGACCATAAATTAAGCTGTTATACTAGCTCTATGAAAACATTTTAGCTTTTAGGATATTTTAGATCGGTTCTTGTTGAGATTGTTGAGTTAATTCACCCAAGTAAAAGTTATTAATTTCTTCTTCTGTTCAACCCATTTGATCAGTTGTTCTGGCTGGCATTGTTTGAGAGGAAAGGTGGATGTTCCATATAATAGTGCAGGAGTTCCTAACTAGTTCCTTGGTATCTGTCTGCAGATTGAATGTTGCATTGGCACATATTCAAGATACTTGCTCTGCTGCAATTTCCATCATTTCATTTTCTTCCAGATTTGCTGCCATTAAGGCAATATGGTACATGATGAAGGGTATGGGCTCTCAGGTCTGCATAGGTGCAAATCCTAGCTCCACCAGTTATTAGTAATGTGACCTTGGGAAAAATGTTAATTTACCTGGGACACAATTTTTTCATTGTTAAGTGTAGATGAAGAAGTTCCCATGGGTGGCTTGAGAAGATGAGATGCTGCATAAAAAGGACTTAGAGCTATTCCCAGTGGATAATAGGAACAGCTCTCAGGAGGTTTTTGCATATATTTGTTTCCCTTTCTGTACTCTGAGACGAGGTTAGCTTTGGGAATAAGAAAGGAAGTACTTTCTTCCCCAGATTATGGAGATGGTGTCTGAGATCTATATTGACTCAGAGGAATACCAGCCTTGGTCAATCACAAGAATTGAATAGAGGTTAGGAGAAGGATAGAAGTGCTGTATTGCAGAGATAGGAATATTTAACCTAGAGGAGGAACCCAATTATCACTCAGTGACTTAGTGCACAGATTAATACGGAGGGTCTTTAGGGAGATGTCATCACTGTAAATCTGATTTCTTCTACTCTGCTATTTCTGGCTCACCTTTTGCCTTGATTTAAGATGCTCTATACTTTCATTCCATGTCGTTGTTACATTTTCTTACCACTAAATGTTTACATGTTAGTTGGTAATTGGGGTTTTTATAATTATGAAATTTTAGGTTCCCTTAATCAGAATTCTTGTGTAAATGGGTGTAATTGGAATTGGATTTCCTTTGGGAAATGAGATCTTCTACAATAATATGTCTGTGTTATTTGTCTTCTCCTTTGACAGACAATAGCTGTCAATCTAGAGAAAGATGCTCTGAGCAGATAGAATAAGATGATTATTTGGCATGGAGCTTAAATAAAAGTGTGTCACTGTAGAATATTTGGACACTTAACTACTTTATAATAATGCCATATAATTAAAAAATTAACAAATATTTCCAAATATGTCAACTAAGCCATAGCAGGAGGGGGATAGTGAAATACAGATGAGTGAACAAGGTCAACCCCAAGTGCTCACAAAGTGCTTCGTTAAAAACATTATAGTATACATCCCATTGTATCACTAGTATTTTCAGATCTGTATCCTGGCAATTGTGGCATAGTGTGTGCAAAGATTTAGAATTCCTTGTAGACAGTTTGGGTTTTCAATATTCATCTGTGCTAAGTGAAGGAGCAAACAAGCCAACTTAGGACAGTTTATCACCACATGGCTGTGATTAAAGTTTATGCCTATCATGTGGAAAGTAAAAAGTGAGTAGAGTCTTTCCCAATGGTCTGAACTATTCTCTCTGAGAGCACTGGTGCTACTTCTAACTCCCCTGGAACAACATTCGCTCTACATTGAAGAATAATGCCATGATTTAGTGTATAGCTCTCTGAGAGGCTGCTCTCTAGAGAAGAATCAGGGCTTTTCATGAATTGCTTGTTTAAAGTCAATTTTATTTTGATTAAAGTGAAACATGGAGAGTTTTTAAACCAAATAATTGTAAATACCTGTGGTAAAATAAGTTACTAATCAAAAATAATTTATTTCCATCAACCCCAAATGATTCTCTCCTTACTGGTCTCACACTACAGGAGATTTTTAATTCTAAACTCAGTGGTGTCAGATTTGGCCAATACCATGTGAATAGAAGTGATGTGTGTCACCTCTGAGAAGCGATTTTAGGAGCCATAACGTGGCTCTTCCATCATTCCTTTCCTTCTGTTACAAAATTGGCATTTCCCAGCAAGGGGACTACTCCTGCAGCCTTAATCCTATCATGAAGATGCAGAGAGGAGACACTCATGGTGAATGTGAGTGGGAATCCCATTCATGTTGTTGTCAGCCACTCAGATGTTAGGGTTACTTGTTACTGTAGCATACTTTAGCTAAGCTGTTGATGCAAGGGCTTATAGTTAAAGTGTCCATTAATTTATTGTCAAATCTGGACACTACTGAGAGTTAAAGGAGGTTTTGTGGTTAATTTGCATAAACTGGTTCTCTCCCAGCAGCAAACAGTGGCATGAATGGCCATCGAGTTGTACTGGAAACAGTGATATATGGGGTCATTCTGGACTTTTCTTTGACACTCTTACCCTCTTTAGTTGGAGCCACTTTGTTGGAGCCTGGAATGCATGAATTTCTTTTCTTGACGGATTTGTTTGCTGAAGTATATCCTGTAAAAGGGTGCAATGGGGACATTCGTCTCAATTTTATCTCTGCACTTGATTGGTATTTTGGCTTGGAACAGAATTTTAAGTAGAAAAATATTTTTCCTTAGGTTTTGAAGCATTACTCCACTGTCTTTTAGCTTTCAGTGTTGCTGTTGTGCAATTTGATGCCACTCACACTCTTCTTTGGTATTGGCAGACTTTCTCTCTCTGGAAGCTTTTAGGATCTTCTCATTATCCTTGGCATTTTGAAATTTTGTAATGATGCCTATTTTTTTTTTTTATTGCTCTGGTCACTTTGTTGACTTTCAAATATAGATTCTTTCTTTTCAGTTTGGGGAAAATGTCTTGTATTAGTTTTCTGAACTATTTCTCCCCACCAACCTCCCTGTTCTCTCATTTTAAGTACTCCTGTTATTCATTGGTTATCCCAAGTCAAATCTAGAGGGATTTTTTAAAAAACTCTCTTTACCATATTTCTGATTCTGTAGTTTGTTGTTCTTGTTATTTTACTTTCTTGGCGATGTTTTCTGTTTTAAATTTCAACCATTTGATTGATTTTTTATTTTGGATGATTTATGGTGGTCTCTTTTCCTCTGATCAGCGTATGGTTTCCTCATATTTTATGAATACAGTGTCTATTCTTATCTTACTGAGGATATTGTTTATCATGTATTTGAAGTTTTCTCTGCTTTTGCTTTGTTTCTGTCTCTATGGTTTTGAACAGAGGTTTTTCTTTATCTTTTTATTTTAGGTGGGAGGCAGGTTTAGCATAAAAATGTTAACTTGGCAGGCCTGGGTTGCTTAGACCCTGCATTTTATAGAAAGGCCTTTCTTTAGGACTGTCCCTTGGCTGATCTTGGAAGATAAATTCTGAGTCCTTGGAATATTCTGCCTGATAAGGTTGATTTTGTATGCCTGAGGCTTTGGGCTACACTAGACTAAATGTTTCTGGGCAGTTGGTAGCTGTGAGGATTAGGCAATTGTGGCATGTTGTGTGCAAAGAGGTAAAGGGTAGTATATGACAGTGGTTGGCAAACTCATTAGTCAACAGAGTGGCAAATGTGGCTTGCGAGCTGCATGTGGCGCGCGAGCAGTATGTGGCTCGTGAGCTGTGGTTTGCCAACCAGTGAGCTACACAATACCAGTGTGAACTCATAGTTTTTACTAACAATGTGATTTATGATGAAAGCCTGGTTTTGCTCTGGAGAGAGAAGCTGAAAACTGAGTAGCCACGGTTAGTCATAAAGGTCCTGCTTGTCTCCATGACTGACCCCCAATAAAAACATTGGACACCAAGGCTCAGGTGAGCTTCCCGTGTTGGCAATAGTTTATTTGTGTCAGATGTTATTGCCGGGAGAATTACATGCATCTCTCTGTGACTGTACTGAAAGGGGACATATAGAAGGGATCATATATTTGTTTTTTCTTGGACTTTGTTCCATGTACCTTTTTCCTTTGCTGACTCTAATCTCTGTCCTTTTATTGAAAAATATAACCATGGGTACATCAGCTTTTCTAATTTTGTGAGTCTTTCTAATGCAGCGGTTCTCAACCTGTGGGTCGCGACCTCTTTGGGGGCCGAACGACCCTTTCACAGGGGTCGCCTAAGACCATCGGAAAAAAAATGCAGATATTTCCATCATGATGCATAACAGTAGCAAAATTTCATTGTTGGGGGTCACCACCACATGAGGAACTGTATGCAAGGGTCGCGGCCTTAGGAAGGTTGAGAACCACTGTTCTAATGGATCATTAAACCTGAGGGTGATGTTGGAAATCCCTAACACAAAGGTAATTCTTAATCCATGTTTTTAAGGGACTAAATGCACAATGGATTTTCAGATCATGAAGATAGAGTTGTTTATTTTATTATTGGGCAATGCTTCTCAAAGTGTTATTCAAGGACACTTGAAATCTCAGAGAATATTGCAGGGTTTCACAAGCTTAGAACTATTTTTGTATTAATACCAGATATTATTTGCCTTTTCACTGTTAACTTTAAACTGATGGTATAAGACATCGATGGATAAAACTGCTGAAGACTTTGCCATGAATAAAGGAAGAAGCACCACACTCTGTTGTAAAAAATATGTTGGGCCCTACCTGGTTTGGCTCAGTGGCTAGAGAATCGGCCTGTGGACCGAAGGGTCCCAGGTTCAATTCCAGTGAAGGGCACATGCCTGGGTTGTACACTATCCTCAGTAGGGGATATGCAGGAGGCAGCTGATCAGTGATTCTCTCTCCCTCCCTCTCTCTTCCTCTCTGAAACCAATAAAAATATATTAAAAAAATATTTTGGTTTCACTAAAGGTTGACCTTGGTGAAGTAGTAAAACTTAGAAATTGAGTACACATCTTTTAATATTTTGATGAGAAAACTGCCTAGAGCAGTTTTGCTGCATACTGCAATACAATGACTGTCTTAAGGAAAACACTAGTTTGAATTGAGAGTTGAAGTGACCCTATTTTTTTTTCCCCACAGAAACCATTTTTTACTTGAAAGAATGACAAACTATGTTTTTCAAACTTGGGTATTTGACAGACATTGTCTTAAAAATGAATAAAGTGAGTCTGTCACTTTAAGAAAAACAACTGTTGCCGAAACCGGTTTGGCTCAGTGGATAGAGCGTTGGCCTGCAGACTGAAAGGTCCCAGGTTCGATTCCGGTCAAGGGAATGTATCCTGGTTGCGGGCACATCCCCAGTAGGAGGCGTGCAGGAGGCGGCTGATCGATGTCTCTCTTTCATGGATGTTTCTAACTCTCTATCCCTCTCCCTTCCTCTCTGTAAAAAAAAAAAAGAAAAACAACTGTCAATATTTAGTGCCAATGATAAAATTCAAGCTTTCAAGACAAATCAGAACTTTGGAAGCCTTGCTTTGGCCACTGGGAACTTGATAGCTTCTCAGAATATACTTAACTAGAGGCCTGATGCACGAAATTTGTGCAAGGGGCTTTGCACCCACCTGCTACAGTGGTCACCTGTGCTTTGGCTCCCGCCTCTGCAGCTTTGTCCAGGAGGTCATCTGGAAGGGCATCCGATCTAATTAGCATATTACTCTTTTATTATTATAAATAGGATATTCTGATGAGGTTAATGGTAATGTTAACAAATGTATTTTTTTGATATTGTATAATGAAACTTCAGTACTATACTGATTTGTATAAACCAGTGAGCAAAATTTTTCCAAATAATAAATTGCATGATGCTACAAAATCATACATGGGTGAAAGAACGATACCTTAAAACTGTAAGATAGAGTTCAAAAAATTCACTGGTTTCAAGTGCACAATTCTATAGTATATCATATGTATATTACATTGTTTGTTCACCACCCAAAGTCAAGTCTCCTTCTGTTACCATATATGTGAATCCCTTTACCATTTTCTATCTTCCCAACCTCCCCTTTCAGTGGTATAGTTTCAAACCCTATTATCTGAAAAGGCTATTAAAATACCCTTTCTTTTTGAAATTATATATTAATGTGAGGCTGCATTTTCTTCATATACTTCCACCAAAACAACATGTTGCAACAGGTGAAATGCAGAAGCAGATATGAGAACCCAAATGTAGTTTATTTTGACAGACATTAAAGAAATTGCCAAATATCCCACCTTTCCACTAAAACTTTTTTGTTTTAGATAATATATTTTCCATAAAAATATATTATTTATGTTATGAAAAGGGCTTATTTTGAAACAAGTTAATAACATTTTTAAAAAAAAGTTCTAAAATGGTAGCATTTGATAATTACAGCTTGCATGAACAAGAGCGCTTAGGAGTCTCCAATAATTTTTATGAGTTTAAGGAAGTGTTGAGATCAAAACCTTTGAAAACTATTACTATAGGGCTAAGGGGAGGAACAGTTCTTTTCACTGGGATATCCTTAAATCTTACTATTTGTAGGTGCATTTATTTGAAGTTGTTCATTTTCTTGCAAAGAGGAATACTTCAATCCCTGACTTTGGGGTGTGTGATGGCATTTTGGGGTTGAGCTCATCTCCTGATTTGCATCCCTGGTCACCGTCCTCTCTTCCATTTCACTTAAGCCAATGACTGTGAGACTTTTCTGATTTTATTTCTCCAGAGAATCATCTCTGCTTGTCTGTCAGTTGGCAGAAGGAAGCTAGGTAGATGCTCAGTTCACTTTTTGTTGGTATTCTCTTTTTCTAGTCTGTTCTCACTACTCCATCTACTTTAATCTTCTAAAAAGTTATGTTTTCGCCGAAACAGGTTTGGCTCATTGGATAGAGTGTCAGCCTAAGGACTGAAAGGTCCTGGGTTCCATTCTGGTCAAGGGGATATACCGTGGCTGTGGGCACATCCCCAGTAAGAGGTATGCAGGAGGCAACTGATAGATGCTTCTCTCTCATTGATGTTTCTAACTCCCTATCTCTCTCCTCTCTGTAAAAAAATAAAAAAATATAAAAAAAGTTATACTTTCTTAGATGCTGTTGATTCTTCTCATATATTTATAGGCATGTGGTAGACCAAATAATGCCCCACCCCCAGATATCCTTGCCCTAATCGAGTGTTCCCTTAAATGGCACAGACTGCGCAAGTGTAACTAGGTTAATGATCTCCAGACAGAAGAGTCACCTGGATATCCAGGTGTGCCCTGTTACAATCACAAGAGGGAGGCAGAGGAAGATTCCTTTCAGATGGGAGAGGAGAAGCAAATACTGTATGAACCTTTCCCTCAAGGAATGCTGGTGATCATCAGACACTGAACAAGCAAGGAGGGGCCTTTCCTAGCATCTCCAGAGGCCCTGCTGACAACATGATTTCTGCCCAGTGGTAGTGATTTCAAATTTATAGCCTCTAGAATTTTGAGAGAATTAATTCCTTTTAAGTCACCAAGTTTATGGTAATTTATAATAATAAATAACACCTTCATGAAACTAATACAGGCATTTTTTAAAAATCTTTCCTTGTCACGTTAGTGGGGTTTCATGGGGGTAAATGCATGTGGTCTTTGTGTCAGGCATCACCAGAAGCTTTTCTTTATTATTACTTTTTATTTTTTAATTTAATAAATCTTCATTGTTCAGATTATTATAGTTGTTCCTCTTTTTTCCCCCCATAGCTCCCCTCCACCCAGTTCCCATTTCACCCTTTGCCCTTACCTCCCCCAAACTGTCCTCATCCATAGGTGTATGATTTTTGTCCAGCTTCTTCTCACACCTTTCACACCCCTTTCCTCCTGAGAACTGTCAGGCCACTCTCTTTCTATTTCCCTAAGTCTATTGTATTCACCAGTTTATTCTGTTTATCAGATTTTTAATTCACTTGATTTTTAGATTCACTTGTTGATAGGTAAGTATTTGTTGTTCATAATTTTTATCTTTACCTTTTTCTTCTTCCTCTTCTTAAAGAGCACCTTTCAGCACTTCATATAATACTGGTTTAGTGTTGATTAACTCCTTTAGCATTTTCTTATCTGTGAAGCTCTTTATCAACTTTTAATTCTGAATGATACCTTTGCTGGGTAGAGTAATCTTGGTTGTAGGTTCTTGCTATTCATCACTTTGAATATTTCTTGCCCCTCTTGTCTGGCCTGCATAGTTTCTGTTGAGAAATCAGCTGATAATCCTATGGGTGCTCCCTTTTAGGTAATTAACTGTTTTTCTGTTGCTGCTTTTAATATTCTCTCTTTGTCTTTTGCTCTTGGCATTTTAATTATGATGTGCCTTGGTGTGGTCCTCCTTGGATTCCTTTTGTTTGGGTTTCTTTGTGCTTACTGGACTTATAAGTTTATTTCTTTCACCAAGTGGAGGAAGTTTTCAGTCATTATTTCTTCAAATAGGTTTTCAGTATCTTATTCTCTTTCTTCTTCTGGCACCCCCATAATTCTGATGTTGGTACACTTGAATTTGTCTCAGAGGTTCCTTACACTACCTTCATATGTTTGGATTCTTTTTTCTTTTTTCTTTTCTGGTTGAGTGTTTTTTGCTTCTTTGTATTTCAAATCTTTGATTTGATTCTTGCACTCCTCTTGTCTGCTATTAGGTCTCTGTATAATATTTTTTACTTCAGTCAGTGTATGTTTAATTTCTAGTTGTCCTTTTTCATATCCTCGAGAGTCTCGCTAAATTTATCGGTCTTTTCTAGAAAATTCTTGAAAAACCTTATAACCATTGTTTTGAACTCTATATCCAGTTGTTTGTTTTCCTCCATTTCTTTTGTTTGTGATCTGTTTCTTTGTCTCTGCATTTTCGCTGCTTCCCTGAGTTGGTAGAGTAGCTTTGTGTGCTAGGTGTCCTATTTGGCCCAGTGGTTCAGCTTCCCCAATTACATGAGGTGGACACTCTTGGTGCACCCCTTTGTGAACTGTGTGTACAATCTTGTTGTAGTTAAGTCTTAATTGTTGTTGGTAGCACTGGGAGGAATTGACCTTCAGGCCAAATTTCTATGAGGATCAGCTGTGTCTATGCTAGAAGAACTTATGTGCTGGAGACAGCCTTATGAAACAAGACTTGCAAAATTCCAAAAGCCTCTGTGCTCAGCTTGGATGGGCAGAGTCTCAGGGCTGAGCAGAGAGCCTTGGCTTCTCATCAGCCCTGCCCTAGTAGGTTCTGGGTCTCAGCATCCCTTGGTAGTCACTATAGTCCTCTCTGTGCGCATTCATGTGCGTTCCTCCAGACCTCTGTCTTTCACAGCTTCCCTGAGTTTGCGTGTGCTCCTTTCTTTTCCCGACAGTCCAGACTCCCCCATATGGATCTGGGTCCCTAGGGTCTCACTTGAAACTGGGGTTCAGTGCAGTTGGAACTGGAGTTCAGTGCAGTTGGGAGATTCCATCTCCTTCCTGTTAGAGAAAGCCAGTGACACACTCAGCAGTCAGTCCTCTCTGAATGGACTCACGTGCGTGCCTCCAGACCTCTGCCTTTCATGGCTCCCCTGAGTTTTCATGCACTCTTCTCTTTTCCCAACAGTCCATACTCCCCCCATGTGACTCTGGGACCCCAGGGTCTTGCCTGGAACTGGGGTTCAATGCAGTTGGAAATGGGGTTCAGTGCAGTCAGAAGTTTCCGTCTCCCTTCCTTTAGAGAAAGCCAGCCAGGTACTTAGTTGCCCATCCTCTCCACGCATGTGTGTCTTTGTATCTCAGCTTTTTGCAGTTCCCTCTGAGTCTCCGTGTACCCCTTTCTTTCCTTCTAGTTGTGGAATTTCCACTCAGCTAGCTTTCCTGTGGTTCTGAATGATGTCCATCCTATCTTTTAGCTGTAGTTTTGAAATTGTTGTGCGAGGCAGCAGTTTAGGTGTTCACCTATGCTGTTATCTTGGTTTCTCCACCAGAAGGTTTTCAATGAAACTGCCACAAAGATGAGGCAAGGAGGGGAGAATGAAAATTCTGCCAGAATATGCATTCTTCTGATGTTTTAGTATGACTCTCCCAGGGTCGGGGGGAGTTGTTTCTGGATTTCAGTCACTTAAGGAAGCATCATCCAAATGGCTGTAACTTCTCTGGGGTATTTAGAAAAAGCTAATGACAAACATGAAATTTTGATCCAGCTCTCAAACCTGGGGGAGTTTGGACTATCAGCAGGTTGGGAGTGGGTGTGAAGGGATGGGTTATAGTTCACAATTTTCACCATTGCCCTGGTGTAGGGACTTCTACTGCTATCCATTTGAGCTATAGGGTTTCTTCCTATATGACTGTACTATGAGCTTTCATGCAGTTTAAATAAAAGAAGAGGGATTGCTGCTTCTCCATCTCTCCCCACATTTGATGCTAGTGATGCTTTCCATGTACGGTGTCTACATTGAGTCAAAGATGATAGGAAGCTGACAGGAGCAGGGGTCAGGGAAAGTGAGATCCGGAGCATCACAGGGGAGTCATTCTGAGGCTGGATGCTGGAGGTCTGCCTGGAAGGGATGTTTTCTTTTCGTAGTCAGCGAATATGTAGGTAGCAATTGTGAAATGTAAAACACTGTTCCAAACTGGTCCTCTTTTTCAGAAGAAGAAGTAACCTTCACCCTGACCTTGCCCTTATCCAAGTAATCACAATACACGAGATTATAATGCATTACTAAGGATTTCAGGTTAAGGAATAATTTCCAAGCTCCTTGAATTCATGGATGTAACAAGAATTAAAGCTAAAAGTTTAACAGCTAGAATTTACAACATTAAAAACCTATAAAAATACTATTATTCAAATTTTCCTGATACATTATTACAGAAATCAATCTCCGAATTTATAACAAAATTGGGACTCAGATATTTTCTACAAATTAGATTTTCCTTTTCTTCATCTGAATAGACTTGCTTGGGAATTTTAGATGATAGATGTAGGTTTTAAAAAATAATGATTAATAAGAGATGACGAATAAAGTCTAAATTGACAGGGTAAGCCAAATAAATAGAATTATGTTAGATAGAAGCAAGAAAATGGCCATTCTTGGCAGCATGCCCTCTGGATTGTAATGAGGTCTAATGCTGTTGCTTCTGGTACTTCATATGATGCTGATGGTCAGTGAAAGTTTAAAACACAATAAAAAACATATTCTTCATTAATAAATTTTACTTTTGCTGCACAGAGAGAAGAATATACAAATTAGTTGCTACTAATTCAAAAAAACCACTTCCCGCAAACAAATAGCTCCCCTTAACCAATATGTCTCAGTTCTTGACAATATTGAAGCTTAATGGCATTTCTTGAATATTAGTTATGCTGATTAAGTGCTCATGATAAAAGTAGGGAAGAAAGATCAGAAAATACAGGGTGGAGGTCTCAGATGAATAATGTGTGGAGTGATGAGGGCATAAGTTAATAGGTGACTAGAGTACTAAAATACTGGGCTTCAAGAATGGATGCTGGAGGCCTGCCTGCTTTGTTCTAGAAACAGCTTAAGTTTACAGATACAGTGGTATCTCGAGATACGAGTGCCCTAACATACGAGATTTTTGAGATACGAGCAGTTGAGCGAACGATTTTTGCTTTGAAATACAAGCAACATTTGAGATACAAGTAATCATACGGATCGGCTAGCTGCACACGACCCACCAGTTTACCGCGACTCGAGCGTCTCATAGTTTCCCATGCCTCAAGGTTACGAAATGAATTAAACTCGTATCTCTAGGTACCACTGTATTTGTGTGTGTGCGAGAGAGAGAGAAGGAGAGAGAGAGAGAGAGAGAGAGAGAGAGAGAGAGAGAGAGAGAGAGAGAAAGAGAGAGAGAGAGAAGAGAGAATGAGAACAAGAGGAAGCAAAATAACATATAATTTTAAAGGAAAAAAGAAAGCAACATAAAGGCATGGATATTAAAATGGAGCAAGAAATGACATTAATTTTAAAAAATGCCAACCACAGACATCCAGAAAGGGCATCAAGCTTGTATCTTATATTCTTGAAGCTATTCAGAAAAAGAGGTATATGGGATTCAAACCTGTTTGTGGCTCTGGAGGTACAGAAGTATCCCTGAGATTGGGTTTAGGCAGGTACTTCCTAAGATCTTAATGGAACTGGCATTGTGTGATGTAATGGAGTCTGCCATGGTTGTAATGATATATTTCTGATGATAATTGATTATCTAGGTCTCAGTGGCATCATACCCAACAACAATTCAGCAAATCATTCCTACCAGGTAATGTTAAATTACAAATCATATATACAGCTGGATGGAAGAAGCAGAATTGGCTTCTGAGGCTTAAGTGCTTGGACAAAGAACAAGTAGAAAGCTGAGCCTGCCCTGCCTTTGTGGGCCTCTGTGCTTTAGAGTCGAGAAGTGAATAAATACATTTATCTATATGGAAAAAAGGATTTTCTGCATAAAAGTTAGACAAGTGGAAAAGACTAAGGCTAATTATACATATTTAAGCAGCCTACCACTAGCTTTTTCTTCATTAGTCATATATTTCCAGATGTGGATCTAGATAGAGTAGGTTCTTTTTCGTCTGAGTGTATAGTTCTACAACCACAAACGTATAGATATGGATAAAATACAAAGACGTTTTAATGATTCTTCCTGTCTTTCCTGGATAAGACCTAGTGGGGTCCACCCAAAACCACCCACATCACACAACTCCAGAAGGTGACATTTGGATCAAATTTTGTGTCTGTCCAATGGCACATGGGGTTGTGCTATCTAAAAGTTCTAGGTCTTTTAACCAAGCTTTAATGGTGAAAGCTTGCCCCCCACTTTGAGCAGGTGGAGTGCACATTGACATTAGAAGACAGATGCTGCTGCTTGCTTAGCAGGCTGAGTCCTTTTTTGTCAAGAGGACACATTGAGTTTCTAGGAGTAGGTAGTAGAGATTCAACAGCAGTACAGACCAGAGGCTAACCTAGTTGCTATGGGCTCTGTTGGAGTGATGATTGTTGGATCCTTTTGTAAATAAAATTTTCAAAACATGAAACTTACACAAATGTAAATCCGTATCAACACTTGCACTCAACTCATCAAATAATAGGAAGCAGCAGGATGGCAGGCTGATTCCAAGAGCATTTTGAGAAACTTGGGCATTTATAGGAAGTTTAATAAGAAGATGTTAGAATGAGATTGTTAGGTTAGATTGAAAACTGGTTAATGGCTCAAAAGGGAATAAATTGCAACATTTGGGGATACTTTTTTGCCACCAGGTAGAAGTCATTTGGATAAAATTTTGTATTACTTTTATAGAATGAATTGGGTGCAGTTCTCTTTTCAGGAGATGCTAAACATCTTAATCACAGTAGAGCTGATTTAAGGTTGGATGCTGTTGGGTTTTTAATATCAGTTTTTATTATTTTTATCTCAAAAGCCCCAAAGTATTCTGGATAAGAGAGGGATTTCTTAAGCACGTAGCCCCTCATTGCCCCAGAATTCACCTCTTGGGAGATGTGATGAAAGTCAGGCCAGATGTCCTACTTGAGTGGCTGGACACTCCATGGGTGAGAGGCAGGACAATGACTTTTTCTCTGCTTGTAATGGAGAAGGAGGCAGCTGTTCTTCTCCCCTTCAGTAAAGGTCTCCTTGGAAACATAATGGGCATGAATCCTTACTCCAACCCTTCAGTTTATAAATAAAACCTGTCCAGGAGCCAGAATGTGTGTGTGTCTTGGCTTGTACTACCAAGAAATGTCTCCAAGTTCTGGGCCTAATCCTTCTTTAAAATGTAAATATCTAGGAAAATAGCCTTACAGTCTAAGCTTTAACCTTTTGGGGTCTTTTGGATCAGAGCAATTAGCTCCATCATTAGGGAAATGAGTGGTTGCAGGCAATCCTATGGTATGTGAAAAAATGTTTCTCAGAGACCTGAAAGCAATTTTTTCCCTAAGGTTTTTGTTTTTATATTTTAAATTACAGGCCTGGTGCATGATATTCATGCACAGGTAGGGTCCCTAGTCCTGGTCAGCGATCAGGGCCTATCTGTGGGTTGACCAGTGGGGCAGTTGGGGGCCCCGGCTGGCACCTGCCTTGGCTGATCTGGCATTGCCTGCTCACTATCATCACCAGCCACACTCCTAACACTTCTAGTTGCCTCCTTTCCGGGGTGACCAGTGGGGCGATTGGGTGACCCCTCTCTTCCCTCTTCCTACTGGCACCTGCCTTGGATGGCTTGGGGCTTGGGAGCTGGGGGTAGCTTCTGCATTGCGCTTTTGCTCCCTGGTGGTCAGTGTGTGTCACAGTGACTGGTTGTTCCACCAGTCATTCTGTCATTTAGTCAATTTGCATATTAGGCTTTTATTATACATTGAGTGGCCAGATTATTATGATCTCTGAACACATAACAATATGGCCACTCAGTGTATATCCTATATAATAAAAGGCTAATATGCAAATTGTCCCCTCTACCAGGAGTTCAGCTAGCAGGCAGGCCAGCCAACCTCCCATTTCTCCTCCCTCTGTCCAGGCTGGCCAGATCCCACCCATGCACAAATTCATGCACTGGGTCTCTAATACACACACACACACACACACACACACACACACACACACACACACTGAGTGGCCAGATTATTATGTGTTGAGATGTCATAATAATATGGCCACTCAGTGTATAGGATACCCCTGTGTTTTGGGGAGCTAGAGCTTTGCAGGAGCAAATACCATGGCTAGCCATTCTCAAAATATTGTCAGCCTCATTGGGAAATTTTCAGAAGTGCAGACTTTTAGGCATTGAATTACAATAGACTTACTGAATTAGGAATTCCAGAGGTGAGTCCAGCAATCTGTTTAAGAAGTTCTCTAGGTGATTCTGCTTCAGGCTACCATCTGAAAGCCACTGCTGTGTACCATACCTCATGACCCAGTCCCAGTATTTCTCTTTATTTCCTACAGCCTGCTTCCTGCTATGGATTGTCAATTCATTATTATTAACCAAGTCTCTCTGCCACCATGAAGAGGCCCATTCTGGCTATAGTAAGTTTGGTAGTAATCTAAAGAGCAAATTTGTATGCAGGAAGCATACTATCTAATAAAAGAGCAATATGCAAATTTGCCATACCTCTGCTACACTCACAAGCCATGCCCACCAGCCAATCAAGAGTGAGTATACAAATTAACCCAACCAAGATGGCTGTGGCCACAGAGTGAGCAGGAGGTTTGGGTTTCCCTGATAATGAAGGAAGCCAAGCTTTCTGCACATCCTGTCCACCCTAGGCCTCTACTCAAGGCTTAAAGTTTCAATTATAGAAGATAAATACATCTCAACAAAATAGTGCAGCCACAGAGCAAGCAGGAGGCTTGGCTCTACTCAAGATTACAAAGATTCAATCATAGAAGATAAATAAATACCAGATATTAGGGACTCCACTTGGGTCACTGGAGGGTATGGCTGGCCTGTAAACCACCACAGGCCCCTTGCTCAGTTCCCCCTTATCAGGGCAAGCCAGCTGGCCCCCACTTTTGTACCAGGCCTCTATCCTATATAATAATACAGTAATATCCAAATTGATCATCATTCCAACACACAAGATTGCTGCCCCCATGTGATCAAAGATGGCTGCCCTGTGTGGATACAAGACAACTGCTACAAAATGGCCAGTAGGAAAGGGAAGTTGGGAGGGACCAGGCTTGCAAGGAAGGGCAGTTGTTGGTGATCAGGCCAGTAGGGGAGGGCAGTTGGGAGGTACCAGGCCTATAGAGGAGGGGAGTTGGAGGCCACTGGGCTTGCAGGGAAGGGTAGTTGCGGAGGACCCAGGCCTGCAGGGGAGGGCAGTTAGAGGTGACCAGGCCTGCAGTGGAGGGCAGTTAGGGGCAAACAGTATGGCAAGGAGGTAGTTAGGCATCAATCAGGCTGGCAGGGAAGTGGTTAGGGGGTGATCAGGCTGGTAGGCAGAAGCAGTTTGGGCAGTGGTCGGCAGATTCATTAGTCAACAGAGCCAAATATCAACAGTACAATGATTAAAATATTTTTTGAGAGCCAAAAACTGACTTCTGCACATGGGCCATGAAGTTTCAATTGCACTGTATGTGTGCGCCTGCACATGGTATTTTGTGTAAGAGCCACACTCAAGGGATCAAAGAACTGCATGTGGCTTCGAGCTGCAGTTTTCCTACCACTGGGTTAGGGGTAATCAGGAAGGCAGGCAGGCGAGCAGTTGGGAGCCCGCAGTCCTGGATTGTGAGAGGGATATCTGACTGCCCGTTTAGGCCTGATCCCGGTAGGCAGTCGGACATCCCTTGAGGGGTCCCAGATTGGAGAGGGTGCAGGTTGGGTTGCGCCCCGAGCACAAATTTCGTGTCTTGGGCCTTTAGTTTTAGTATAATGAGAAGGTTATGAGAGTCCAATTTCGGAAGGGTTTTTAACAATCAGAACCACCACCTATTTGGGATGTTTTATATGGACACTTGAGCAGCAGCAGGTGGCCCAAATGACTGAGATTTTTCAGTTTTCTAAAGCAGACAATATTGGGGAGACCAAATAAATGAATTTCCTGCTGGAAGAGTAACTTCCTAGCAGGTTCATCTCATGTAGATCCACCATGCAAAAAACAGACACTCAGAATATTATATATTTTATGTTGCATGTTGTATCACTAGTACCCTTAGGAAACAATGAAGTTCTATTTTACGTGCTTTGTACATGTTTTTAGGCTTTTAGGAATTCTGGTGTCATCTATTTCTATTAATACCAGAATTGTTTAAGGTGTTCTGTGGTGTCTGCTTTGTATCTTCACAAAAGTGACATCAGAATTCCCTTTATCTGAAAATGGTGCATTCTTGTACACAAAAGTGGGTTTAATCTTATCACTTAGGACTCCAGGGACTTAAGAGAAACTACCCATTTGCTTAGGCAAGCTGCCCTTCTGGAAAATTAGTAAATGATATCAGATCATATAAAATTTCATTTCTAAAATCACTTAGTGAGATTCCCTTCCAGCTTTTTGAATCTAAGTAAACAGAATATGTGGGATTGATGACAACATTTCCAAAATTCTTGTTTCCATGAATATAAATCTGATTTACTTATCTTTCATGACAAAGATCATGAGTATTAATCCACAACAAAGAAGAAGTGCAACAAAGAAGAAACCCAGAGGAAGGAAAATATAATCTCATGTGTGTTTCTGTGCTGCAGTGTTAATGTTGGCCTAAGCGCCAATGTGCATAAGAAAAAAATAACAAAGAATAAAAGAGGCCTAAATTTAGGTAACACTATCACCTAAAATTAAACAGGGGAATAACCCAGGTTAGTATAACTACTAACATACGAACCATAAATGCTTTAGAAATAGAGAATGTTTCCTTAATTTCTTGTGGTAGATGGGTATCACCTACTTTCATAAAGCAGAATTGTTTTTATGGACTGCTGAATTATTCCTTGCAGTACTATATGAGATTGGGTTGGAAGGAGCAGTCATTACTTTAAAAATTGCCAGTGTTTATCCAGGATTCAGTGGCAATTTTGTTGAAGCTTTCAGGAGATTTTCCATATAGGTAAAGTACACACATCTTTTTTCCCCCTTTCCCTTTGATAGCTTGCTTTAGGGAGAGTTATTATTTTTTTAAAGCTTCCTTTATTTTATTTTAATTTTTCTAAATTTTATTTTTCAATTATAGTTTACATTCAATATTATTCTGTATTAGTTTCAGGTGTACAGATAGTAGACAATCATATACTTTACAAAGTGTTCCCCCTGATATTTCCAGTATCTACTTGGCACATCCATAGTTATTACAATATTATTGACTATTTTCCCTATGCTGTACTTTCCATCCTATGACTATTTTGTAACTACCTATCTGTACTTCTTAATCCCTTCACCTTTATCACCTAAGTCCCCCAGCCCCATCCCCTCTGGCAATCATCAGTTTGTTCTCTGAATCAATGAGTCTGTTTCTGTTTTGTTTGTTCATTTATTTTGTTATTTAGATTCCACATATAAGTGACATCATGTGGTATTTGTCTTTTTTTGACTTATTTCATCATATTCTTTAGGTCCATCCATGATGTCCAAATGGTAAGATTTTCTTCTTAAAAAAGGCTTCCTTTAGAGGGAACTTCTCTATGTGATGACTCAAGCAGCTGTCATTTATCATATCTACCATATTTTCTGGCATATAAGATGACTTTTTAACTCAGGAAAATCTCAAAAGTCCGGGGATCATCTAATAGGGCAGGTGCTGAAACTTCTGAGCTGGACTGGATGAAAGCAGCAAGGGTGGCACTGTACAAGTATGATAGAAGAAAATCCACTCACCAGGATTCGTGGAAAGAAGTGATTTAATGCAGTCCTGATGATGAGGTGAGGGGGCGCCTCACCAGGAAGGTGTAAGTGAAGGCGGAGCAAGCTACAGGCATCCGGGACACCCCAGGTTTGGAAAAAAGAGATAGAGTGGTGCTGTGCCCAGAAAAACATACTTCTTTCACCTGTCTGGCCCACCCTTGTATCCTATTACTGTACCTCCTTCTCTGCCTCTCAGATCTCTCTCCTGAGGACTGCAGTGAAGCAGCACAGGTGTGCATGTATGAGATCTGAGAGGCAGAGAAGGAGGTAATAGGATACAAGGGTAGGCCATACGGGTGAAAGAGGCCTGTTTGTGCTACCTCTCTGATAGTCTTGGGGACAGGGAGGGCTGGGCAGGGAGGGAGAGCTGACTAATCCAAGCAGGCTTTGTATACAACAACCAGCCAATCACCAGTAAGGTACATCGCTTGCTGTGATTGCCTGGTTGTTGTATACTGGGTACCACATATAGTACAGCACCAGTATCTGTACCTGTTCATACAGTATAGCACCAGTACATACAGTACAGTATACAAATGTCCAACAGTCAAAACCCCATCATGGCTCCACCAGCAAGGAGAAAGAAATATGAAGCCAGTTTCAAATTTAAAGTTGTAAACTTTCCCATGGAACATAATAACTGCACTGCTGCAAGACAATATGGAATAACAGAAAAGATGATGCGGGACTGGAAAGCAAATGAAAAAGCATTAAAGAGTATGCCAAGGGGTAAGTGTGCATTAAGAAGAGGAACCTCACATTGACCAGAACTCGAAAAACATGTAGCAGACATGGTGAATGAGCATCACCAAAACAGTTATATAGTGACAAGAAGTAAAATACTTTTGTTTGCACAAATCTATTAACCCAGATCACAGCAACAAATTTAAGGCCACTGTATCCTGGTATACTAGATTCATGGGAAAGCATATTATGGTACTGAGGCAAAAGATGAAAATTGCCCCAAAATTACCTGCAGATCTTGATAGCAAAGTAAATAGTTTCCATCGATACGTAATACAACAGCACACTAAACATGGATATGCGTTAAATAGTATTGGAAATATGGATGAAACTCCAATGAATTTTGATATGGTTGAAAATAAAATTGTCCATCAAAAAGGTGAAAAAACAATTTTAATTAAAACAACAGGACATGAGAAGTCCAGTTTTACAGTGATACTAGGATGCACAGCTGATGGCGCCAAACTGAGACCAATCATTACTTTTAAAAGAAAAACAATCCCGAAACTCAAGATACCTGTTGGTTGTTTTGTACATGTGAATGAAAAAGGCTGGATGGATGAAGAAGGGGTGAAGCTATGGCTTGATAACGTATGGAACAGGCAACCGGGTGGACTTATTAAAAAATGTAGTCTACTGGTGTGGGATATGTTCAGGGCTCATTTAACTCCCAGCACCAAGCAAAGGCTTGCAAGCCTAAACACAGATGCAGCAGTTATTCCTGCAGGATTGACATCGTTGGTACAGCCACTGGATGTGTGCCTAAACAAGCCATTTAAAGATCACATTCGAGAACAATGGAATGAATGTATGGTTAGCGGCGAAAAGTCATTCACAAAAGGAGGAAACATGCATGCTCCACAGTTGGATGTTTTGTGTAAATTTGTCATAAAAGCCTGGAATGATATTGATGCAGAAACAGTAATCAAGTCTTTCAAGAAGTGTGGCATATCAAATTCATTAGATGGTATGGAGGATGACTACTTGTGGCAAGATGAAGAGGAAGCCGAAGCTGAGACCACACCATCTGATACAGAATTTGATTCATACGATGACTGCCTTACAAATGTATCACAAGATGTCATTGATGTACTTATGATATCAGATGATGAACAGGAGGATTTTGAAGGCTTTTAAAGGGAAACTGTCACGCCAGCAAAACCTGTAAAAATACCATAGCTTGCAGTTATGATGGGCATTAATAACTCGCCAGAGACTTGCCTGACACTTGCTCTCTCTCTGTTGTTTGTTATCTTCCTCCTATCATCATCAGTTCCAGTTTGGTTGACAGCTTAGAAAACAAACAGCATGGCAGCTCCCATGGGTTTATTGTCTTATCCTTCCTTTCAGCTTTAGAGTGAATTAGGAAAAGTTTAATCCACTTGCACTGTTTTATGTTTACATGTTTTATGACAAACAGCCTTATGTTTATAAGTGACAGTTTTCCTTCTAAATACCTGCATGTTATAAGCATTTGAATTAAAATTACCATATTGATATCAAATCTGATGTTGTTTTTTTAAAAATTTTTATTTGATGTGCATTGGAAGAGGGATAGTCTTATACAGCAAGTATATCCCAAACTCTATATTTTAACTGGAAAAGTTTGGGGATGTCTTATATGCCCAGTCGTCTTATATGCTGAAAAATATGGTACTTTCTAATTCTGGTATTCATTGTCCTTTGATTTGAGATTGTTTGAAACACAAAGTCATGTAGGATCACTTTAGCCCCTTAGTTTAAAGGAGCTTTTTGATTTGGCTTCATGGGCCCACAGTACTAGAGAAGAATAAATGCTGGGGCATTCTCTACTGAAGTCCGGGAAGGAGAATTAGACTGGCCATATATCCTTCAAGAGAAAATCAATTAGAAACATACTGTGTATTGTCACATGACCTTGCTGGGTTGGGTATGCTTACTGTGGCATGGTGCTTTACCTAAATGCAAATCCATCCACACTATCTCCAAAAGGGGAGGTGGAACAAGGGACTTTTAGATTGTGTATGTGTAATCTCCCCATTCATTACAACTTGGCCCATGTGTGGTCTGAGGGCTCTGGAGTTCTCTCTCTCTCTTTTTTAAAAAAATATATTTTATTGATTTTCTACAGAGAGAAAGGGAGAGGGATAGAGAGTTAGAAACATCGATGAGAGAAAGACATCGATCAGCCGCTTCCTGCACGCCCTCCACTGGGGATGTGCCCACAACCAGGATACATGCCCTTGACCGAAATCGAACCTGGGACCCCTCAGTCCGCAGACCGACGCTCTATCCACTGAGCCAAACTGGTTTTGGCTGGAGTTCTCTCTTGAAGGTTTCCTTTTTTAACCAGTCCTGAAATCTTTCCTTGTTCAACAGCGCTGCGACATGTTTCGTGAGTGTGTGTGTTGTGTGTGTTTTCTCTTTTCATGATATGATTCTGGCTGAGAATTCAGATATAGTTCTTCTAGTATTCCTTTGCTTTCTGTACCCAAAGACAGAACACAGAATTTTTACTTTATTTTAGTGGTTTAACAATTAATCATCATGCAGAGGGAAGAAATGGATAGCACATGAGCAAACTCCAGGAAGTTAAGAGTGTTGAAGAAATAAGTTTCTTGCTTTCTTTAGATCCTTTCATAATACTTCACTTCCCCCATTGCTTACCTTGAAAACCAATTTCATAATGTCAGAAGTATGTATGTATCTATGGGGTGGACAAAAGTAGGTTTATAGTTGTGAGTATGCAAAACACAGTTTACTTTTGTATTATTATTTATTAGTTATTGTATGTTTCCATATGGACAGCTGTAGACATATTTTTGTCAACCCCTTATGTATATTAACATAGCAAAAGAATAAAAGAGAGTGACTACAGAGTATATTTTTCTAAAAACTTCAGCCAAAGGGTAGAAGGAACACAGATTTGGTTATAAAGTTGATTTCTAAAAATTAAGTTTCCATGGAGTAGGATTTCTTAATTAAAACAGAACTTTGAAAATAGAAAACAAAATCTATTTCTTACCAACACCAAGTAGAACATAACCTTCCCTTGTAGTTAAAATAAAGGGCCAAGGTGATGACTGAGGATGTCTTTGCAGATTTCAGTATCAACATAACTAAGATGTACAAGTACCACATTCTGTGCTGCCTACGAAAACCCGTCCTGTCTGCTTCATTTTTTTTGACTTGTGTAATCTGTGAACCTGTGTATACAATTATCTGTCCCTCCTTTCCAGCTGGTACAATTTCAATAACGTCTGCAAATAGGTTTCTCTGTGACTGCATGTTGCTGAGCAATATGTCCCACATCTAATATTGGCTCTTCCTTAGAAGAAAACTAATAATGCTAACTGTAAAATTAACTATAGCATAGTAAACCATCCAATTTTATGGTTCTAAGTTTTTACTCTTGGCAGTAGAGGTAGGCTTAGTAGTTAATTTTATATCAGGCTGAAACCCAACGGTTTGTATCTGACAACTTTAAACAGAGAAAATGAATATTTTTGAAACAACCCAGCAACTATTGCTATGAATCACATAATTGGGGACTGCCAGTGGAGAGTGTGTAAAATCTACCATGTTCTGTAATTCTGTTGCAACTATCTGCTCCTGCTGTGGAAAGAAGAGTGGACATTAAATCAAGATCACATTTTCTTTAGCTCCGAGGCTGCCTATGCAACTATTCCTCACTAGAGGATACACTGAAGCAGGGGGAAGTTCTTGCACTAAGCTTCTCTTTGTCTTCCTAAAGTGTCTGGTAGCCCAGAATGGCAAAGCAGGAGGAGGCAAAAAAAGACCCGAGTTTGACTTCCTGTCTTGGGCAACAATACCCTCCTGGGGTAATGTTGGGACCTAGTGAGAAATGTCTGTGAATCTCTCAGTACAGAGCTGATGGAGACCACTCAATACATGTTATTTATAGCCATTGTTATAATCAGCTGTATCCTTGGACAATTGACTGAGTCTCAGTGTCTTCATCTATAAGATTTAGAGCATATGAATTCTTATTTTATCATCGTTAGGTCATAAGTACAAAGGGCATACACTGAGTGTGGGTAGAGAGCCAGCCCTCACTATGGCCCATTTTCTCTCCTCAGGAGTTCCAAAGACTATAGCTCTTCTATGCTAGATCCAGAAATGTTACCATGTATGCTTTCATTGGTAGGATCCAGCAGGAAGCAACTTTATTGCATTACTTATTTTTACCTGGTCCTTGAGCCTTTTCTGACGGGTCTCCCTTATCCACCCCAAGAAACTAGCTTGGGCAGATCTTACAGTTTTCTAGTCACATTAAGGAATTAAAGACTCTCATTTTCAGACATTGGAAAAGTTCAGGCTTATCTAAATCTAACTGTCTATTTCTTACGCAGTTAAAAACTTCCCCCCTTTACAGCTTGCTCCTGACCGAGGCTTGGAAACCCACAGTAGGCAAGAGGAGTACAATTTTCCCATTGATTATACCTACTGGGTTCCTATCTTTTCACCCCTATCCTCAAGGCTGTTTCTGATTCTTAGGGTGAGCGTGGGAAAGAGGGCGAAGAAGGAATGGGACATGCGAGTTTAAGCAGTCCAAGCTGGTGTTGCTGTTCCTACATGGCAGCTACCCAAATGCTCTTCCTCTCACAGGCCACTCTGGTGAGAGGAAGCTTCACCGAAGAGAACTTTCCACCTACAGCTCTTTGATGCAGGTGGTTTTCCCTGCTGATGCTTTCAGACTTTTCCTCAGGTCCATGCTCTGGTGGAACTGGCTCCCTGCAGGCAGAGCTCTTTGCCTGCCATTGGTCAATATGTGCCTGCTCCCACCAGGGGCTCTCTTACCCTTAGTCAGGGCCAACTGATATCAGGAGAGAGTTGTAAACCAAACTCTGTGAGCTCTAGTTCCAGGGAAAATAATCAGGTTTTCCTAAGATTTCCTTTTCCCATTATCTGCTGCAGGCCTGTGTGGAGCCCTTGAGCCTCTTAATCTGGCTAATGCCCTCTCTCATTGTTCTCCCCTCTTTCTTGTGAGTGGAAGGAAGGTGGTATATCAGTGGGTGATAAGTGGGGATAGAGCCAGTGTAATGTTGAGTTCAATGTCTGTGGTATAACAGCTCAGTTTAGATAGTTCTTGCTCTCTTTTTAAAAATTAATTTCAGAAAGGGAGGGAGACAGAGAAAGGGATAGAAACTCAATGATGAGAGAGAATCATTGATTAGCTGCCTCCTTCATGTCCCACAATGGGGATTGAATCCATAACCCAGACATGTGCCCTGACCGGAATCGAACAGTGACCTCCTGGTTATTGGGTCAACCCTCAACCACTGAGCCACAATGGCCGAGCTAGATAGTCGTTCTCTTAACACCCAGTGTCTTTAGCTTTGAAATCTAAGCTGAGATTTCTAGGCAACAGGAAAGATGCACTTAAAATCTTGTTTCAAGTTTTAGAACAAGCATGATAAATTCATGGCTCATGGGCCACATATGGCCCACAATGAATATTTTTGTGACCCAGCCAATATAATGGTATGTAAGAAATGTTTTTTTTTTAATTTAATAAATCTTTATTGTTTAGATTATTACAATTGTTCCTCTTTCCCCCCTCACAGCTCTCCTCAACCCGGTTCCCACTCCATCCTCTGCCCATACCCCCCACCCCCACTGTCCTTATCCATAGGTGTATGATTTTTGTCCAGTTTCTTCCTGCACCCCCACACCCATTTCCACCTGAGAATTGTTAGTCCACTCCCTTTCTGTGCCCCTGATTCTATTATATTCACCAGTTTATTCTGTTCATCAGATTTTTTTATTCATTTGATTTTTAGATTCACTTGCTGATAGATATGTATTTGTTGTTCATAATTTTTCTTTACCTTTTTCTTCTTCCTCTTAAAGAATACTTTTCAGTATTTCATATAATACTGGTTTGGTGGTGATGAAATCCTTCAGCGTTTTCTTATCTGTGAAGCTTTTTATCTGCCCTTCAATTCTGAATGATAGCTTTGCTGGGTAGAGTAATCTTGGTTGTAGGTTGTTGCTATTCATCACTTTGAATATTTCTTGCCACTCCCATCTGG